>JAPDOI010000139.1:0-637500 GCA_029168955.1 Aplectana chamaeleonis | reverse complement strand
AACTCATGTCAAAGGATTTTCTCACTGCGAGGTCTTTCGTAGATATTAAACTGCTTCAGCTTCTACAACAATGTCTCACCTGGAGCTCAATTCGTGAAAGTCGCGCTCCTATTGTTGTTGTCCCGCCAGCCCATGATGCTTTCGAAGCCTTGTCCTGTCCCGGCTTTCCAAGTGTCTGATCCAATCTGAAAACCGCATTGAGCCCACGATTGAGGGTAAGTCAATTTCTGACAACTTACCGTCTTTGAAGTTCTTTAATTCGGACCATCATATTGAGGTGTCCTTGAGAGTACTGCTCAATGACGTCCCTTACGTCATATGGTTTGCGGGCTTGCTGTAAGCGCTCAGAGAATGGATTGATACCGAACAAAATCGGACTTCAGTAATCATTCATATTGCACACAGTTTATAAAAATTTTCAGAACAGATTCGGCTAAACTAATTCTTCGAAACAGCTGAATTCTACACAGAAGCTGCCTTTGTTCACAGTGCTGCATTATTACCCATAGCAGGGCCCGTAGCGACCCCTCCCCCTAATAATGGGAACTCAGCAATGCCTACGCGCTACCAGCAGGTGACTCACATCCAAGCTGCGAAACATGAGTTTCGCAGCTTGGATGTGAGTCACCTGCTGGTAGCGCGTAGGCATTGATACCCTATCTTTAGGGCAGTGTTCACGATGATTTTCGTCCCCATGTTTTGCACATAAAACAATGCGTTGGCCTCCAAGTGTCACCAAAATCACGAAGAAACGGCGAGAAACGCATTAAAACGCCGTATTACAGTGAAATTATTCTTTAAAATGGATTAGTTGCCCGGTTGGATGAACATGTTCATGGTGGTTGTCACCGGTAAAAAATGGGGCTAATCAAAAATGGAGGTATGTTTTAGAAAAAACATTTTTAGTTAGGGTCCGAGGGAAGGAACAGAGCAATAGAGATTAGCGAATTGCAAAGGACGGGTCCACAAAAGATCTCATTGTCACAACAAACACTTCCTGTAATACTTATAGGGCCGGATGATACTTAAGGATTTCGTGTACTCCTGGTGCGTTTTTCTCAATTTCTAATTCATTTTAGTTTTACGCGGGGCCCACTTAATCAACATAGCGAATAACCTCAAGACTGAAGATTATCGTGAATGCTGCCTTTAATGCACATGAGCCGCCAAAGATGATGACAACGGAGGCAGCCGTTTGTCAACCGCATGTAAGCCACCCATGGATGTAAGCTAGGCGCTGAGGTCGAAGGTGGCGCCACGAAGTGGGAGACAGCGAGTGATTTATTTCCTTAATGGGGATAGCTTACCCCTGTGAGAAAAGTACAAACTTCAAGGTAGCATACTGAGTAACGGTTTGCTTGGAAATGAAGAATTTCGCCAACCTGGAACCGTCTCCTGGCCACAAAATACTTGATCTTTCGAATAGCTCTGATGGCGTCCTTGTACTGCTTGGTTAGTTCGCAAATGCTACAAAATTTTACACTTTGGCTATGGTGGACTGATTGAAGAGTATAGAGGCCGATACATATTTCCAATGAGTTTTATCGCTTGTAGGCTGCGTAAGGGTCTTTTTCGCCAGCGTCCTCTTTGGCAATTCGCGTGTTTCCGCGCGGGAGCCTACCCTCAAGGGGTCTGTAGAGTTGAAGTTGCGCCGTTGCCCGCAGCGACGAACAGCACTGGGTGATGGAATATCGATTACATTCGGCGACGATGACGGCCGACGCGGACTGAAGGGCGACGAGGGGGCACTGCAGAGTGTTTTGACGCCGCGACGGCCCTACATCACTGGCAGCGAGCGGCAACCGACGCCGCGACGATAATGTTTCGAAAAGGGGTCTGCAGAGTTGCAGATACCGGCGAGTGGTCGCCGAGCGTCAGCCTTGGCGCGGCGACAGAAATGTTTCGAAACATTATCGACGCGGCGTCGGTTGCCTCTCGCTGGCAGTGATGCAGGGTCGTCGCGACGTCAATACACTCTGCGGTGCCCCCTCGTCGCCCTTCACGCCGCGTCGGTCGCCATCGTCGTCGAATGTAATCGATATTGCATCACCCAGTGCTGTTCGTCGCTGCGAGCAACGCCGCTACTTCAACTCTGCGGACCCCTAAACATTTCTGTCGCCGCGTCAAGGCTGACGCTCGGCGACCACTCGCCGGTCTCTGCAACTCTGCAGACCACTTTACCCGACTTACCACCAGTGAACCCAATGATGAATTAGGCCCCACGATTGTCAAAAGCAAGGGCTTGCCTAAACTTTATTGTTTTTCTAATGCCGAGAAAAACAGGTCTAGAGTGTAGCTAGGCCCAAATAATATCGAATAATTTGATCAATATTTTTTTCGCTTCAAAGTCAGAATGACTGGAACGGTTTTTATTTTCAGACATCAAGTAGTAATGAAACTTTTCATATTTCATGACTGAGTGGAAATCTTCGGATTCATATAATCGAATTTCTCAGTTATTTGAAAATATTCGATTAATCGATTATTTTTGAATAAATGGAATTTTTGATTTTGTGTATGCGAAAAATTTCACTCTGCCACGAATTATGGGAAGTCTCCCCTTACTTGGTGTCTGAAAACCGAAGAGAGCTCAATTCGTTTCGAGATTGAGGCGATAAATTGATTAATCGGATTATTCGAAATTATCCCGGCCTAGCTCTAGTCCAGAGGGGAGAGACCAAAATCGTAGCTACTTATTTTGTGGCTCATAAGCCTACGTTTCAAAAGTGACTACGATATCTACTCAGATCCCTTTAGCTCGGTGTTTGAGGCCGGGATCATACTTCCAGCGACGGGCGACGCTACGCAACGTTTATCATCAATATCGACCAAAAATCGATATGTCCTTTACGCACTGTCGCTGGTTGCGGGGATCTGTCGTGGACGGGTTTCTCTATAGTTTTGCGTTGAGTCGAATCTTAACAGTCTTCCACGGGCCAAGATTTAGACAACTACCGTTAACGAATCAAAAAAAAGTGAGACGAAGCACTCACTGGGAGATCCTCACCGGCGATGAAGAATCTTCGTTCTCCTCGTTCTCCATCGCATCTAATCGTGTCTCGGACGTAGCTGAACACTTGTTTTCAATTCCGTTCTGCCCATACGGGTGTGTAAGTTAAAGGGGTCTGCTGGAGGGAAAGTTTCACAGGTGGTGATCGGTACGTATCTGCTCAATCGAAATCATCCGGATATATAATATAGTGTAACATCTGATCATATTGGGAAGTAGACTGTGTGGCGCATGCTTAGAAATATTGATCAACGTACAGAATTTCACCCTTTACTCTTTCTATTACTAGTATACAATAACATCGGAGTTTTAGCGTGATTTGACTGTATCACATATGTACCTTCTGAGGTATTTGTCAATGGTAATCCTCTAGGTAAGGGGGCACTACATATAAGATGAAAAAAACCCGGATCCCTGAATCCCTATCGGGGTTTGGTGGACCTTTGGGCGAGAATCGAACCCGGTCGGGTACAGCGAACAGCAACGCCTCCAGCCACTACGCCACATGCGCCCGTACGTAGCGTTATTGATAAATCCTATCTCTTGTCTATAGAGCAACTCATCGCGAATCACGGTTTTTTCTGTTTTCTGCCAATTTTTCCCTACTTTTACAGAAGACATAAAATAGAAGAAACTAGGCAGGAAACAGAAAACTGAAAATTCTGCACATCCCTGATAAGGACAGGCATTGACGATGCACTTACTTCCGAACACTCTATCGTCTTCTACATCGCTGCTACGCTCCTTCTTCCTTTCGCCCATCTCCAAGTCTATACTGGTACCGCTTATTCGGGTCTTCTTCGGATTTGTCAACAGACTCGATCTGAAGATTCTCAATTGCCCTAATTGAATAGGATCTTATTGAAGTCATATACGCACTTCGAATGTTGTTTCTTGAATAGCTTTCTTTTATAGCTGAAGGCGTCTTCGTTCGTTGTGCCATTCTGTTTTCTATGAATCTCACTAGACTGCGCGGCCAGAGGATCCACATGTACCCTCCTGAACACTCTTGTCAATGTTGCTGTGAGCAAAACGTTTTTTTTTTCTCGAAAAATCATGCGTACCAGGTAGCGGCGATGTTCTTGTCGGCGGCATGGCATCTCCAAAGGCACTGGATTAAAGTGGCAGCTGCAGGAATCTGTCGGTTGAAGTGCTTCTGCCGCTGCTTTTGCTGCACCTTTAGGGCGAATCCCGAACCCAGAATGCCCTAGAGGTATGAACTGATGGTAGCTCAAACTCAATGAGGAATTGAAAGCTGTTACCGCTGGTAGGGCGAAAAAACTGATGGCGAAGATGGAGAAGCAGGAGGCCACGATGCGGCCAAGCCACGTCTGCGGAACCACATCACCGTAGCCGATAGTTGTCATTGTGATCTGCAAAAAGATACTGATTTCGGAGCCGAGGATTCCAATTGCTTCGCTAATCCTGGGTGGAACTGATTTGGCGGTTCATTGAGTCTGGATTGCTTCCTACCCATAAATCACAAAGATTCTCAAACCTCGGGGTTGTCTAGAAAACACTATCCAAACATCAAGAGTTACGTCTTGATTATGGTTTTTGCAAGGGTCGTTTTCAGAGAATATCAGAGTAGAGAAGGCCGGCATGAAGTGCTAGACTCCATATTCCTATGTGTACAAACACTAATAAAAAGATGAGAAAATATGTTGGTCATTGGTTGTTCCTCTACGTATGTGTCGTGACAAGGACGGCCGCTCTCTCGCAGCAAAACATGCTTCAGTCTGCACGTATCGTACTGATACTTTGCTTACGGGGGTGTGTATACAAGTCTGTTGGTACCTGCTCGTTGGTGCCCCTGCTTCTACTGAACCCAGCAGACGTTTGATTGTACACAGGGAACGTTCGTGCGATATAGCGTGCACAACTATATCGCGAAAGTATCCCATACATAGCATAAAGGTGTCGCCGTCCGGCACACTAAGGCCTCTGGTCCATAACACCTAAGGATCCGTACCTAAGGAGTTCATGGAGTCTTTAGCCACAAGCCACAGTTTCGCCACCCTGAACTGTCGATCGCTGTCGAGTGATATCCAAAAAACTGCGCTATCCAGACTTCTGAGCTATTTCCATGCACCGTTTGCTGCTTTGCAGGAAACCCGCCTTAAAGGCACTGTTCGCGATAAAAATCGCTTTTCTGTTTTTTTTGGCTATCTTGAAACCGGTCCCATTCTCATTCCAATGATGTTTCTGGAATCGTACAAGACCTTCTGGGAACGGTTTTATGGTCCCTCAAAAATTGAGCTAGGGAAGCATTGTGGACGAGTTGTCCGGGGCTTGTAACTTCCGTCTTTTGCAGCCAATGTATGCGAGCTGATCTGAGTAAAGAGAGAAGTTGAGATTGAAGGGAAGAACGGGGCTTTCGATCGGAAACCATAGCTCAACTCGCGATTTCGAGTGTTCCTTTGTTCACGTCGAGGGGCGGGAAGAGGCGGGACTTGCCCACAGCGGCGGGGTTCGCCCACTTTTCTAAGCCGTTTCGCGGCTTCTGGGTAGCTTTTTGTCCCGTTTTTTCGACGTTGTTCTGCTTCTGAGAGCCAAGAGAAGCGTTTGTCATGGAAATTTTGAGGATGAAGTCTATCGCGAACAGTGCCTTTAAGGATAGACCCGTCATCAGCGTCGGAGAGTACACCATCTACTGCGGTACCGCTGACGATAGGAGAGTGGAAGGCTGTGCAATAGCTGTAAGGAAGGATTTTAATGGTATGGTCAAGGAGTTTGGCTCAACGTCTTGCCGGAATGCATTCGTCCGAGTGCGGGATCACAGAGGATTCAATCTGTGGATAGTGAGTGCTCATTCGCCCACTGAAACCGCCGAGGACAATTCGAAGGATGCGTTTTATGCGGAACTCAAAACATTGCTGGCAAGGATACCTTGTCAACATGCTGTTGTCGTGGGGACTGACGCAAATGCGAAGATGGGACTTGATCAGGAATCCGAAGTACTTGGTAAATGGTTTTACCCAGTGGAGCAAACATCGAACAATGGCTACCGCCTTGTCGACTTTTGTGAACGCAGTGGTCTAATTATTGCATCGACATTCAATAGGAATCATCGCCGCCATCACCTTACGTGGCAGGGACCAACCCAGCTCTCTCCAGAAGAGCAGCGGAAGCGGAAGATGACTACTTTGAAACTACAGCTTGCTATGTCCTGACGAGGAATATTCCAGTATCAGACATTCGAAGGTCTACAGCTGTGTGGGATGTCGCATTCGATTTGGATCACCGTCCTGTTCTGTTGAACTTCACTGCGAGGATTCATAAGAGGAAGCGAGGGGCTCAGCCTCTCCAGAGGATTGACATGACAATTCTCAGAGATGAAGAGTGCAGAAGGAATTTTCGACAACGCGTTTCTATTCACATCGGAGTACGGACTAAGAAGAAACTTTGCGACGCGGATTCTTTTGTTAAGTGCATCCAGGACGCTTCGAAAGAGGCACTCCCCGTCGTACAGCCTAAGAAGAAGTTCGCCTACGTCTCAGAGGAAACAACATCTACTTACAACAGAGTATGTGCTCTCCGAACTGCAGGAAACTTCGTGGAGGAGAAGCGTCTCAGGAGGAAGTTGCGTCGGCAGCTTCAAAATGACCGCGAACGAGAATGGACGTGTAGAGCTAAGGAGTTTGAGAAGGCTTTACGATGTCAGTGAGGAACCGTCGACTGAGTCTGAAGTTTTGGATTGTGTCCGGAAAATGAAGAATGGAAAGGCAGGTGGAGATGACAACATCACTGCTGAAATACTGAAAGCTCTTCCTCCGTCTGGAACTCGTGAAATGACCAACACCATCCGTGCTATATGGATGAGCGAAAGGATACCCGATTCGTGGAGACATGCGATCATCGTACCTCTTTACAAGAAGCTATCCGTCACGGATCCTAAGAACTACAGAGGAATCTCTCTACTTCGTGTCATGTACAAGGTTTTAGCTCAGGCCGGGGTAGCACCAGAAATTTACCAGAGTTTTCCGAGCAATCACTGGTAAATCTGCAATTACTGCCCGATTACGGAAATTTTGCTAGAAAATTCACCTTGATCTCTGGTGTTGACATATTCTGCCAGATTACTAGAGAGTTACCACAATATTCCTCTGAAATTTATCGGACTCCTCCCGTAATCTGTCAGAAAATTGCGAATTCTGTCGGACCAAAAAATTCGGCCTTGACTTTTGAATTGGAGGTTTGGGGGTCCGTAAGGATGGCACTTCAAAAGGTAGACTGTTTCGAGATTCATAAGTAAGTGCAAAGCGCGAACATAACCATAGGAAATCCTGAAGCAAAGGGGTCGAGAAAGTGCCTCAGTGATTCATGCCCCTCGTTGTGAGGCAGATTCATGCACAAGCAAGTACGCTTCTTCCTCTTACACACTTAATAACTATTCATACTCCTCAATACAGGCCCGTCATGTGCGGGCGTAGCGTTGGAGTATGAATAGCCTGACGCTACGCCCACGAGGCACGTGCGTGAGAACCGTTCCGCAATGGTGGTGACGGCAGCAACGAATTCGTCATCTTTTTTTATTAACCCATCATCCATTTCATTCTTTTTCATAATAATTAATTTCAGTGCTGTCCTCTCCTCTACATTAAGGGGTGAACGCGTGTAGATTTTGCTTGTTCGGAGAAGCTAGGGCCCACTTCGAACCGCCCCCCCCCACAGTGTCGTCGCTGGAGTATTATTAGTCTCCACAAGCGCGTGACACGCGTAGGAAGTTTCATACACCAACGCCACGCTCGCGTGAGAAGGTCTGGCGTTAAGAAGTACGACTAGCGCCTCATGCGCACGCGAGCACGACCAAGTTCACCGACACGCACATGCGCGCACATACACGTAAACCCGCGCGCACCTGCGCTTTCACGTATTCTCGAATATACGCACGCAAACCCGTGTCTACACACAAAAGCACATGCGGATACAAGCATACGCGTGCACACACGAGCGCTCATTTGACTACGCTCACAAAAGTGGGGGTGGTTTCGTTTCCATGAGCAAATTTGCTTCTCTAAGGTCACACTCAAACGTTCCTTGGGAGTGCGCGTCCCCCGAGGCGAGGAGCACGTTGTTTCTTTGTGTTGCTGACCGCTACACTGGTAAAGATGGAATTCCTCAGTGCTCACTTCAGACCTCACGGTTCTGCAACGTTTGATAGAGCCCAATCCAAGTCGAAGTTCAACTCTTTTTTTTCTAATGTGAATCTAGTAGCGTTTCTCATTCGTAGTGCGCATGTTAGTGCCAAAAAATTTCAAACACATGAAAAAATCGTAGCATGCTTTGCATCAGTACGGAGAATAGTCGAGTGCACACATATTTCGCATCTCATCTCTATCACAGCTCCATAATGCTTAAAACCTCATATTCAAGATGATTTTCCATTGCACCATCAGGTTGTGATCTGCTAGGCATGACCACCAAAATCATTCTTGGTCGAGGCGAAATCAATGTCCCCAGCCAGCTGACACATCGACGACATTTTTCCCCGTGAAACTGTAGTTATGTTCCCGACAAAAATTGCTGTTCCCATTGTTATCTCCAATTTCTCATGTGATTGGGCCTTTTTAATTTTTGATGTTTTCTTTGTTTACTTTAACGAAAGTTTTTTTCCATGATTTTTTCAACTAGATAAGATCATAACAAAGTATCAGAAGGCTTGAGTGCATGCAGAGTCTTGCCTGATTTCGAATTTGAAGTAGTTTTTTAATTGCTTTCAACGAGTCCTATACATTAGTGTTGCAAAATAATAAATTCAACTCCACAAATTTATCGCGATTATTTCTTACATTTCTATATTTCCTCTTTAAAATCCCTCATTAAAACTGATTAGACGTTCATTGCAGCAGAAATTGGTCATATTTGACCTGTACTCGATGGGATTTCCAGAAGGAAATACATGTTTTCCGACGAAAGTCGAAAAGACTTATCAAGCATGCATTGCCCTCGACTCATTGACAAGGAAGGCACTATTAGCCAAAATGGCCATACCGATCGAAATGTACTTTTCTAGAATCATTTTTCGACTCAGAGTTCGAAGATGCCATTCGCAGCTGCCAAGAGTTACACTGAAAAAAGTTATAGACGTTTTTTCTCTGGTTTTCGTACATATTGTCCCTCCAAAAAGACCATTAATTCTACGAAAAACCAGAAACGGACCATATAATCGTGTTCAGCACACGAATCGTTTGGGTGAAAGCACATTTTCCGAGCCTTCTGTTGACTTATAGCGTTTCGGACTTACCCGGATTTTCGATTCAGCGTTCAATCATATCAATTACGGTGTACAGGAAGCGTTGAAGAAAAATATTCCAGATTTGACTTAAAATTTGCCTTGGGGGTCATTTGGAGTGCTCAACACGAATTTCAGTTTTTCATCTGCATCTGCGGAAACGAGTTATATTATCGCTGGTATCGCTATGGCATCTGTGCGAAACTGTGTTGTATTCCGCCCCAATCTAGTTGTTTCAAGGGGATAGGAGCTTGAAGGCATCTTACGCGCAGAAAACCATTAAATTTTTTTCCTACGTTTTTGTGAAGCTTGGCTTCTCTAGTGAATGGAATTGCCGGAAGGACCCTTGAAAACCCTTCATTCCTAAGGGAAAACCTGCCTGAGCAAAACGTAAAAGTTAATTTGAGTTTTACGTTGAAATCCTTTTAGAAGTCTTTCGACCCTCAGAGACCTGCTCACCGTAATTTTTGAAATTTTCCTGCTTGTGAAGTTTGTGCTACAGTTTTTTTTTGTTGTTGTTTGACGGTCGCATCAACATTTCGTGAAAAAAGGCTAGATGATCGACCCAGAGGTGCTGGACGATCGAACTCACAGCTGTTTTCAGGTGGCCCTAGCTTTGACATGGCGCATTTTCAAAGCTTCTGAATTCGTGGGTGCTGCCAGCTAGCCCAAACTGTTTGGTTGTACACAAAAAATTGGAAGTGATATCCAGCGCGCGAGATGCTCTTAAGACAGTCGTCTTTTGTACATTTTGTACCTTCCAAAACGTGCAGTGGCCTTTCTAGAAATTTTCAGCGGACCTCATAATCGTGCTTAGCGCCCAGAATAAACCCTACGGACAAAACTTCCTCACCATTTTCCGTCGCATTTCTGTTCCTACTCCTCTAAGGGAATCTAAAGCTTACGTTTTAGCCAAAAAATGAGCAACTTTTACATCGTGAACACTGCCTTTACATGTAATTTCATTACGGCTTCAATTTAACACTCATATTTTTTATTCTTCTATCCCACCAATTTCATAATGGCGTGCACTCGTATCTCACTCAAAACCGCAAGAGTAGAACATGATTCCTTTCAGGATCCAGAAGAACCTGTGAGGTGTGTGGCCTTCTTTGTGTTTGCATTCTTTAAAATTGCTTCTATTCCGAAATCCGAGAGGGCGCCTTTGATCTATAGAATACTACACAAAAAATGTCGAAAAAGTTGGTAGTGCGGCGAGATATTCGAATAATTCGTATTCGAATGATTCGAATAATTCGATTAATCGGATGTTGATTTTTCGAATTTTTTGTTTATTTGACTATTCGGAAAATTCAATGTTTTGAATAATTCGTTTCCTCGAATATTCGAAATAGTAAATTTTTCGGAATATTCGTTTTTTTTTTCAAAAAATTTTATTAGTTTGATATACTCTACTTCCCACCAGGGGGCAATTTTGAGCTGAAAACAGGATCTTTGTCACCTTGCTTCAGGGTGATACTAGGCAGCCAAGGAGGGGAAATTCATACTCTACGTCCGAAAATCGTTATTTAAAAGTACATTTCATCCAAAACGGCCACTGCAACCAGAGATTGTTCTCTTGTAAGAGGAGGAAATGAAGTATGTGCAAGCTGATAATTATATGAACAGAAACAGCTTCACTTCAATGGCATTACTAGAATTGAGAATAAGGCAGCTTGTGATCTAGAAAGAGTAACATGTGTGTTCCTTGTTCTCGCGATAAAATATCGGGATGCGAGCAGTACTGATCGAAGAAAGTACGTTATACTAGATTACCGAAGAATTTCGGCGGAGAAAAAGGCGGGATTTCTCAGGCAGAAATACTGCTAAATTCCAACAATTTTGAGCACATATCTAAAGGTTTCGGAAATCTTAAGCTCTATTTTCGGCCTGTCGGGACCCTATAATCGGAAGAATGTCTGACAGAATAGAAATTTTTTGGGGTCTACTTAATAATTGCCTATGTGAGTAGTGGAGAATTCTGCCAGATAACTAGAAAAGTCTGCCAGATCAAGAGAGAAATCTGACAGAATAGGGGAAAGTTCTGTCAGAGGAGGGCAACATCGTCTCGTAATCTGGCAGATACTTCCCGTAATCTGACAGAAGTTCTCGTAATCTGGCAGAATTTTCTTGTATTCTCCAGTCCGTATACGGCAGTATTATGCCAGATTATTAGAAAATTCTGTCAGATCACGAATGAATTCTGCCAGAATACGGGAGAAATCTGTCAGAGGAGGGCAACATCGTCTCGTAATCTGACAGATTTTTTTTCGTATTCTTTCAGAATTTTCCCGCAATGGTCTGGCCTGAGAGAACGTATCATTCTCGAGCTACTTATCGAACATCGTGAAGGAACGACCAGAGATGAGCAAGCCGGTTTTCGACCTGGACGATCGAGCATCGACGAAGTGCTCGTCGTGAGAATTCTATGGTGATTCTATGGCCGTATGATTCTATGGTGCCCGCCAAACTGAGAAAAACGTGTTTCTAATGAATTCAAGGTCTGCTATTGTTCAAGTAGGATATTCGTAAGCCATGGTTTGAATACCTAATCTTTTCCTCCGCAGTCCATTATCCTTTCAGCAGCCAATGTTATGCGGGCATTCCAAAACCATTACATTCATTTCTATCATTATCCAAAAGATGCCTCAGCAACAGTTTCAATGGTTGAATTTCGAAGCAGGTCTACGTCAGAGTCCTTTTCAGCAGTGTTGTGCTTCGGTGCCATGAGTGAATGTTATCGTTCATGTTCTCGTGTCACGTCAATCCGCCATGACCATTTTTGACCAGTGTGATAGCTTATACTGTAGGCACCCCCGAGTCAGTGCCATGAGTTCGTATTTAGATCGAAGAGGTGCCCCCGCATCCGCTCGCGAGTGGTTTCCTACCAGTTGCGCTGGATCTCGGTAGGGTTATCCTACAGACAGCTGATAAATGGTCAAAATCTGGTCAAACCTTCTTCTTGGGCGGAAGTGATGTTAACGAAGGTGTCAACGAAAGCTCTCATTCATGCTGCTTGAAGAGCAACAGAAAAATAATTCTCGATAGCTCTAGTTGTTTCTGTTTATTTTCTCAGCCATCCCTTTGGCAACCCCACAAACTGTTGGCTACTACGGACCTTACTGAACACAATTTTTTCTATAAGTGAATGGCCACTGATTTTCGAAGAGCTTATAATCAAAACGTCAGATCTTTCAAATAGAGGCACTGTTTTCGCGTGCGAGAAGCTTAGTTTGCTTCAAGCTTCTTTTCTTTTTAGTCAATCTGGATGTATATTAATTACTTTCATGTTTCTGTTCCTCATTCATGATTGACAAATAAATGAATGAATAAATTGAATCGTGGCAGCGGTATTCGAAGCCCTTACAGCCTTCTTTTTTGAACTTTGAAGCCGCGTTCGACTCTCCTCATCGTGATCGATTGCTCAATGCTCTGCGAGCAGATGGAGTCCCGGAAAAGTATGTTCGGTTAATCGAGGACAAGAACATAGGAACAACAGCAGCAGTTCGTACACCTGCCGGATTTACGTCAGCTTTCGAGGTGAAAACAGGAGTAAGGCAAGGAGCCGTTGCAGGATCTTTTCTTTTCAACTTCGCCGTTGATGACATCATGCGTAGAGTTGCAGAACAGTTTCCTGCGGATGTGATCGTAACACCATCAGGACGTTCCCTTGTCGACCTGGAGTACGTCGACGACATTGCGTTATTCGCTGAAAACAACGCCAAACTGCAAAGGATTGTGAACCTCGTTTCGAAGTATGCCGCTGCCTATGGACTTCGTCTTCGTCCCGACAAATGCAAGCAGATGTGGGTCTCTCAGAAGCCTTCAACGGGAGTTTGTGTGGACGGACAACGTATCTAACTGGTGGACGATTTCTGTTATTTGGGCTGTTTGCTGAAGAACGATGGTAGTTATGCAGCGGATATTCGACAACGATGTGCGAAAGCTACGTCTGCATTCAATTCTCCAACCAAGTGTTTGTGGTCTACCACCATCGCGAAGGAAGTCAAGTTGCGCGTCTACCTATCCTCTATTCGCCCTATCATGATGTACGGATCGGAGACGTGGGCAGCACCGAAGACGCAGATGGGAAGGTTGGATTCCACGGAGAGGAAGCCTTTAAGGCGTTTGCTTGGATATTTCTGGCCGCGTGTATGCCATAACGAAGACCTTTACAAGGAAATCGACGCAGTACATCAACGCTTGACCCGAGGGAGGTGCCAGCATCTCCTAACGCCATTTCAAGCAGCAATGGAAAGTCGACTTCGACTGCGCGGGCATATACTAAGAAGAACGCCGGATCTCCTCGTACAACACGCTTTAAGAATGCTTCCCAATCCTGTCTGGATTCGGCCACCTGGGCGTAGGCGAAAGTTCTGGACGGATGTGGTTAAAGAGGATTTGAAGTCACTCGGCATCGTAGGACAGTTCAGGCGCGATGTTTCGTTTCGCAGGAGATGGAATAGTGACAGCTGGATGGAATGTGTTCAAATTGTGGCTGAAGACCGTGAAAAATGGACACGGCTGACTACTAGGACGGCACACCTCGGTGAAGATGCGGAATGACCGCGTCAGGCGAAAGCCAATCGATTAAGCCAAGTAAGTGAGTCACTTTGCTTACAGTTGACCGCAATGCTAAAAGGACATGGTGCGGTTGCGGACTCGCACTAAAACTATGGTAGAATCTGGCACTTTGCCAGATTTCGTCATCGATTGGCGTCACAGCTGATATTCTCGTGAGCAGAGAGACGACAGTTGGCGCCGATCGACCACGAAATCTGGCAAAGTGCCAGATTCACCGTAATTTACAGATGCGAGTCCTGTCACCTGTCACTTTAACTGTGCGGTCAACTGTACCTTGTTGTTCGTCGACACAGACTTGGTGCGCTTATGTTATAACATACGTGCATCGAGTTTGCGCCAATGCACAACAAGGAACGCTAAGTATCAGTACGATCCGTACTGACTGTACATATGTCTGCACGGTTGCAGTAGTCTTCATCTCACCTGATTAAGAATTTTATCTTTTTTTGAGTTTCGTGATATATGATTGACACGCCGACTTACCACTCCCCACCAGAGTGCATCTGCATAGCTGGTGAATGCCTGCTTTCCATCTGGTGAAATATGATCCTTTTCGGCCAAATATACAAAATATGATGAGAAAATCAGTCCGAGAAATCCAATGTAGAGAGTTGTGATTAGTTCTTGACGATGAATAAACACCACAGAACCAAGCAGCCTCCTGGAATGTAAGGATCGCTTAGAAAACAGAAAAAACATCACCTAGGTCCTGTAAAACATTTAGGCTATGTGCGACAGTCTCACGAATGGGAAGGCAAGTAAAAGCAGCAGACACGTTTGAAAAAGTGTTTGAGATAACTACGTTACTGGGATGGTATGTCCCTTAGTATAACGCTCACACTGTTGGAGCCGTCGAAAACGAGTAAGAACTTCTAAACTTGAACAACTTCAAGTCTGAAAATTTCGTTAACTCCGCCCATTTACTTCGCCGATTCCACCTTCAATACAAAACTCGTCCAGATTTATTATCCGCATACGGTCGCTTTGGCTGGTTTTTGATCCTTCCAACGAGGTGAGAGTTCCTGTACAGGCTGTAAGAGTCTAAGTGCTTCGCTATTTTGACCGCTTTGTAGGTAATATTCGCTACTTCAACCGCGCGGGCATGCTGCGGTACAGCTCGCCCACTTTCACCCAGCAACAAAAACATCCGTTACTCCTCAATTTGCTTGTAATGCAAAATAAAAAAAAACCTGGACACAATTCACACCTACCAGGTACCGCCTTGTCGATCCACATGGAGCATACGAAGAATCTGCAGAAATCGCACCCCTCTAAAAGATCCAGTTCCGCACAGGTGAGCCGAATCCATACTATGCAAACCTACCGTATCGCACTGGCCGCAAAAACTTGGCCCTCATTTCCAACAAGGATTACAGTGATGCTGGCAAGAACCACACAGAGATCTTAAGACAATCACTTTAATGCATGAGTGCAATTCTGTCAATAAAGTAATACATATTCTATCTTCTATTGAAATCTCCCAACATAGTGACTACACATATGTACCTACCAATGAAAGATATTGGTTTTCTGGCGAATTTGAGTCGACCCCAGAAACCGAGATATTTGGATCGGCAGCCGGCTGCCCATAGTCGAATGCAATACTCGAATGCGAAAAAAATTACGAGAAAAACTTCCTGAAATCTAAGAGACCATAGAACAATGAGAAGCATAATGCTAACGTGCACTCAATAATGTGTAAAGAGTCAAGAGTAGTATGAATTGGACTATACACTGGCCAGATCACTGTGAGAATTGGACCAAGTCGTAAAAAAGTGAAAATCCGGGAAGTGCTTTAGGGAACCTACCGCGACGTCGTAGGACATTAGGCGGACGCTTTAGTTGGGTGCGGCATCATCTTTGCGACTTACAAGGGAACCACAATAAGCCATAGTGACCATTCCAAAAGAAATGTACTTTTCTAGAACCATTTTCGGACGAAAAGACCAAATATGCCCATCGCAGCTGCCTAGACCCACTCTGAAAAAAAGTTATAGGCATTTTTTCTCTGATCTTCGTACTTACTGCACCCTCCAAAAAGCGCATTATTTTTTCGAAAGCCCGGAAACGAACCTCATAATCGTGTTCAGGGCCCAAAACTACCCCACTAAGCAAATTTAGGTTGAAGGAACATTTTCCAAACATTGCGCAGATTAACAGCGTTTTGGACTTTACGGATTTTCGGTTGGGCGTTTATTTCTACCGAGTAGAGGGCTCTCGGAGCGTTTTAGAAAAATATTCCAGATTTGACTAAAAATTCGCTCTGGGGGGTTATTTGGGGTGCTGATCACGAATCTGAGGGTCATTTATCGATTTTCCGAAGTTTTCGACTGTATTCGTTCACAGATTCCCATCGGGGGAAAATTTGATGCCAAATCGCTACTTTTGACGATTTCCGGAGTGCTTCTATAGAATATGCTCAAGTTATTTCTCTGGGGGTTATTTGGAGTGCTGAACACGAATCTTATGTCGGTTTATCGATTTTTGGCAGCTTACGGTAGATTACGGTGGGTATACGGTAGTTTGGTCAAAGTCTCAGATTTGTCTCAAAGTTTCTATGCGGGGGTTATTTGGGGTGCTGAATACGAATTCGATGTCCATTTGTCGATTCTCGAATTATTAAAGTAGGTTTTGCCTCCTAAATGGCATGTTACCTACCGTAACCTACAGTAAACCTTGAAATTTGGGCAAGCAAACTCCAGATTCGTGTTCAGCACCCCAGATTACCCCTACATACATGTTTTTAGCAAAATCAGGGAAAAAATTTAAAAACACCCTAAAAATTCCATGGGGGGTGGTAGGTACCCTTACCATGCCGCAAAGCTTTAAAAACGCTCATAGCTTTTTTCAGAGTGGGTCTAGGCAGCTGCGATAGGCATATTCGGACTTTTCGTCCGAAAATGATTCTAGAAAAGTACATTTCATTTGGAATGGTCACTATGGCTCATTGTGGTTCCCTTGTTAGTGGTAGGTTTCTGAACCATCGCGAATCTCTCTGAATAACTCACCAGAACAAAAAGCAGCTCGCCAGCGAATCTGCTGTGTTGCTCGACAGTGGAGAGCACGCTAAGTATTAGACATACCAAAACAACAACAAAAACGCTGAAAGCAATTATCCCTAGCCGTGGAAGATGAAGGAACAACTTTGGGACTGACCTAAAATGATACATGAAGCACCGCCAACCGGCCGGTCGTTCGAGGCAGTTGTAGACCTGAACTGAAATTTTAGAAAGATTTGGAGATACGAGAACTGAGCCACCATCTCAAAGAACGAGAGACCAGCTTCAAGCCTCTTCCAGAACATTTTTTCCGTTTCCACGTCTATAAACACTCTATAGACATGCTAAATTTCTAGTTGGGCACGCGAGACCTTACTGTCGCTTGACATTCTCCATGGGACAAAAATCTGTAGTCTTTAACAAAGGATGGCAGAGTTGCAGACCAAGCGGAGCCAACGCGCTCGGTGAAGTACGCCGCACCTCTTCGCTAGTTCTCCAAAAATTTTCCGACCGCATTCAGTGCAAATGGAATATTCACTCCTCCACCCATCAAAAGGCTCGGTCACAGGGGCGCGTGCTCGAAACTGCACCCGTAGAAGCACGTGCTGCAAGATAGTCCAGCACTATTAAAGCACGTCGACGAGCGACGCGGCCGGCTCACCGACATGCTTCTCGGCTAGCTCGCCTATCACCATCTGGGGCCGCCAGTGGTGCGACGAGGTCTCCAGCGGCTGAGCGGGACAAGTACCGCAAAATTAGGTAGTTGAGTCAGCGACGCTGCCGATATCTGAGTTCTGGCTCAAGAGTGCTTCGTTTGTATACCTTTTCTAGAAAATCGTTTTGTCATAGAGTTGAATGTGTATCATGCACGCAGTGAACGTTTTATTCGATGAGGCACATGCTGTAAATTGAAACACAATACTAGCACAAGCTCACCTTGTTTTTGAGTCGAATACATATTCGACACGCACTGGATGCGACGATTGTCTGAGTTCGCTATATGACTAACACGCTGATTGAAAGCGTTCACAGTGCCGTCCACACCCTTCAACGAGCACTGATCGGCACAAACAACTGAGAAATCGACACCAAGGAAACAACCATTCGCCTAATGGGATGACTTAGACTTAATCGGTTGGCTTTCGCCTGACGCGGTCATTCCGCATCTTCACCGAGGTGTGCCGTCCTAGTAGTCAGCCGTGTCCATTTTTCACGGTCTTCAGCCACAATTTGAACACATTCCATCCAGCTGTCACTATTCCATTTCCTGCGAAACGAAACATCGCGCCTGAACTGTCTTTCGATGCCGAGTGACTTTAAATCCTCTTTAACCACATCCGTCCAGAACTTTCGCCTACGCCCAGGTGGCCGTTTCCAGACAGGATTTGGAAGCATTTTTAAAGCGTGTTGTACGAGACGATCCGGCGTTCTTCTTAGTATATGCCCGAGCAGTCGAAGTCGACTTTCCATTGCTGCTTGAGATGGCGTTAGGAGATGCTGGCACCTCCCTCGTGTCAAGCGTTGATGTACTGCGTCGATTTCCTTGTAAAGGTCTTCGTTATGGCATACACGCGGCCAGAAATATCCAAGCAAACGCCTAAAAAGCTTCCTCTCCGTGCAATCCAACCTTTCCATCTGCGTTTTCGGTGCTGCCCACGTCTCCGATCCGTACATCATGATAGGGCGAATAGCGGATAGGTAGACGCGCAACTTGACTTCCTTCGCGATGGTGGTAGACCACAAACACTTGGTTAGAGAAATTGAATGCAGACGTAGCTTTCGCACATCGTTGTCGAATATCCGCTGCATAACTACCATCGTTCTTCAGCAAACAGCCCAAATAACAGAAATCGTCCACCAGTTCGATACGTTGTCCGTCCACACAAACTCCAGTTGAAGGCCTCTGAGAGACCCACATCTGCTTGCATTTGTCGGGACGAAGACGAAGTCCATAGGCTGCGGCATACTTCGAAACGAGGTTCACAATCCTTTGCAGTTTTGCGTTGTTTTCAGCGAATAACACAATGTCGTCGGCGTACTCCAGGTCGACAAGGGAGCGTCCTGATGGTGTTGGGATCACATCCGCAGGAAACTGTTCTGCAACTCTACGCATGATGTCATCAACGGCGAAGTTGAAAAGAAAAGGTCCTGCAACGGCTCCTTGCCTTACTCCTGTTTTCACCTCGAAAGCTGACGTAAATCCGACGGAGTGTACGAACTGCTGCTGTTGTTCCTTTGTTCATGTCCTCGATTAACCGAACATACTTTTCCGGGACTCCATCTGCTCGCAGAGCATTGAGCAATCGATCACGATGAGGAGAGTCGAACGCGGCTTCAAAGTCCAAAAAAGCAAGCTGTAATGGCTTCGAAAACCGCTGCCACGATTCAATTACTCTTCTCACGACGAACACTTGGTCGATGGTCGATCTTCCAGGTCGAAAACCGGCTTGCTCATCTCTGGTCGTTCCTTCACGATGTTTGATAAGTCGCTCGAGAATGATACGTTCTAAAACCTTGTACATGACACGAAGTAGAGAGATTCCTCTGTAGTTCTTAGGATCCGTGACGGATAGCTTCTTGTGAAGAGGTACGATGATCGCATGTCTCCACGAATCGGGTATCCTTTCGCTCATCCATATGGCACGGATGGTGTTGGTCATTTCACGAATCCCAGACGGAGGAAGAGCTTTCAGCATTTCAGCAGTGATGTTGTCATCTCCACCTGCCTTTCCATTCTTCATTTTCCGGACACAATCCAAAACTTCAGACTCAGTCGGCGGTTCCTCACTGACATCGTAATGTGCTCTCTGAACATGCGGGAGCTCAGGTACTGATGGCGCTGGACGATTCAGTAGTGAACTGAAGTAATCCTTCCCATATTGGCAGCGTCGCATCACCAACTGCAACTCCATTGGTAGTGTTCAAGACAGGAGAACATCTCTTCATCTTCCCGCTATACTGTCGCAGCAACGTGTAGGCTTTCCTCGGATTCTTCTCCTCCCAAGCCTTCTCGAACTCCTTAGCTCTACACGTCCACTCTCGTTCGCGGTCACTTTGTAGCTGCCGACGCAACTTCCTCCTCAGACGCTTCTCCTCCCACGAAGTTTCCTGCAGTTCGGAGAGCACATACTCTGTTGTAGGTAGATGTTGTTTCTTCTGAGACGTAGGCGAACTTCTTCTTAGAGCTGTACAACCGGGAGTGCCTCTTTCGAAGCGTCCTGGATGCATTTGACAAAAGAATCCGCGTCGCAAAGTTTCTTCTTAGTCCGTACTCCGATGTGAATAGAAACGCGTTGTCGGAAATTCCTTCTGCACTCTTCATCTCTAAGACTTGTCCATGTCAATCCTCCTGGAGAGGCTGAGCCCCTCGCTTCCTCTTATGAATCCTCGCAGTGAAGTTCAACAGAACAGGACGGTGATCCGAATCGAATGCGACATCCCACACAGCTCTAGATCTTCGAATGTCCGATACTGGAATATTCCTCGTCAGGACATAGTCAAGCTGTAGTTTCAAAGTTGTCATCTTCCGCTTCCGCTGCTCTTCTGGAGATAGCCGGGTTGGTCCCTGCCACGTAAGCTGATGGCGGCGATGATTCCTCTTGAATGTCGATGCAATAATCAGACCACTGCGTTCACAAAAGTCGACAAGGCGGTAGCCATTGTCCGATGTTTGCTCCACTGGGTAGAACCATTTACCGAGTACTTCGGATTCCTGATCAAGTCCCATCTTCGCATTTGCGTCAATCCCCACGACAACAGCATGTTGACAAGGTATCCTGGCCAGCAACGTATTGAGTTCCTCATAAAACGCATCCTTCGAATTGTCTTCGGCGGTTTCAGTGGGCGCATGAGCACTCACTATCCACAGATTGAATCCTCTGTGATCCCGCAGTCGTACGAATGCATTCCGACACGACGTTGAGCCGAACTCCTTGACCATACCATTGAAATCCTTCCTTACAGCTATTGCACAGCCTCCCACTCTCCTATCGTCAGCGTTACCGCAGTAGATGGTGTACTCTCCGACGCTGATGACGGGTCTATCCTTGAGGCGGGTTTCCTGCAAAGCAGCAAACGGTGCATGGAAATAGCTCAGAAGTCTGGATAGCGCAGTTTTTTGGATATCACTCGACAGCGATCGACAGTTCAGGGTGGCGAAATTGTGGCTTGTGGCCAAAGACTCCATGACTCCCTAGGTACGGATCCTAAGGTGTTATGGACCAGAGGCCTTAGTGTGCCGGACGGCGACACCTTTATGCAATATGCGGGATACTTTCGCGATATAGTTGTGCACGCTATATCGCTCGAACGTTCCCTGTGTACACTCAAACGTCTGCTGGGTTCAGTAGAAGCAGGGGCACCAACGAGCAGGTACCAACAGAGCAGGTACCAACAGCCTAATGGGATGAGTTTGTCAAAGCCGGGGAAAACATGAAATTGTTATAATCATTCGCTCGTAGGTTGTCTTCTTGGAATTGGTCTTTCAGTTGTTTGCTGTGGGTGGTGCGTGTGCCCTATACATCGAACATTAAGGCCGTAAAGGGCTATTTCAGGCACTTTTCCGCCGTTTTTTCGATAATGTTGGGACAATGGGCGTGTGATCTTTCGATTTCCGGTAATAACTCGGAAATAGTTTTCTTCGTGGGTATTGCCTTTGACTGATAGGCTCTCCACAAGTGACCACATGCGCTAGCTTCTGGTGACTTGCGGCTCTGCTCTGAAGCAGACCATTAGCAACTGACTTGGACTGCACGGATATGACCGTAAGAGATCTTGCAGGCGACAGTAGCAAGGCTGGTTAGATAACTTTCGCTCGAGCCAAAATAGCGTATGCAGCGTAAGGAGACTACTGCACGAAGTTGAGCGACATTATGTTGATGTTCTGAGCAGCACAAGACCACTAACTTCTGGACTTTGCCACAAGAGCAGCACAGTGAAAAGCCTCCTGGCAGAGGTTCTACCTACTCAGGCACTCAACGGGTCCGACCCCAGCCTAATACCAATCGGAACAGCGTTCGAACGCTCGAGGGGCGAAACGCTCGACGTCGGCGTAGGTCCCGACAACTTCCGTTCGAACTCCCAGCCGTCCGTTCGAAGTCTTATTCGCCCCCTGGAGACTTCACCGCGATCGATCTGTTTCTCCTCGTCATTGCACGTCACAATTCACCCAGCCACGCCATCACTATTATCAACCCTCTTTGATGGCTCGCGTTTTTACTTGCTCCTCATATCCTTCTTTTCCTCAACTACATTTGATATCCTTCATATTTATGTTTTCCTCATCTCCATCTGATATCCTGGGGAAAACAGCGAATTCATCCCAGGAGGGAAAGCCTGCGTGAACTTCGGAATCGACAGAAGTTGAGGTTCTTTTTTGTTCAAGAAAATCCTTGGTATTCTTTCGGACCGGAAGATACATTACAGTGTACACTAACATTAGCAACTCTTTCGGTTCGACCGACAGATCGGTTGGTCACACAAACGAGTCTAGTGTGTTTGCAAAAGACTGAATGATTCGACAGCTCCAGCGAGATGAACGATCTTCAATAAACTTCTCTAATTTCTCTACTGGGTCTTCTAATCCGAAGAATACCAAATGTTTAGTTAAAGCGTCAAAATAGGTTGAAAATCTTCGGGGAATAATACTGAATAGCGAGGCCTAGCGAAGTTTTCGCTCACAGAACCTTTTGCGTGAGCCAACTACCTGAGACGGATTAGTTTGTTAGAACGGTGGTGACTGACTTCCGTCTACCCGAAAGTTGCTGTACGTATGGACTCTCCTGAGCAGAGCAGGGTGCCGTACATTTACAGCAGGCCGTGGGCGTATCAAAATGTGGGATCATAAAGCAAAACATAAGAAGCCAGCGGTAAATCGTCGGTTGCTACCGGCACAAAATTCACAACCCCTTCTGCACTTCCTTCCCTTACTCTGCCAATTCGAGACTTGATGCCGCAGCAAAAGAGACTTGATGCTCATGTATAAGTCGGCATGAAGTCTTAATTTGCCGCGCTAAATTCACTGTATGGGTGACCGCTAGGAGAGGTGAGAATGAGGTGAATTTCCCGTGAAAATGGTGCGAACTGGCAGCGAGAGAGGGTCCAATTTACCCCGAAAATGAGGTGAATTAACCTCGAAAAATGGGTGAATTTACCCCGAAAATTTCACGAATTTGAAGGTCCACAGCAAGGAAGCCCCCCCCTTGTCCGCAACATGAGCGTAATCTTCACCGAGGTCTGCGGTGAGGAGCCACCCTCTGCGGACCCCGGCGTAACTCGTCCCCCCGTCGTGAGGATACCCACTGTATCCTCCCAGCAACCAAAATTATGCTGGCCTCCGGAGAGTGACCCGAAGTCACCTTTCAGGGCCGGCAGCAGAATGCCGAATGAGGACTCTGGTGGGATGAGGCTGTTTTTATACCGGCGGTGATCATAGTAAACACATTGAGACGTGATTATTCGTTTTATCATGTTTTCGCTGCGATGTTTTCATTTGTTTAGAAATTTCAGAGACGCCAGCGACGGCGGTTATTTCACCCTTTGCGCTGAGTGGTATCCAGCCGCTCAACAACTGATATGCATTAACATGTTAGCGCTGGCGGTATTTTCACTTTTTGCGCTGACTGATATCCGACCGCTCAGCAAATTCACCCTTTGCGCGGATAAGCTTTCATGACGGCGCTAAAGGTGAATTTGATGCCTTATGATAACAAAGCGTGATAAAGGCCGCTGTCGCCGAAGCATCAAGTCTCGAATTGGCAGAGTACGTCGCTACCCACTGCCCTTTCTTCCAATTTGTAGGATTCACAAGCGATTATTCTCGCTTTACCGTCTCTGTCATGATAAAGACAAACGCATTCTCATTTTATATGATGTTTCCCTAGTTGACCAACACCATGCCCTTGTTCTCAATGAAAGAAATAAGTAGGTGGTTGTTTATGTTTTTGTGGTGCAAATTTTGATAAGCTCGGACTTGCAACATAAATAAAACTGGTTTTTTGGAAGTTCAATGAGTGACGAACAGAGAAGGTGCGGAAGTGGAGCTGCTGCTTGTTTCCTAAAACTGGCAAGAAAATGTCTCCGGAGTTCTGCGTCAATCTCAAAACGCGTCGCACGCTTCTCAAGATTCATGTTTTCCTATCTGTTTTCTTCTCAACAAAAAGGTTAAGATTTAGCATTGAAGAAAATTTAAAACCTTTTTTCAAATTATACACTCTTGGTAACGTCCTGCACACTCCCACTGCGGTCCTGCTAACTTTTGATGACCTGCACACTCCCACTCGGGACCTGTGTATTTTCTATGACGCCCTGCACACTCCCACTGAGGGTCCTGCACACTCCCACTGGGGACCTGCGCACCCTCTATGACGTCCTGCACCCTACCATTTGGGTCCTGCACACTATCTGTGACGTGCTGCACACTCGCGTTGGGGTCCTGCACACATTCAATGACGTCCTGCGCACTCCTACTCAGGACCTGCACATTTTCTGTTATGTCCTGCACACTCCAGCTGGGGTCCTGCACAATTTCTATGACGTCCTGCACACTCCCGCTGGGGACCTGCACATTTTCTATGATGTCCTGCGCACTTCCACCGGGGTCCTGCACACTTTCTATGACGTCCTGCACACTTCCTCTGGGGTCCTGCACATTTTCTACGATGTCCTGCACACTCCCGCTGGGGTCCTGCACAATTTCTATGACGTCCTGCACACTTCCTTTTGGGGTCCTGTACACTTTCAATGACGTCCTGCACACTCCGCTGGGGACCTGCACATTTTCTATGATGTCCTGCACACTTCCACCGGGGTCCTGCACACTTTCTATGACGTCGTGCATACTCCCACTGGGGTCCTGCACACTTTCTACGACGTCCTGCACACACTTCCGCTGGGGTCCTGCACCCTTTCCATGACGCCCTGCACACTCCCACTGGGGTCCTCCACACTTTCTATATGTGACGTCCTGCACACTTCCGCTGGGGTCCTGCACATTCCTACTTAGGGCCTGCGCACTTTCTATGACGTCCTGCACACTCGATTAGGGTCCTGCACACTTTCTATGACTTCTTGCACACCCTCACTGGGGTCCTGCACTCCTTTTATGACGCCCTGCATTTTTGCATGTCGCTAGACGACTCGCAGAAGTTATCATGACCCACGGCCAAAAAGTGCGCTCCACGGACAAACTCTTCCGGTTGCCCCGGAGGCACGTAAGAGGTGACTCAGGGCTGATTTTTGCACAGTAATCGATAAATGTCGCACCCACCTAAATGTTGGTACCATTTCATACAAGTTTTGATCGGCCATTCCTAAGATATGCGGGACACATGCACACACATACACACACACACACACATCGGGACATAACTGCTTTAAGTATAAGGATTATGTTTCAGTACTAATATCGATAGATATAATAGTCTCCGATATTGATTTTGGAGGGATCTTTTCTGAATTCATTTGGCATCTAATCCAGAAAAAAAAACGTATATTATCGAAGCATCGCTAAAAGTCGTTTTTGGCTAGCGGAATTTTCCTCACAAGGAAACGACTTTTAGTCAGCCTGGCCATTCCGTAGAGAATGTGCTTCTCTAGAACAGTTCTTGGCGTAGAGTCCAATTATGGTCTTCGCAGCTGCCTAAAAACACTCTAAAAAGGTTATACGCGTTTTCCAAAGTCCGTTGGCGAGGTAGGGGTACCACCCCCCCATAAAAAGTTTAGGGTGTTTTGAAAAAAAAAACTCGGATTCGGCTCAGAACTAGTTCGTAGGGGCAATCTTGGCTATTAAACACGAATCTGGAGTCTGTTTGAAATTTTGAGGTTTACTATTGGTTACGGTAGGTACCATCTCATTCAGGGGCAAAACCTACCTCAATTATTCGAAAGTCGACAAATGGTCGTTGAATTCGTA
Source organism: Aplectana chamaeleonis (assembly GCA_029168955.1). Lineage (NCBI taxonomy): Eukaryota > Metazoa > Nematoda > Chromadorea > Rhabditida > Cosmocercidae > Aplectana > Aplectana chamaeleonis. Next base: position 611,761 of record JAPDOI010000139.1, on the reverse strand, counting down.
TTCATCACCTCAAATAACCCCCCCCACCCCCAGAAATTTTGAGTGAAATCTGAGACTCTGACGGAACAACAGTATACCCACCGTAATCTACCCTAATCTGTAAAAAATCGATAAACGAACCTCGGTTTCGTGATCAGCGGCTCAAATAACCCACATCGTAAGATTTCAAGTCAAATCTGGAAATTTTTAAAAATGCTTCAAGAGCCTTTTAGTTGGTCTAAATAAACGCCCAACCGCGAATCCGTACAGGTCCAAGAAGGTACCAGTCTGTGCGAAGTTTGGAAAATGTGCCTTCCCACAAAATTTGCTGAGGAGGTAGTTTTGGGAGCTGAACACAATTATGAGGTCCCTTCCAGATTCTCCAAAGACTAGTGCTTGTTTCGGAAGGTACAATAGGTACGGAAATCTGGCGAAAAACGCTTACAACATTCTTCAGAGAGGCTTCAGGCAGCTGCAAAGACAGATCGCACGCTGAAAACGGTAAGAAACGTATATTTCATCCTATTTTATCCAGAATGGACAGGCTGACTAAAAGTAGTTCCCTTGTCAGAGAAAAGCCCCGTACTAGCACCCGAAACAATCTCTAGAAAGCCAAATCCGAAAAACATTGTTCTGGAACACCCCGAAAGTTGCCTCTTGGTTACGGATTTTTTCAAAAGCTAAGAAAAAGCTTGAAAATGGAATTTTCCGGAGCATAAGCGAGTTTGAGCTTGGATTGTTTATGGACTGTTGCACACCTGCAACTGTCAAAGCACTGTTTTTTGACTAGCAGGAAATCTGGAGCAGGACCTAATGAGGCAAACTCAAATACCATCATCGTTTCATTAATATTCTTACACTTCGGATTCACAAAGTTCTTTAATCGCTGTTCAAAACGAGCCATTGAAGCGGAATAATTCAAAGAAAAACCTGAATAGGGGGCATAAGAGAAGAATATTGCTTTTCTCTCACGCTAACGACAGGGTATTAAGCGTTTAAAAGATTGGAAAGGATGTTTAGAATGGAAAACGACGTGAAGTCGTTCGCTTATGGCGCTCTTCGTGTACAGCGCTAGCGGCAGCGCGGTTTCAGAGGGTCTTCCGCGCTTCCCTTAGCGCGCCTTGCAAGTACTTGATATCAAATAGCGCTACGGTCTCCATGATAGCGCGTATATGTCATGCCAAGAGCGTTTAGTCTATGCCAAGCGCGGTTGGGCTATACCAAGCGCGTTTGTGCTAAGACAAACGTGCGCCTGCATAGTTCTTGGTTGCAGAGTGCGCCATGCCGTCCCCATAGCGCGTTTGCGCTAGTTTTGGAGCGTGAAACATGGAGGAAAAACTCTATCGAAGAGCCTAAATGAGATGAAAGCCTGGGTAACTAAAAAATCATCGAATAAGAGAAAATGGAAACAGATCAAAGCAGCGGGAAGGATGCGATAAGTAAGAGCAGACGCTGGTGGGAAGCAGAGCAATGAAAGAGAGTCCAACATGGCAGTACGAATAGGAAAAGGTGGTCTGTTTGATGAAAGAAAAGGGGGAAAGCTTTATGAACGCTAGCGTGCCTTTTAGTTACTAAACATAGTTATTAGGTAGTTAAGGTGGAATTGCAGGCTGATGACGTCACAGCCTCTGCCTTCTCCCCCTACGTCCGGCAGAACTTGCATTTCCCCCACGTCGGGCAAAGTTGTTTTCCCCCCACGTCTGCCAACTTCGCCGACGTGGAGGGAGAAAGGAAGGGTCCGACCTGACAGAAATCTGGGGTCGGACCCCGTTCCGGCTGGGGTCGGACCCGGCAAATATCTGAGTACAGAATTGCTTATAAGTGTGCTTGTTTTTTAAGGTGCTGGTAGAAGTTCACTAACCCAAAGTTCTGGAATTTTTAGCGTGCGGCTACTTAGGAGAACAATGTAGCCTTTTGTCTAACGGGGTCAGGGATGCTGGATGAACCAGGTTGTTCTCTCAATAACCCAGTGAACACTATGGCATGAACAAATTGTTTGTAAAAGAGGCTTCGGCTAGATACGATCGACTGATTCTCTGATTGATCTCCAAGTTCAATGAGAGTGAGTGGCTTTCGTGGGAATGTCCCAAAAAGCGGAAACCTTGCTTTGAAATGTCGGCTTGGCCGCCTTCCGCTCCTTCTGCGTCCTGTATCGCGAGTCGAACATCTGAAAACGAAAAAAAAACACAAATTTGCAGGACAACAACAGAAAAGCGAGAGTCGTTTTTTTCAGATTTTTTTGCCGATTGTAATATCTAGAACATCTAAGTGACACTCATAGTCCTCAACGCATGCGCAACATGCACGTGCCGCGTTTACGATGAGGGCTAAATCCAACTGGATTGGAACTGCCCGCACACGAGTTTAGAGGTATGGTTTCCGTTTTCATTTTAGTCTAACGCATGGACCAGACGGCTGGTCGTGCGGGGTTGGCGGCCTCAGCGGAGAATGGGGTTTCGATTCGCGCGGGGTGATCTACCGCCGCAGCTCCGTCCATTCATCAGACTAAAATGATTGTGCGAACACTACAGGCGGGATATTTTTGCAGTGAACTGCATCTCATTCTCAGTGCTCGGTAAATAATCACCCCTTTGGCTATACTAATGACGCATCGATGGAACTTTGGAGTCGGACACACTATAATCAACTGACAACATAGATTGCCATTGCATGACAACCGACCACAAAACGCGGCTGAACAATTATCACGTACTGTGAGCACTTCCTTGAATTTGAAAAAACAGTTACGATACACACGAAAAAAAAGCCTACAATGAATTGTGTATCCTTTTCTTGAAATCAGTGTTCACGATAAAAAAAAGTTTTCAGTTTCCACTAGGAATGGGTGGATGAGGAGCAGGGCAGACTGTAACGTTAACGTCCAAAGAACGCACGGCAACGAGCCAGGAAGAGTCCCAAAAGAGCCCGAAGTTGCCATATTGAGTGCAACGCCAACACGAAAAGCGCAATGCCCGCCCTCTGACGGTGACCAAATTAAAACTCGAGATCATGAGATGAGCGATGCTTCCCAATCGATAGCCCCGTTCTTCCCTTCATTCTCAACCTATCTCCTTACTCAGGTCCACTCACATACATCGGCTGCAAACGACGGAAGTTACAAGCCTCGAACAACTCATCCACCATGCTTCTCTAGCTCAATTTTTGAGGGACCATAACATCGTTCCCAGAAGGTCTTGTATGATTTCAGAGACATCATCGGATTCAGGATGGGACCGTTTCCAAGATAAACAGAAAAAACAAAATAACGATTTTTATCGTGAACACTGCCTTTAAAGGCAGCGTCCGCGCAGAGAACCACACTTGGTTTTTTCTTCTCAATCCAATGTTCCAACCAAGTGTAGATGGTTGGCAAAGCTTGACACCTCAAGGTTGTCTACATATTCATAACACAATAGCTCCGTGGAAACGGCTCTGTGGTCTGAGAAGGCGTTTCACCGATCGATCATCTGGCACGAGGAACAGAAGCACCACCACAATTTTAGGCACTACAAGACTGATAACTCTCTATTTCGAGATCTTACGTTGAATGTGTGTGTTCGAATTTTTTTATTTTGGAAAGTTTTCGACGATAGAAAGCTAAAAGAAATAATAAATCTAAGGAGTTTGAAGTGCTAAACCACTTCAGACGTTCAAGTTTCCGACGTTTCTGTATCACACATAACACGCCAAGATAGGCGTGAAAGGGAAAGCAATTCTAATGGTAGTGTTCAGGACAGGCGAACATCTCTTCAACTCCCCGCTATACTGTCGCAACACTCCTCTCAGACTCCTTAGCTCTACACGTTCATTCTTGCTCGCGGTCGCTTTGAAGCTGCCGTCGCAACCAGGGCTGGGCACGCGTCCCGGGTAACCTTAGGGGGGTGCATATTAGACGTTGCAGAGAGGGCAAAGGGGGGTGCCTAAACCGAACACCAAAAAAAAAGAACGAAGTGCATGTTCTGTCGAATTTCAGGAAAAGAATAGTACGCACTATTCTTCTAATTTGTCATATCTTCTTCCCCGCTTTTTGAGTCGAACACGAAAAGAATTCAAATTATTGATAGAGATGCAGGTTGCGTTCGCAATAATTCATAGTTGCTGTCAAAGTTTGTTTCGATGAAGGATTAAACACTACTCTGTTATCTTGTAGCAAGTAAGGATTGATGTGGTGTCATGTTTCTTTGATGCAACGTTCATTGATTACGCGGGTGGCTACCGATTCCAGGCAAAGATACCAAGACAGCGCCCAGGAAAACTATCATTCAAATAAAAAAAAATAGCGAACTGATGTATAGCCTAGGTCGCTCATTTTGAGCCGGTCGAAGCAAGGCCTATCGGGCTTATCATGTCAAAATCTTCTTATCACTGTTATACTTTACCATGACCGTCCGCTCCGCTGCTTACTCCGCCCGGACTCATCCGAGCAGGCTAGAATTTATTTCGACAGTTTAAATGTACAGATAGCACAGTCAGCATCACAACTAGTCAATAGATTTTTATTCATGAGAATGTTTCTAATGAAGAGAGCCAACTGTAAAAATTGAAGACTGCAAGTTACAATGAAAGAAGCGAATGACCGTTTCCTCCTCATTGAGAAGTACCCTGATCATAAAAACCCGAATTTTTTCCACCTTGAATGCCGCAATCTCTCATAGACTAGGCTAGCCGTGCGATCTGGTGTCTGTCCGCAGCTACACAACGCGCACTGGAGTGGACGCGCACGCAGTATTAATTAAAAAATGTATTTTATTACAGAACGGGGCGGAGAAAATGATTGAAACTGGAGTAAATGGAAGCAGGCAGGAATAGGATTCTTTCAATGTATACAGCATAGAAATTTAATGTAAACAAACTATGTGGGAGCGGAGTGAATTCTTTGGACGTGATAAGGTGCATTCAAATGAACCTATTTGATTAAAAACACCCATAAACATGAGAACTAAGAGCATTGCGAGAAAGAGGAGAATATGGCAAACAGTATAATAGCAATATATTTGATATTCAATGTGATTTAAGGACCTTAAAACTCGTCCCGGTTTTGTCCCGGTTTTCGGGGTAAAACCGGGACGAGATTTAAGGTCCTTAAAGTTCGTTTGAATGAACCTTATCACGGCTAAATATTTACACCCGCTATAACTTTGTTTATTTACATTAAATTTCTAAAGTGGGTACATCCAGAATAGACTACCTTTACCATCTTCCATTTCCTTCAGTTTCAATCCTTTTCTCCTCTCCGTTCTGTAATAAAATACATTTTTTATTAATATTGTGTGCGCGTCCATTCCCGTGTGCGCTGTGTAGCTGCGTACAAACACCGTATCGCACAGCAAGCCGATTTTTAAGGGATAGCGGCATTTTTTAAGGGTAAAACTCGGGTTTTCTACTCCCTACGAATCACATGAATCCTAACATTGTTCCACAACACAAAATAGTTCTGATTTCCACATCAGAACAATCAAACACAGATTAACTAATCCTTCATAGGTTTATGAAAACATTCGACAGGAAACATTAATTATCGCAATAGTAGTAGTTCTGTTAATGGTAATTGTTCAATTGTTTTGTATTGGAAAATGTTTTATCTTTTGTAATGACTTACCGCCTTACTAACAAATTTTCCTCATGGGGTTGTTTTGAAGTTCAGAAATTACACTACCCTTCTTGTTTCCATTTTTGGAATTTTCTCTATTTAGTGCTTTTTTTAAATTCTTGTTTATCAGAATCAGGAAGTCAAGATCATGGCTGTCCAACTATTCGGAAAACAGCCGATTTCGATTTCCCATAAGGGGGTGCCTAAAAATTACCGAGCTAAGGGGGGTGCATATTCAGAATCGCCATGCCGGGACGTGTGCCCAGCCCTGGTCGCAACTGCGCAGCATGTACAACTAGAGCAGCATGATTGAAGCACGGCGAAATATCTCCGAAAACCTGAAGTGGTCATTTTGCTGGAGTGCAAGCATTATGCTTTATTTGTGCTGACACTAGTCAGCCCTTGTGCGAAGAAAACAATTTTCACAGGGCATGCTGTTTCTTGTCTCTGCTCGAAGAAAAACATCCGATATACATCGATTGTTGTGCGAAGCTGATGGGAACATGCTCAATCAATGAAGAAATTTTTTACGTTTTCAAAAATTTTCTGAACTTCGCAAAAAGGCTCGGAAAGAAATGGAAATCATGGGACCGACAAAGAGCTTGAACCCCTCAATATGCAGGAAGCACGAAAATGCGGTACTTCACGACAACGCTCGACTACATGTTGCAAAATTATGAAGGAAACTCTGGAGGACTGGTAGGATGTCCTACATCATCCGCTGTGTTTACCAGACATTGCTGTCTCCGACTAGCTCTTGCTTCAGTGGATACCTCATCTCCTAGCCGGGCAGCCCCACACTTCTAAAAAAGATGCCGAAAATTAGCAGTATTCACGGATTAAAAGAAGGAGACGTTGTCCCGATCCGGAATTCATATACTGCTTAAAATATGGAAGAAGCGTACCTAACAGTGGACAGCAGTTTTGAGATGAGGTATAAGTTCCAAGGCTCTTTTTGGATCGGAAATTTTGTTTTGACTACCGTAAATTTCGGCGACATTTTAGTAAATATTCGTAAGAAAATTATTTGCTCTACAAGGAAGCGCAACTAGTTTTTTAGAAACTGCAAATTTATCGATTTTACGATAGATAAATTAGAGGATAGAGAATTTACCTTGCTTGATCCTAAAATAGATGAAAACGAATCACATTTCACAACAATTCGTTCAGCTAGGTACTCTTCGTTGTTTCTAACACCTGCGTCCACTTCCTAACCAATTCATCAGCGTTTCTCTGTCAAAAATTGCTCAAGCGGGTGTCGAAAAAAAAGCGTGAGCCAGGCTTTGAGGTCGCCGTCGTTGCGAAAGAAATACTTTGGCATAGTGTTATGGATCGTTTGAGAGAAAATTTTAAGCTCTAGAAAATAGTGAGGTTCGTTTTCATTAATTTTCGGATCAGTCAAATGAGAACAATTTTCCTTTCTTTATCGATCTAAAAACAAAACAGAAATCTTCCAAAAAAGCCACCTGTTTTATTTTGTAGACCATATAATTTATTTTGGAATTAGCTATAACACTTCACTGAGAGTTCCCAAATTCAATTCGAAGTTTTCGATAAGAAAATGCGGAAGCCCTTTCCGAGATTCTATTATGTCCTCTGAATATAGCTTAGAGGTTACGAAGAAACCCTTAAAACTCATTTGTACCCCACTAAATATGCGCCTGTGAGAAAAAATCTGAACAAAAACGACCCAGATCAAAATAATTCGCTGACAATCAGTGAAAGGCGAGGGGAACCTCGTGGCAGAGAGTGGTGCGATGGTGAATGATCTTTATAGATGCGAAATGAATCAGAATTTCACCGTCGACGCTTATTAGTTGTGGGAAATCGACGCGAAGTGAAATATCGAAACGGAGGTGGCAAATGTCTTCGAAACATCGAAAACAGAATCGCCCATACAATTGAAGCTAATTAAATGCAGTGTTCACAATGAATCTCGTTTTTAAGTTTTCAGTGTGACACACTACGCAGGCAGATGCTGGAGAGGAAAGGGTCGAAGAAAGCAGCGAAAACGGGCCAGAAATCGATAAAAACGACGGTGAAATGATGATTTCGTTAGCCCAGTACGCCTGCTCAACCCGGCCCGCCCCCTGCTCTGTCGAGCTTGCGGCGCCGCGGATGTTTTCGATGGCAAATTGCCAAGGAGTTCCGCTACGTCCAGCTTGATCGATTCGTGCAGATTTTGCCATTAGCGCGCGCTTGCGGAAACTAGCAGGGCGCGTAAGCTCGTCCACGCCCCGAACCTTATAAACCGCTAGTTCAGCTTATCCTGAGCGTTTTTCTTGCTGTTTCCTCTCTATTGAATAGCTCACGGCCGCACAACCCCATTTTTCGAGTCAAATTAGAATATGATATTCATCGTGAACACTGCCTTTATATCCCTATATCTTTTGACATAAGCTGGCAGAAAGAACTCGTATAAGAGAACGGGCAAAGACATTTCATTTTGTTGGGAATCCTTCTGATTGACTTTTGGCATGGACACGTCTTCTTCCAGTGAAGGATTTGCAGGCACTGTTGAGACATTGTTAACGGATTTTCTGGCGGGAAGAGCCATTCCAGACTGCGTTATAAGTAGTGAATGGACAACGTGAGCCATCTACTTTCAATTACATACAACAGGAGGACAAAAACTATGAACTCTTGGATGAGTTACCGCCACTTTTCCCATTTGATTCTACTAACTGATTGAGAAAACACCATGAACACGGGAGAAAATCGGTCCAAGCGTTGCATAGCTGGAACTCATATTGCCAAGGGAGAACGATCACAAGTGGTTCCTGCCGAGGAATGACGCTGCGTGGGAATTCGTACAAGAAAACGAATTAATTCTGGCTATATACGCCAAAATGGCGAATAATGCATGTGCAACGGTTTGCGAGACGAGGCGAGGAAGCGAACTGTGTGTAGCGGTGTTGTTAGCAGATCGAAGAAGCTGATATGAGGTGATGTGACGATGTTGAATCCGGATGTTTCCAAGATGCGTAATGCGCTCAAAGGGAAATCACACCATCCTAATCTGTCTGAGGATCAAAATGATTCAATGTTCAGTCAGAAAAATATTCATAGGAAAGTTCGCTATGCATATTCATTCTCATAAGTGCTCGCTTTGAATCTATGGCTTTGGCCGTCACAATGCCCAATCCAAAACAACAGTACTGCAAATATACAATACCTGCGCTAAGTTTTGTAATAAACGGGTATGATTTGGCAAACTTGGCAAAAAAAGTCCGCTGTTGTAACCTTTTTGAACGAAGACTTTTCTGGATTTTGAAAATCCTATCATATTCTCAGCCCGAATTCCTACCTAATAATTATGTGGTCAGCAGTTCCACGAAATCGCTTTGTTTTTGAATGAAACTGTTTTTGCGAGTTTTTCTCAGAAACGTCGCGCGCGGCAAGTTGCGGCGAAACTTTGAGTTTCAGTTGTACGAGTAATAGAAGAGTAATCTCTATCTTCTTTGCATGAATCATATAAAGGTGCAACAATCTTGAGATTGATGCAGGTTGAATTTTCGAAACCCTCCATTTAACTTTTTGGGGTTTTCGCAAACTTCCGACTGTTCAGGAAGTTCCCAAGCATGTTTAATGAAGAATTCCGAGAATTTAACCTGCACTAATCCCAAGATTGTCCTACTGGCACCTTTTTTATGAAGAAAGCATAGATATTGCGTTTCTATCACTTATACAATTTATACTCAGAATTTCGCCGCACTTTGCCGCGAGCTACGTTTTTGAGAAAGTATCGCAAAAACAATTTCCTACCAAAAAATAATCTAAAAGGCGACAGTATCTGAAGTTAGGAGCCATTACAGGTTGTGGGGCAGTCAGGAACAAAAAAAAACCGAAGAAGTGCTAAAATCCTGGAACCGATCAATATTACCATTATGGGAAATAAATTTATAGCAATTCATATGCTATTCGAGTAACTGAGTTGAAAGCGACCCTACCCACGCGGCTTCCCAGGATGCGTATGGTCCTACGACCACTGTTAGGTATCTGGGCGATGTATCTTAAAATAGTTCCAAATACCAGCGGTTGATAAGCATACATGACAGGTTAAGGCAAATCCGTTCTTAGTTGCAGGCCTCTAGCACCTTACTTGCGATAGGCAGACACTTGAAGATGAAGGAAGAAAAAATATGCGGATCCAATCCAGGTAGCGACGCCTTATAAGACATTGGATGGAAACTTGGTCAGTGATCGGCATAGCTGAATACGGTGCTGTGGACATGAATAAACAGCCAACAAAACAACACCTGCCATACCAGGAACCATCACAGTGCACAAATTGGAGTGACACTGGATAAACATTTAGCAACTGCCAGATAAATGAAGGAACCGAGCAGAGCTATAACAACATCGACGAGGAGGGAAGCTCAATTGAGGAATCGACAAAAATCGAGATAATCCGCTAGTGTGATTATACGTGTTCCACTATATGATTATATGCGAAATTGCATAACCTCAGTTTTCTCTGATAATCCTCATCATTTTACATATGAGGTCGTTCTGCCAAGAATCGAGACCGTTTGGAACACAATTTTTGCTGGTTGTTCGTTATGAGGCAATAAAAGGTGCAAAAAATTAGTTCTTCACTTCCAGATTTTATGGAAAAGCTTTCGTAAGAAAATTGAGAGCTCTAATATTGAGCAAATTTTCACGAGTATTTTCCTGATATCGAATACAGGGTTCGGCGCGAAGTTTGGATATCTACACCGAGGGGTCTGAGCTGCCCAATGGTGGAGGGAGGGGGTCTGAACTCCACCGGGAGACCACGTGAATCATCTTGACCGGGGGTAGTAGGTACACTGTTAGTAAATATTTTTTTGCGAATAATTCGGTAATACCGTCCAATTAACATAAAACCCTGTGGTAATTAAATTAACGTAAACGTTAAAATTATAGTAAAGGTTCTCCTACGGTTGAATATAAGGCACATAGGTTCTGGGCGTGTATCCTGGATAGTTGTGTACTGAATTGCAAATAAGAACAGATTGGAAGCTACGGAATGGGGCGGAAGAAAAGAGTGGATGCGATGAATGAAGTTATTGGCAAAGGCGAAGACGACGAGATGTACTAAAGAAATAAATATGTTTTCAGAGAAGAACAGGTCACTTTAAATGTATGGAAAACACGCTTTAATAAGTGGTTAGATACGAAAATAGGTGCTTCAACATTAGCCAGACCAGACATGGCAAAAACACTTGCTAGTTGGAAAGAGCGTCATCTAATCTGGTTACGTTTCGAATTTCATTCTCCGAAACCCACTCATACACGAAACACACTACGCGGATTCGATCTCGCAAGGTGCTTAATTTTTTTCTGACATTTTTTTCTCACATTATTTTTGCAAAGTAAGGGTCACGAAAATAATATATTCGAGTCGAGAGAGGTAGATTCACCCTATATACAAATTTTCAGCCTCTAAGATCGATGCTGAAATGCATTTCTCTGTGTGGCCCACATCTGTCGCAGCTGCGATCGCGCTGGAGGTCTGCATTTTTGCAAGGTATGAGTCAGTAGAATACGATGATCGAGTCCAGCGTGGTCGATTTACTCTATATACTCACTTTCAACGTCCAACATAGATGCTGAACACCGCTACAGTATCAGGCCTCACACTTTTCTCAGGTGTGGTCCAGCCGGAAGTCGTCAATTTCGACATTTAGGTGCGACGAGAGTAGTATATTTGAGTCCAGCGTGGTCGATTTACCCTTTCTACAATCGTTTACCGTCCCAGTGTGACGCCGAAGACCGCTACATAGGAAGCGGAACAAGGAAAAAAAAACGTCCAAGTCCACAAACCTGTAATAGGGTTTTGAAACACCTGTAACTTAGCTTCCAAAAGAGCTACCCCGGGTTTGAGCAAAACTAAGAAACTAGGTTTGTAACCCTACCGAATGAAACTTTACTCGAGCCCAGAGGACGACTTACAAAAAAATTTTTTCTAGGTGTGGACATTTGATGTTTTGAGCATAATTGTCCACACCTAGCCAGTGCATTTAGGTGTGGACATTTAGGCTCAAAACCTCAAATGTCCACACCTAGTAAATGTTTTTGTAAGGCGTCTTCTGGGAGCGAGTAAAGTTTCATTCGGTAGGGTTATAAACCTAGTTTCTTAGTTTTGCTCAAACTCGGGGTAGCTATTTTGGAAGTTAAGTTACAGGTGTTTTAAAACCCTACTTCAGGTTTGTGGACTTCGACGTTTTTTTTACGTTTTTACCTTGTTCCGCCTCCTATGTAGCGGTCTTCGGCGTTACACTAAGACGGTAAAAGTTTGTATACAGGGTAAATCGACTACGCTGGACTCAAATGTCTTACTCTGATGACACTTAAATTTCAAAAATGCCCATTTTCAGCGGGACCACACCTGAGACAAGTGTGAGGCCCTATACTATAACGGTGTTCAGCATGTATGTTGGACGGTGAAAGTGAGTATAAATGGTAAATCGACCACGCTGGACTCGATCATTGTATTCTCCTGACTCATACCTTGCAAGACTGTAGACTTCCATCGCGACCGCACCTATAATCAAAACCGTTACTTAGCAATGTTTTTTAAAAACGCAGGCAACTTTATGTAATCCGTCATGAAGAGCCTCGTCCGTGATCTTTTTCAATGTTAATGCCTTGTTTTTTGAAATGGTTGTTCTTTTTCAAAATATACATCTTTTGGAATAAGTTGATCCTTTTATTTCAATTTTACTACAAAAGCAGACAATTAACACTCCTGGGAGGAGGTCCGAAAATCGCCAAAAATTGACCTAATAATGCTTCTGGGAGGAGGTCTGAGAAGATAGCCAAGGTTTGCTTTTAGAGGGGAGGTCTGAGAAAATTTAGCCTTGTCCACACCTCGTGCCGAACCCTGATCGAGTAGGTTATCAGCTACAGGGAAACGATTGGCGTTATTAGCTTTGTAAAACTTCCGCCCGTCAATTTTTTTACTCGCCGGACGATAATTCCTGCAGATTATGACCGTACTGTGAAGATGTGCCATATTCTTCTCAGTCTAATAAAAATGAAAATTCTAAAAACTTCACCCAGTCACTTTTTTTCGATCAATAAGGATGGAATGGAAAAAACCGTTGTGCAATGGGGCAGATTCTTTGTGCATTTGCTTTTGCACAAAATGATTCTGAAATGAAATGGAGTGTTGGACTTGGCAAATTTCCCATATTTCCCTGCGGGCTCTGTCATTTGCAGCGCACCGACGGTTTCGTTATTTTTTACATGCCCTGAAGACATACAGGCGGCACACTTTGTGGTCAAGTGCGGTTGAAGATTCTTCATCAAATTTTGTATTTACTTCTCACACGGTGTAGCCGGGGACAAGTTTGAAGTATGGCTGCTTCGCGGAGCATGAATGTTTTCGCCATGACCACGTCAACGAAGTATCTTCAGAGCTGTTCAAAATGCTCCCAAGTGAACTATACCGATGGCTTACTCGTTTCCAACTACACACTTTCTTCACAAGGTGATCAGTAGTGCAAACCTCTTCGGCCTACTATGGAAAGGTTGATTATCAGAGATGTTGAACGCTTATAGAGCAAAAAAGAGAGAAGGGTGTGACAGAAAATCAACGAAGAAAGTTGGAGACTGGATCATCTCCTTAGCTTTGTGACAGACTAGAGCTCAATGTTCAGTCAAGCGTCCACCACGGAAACCGTCTACTTAAGGAGACTGAGAGATTTGTCGTGGATATGAAGATATTAGATGCTAGCTAGAAGTGTTCAAGATTATCAAATGACGATTTAGCCGTTCTCAAAACATCCTGCCGGAAACGCGAAAATAGAGATGCGTAGGAGAAGACCTAGCCGAGCCTTCTTGATGCACTGAAGGCACAAGCCTCAGTTAGATTTCACAACGCCTCACGGCATCACTGCAGATTCAGGCTTGATCTTGTGAATCCTAATCGCATTTTTCAGCCTTACGACAAGATTTTCCTGAAAATTTTCGAGTCAACGCAAAACATAGCAGAGGCAGCTGTATTCGAAAGACGGTGGAGGGTGGGGCCCCAGCCAAAGTGTGGACTCAGCAGCTACCGCACGTTTCGTGAGGATAAGCCGCCTAAGTACGTAAACTCACCTACATTTAAAATTTCAAAATATATCCGAAATTATCCGATATCCGCATCCGATTCAACGAAAAATTGCATTAGGATAGCAAGTATACTGAAGGGCCGACGAAAATCTGATGGGGTGCTGGGCATAGGTTCGTTGGGGTGAAGACAGCGGTCGGAGAGGTGAAGGTTGTTTGAGATACCTGAGTGGGGAATGGTGAAGGTTCCCTACAGACTTGCAACCTCAAAATTTGACATTTTCTCAATCCTCTTTTTCTTGCATTCAGTATATTTTTCTTTTTAATAATTAATTTTGAAACATTTTTTTCGTTAGATGACCTCATTTTGAAATTCACAACGAAATGGTCTGCCTAGGTCATGAAAAATTTCCTCTGAGCTGTATTGGAGTCGAAAATTTTCCAAGCCATTTTTGAAACACTACCAGTTCTTCGCTCATTAAATGTTTGCCCTTTAAGACGAATCTTTGAACGGAGCTGTTTCCAAAGTCTCAATGAAATTTTGCGTAGAATAATGTTTTCATTTGAGGAAAATACGTTTCCAGTCTCTCAGCCGATTTCAAGTTATGAAGTAACGTTTCTTTGACCAAAAGCAATCACTTTTCCGTCCATAACTTTTCTACCCTGAAAGATAGCCTTTTGGTGAAGGTTGTTTTCGGAATTACCAGAAAATTCTGCATCTATTAGCGTTTTAAGTCCAAAAAATACGTTCCACTTCTACCAGCCGATTTCAGTTTATAAAGTGCATTTTTTCGCCTGAAATTATCGGTTTTTCGTCCATAACTTTTTTGTGCTTGGAGATAGACCTCAGGTGAAGGTTGTTTTCGGAATCTCGATGGAATCCTGCGTCGACTAGTGTTTCCAGTTTGGAAAAATATTTTCTCGATCCTTCAGCCTAATTCATTTTACGAAACACCGGTTTTTCGTCTATAACTCTTTAACCGTTGAAGATAGGGTTCTAGTGAAGGTTAGATTGAAATCGGCGTAACATTTTGCGTCGAATGACATATCGGGTTCCTAACTGTGCTTGCTCCATAAAGCCTAGTTTTGACTGCAGGTGGTCGCTGCGGCCATGCGAGGGACAACTGTTCCTTTTTCATCGCGCGTAATGGAAAGCCGCTCCAATTGTGATCGCTTCGTGGCAAACGTCCTACATCGCTGGGTCGCGGCGACGAAATCCTATGTTTTACTGCATCGCTGCTTGAAGAGCGATTCTCAATGGTCGCTGATCATCGCTCCATCGCTGCCATTATGGCAGCGATGGAGCGATTGCCAGCTAATCACAGGTTTCGTTTAGTGAACTTTGACCCTTTCACAGGACAAGATCAGTGTTTACGAGTCGAAACGTGTTATTGATGACTACCAGCCTTTAACTTCACTGATGATTGAAATTCTTCGATCATGCGTGAGGCTATGCACTATGAACAGAATCGTTGCCGCTGCTACATCGCTGCAGCAGCGGGTGTAAAATCGCTGCGATGAAAAACAGCAGCGATGCAGTCAAAACTAGGCTTAAGTCAGCCAGGTCGGTGGAGCCGAGCCCCGTTGTAGGCTCCAGGAGAACTCTGCGTCTCCTACTTACACCATAGAGGCGAGAGCACCCTATGGAGATAACTATGGAGCTCTGCTCCACCGAGCCGGCTGGCTTATGGAGCAAGCAAAGTTAGGGAACCGATATGTCATTCGACGCAGAAATTTATGTAGATTTCAATCTAACCTTCACCAGAACACTACCTTCAAAGGTTAAAGAGTTATAGGCGAGAAACCTGTGTTTCGTAAAATGAATTAGGCTGAAGGATCGAGAAAATATTCCTCTAATCTGGAAACACCAGTCGACGAAGAATTTCATCTAGATTCCGAAAACAACCTTTGCCAAAGGTCTATCTCCAAGCTCAAAAAAGTTATGGGGGAAAAACCGATAAATTCAGGCGAAAAAAATGTTCTTTATAAACTGAAATCGGCTGGTAGAAGGGGAACGTATTTGTTGAAATTGAAAACGTTTTTCGATGCAGAATTTTATGGGGATTCCGAAAATATCCTTCAATAAAGGGCTATCCTCTATGCTAAAAAAGTTATGGCTGAAAAACCGGCAGTGACACCCACCCAATCTCGAAAATGACTTGAATGAGTGTTGAATCACTTTCATTCTTTTTTCGGGGCGTTTCACCGGTTGTCACCGGTATTCCCAATGGTGAAGGTTCCCCACTTCACCTGCCAAGGGGTGAAGGTTGGTGGAGTACATGGCTCCACCCAACGAAGCTATGGTGCTGGGGGGACCGCTGGCAGACGCTGTGGTGAAAGTCAGAGAGACGCAGAATGAGGAGGCGGCACCCTCTTCCCCATGGAACTGTACTTACAGTACCAGCCGAATTGTGTTAGTTTGAAACGAAACCCCAACAAGGGCTAAACAGTTGGGTAGCCCTCCACTCCAGGATTGCGAATATCACCCTAATTTCGCTCATAGTTGACATTGCAGCGAGTTATGCAAAAAAGGCAAAAAGACGCGAAAACCAGACCTCGCACCCCTTCTAACCAAATTTTACGAGCAGTGTTGCACCACTAAATAACCTTTTGGTTTGGTAGTATACTCTGTTTCAATCATGCTCTGTTCCAATGGAGTCAGCCAATGAAGAGTCAAAAGACGCAAAGGTTTTCGCGTCTCTGCCGTGCATACTCATATAGCCTTTCGTCTGGGACTCAAATGAATTATGGAGGACCATCACGCTCACTACAGCGGTGACGACCCGGCTGTGTGAGGGATTGGTTGCAGGAGGGATGGCGAACGGCATGGTCATCGATGCCTGTGTGAGTAGGCATCTAGGGGTATGGTACACTTTTGCGACACACGGTCGCGTCGCTCTGCACAACGACCGCGACCGCCTGTTGTGTAGCTACCGCCCTTTAAGGCCGGGACCATACTTTCAGCGGCGCCACGTATCACTTACCATCAATATCGATCGAAAATCGTTATGCCTGAAGTGCACTGTCGCTTTTCGCGGGAAGCATGATCATGGATTAAACCTGTCGCTGTCGTAGTGCGCTGCACAGCGACAGCGACAGATTTAGGCACATTTGCAGTATATTAGCCCTCAGCGACACGCGCCGTGACAGACGCGCGATTACTGTTGCTGCGACGATCGGTGCCATGTTTGTGCTAAATTTCATGCCTGTCGCTCATAACAGCGACACAGTGTACCATACCCCTAACACTATAAGGGCAGAGACGCGGAGGCAAAGTCTCTAGCAAGGAAGAGAATATGACTTCGAGCCTCAGCAGGAAGGGGGTGTTTGCACTTCTTAGGCATTTTACCATAGCGCTGTTCTGAATCCTGGTGTGAACTTCACATCTTATGCATTACAAAACCCATGCAGATAGAGTATGTTCCACGAAAGCATGAAAATCAGAAATAAAACATTGGAATTAATTGGAAAGAGGGTGGCGATCCAGAGTTAGTAGCCGCTTCGTTTAATGAAACGGATATGAGCAAAGGACGGAATCGCAATAATAATTGTCAAGTTTTTCATTCCACATCGCCATTGTTTCAGCTTTGTTTGTAGCGGAATAGAAAAACGATCTAACCTTTATCAGTGAGCGACCATTCAGCGCCATGGAAAGTGTAAACACTCAGGCAAACCATCGCTCCGAGCGGTACCGGAGAGCTACTCGAGCGGCGCTGCCTCTCCGCTCCGAGCGAAATATAGCCATCTACTCGGGCCACAGCAGCCGCTCTCCGGGCCACAGCAGCATCGCTCGGAGCGATCTTCGGTCCCAACTGGCACTGCGGTCTCTGTTCGGGCGATTTTCAAAAATTTCCTAATTGCTAAATTTTCTTATTCCCGCCTCTTCTGGAGAGGATTAAGCCTGTTAAGAGGATAAGCGTACCTGTTACAGCCTGTGGGTCAGGAGGTTAATCCTGCCACAGGCCGCAACAAGGATACCATCCCAGCATGATCCGCAATGAGGAAGCATTCTCCACCGCGGGCCATGGAGGATCCCCTCGGCCGCCAAAATTGTCATCCTGAGAGTGATCCGAGGTCACCTCTCAAGAGTGGCTCGGAAAGCGCCAACTACCCGTCTACACGAGGCGAGCCGCCTTTATACCCGCAGGATTGGTTGTTCTTGAGTGACAACGCTCGCACGTTATCACTCAAAGAACAGCCAATCCCGCGTCTCTCTATCTCTGGCGATGGCACCGCTGTGGCCGAGAGCGACCGGAGAGCGACCGAGGGCGAACTGGCACCGACAGGACCGCGGTGCCAGTTGGCCCCTCGGCCGCCGTCCGGGCGATGACGTCATAATTGGGAGGAGCCGGTCCCGCTCGGAGCGATGGTTTGCCTGAGCAGGTGAAGCTAGGCGATAGATGTTGTAGGCGCGGGTAGATTGAAGGTGAGAACAGATGTGGATTTGTTCACACGGTCTTGTGGTGTGCTTAATCGAGGCAGGCGTCAGCAATAATGGAGCTTCCTTGTAATCATTAGCAGGAATCAGGGAAAGCTTACAAACACATTAGCTTCTGTACTGATTTCGTTCAGAAGCGAGGAACTGGTCATCGTCAAGCGCACGGTGAAATGGTCTTTTTGGTGAGAGGGGTAGAAACAAAAGGAGAAAAAATCAAGAGTAGGTTTTGAAAGGATTTTCTGGAAAAGTTGTATAAAGACTTGAACGAATTTCGAATTTAACGTGCGAACCGTTTTCTGGGACCACAATTGAGAATGAGATCTTTGATTTACATTGAATAGCTTCAACTAGGCTATTCGTCCTTTACCTAATGATTACAAACCTTCTAGTCTAGTACTTGTAAAACCTATCTCGCTGAGATGAGTCCACACGGGGCAAGCAGCGGAGCGGTAGGTCATGATTAGATATGCACGGTGTTTTTGTTTATAAAAAGTGGTAATTTGAACCGTTTCCTCCCCAACTTTTGGGCACCAAAAATTGTAGATAGGTGTTAAGATTTCTCATTCAGTTACACTCAAATCTGCTGAATGTCCCAGTCTTCTTTTGGATAAAAAGTTAGTGCCTCGTAGGCTTAGTACACGAAAAGGGAGGAGCCTTGGACGAGTATCGCTGACTAGACAGAACGCACGCGGCTCCGCGTTTAGCCGGCTAAATACGTCCGAGGCTTTTCCCTTTCGTTCGTTCATTTCACAAGTCATAGATTGGTGTCCTGAAGTTTTTTTAATAGAAAGGAAACGAGAGAAGTTCATCTTATCACAATTTTCCAAAAATTAGAAATTTGTCACCAGAAGGCTTGGCGCCAATATTCTCCAGTGCAGTAATCCTTCTAGTCGTCAAGAGTTTCAGTTGTCCTGAAAACTACAGTCGGCACAGATCGTTCCTTGTTGTGCCTTGGCACAAACTCGATGCACATATGTTATAATGAATCACAGCTTGATGCTAACATTCTACTCTTTACCCTCTTATACCAAGGTATACCCCACGAAACGAAATTAGAAACACGAATGCAGCTTTTTTCGTTTTTTTTTGCCCAGCACTAAACGGAAAATAGGGATAAATTCTGAAGATCTGAAGCCATCGTACAGAGCCTTTGCAAATTGTATTTTCATCAATTTTTTGAAGCCCTTGAAATCGAAGTCTAACTGGCGCTTTATTTTTCTTCTTGTACATTGTAGTAGGGAAGGAGGGTTTTGTTGAACTGAAACTACTGTGATTATCGCAACGAAGTTCCGGTCGGCAGCTGCTGAAAACCGCTTATGCAGCACCCAACTCAAAAACCATGTGGTCCCGGTATTCAGCTGCAGCAGCGACTGTCTGCAATTGCGGACGGGAATTTCGTTTGGATAAGGAAAGAATATGTACAAAAGAATTTTTGAAAAACGTGAAAAATGAAGGTTAGTAGGAGGCGGAAACATGTAAAGCGGCTATGAATAGAGTAGATGCCATAATTATGTAGGGAGGTCAACTGAAGGAGAGACAGTTAAATTGGGTACAAAGTATACTTGTTATCCGAAGATGATTCTTCGGCTAATGGATCGATTCAGATAATGCCGGTTTTAAAATTTCCGGATATTGGTTCGATTCAGATAAAGCGTTTTTTTTTGAATTTTCGGATAACACTAGGAAGCAAATTTTAACTTTTTTTGTGTTCCTGGGACGAAATTGTGTTTTCCCAACTCGTTAGGTCTAGAACAGACAGGAAATCGCTGTTATTCCAGGTAAACTTCGCTCTGGTGATTAGGACAATGCAATTTGGAAAATCGCGTATTTACGTAAGACTATTTTTCTTCCTGGCTTCCAAGTGTTATATTTCAATAGTTCATGTCTCTTGTATGTGAAAAATGACTTCATTTGGCACAAACTTTGCTTACACGACGACAGAACGAAGAAAACTCCTTTTTTTGTGGAATTAGAAAGATTTTTATTCATTTTCGGCACTATAATCAGGTAAAAACAAAAAATGCACAAGAAATAGACAAACATAGTCGGAAACCACTCAACAAGGTTCAGAAATGTGTAGATTTTCTAGATTTATGATTGTACTCTGAATCACTGTCTCGAAGTTGCACCCAAATGTAGTCCCCCCTCATGGTTTCGTTACACTATCATTGGTAACGACGTTCAAAGTCCAATATATCTTGATGAAAGAGCTCGCCTTGCTCGTTGAATTTGTCAAGATGCGTACCAATGATATGGACTTTCAAAGACATTCTGCATCCCATTTTAGCGTAATTCTTTATGAGAGTGCACCAACTCCACTTAGCTTTCAGCTTTGTGATCACCTAAGAAGCCGTGAACAACTGCAGCGAAACTGCTCCAAGCCGCTCTCTCCGTTCTGTTCAACAGCTTTGCGAAATCCTCACATTTTATAATCCTCTTGATCTGTGGTCCGACGAATATTCCAGCCTGACCTTAGCCTCGGACAGAGTCGTTATTAAAGGCAGTGTTCACGATAGAAATCGTTTTCCTGTTTTTCCGCATATCTTGAAAACGGCCCCATGCTGATTCCAATGATATCTCTCAAATCGCACAAGACCTTCAGGGAACGGAGTTATGGTCCCTCAAATATTGAGCTAAGGAAACATGGTGGACGAGTTGTCCGAGGCTTGTAACTTCCGTCTTTTGCAGCCGATGTTTGCGAGCTGACCTGAGTAGAGAGAGAAGTTGAGAATCAAGGGAAGAACGGGGCTATTGATCGGAAACGATCGCTCATCTCACAATCTCGAGCATTCATTTGTTCACGTCGGTGGGCGTGGAAAGTGCATCTGGGGGTGACTAGCTGATGGGAGCCCAACTTTGGGGCCGTAGGGGACCGTTCCGAGCTCATTTTTTTCCAGTTTTTTCAATGTTATGGTTCCGCTAGGCCCCGCAGCTGCCGGTCTCCACCAAAAAATTAGACATGGCTTTTAACGTGGACACTGCTTTTAAGGACAGTATAACGAAACATGATGAGGGGCTACATTTGGGTGCAACTTCGAGAGAGTGATTCACAGTATTATCGCGAATCTAGAAAATCTACACATTTCTGAACCTTGTTGAGTGGTTTTCGAATGTGTTTGTCTACTCCGTGTGAATTTTTTGTTTTTAACTGTTCATAATGTCGAAAATGAATAAAAATCTTTCTATTCGCACAAAAAACGGGTTTTCTTCGTATTGTTGTAGTGTAAGCGAAGTCTGTTCTCAATGAAGTCATTTTCTCACATACTTCAGACATTAGCAATTGAAATATAACACTTAGAAGCCAGGAACAAAAATCGTTTTATATAGTGTAATGGATCGATTCAGGTAATGCCATTCTTCCAATAATTCGGATGCGGATAATTTCGGTTAACATCGGATATTTTCGGAACAAAGTTGAGGCAAAACGGTGAAAAATGAACCAGGTACTCAAGGCAACTCTGCGAGAATCCCCCGCGGTCGTTCACGGATAGAATCCTCGCACATCATAAGAGCTCGGGACCGCGGAAACGATCACTGTACCATCGCGGATCGCGAGCGCGCCACGGTACTAGAGCGGTCAACTTGGTAAAGTTCGCGGAACCTTCACGGTACGAGCACGGAAACGTCAATGGATTGGTCGATTGGGTAACTATCGCGGAACGGACGCTGATCGCGGGACGAGAGGGAGAGGAACACGGTACCATCGCGGATCGCGGGAGCATCACGGTGCCAGCGCGAAAGATTCTCTCAGAGAAGCTTTCGAAAACATCCATAATTGAACAAACAGTAGTACTTCATTGCATTTGCAGCATGTTCACATACAAACTTGAATCTTCATATATGCATATTAATAAAATTATGAAAACAAGTCCGATTTCGGAAGGAGGAGGAAAACCCTGGATTCATGTACAAAATAGAAGGCGGTGCGGAAAAATGGGCGAGGCTTAGTGCAATTTTATCCAAATTTATCCTATTTTATCCAAAAGTTACCCGATTTCATTTGAAAATTATCCGAGTTCATCCAAAATTTCCCTCGATTGTTATCCGATTTTATCCGAGTTTTCGACCCTTCGGATAATGGTTCGATTCAGATAATGCCGATTTTAAATTTCCAGGACATACGTTTAGATAAGGCGTTTTTTCGAATTGTCGGATATCGGATTATCCGAATCTCGGATATCCTGTCGGATATCCGAAAAGGAGTGGTCAGGGTGCTAAGTATGTATAGTACATAGGGCAGGTCTCACCTACTGGGACCGTATGCGTATCGCTCCCGGCGAGGGATGGGGACCTCGCCAATGGAGAGGGGCGCTCAGTGGGAGCTCCCGCAATGCACAATGTTTCGGCTGCCCCGGCGGGTGGCCCTACCTCCCAGGCGGGAGCTCCCCACGTTCCCCTACCCCGGACTAGGGGTAGATGGAGAATTCCAGCCTTCCTGATCAAATTTTTATTTCTATAATGAGCAGATTTTCAGATAACATTCTTCAATTCGAGAAAAATATTTATTTTCATTGTCATTATTGCAGCTATGTTACAATTTTGCTGCAAAAAATGCTTTTGTAATGTTCCAGTTTTCTCACCTCACTCAATTTTTGTTTCAAAAATTGATGTTTTTTGAGTTACTTCGTCTTTTAAATTTTTCACTTTTTCGACAGAATGGAATACTTTTTTGTGGAGTCAGAATCCAAAACAAACCGCATTAACGAATTGGTTCTAGTATTTTGTTATCCCCCCAATGAGATCAACTACTTTTATGGCACAGTTTGGCTGTTTCTGAAATTATGATGTAATCCATATTCATTTTTCTGCAGTCTATGTGTGTGTTACTACGATAGAAATGAAGTGGTTCTTTCACAAGGAACCTAACTGCGAAACGTTGTTGCATAGCCATGAACAACCGCTCTGTTTTTTTGGTACCTATAAGAGCGAGTGCTGCAGAATTTCCGAATGAAGGGTTTCAGCTGCAACAGTTCCAGAATAGATGGACGCTAACTTTTCTGAATTTTTTAAAGCTAACAAAAAAACCGGCTAAAATCGGATGCAAAAATGGAAAAAACGGGTCGATTCTGTTGTGAAGCAGAAGTTAACGAGTTTTACGTAGCATACACGCTCGCGTAGCTTAGCGAAGCTAGCGACAAAATGGTTCAGACAGCATAGCCAATAGACTGCTAGGGTCTGTACTGGAACGCTTATATCGTTGGAAGCCTCAAAAACTAGCCAAAGTGACCGTAACAAAGAGACCGTCTGGGGGTTCAAGCAATACTCCTTCTGGCAATAAAATCTATCATAAAAAAATGGTCGTGGTTGCGAATGTGATAAAAGACTTTTTAAAGGTATTTTGAGCCAAAATGCTAATCTTCATGAACAAAACCTCTCATGAAATAGCCAGGCATGCGCGTGTGCCGCAGTAAGACCGGAATCGCTCACAAGCAGGGAGTAGAGTATGTAGGTCAACGAATATTCGGAAAACGAATATTCGGCCGAATAAACGAATAATCGAATATTCGAATAATCCGATTAGTCGGAAAAATCAGATTTCTGAATAATTCGTTTATTCGAATATTCTAGAGTCAATTTTTCGAATTATTCGTTTATTCGAATATTCTAAAGTTTTTATTCGTTTGATATACTCTAGTGAGGAGCGAGCGAATCACTTGATATTAACGCCTAATAACGGTGTTTCGTGCTTCGTTCTCAGTCCATCTTTCGACATTACTGATGCATTGAGTTTCGTACCTTTCCATTTACAGCAAAAACTCTAAGACTTGCTCACCATTTACACTGTCTTTGATGTAAGCATGGAACGGTTCAGAGACTTCAATGGCCTACTTCGGAAACAATACTGAATTCCCGGAGAAAAAGCTCCACTGAACACACACTGTTCCCAAACAAAGTCTTCATCTATTGACAGTTCGATGGTTTTTTACTCTCCCACCAATATCGACCAGGCTATCACTTTATGAATTCGAAACCCCACTCAACACATCTTTCATGGTCTCCAATATTTGCTTCATCCACATCTAAAAAGGGGTGGTTGCTGGCCATACATATGTAGTGTTCTTTTCCATTGGTTTGATGCCACATTCATTATATGCCAACAAGTCACCTTTGAATTGCTACTCACCAGGGGGGGGGGTAACCAACGCCAAGCCATGGGTTACGGTTGAGTTTGCTGTGAAAACAGCGCGCGACCTTCGAAGACAAACCCATCTGTGACCCTTGGTTTGCGTTCGCGGATACCAGCTCAGCTATGTAGGTTTCATGGATCTCGTTGCTAACTTTTGCCATTAATGATAGGGTTTGCAAGGTACTCTCCATATGAATGTGGGGATCTGTACCAATCATTCGTTTGTCGTTTCTAAACGATAGCTTTGGGCAGATAAGTCATAGAGTATTCGTAAAACGAACAACGTTCTTGATTTATTTATTTCAACACTACATTGGAAGCCTTTACAAGATACATCGATTTGTAGTGAGGAAAAGCGTGCAGCATGATCGCTTGCAAAGCTTGAATGCAGAGTTCTTTACAAATGTCCTAAACTTCACCACTTAGGCACTTGGTGGTTAGGGATAAGCGGATAAAGATTGTGGAAAAGCGGGATAACGCTTACTTCTCCCAAAAGTGGCCGGAAAACGGAGAAAGGATAGTGGATAGCGAATTTTAATATATTAAAGTAAATAAATATTTAAACAAAACTGAAATGGAACGTAAAAACTAGGAATAAATGGTCAAAAGTAAACTTGTGAAAGCAACAAATAGTAAATAATATGAACCCTAAAAAAATAACAGATTTGATTAAAATTATAGAAAAAAACTATCGAAGAGGGAATCAGCACCGCTGTTGGATACGGTAAGAAGCGGCTCCCGCAATCGATTGTGGACTTTACTCTCAATTACTCGGCACTAAGAACAAGAAAATCGAGGATCTTTCATTTCTCGGCACGGATTTTTCCCGCGAAATTGGCAAAAAAAAAATCAAAAAGCTCACAGAACACAATGTTCGCGCAATTTTCCTTTTTCTTAAGTTTCATTTTTTTGCGAACGGAATTGTACCTCTTATTACGACAGAGGCGATACTTAGCCAATTCAAGTCAATGTGGTTGATAAACACTACAAAGTACCCTTTATCTCGCGGCAACTTTTACTGGGATCCATCGCGTGCCTAAGCGCGCGTATGCAGCTTCTCCTTCTTCCCCACATTCTCTCACTGTCTCTCCATTCGCTCTACATACGTACGCGAAGGAACAAAGAAAATTTTGCTCCGACATCGAGAATATACTCCCGGATGCAACGCGTCAACGTTCACGAGAACTGTAACATCATTCTTTTTGCTTTTTGTGCCTTTTTTATACTTTCTGCTGTGTTGAATCTTTCTGAAGGAGAGTTCCAATTGCCTGCATTGCTCGACCCATGAGGTAACCACTATACAGGGACACTGTACCAACTAATGGAAAATGTATGAACTCTCGAATCTTTTGGCTCGACCTTGTAGGTCACAGCATCAAAAAACTAATCACATTTTCTACAGAGGCAAAGAAATATTGGAATCCTACCCTTTCGAGTCCATCACCGGCTAGAACACCAATAGCTCCTGAAGGCAGGAAGCACTCGTTGTCGCCGATCCTGTCCGGCAGCATCTGAATCAGAAACAATAGTCGACTTGCGAGGGGGCGGTCAAGTTTTACTACACGTAAACAAATAGCATAATTCTAAAGAAACTAGATCAAAAATGGAACACGATTTAGACTGAAAGGACAATTCATTAGCAATGCATCACCATTTGTGTGCATAGTTATGCACCTCAAATAAAACAAATGTTACCATAGCAACCTAAGCTTAATGAACTCAAAGAAATCATCATCTCCAGAACGAGTTAATGATTTACAGAGGTCAATGATAGGGTCAGATTGGCCTGAAAAGTGCCCATAAAGCGCTGACCCAACATTTCGCTACCAACTTTCCTGAGATTACCATGTGCATGAAAGGACTTGATGACTGCTTCATCAAACTTTAAAGCACGTTAGCTCTTTCTCGAATACGATATGAATTGGGTGTTAGAGGTGGAATATCTCGTGCCTGGCCTGCCATGCCATTGAATTTGTTTCAATTGTTGATGTCATTGAAGGGCAAGTGTCCGGAGATTCTGACCGTCACAGAAATTAGATACCGCCTAAATAAAGCTTTGGACTCCAGAAAGTTTGTCAGTAGGCTTGTTGCGCGAGGAAGAAAGGAAAAGTACACATCATGGACAGACCACAACTTGGCGAAAATTCACCTTTTAGCCTCCAGATATCTGGAAACTCCTGCCCGAACTTCGTCCAAGGGGAAACGAATTCTTCGATCAGCTGTTTGAGGCGCTGAACAAAAATTTGTTGTCCGCTTTCAATTTTTTGCAAGATTACAGTATGTATAATGGGTATCTTGTCGCCAGTATTCTATGCTGAGCGATTGTTCTTGGTAGATTTTATAGTTGCACAGATATACTCTAATACATGTGGAAAGATTAGATGAGAGACTAGTTAGGCAAAACGCGAGAGTTGTGGTGAAAATTCGGTCCGAATTGTAGTTGTGGCCTTCATTTGTGGCTGCATTTTATAGCCGAACTCACTAGGAGATAGGATTAGTGACGGCAATTTCAATAATTCGGTAAAAACGACCGTATATGCGAGTAAATTATCGAAGAATCATTATTACCACTGCAGAATACAATAAACTAATGGAGCGTCAGCATTTCCACATATAAAAATTGAAGGCGTAAGGATATAGGACAAGATAGAATCCAGTTCAGCTAAACAAGTCTACTTAGGCATTCATCAAAACGCAACTGCTTTCGTACCCAGTAGGGAAGCACCTTGCTCGATCTGGCCATCTGTAACGAACTGATTCCAATGAAGTGTATGTAAAGCCTGGCTTGCTCGGATGAGTCCGGGCGGAGTAGGCAGCGGAGCGGGCGGTCATAGCAAAATATATCATTGATAAGGAGATTCTGACATGATAAGCCCGATAAGACTCACGTCGATCGGCTCAAAATGAAGGAGCTATGCTACACCTCCAGAGACGTTTTTGAATCTAGGCTTGTAGTTGCTAAGGAGAGCTGTAGGTTGGGTCACGGAGGAGCTTTCCCAATTGGGTGAGAAGGAAATCTACCCGTCAGGGGATTTTTAAGGTAGTCAGAGGATTGTTTCAGATTCGACTGGAAACTTTCTTCTTGAGGTTATTTATTGTCCTGAATACGAATCTGGGATCCGTTTCTTGACATTTGAACTATTTTACTGTAGGTTACGGTAGACAGGTTACAGATAATATGTATCATTTACATGGCGTAACCTAGCCCCGCCCGTATATTCACGCCCCCTGTATTTGCCCTCCTCCTCCAACGCAGGGTTGCTGGGTCATCCTCACCATCGGTACTTTTAGGTCAGTGGTATACTTTGTCGCTGTCATAAACAAAAGTCGTGACATTTACCACAAATCGTGGCGGGACCACCATCGGAGCAACGGCACTGGCCCCTCGTAGGAAAGGTTGTAGCGTGTCCGTCGCAGCGACGCGTCGCGAAGGGCTCACATACTATAGATGTGCCAATGCCTATCGTAGCCACCCACTGTCGCGGTCGCTGTGCAGCGCACTGCGACCGCGGAAAAGTTATGGCTAGAATGCTATGGCTCAGAACATAACGCCCACGCATTTTGAGGCGTCAAAAACGACCCACAGTGACGCTACACGAGAGAGAAGTTGACTCCGCCCTTGTATTTGCCCGCCCCTTGTATTTGCGCCCTCCTCCAAAACAGAGGTGGTGGGTCATTTCCACCGATGGTAACGTTTGTAGGTGGTAGAATAGGTACAATAGGTAAATCACAAACGTCGCCGACGAGAAAAATTGCCCGGCACCCCTATTTTGGAGGAGGACGTAAATACAGGTAGATACAGGGGCGGCGCCAATTTCTCACTCATCAAAATGCGTATGCGTTGTGTTCTGAGCCCATACCATTCTATTTCCGTAGTTATCTCAACCACGTTTACGAGCGTGTATGCTGCGTTTAAGGGGCGGGAAACGGTCAGAACAAGCGTTGCTGTCGGTTCAATTGCCCCTGTCTGAGGTATTTGACCTCACACCAACAAGGAAGGCCCTGCACAGTGTTTTCCGCCTAGCGTGTGGTCTGGGGCGTGCGGACGCGTTCTCTGCGTCGCGTGATGGCCACCAGGGATGAGCGGAATAAAAATATGAAAGTCCGAAAATCGGTTTTAGGGTTTCGGCACAGAAATGTTTTCGTGGGTTTCGAAAATCCGTGTGGTCTGGGGCGTGCGGACGCATTCTCTGCGTCGCGTGATGGCCACCAGGGATGAGCGGAATAAAAATATGAAAGTCTTAGGGTTTCGGCACAGAAATGTTTTTGTGGGTTTCGAAAATCGAGTGCAAACTTCTGAAACTGTGCGGAAAGGAGGGTTCCATAACGCGAAACGCGGAGCTCTTCTCATCATTGATGGCCACCCATGGTAAAGAAATGTGAGTTACATGTAACATAATTGTAACATACATGTAATACAGATTTAAGTGACATGTAGTATGAATGTATTATACATGTAATATAAATGTAACTCACCTGAGACATCAAAGTAAGTTACACTTATATGTATTACAAGTAACTGACCGCCTTTGTCAACCATTATTTTGAGATATCCTATAACCGTTGATTTGTTTTTTTTTCAAATAATGCATGAAGATTACAGTCAGTTTCAAAGTGCTATTTACTCAAATGCATGGAGTTGAACCCTCGGTACTACTGAAATTTTTTCTTATCCGACTTTTCATACGAATTATCCGATGAGATCCGAATTTATCCGATCGGATATCCGATAACCGATCCGGTCGAAAATTCTCGTTTCGGATAGGATCCTTTATCCAAAATTTCTCTTTTGGGTCAGTCTCCGCTTTATCCGATGAGTCGGTTTTGTGAATTTAGTAATATCCGAGAATTCGAACCGACTCGATTTTGGCCATCGAATGGAATGTACCTATACTGGCCATGGCGGCATTGAAACGCTGCGCCATATCGGTCGTTTTTTGACGACGGCGCTAACCCACACGCACGACACGCGCAAACCCGAATTCGAAGCGGCTGCCCGCCGTCTAGGGAACAACGATAACTGGTGGTAAGTATGTTTACACAAAAAAGCGGCGGCTCTAGCTGTGATAATTGAAATCAGGAGCTTACTAGAAATACACAAGAGCTTACAAATTTTGAATCGGAAACACACCTGTAGCACTACGGACTACAAAACCGCCCGCGACTTTGGGAAAAACGGCGTTTTCGGCGCTTTTTTCCGCCGCAAGGCGCCGCTTTCTCATAACTTCGTTCAAAGTAGTCCGTTTGGGTTTAGGGCTATATTTAGAATCAGCGTCGAGAGCTCTTCATTTTGAGCTCTTACATGTCTTACTCGGCAAACAAGGCCTATAGGGGTAACAGAATCAATCGAGTGTACGAAAACTGAAGCTAGATATCAAATTGGTGTAAATATTTGACTTCATATAAACCGTGCAGCTTAAGGACGAGTTATACACAAGTATGATAGACCAACTTATGGAGGTGGCGATAATAAAATTTAATGATTTTTATCCGTTTCGCCGCCCCTACAGACACAGTCACCGTCCTTCTCTCGGGCTCAAAATTTACGCTATCACAACCACGCTCAATATAGATTCCATTAAAACAGTTAGAACCTGTCTGGAGACATTTCCCGTCTAGCGCCTCCCCCGTGATTTTGGCTTTGAAAAACGACCCTTAATCACCGACGTCCCGTTCTCGGCTCAAACGAGACCAATCGACCTGAGACTCGGCCTACGACATTACTTTTTGATCCTCGTTCGAATGAGAACTGCGTCCGCCCAATCCGGAAAGGTAGAATTTTTGCCACTATCGCATGTGCCAAAGCCATTTTCGCTTCAAGCGGAACCACCGACTTTCCGTTATCGGCTCGGACCCGACAAAGCGGCCCGAGACTCGGCCTACAACTTCACTTTTCAACCCTCTTTCGAGTGAGCACTGCGGCAGCCCAATTCGGAAAATTAAAAAGCACTGAGGCTAAAATTCGGAAAATGGACTTGGCACATGCGAGAGTGGCGAAACTTCTACCTTTCCAGATTGGGCTGACGCAGTTCTTATTCAAAAGAGGAACAAAAGTTAATGTCGTAAGCCGAGTCTCAGGTCGATTGGTCCCTTATGAGCCGAGAACGGGACGTCGGTGATCGAGGGTCGTTTTTCAAAGCCAAAATCACGGAGTGGCGCTAGGTGGGAAGTGTCTCCAGACAGGTTGTAACTGTTCTAATAGAGTCTGTATTAAGCGTGGTTGTGATAGCGTGAACTTTGAGCCCGAGCGAAAAACGATGACGGTGTCTTCCGGGTCGTCGAAACGGCTAAAAATCATTAATTTTCACTTTCGCTACCTCTATAAATTTGTCTATCATACCTGTGTATAACTCGTCCTTGACCTGCACGGTTGATATGAAGTCAAATATTTACACCAATTTGATATCCAGCTTCAGTTTTCGTACACTCGATTGATTCTGTTAACCCTATAAGCCTTGTTTGCCGGGTAAGACATGTGTGAGCTCAAAATGAAGAGCTCTCGACGCTGATTCTAAATATAGCTCTGACCACCCAAACGAACTACTTTGAACGAAGTTATGAGAAAGCGGCGCCTTGCGGCGGAAAAAAGCGCCGAAAATCCCAAAGTGTGGCGTGGTGGGAGAAAGCGCTGCTGTTCGCGTACACGGTCGGGTTCGATCCTCGCCGAGGTGAGCCAACCCAGCTATCACTCCGGAACCCTTTAATTGGTTGCAGATTTGTTTAGGGAGAGGAAGGCACTCACTGAGAAGTCGACTGGCCCCCCGCAAGCCTCTAAGTAGGCGCGAGAACAATTCAAGCCCCTAAGAATACGACTTCGAATGCGCTGCGCATCCCAATATAGAATCAGGAATCCCTCAGATGATACGCAATGCAGTCAAATGACGCGAAAACTGCAATGTTACTGTATACTAACAATAATAAGCCATTAATACTACTTCACTCACACTATTCATACCCGCACTGGCGCTTCGCTTGAGTATGAATAATTTCTACACGTTGGCAGAGGCTAAGAATTCTCCAGAGCACCCGCTTCGGTGGAGCGGGGTAATGTTAGCCCCAATTGTGTCATGCGCGCAAACCCTAAACACGTGTTTTAACTCAGTGCACCGCAGGCTGGTACAGAATTCAGTGCGCCAAGAAAAAGAAGAAGCGCCAGGAAATCGATGGTGAGGCTACGAGGCAGATGATGATTCTGGCACAGAGGTACGAGAGTCTCAAACGATGGAGCGAACGGATTAGGTCATTTACACTCTAACGGCATAGCCGCGCGGTATGGCGTAACCTTCGGCTCTAAAGAGTAGTACAGTGGTCAAACCAGCAGTTATCGCACAATCAGTGTCAAGATATGTACACTAGGGTAGGGAAAGTTCGCTTCGACTGCATCTACGTACGCACAGACATATTGAGCTTCTGATAGAGTAAAGGAGACTTTAGCGCCTGGGGAAAGAAAGGTTAGAGGAACATTTTTCATCTCTTCGCACTCAAAATATGCCTTTAATGGGCGTTTATACATCTTGCTGTGACCACAAGGTTTTGAAAATTCAACGAGAGAAGGGTAGGTCACCTAAAAAATTCATCAAAAAAAGAACAAAGTTGTGAAAATTTCCGTACAGTGTACGCTTAACACTCTATTGATTTTCGAAAATTTTCTGTTTTCTGTTTTCTGCCCATTTTTAGAGATTTTTTCTGTTTTCTGTCAAACTAGATTTTCTGTTATCTGTTTCCAAAAATATTTTTGCCGCACATCCCTGATGTCGATGTTATGAGCACCGAGTTCGTGGCAACGCCCAATATGGAACACAAGGTAGAGTGTGATCCGTGCCGGCTGTAGTTGACGTTAGTTTTTGTGAGAGCGTGAACAAAATCTTCAACGATTGCGTGTTCGATGTCCTGAAGCAAGGAGCAAAAACTCACCGCACGAGGTTACATAGTTGGCACGAAAACCGAAAAAAATGCGGGGTAGGCAAACAGATACTTACTTGAACAGCAATTCAACGAACGGAAAAGAGTATATTTCATTCCCATGAATTCGTAACATAATATTGACACAGGTGAGATATGACGCAAAACTGTGCACAACTCTAGTTGAACTCGCTATAATACCCATTTGTGAATGGAATGGTAAGTGAGAAAATTGAATCTTTGATGGAAACTGTAGCGAGAACACTTTTCATGTGAGATTGGAGACGTTCACAAATTCGTCCGTGACAGCGTTCGCTGACAATTGAAGTGAATTTGCCCTTTTGGAAAACATTATTCAACAGAATAGCAACAATGAATTGGAAATGCGTCTTTATTTTAACAAAATCATGTGATATTCTTATTCGACGCGTCTTCCCGCTATTCATAGATTCTCCAATCCGCTCTGCAAAGACGCAATCGTAAAACTACGTTGCTTCAAAAGCACAGTACACCCTCAAACATGAATTTTGTAATTTTCATTCGATTGTGTAGTAGACCCCTCCTGTATAACACGTGCCAAGTGCGAGATCTCGTTCCCCCAAAATAAGCGAGATACCAGGTTGTTCAATAAGTTTTGTCGTTCGATAAGAGAGGGCGTTGCTACTAGCCCAAAATTTTTTTATTTTGTTGGTACACTCTTCATAAAAACGTATGTGAAGTTTCTTTTCAACCTTTCAATTCATTCTTTGTTTACAAGCCATTTGGTGTCGCCGTGTCTCAGCAATGGAAAAAATTGAGTATCGTGCAGTGATAAAATTCTTATTTTTGGAAGGTGTAGCACCAAAAGAAATTCATGAACGAATGTTAAAAGTGTATAATGATTGTTCACCTACAATTAGAAAAGTAGAAAGATGGGTTTCTGAATTTATACGTTGTCGTACAAGCCTTGAAGACGATCCACGTGAAGGACGTCCAAAAAGCGCATCAACACCAGAAATCATAGCCAAAATACAGGATCTGGCTTCGGAAGATCGTCGATTGACTGAGAGAGATTTAGTAGAGGCTCTACACATCTCATTAGGCAGTGTGAGCCATATTTTAAGTGAAATTTTGGGTTTTAGAAAGCTGTGTGCACAATGGAAGAAAAACACATTCGAATGCGACTTTCTCAGCAACATTTGGAGCGTTTTAAAAAGGATAAAGTGGATTTTGTGCGTCGATTCATCACTATGGATGAGACTTGGGTCTATCACCATGATCCTGAATCAAAACAAGAGGCGAAAGAGTGGTGTGAACCTGGTTGTTCGGCTTCGAAACGAGTTCTTGTCCGGAAATCGGCCAAGAAGTGTATGGCATCAGTTTTTTGAGATGCGAAAGGAAATTCGTTTGTGGATTATTTGCAAACTACTAAAACAATTAATTCTGAACATTATTGCAACCAATTGGACCAGTTGAAGGAAAAAATTCGTGAAAAAAGACTCGGTTTGCAGAAGAAAAAAATTCTTTTTCATCAGGACAATGCACCGTTTCACAAGAGCAATTTGACAATGGCTAAAATCCATGAATTAAAGTTCGAATTACTGGAGCATCCACCGTGTTCACCGGATTTCGCCCCCCCTCGACTTCCATTTGTTTCCAAACTCGAAAAATTTATGCGTGGCAAGTGTTTTTCATCAAATGAAGAGGTCATAACGGCTGTTGAAGCGTATTTTGCAGACCTTCCGGATTCTCACTTCAGGGACGGGATCCACAGATTGGAGGATCGTTGGAGCAAGTGTATTAATGTTCAGGGAGATTATACTGAATAATAAAGTGTATTTTGAACCATAAAATTGTGTTTTTCTCATCGAACGACAAAACTTATTGAACAACCTGGTATAAGCGACCACCACAAGCCCGACCTCCTTCGCTCAGCACCCTGGAGCCACACCCCTTACCAGATTTTCGAATTCGATAGCGGCTAGATGGATGGATGAATTTCCAACGAGTCATCGTTCTGCAGTCCACTGACGGACTGTCTCCATATCCTGGCTCTCTCTCGCGCACTGACTGCGAATGAAGAGAAATACAGGCCTGAGACAACTCGTCCACCAATTTTTCACCCTCAAAATACAGGCATTTCTAAGGACCCATAACTCTGTTCATAGGGCATATTGAACGACTTCAGAGATACCCTTGTGATCAGCCTGTGACTCTCTCAAACACAAGCTTGAATACTAAGAATAATTTCCTGGGTGTTCTCTGCCTTTCAGGCTAGATCAAATGAGTGGTTTACCCACGATTTTTGTGACGCACCTGCACCGCTAGTCAGAAATGGGTTGCCAGTCTCTTGTACTTTGGAGTGAGACCAATATTTCCAAATGCGGTCTATTATTGTGTACTTGTACCACGGAATGCAGCTGGTCTCAGCTCCGTCGACAGAGGTTGAAATGTTCCACCTCAAGCGAAGAAAGTTGAGAATTTTTAGCAATTCAAGTAAAGCGCTCTTCAATCAGGGCTACTTCTATATTTCAAGGAGAACGAAGGCTTTCGATCTTCCCTACAGGAGGGCTAAGTTTTGACCCTTTCTACGGGCCGAGAAGGAGGCGTTTCACTTGAAGGCAGGGTTCACGATAAAATCGGTTGTTGTGCTATCCCCATGAAATGATAGATCTGGCCATCACAAAAGTGGAATTAGGTGAAAAATTTGAGAAAAAACGCTCAGGAACAAGTTATTGCTTGGTGTCCTCCCGCCCCCCATTATTGAGATTTGTGTAAAAGCCTAATTTTTCAACTTTTAATTGGTTCTAAAGTGAATTCTGAACATTCCTAGAGACTACTGACTAGCTTAAAAGCAAAATAAAAGGCGGATAAACAAGCATTCATAGAAATCGCGTTAATCAGGGGGCCGGCCGACACCGGTAATTAGCCGATATACTTTGTTTTTGCGTGTTTTCCCTGCGAATTTCAGGGGTTTTTCACTTGTTTTCACTTTTATGATGGCCAAATCTACATCCTGATGAAGAGAGCTCAGGAGTCGTTTTTATCGCGAACCCTGCCTTTAAAGGCAGCATACCTCGCAAGCATAGTCGAGATAACAGCATAAATAGGCACACACGGCCCCTAGCAAGTCGTCAACGAACTTTGAAGCTCTGGAAACCATCCAGAATGGCAATAATTGGCAATGTTTGAGCAATCCTGTCTCGCACGCCCGTATTTTGACTCCCATTCGAGTACGAGAATGAGAATCGAAACTTGAGAAAACATGTGATAACTTAGAATGATAGCACTACAAAAAGGGAGTGCAGTAGAGAAAAAACTCGATTTACCTCAATATAACATGTTTGTGCACTGATAAAATCCTCCATTTCAAGAGGTCAGCCAAAGTAGAGCGGCATTCTCGGAAGTGGACGAGAGTCAATAGGCTATGCAGACATGCTATACTCAAGTAAACCAAGCTATTTCTCTCGTGCACTCCCATTTGATGGTGCTATCACTTTCAATTATCACACGTTTTCACAAGTATCGATTCTCATTCTGTTACTCAAAGGGGTGTGAAAATACGGGCGTGGAAGGCAAGATTGCTCAAACATTGTCAAATACTGTCATCCTGGACAGTTTTCAGCGCTTCAAACGTCTTTGACGACATAGTACGGGCCGTGCGGACCTATCTATGCTGTTATCTCGACTATGCTTGCGAGCGTGTATGCTGCCTTTAAAAAGGAGGCAGCGTTCACGAAAACTATTATCAGTGACTTTTGGCGGTAAAATGACAGGAGAACAGGAGTCTGAGGTACAAGTTTAAAGAAATCAGTCTGGGAAAATTGCAAACGGCTGCAAACAAGAGTACTGATTTCCCCGCGATGGAATATTGTCTCGAAAGTACCATCCAACCTAAGAATCGTTTCTCAGTTTTTCTGCTCGGTCTGAAGAGAATTTCACACTGATCACAAGTATGTCTTCAGAGTCGCTCATTACCCACCAAGAACGGAGTCATGACCCCTCAAACATTGGGAATCTGAACAGCGGGAATTTTGTAGACGAGTTGTCGCGGGCCTGTTTTTTTTCGTCATCCGTCGCCATCGTTCCGGAGCAGATCACAATTTAGAGCTCGACCAATAAGAAATGAAAAAACATAGATTTTGTCCAGAATCCATCTCGCATCTTGTCCTTATTGAGACCGAAAATTTGTCGATGGGCGTTACCTATTTTTTTCTTTTCTGGGGGCGTAGTCGACTTTTTGCTCGCTTATTCGAACATATTGAGTTTTAGCGCTTGGCAGGCTTCCTATACACGGGCGTCAGACCATAATATCAACAATTACCCTTGAGGTTCGAGTGTGCCATTAATGCTAAAATTTTCGAGGCTAATCGTTTTAAATGGAAACGTATATCGTTCAGGCAACTCGAGCTCTAAAGGCACCTGCAGTAGCTCATTGGTTGAGAGGTTATCCAGCTCAGCCAGCCT
Source organism: Aplectana chamaeleonis (assembly GCA_029168955.1). Taxonomy (NCBI): domain Eukaryota; kingdom Metazoa; phylum Nematoda; class Chromadorea; order Rhabditida; family Cosmocercidae; genus Aplectana; species Aplectana chamaeleonis. The sequence continues at coordinate 575,239 of JAPDOI010000139.1, read as the reverse complement.
CCAGCCAATGAAATGAGTGAGTGAGTGAGCGACGGCAGAATGCTTGCTGTAACCAGACTACTGCTAGCAACCAGAGCCAAAGTAGCATTGAACTGGTTCAGAGCACATTATTTCGGTGAAAAGCTAGCAATAACCCGGCTGAGCCAGGAACGAGGAACGCGGCAATAACCAGTAACTCAGGTAAAATTACATGTCGAGAATTGGATGAAAAGTTGTCCTGCAGGCGTACGAATGGAGGACAACTTTCACAGACTCTAGAGAATTCTGAACAACTCTTGGCCCGATTCTCTAGAGAATTCTGCACAACTCTTGGCCCAATTCACCACAATCCCCGACAACTTTTCGACCATTTCCCATTAGCTTCTTGCCCCGCTCTCGACAGTTAGCACACTGTTGTAAAAATGTGTAACTGTATGTTCCAACCAAATTTGGGGCTTCCGCCCAACCGTTGCTTACGATGATTGGGGACGTTCATGGAGATGGTATCACGCCACTTTGTTTGTCAAATTTCCTACTTGGCTCGCTACATCGACGTCCGGTAAAGGCAAGCTGTGCATCGTATATGCTGTGGGTCTACAAAATTGTTAAACATGGTCCGTTATTGGCCTTACCCAGCACCAGTGCGCTGTCAGTGTAGCGGTCTTCGGAATTCCTCTAAAGCGGTGAAAGTTTGTGTAGAGAGTAAATCGGCCATGCTAGACTCAAATATCCTACTCTCATGGCTCCTAGTTTTTAAAATTGTCGACTTACGGCGGGACCGTACCTGAGAAGGGTGTGAGCCACTATACTGTAGCGGTGTTCAGCCTCCATCTTAGTATACAGCAGGGCTGTGCGTAACTGGATTTTATAAATTTGTAAATCGTAAATCGTAATTTTTCAAATTCCTCGTAATTCGTAAATCGTAATTCGTAATTCGCAACTGATAATGAGTAACGAGCCCTCACATAGGCCAAACCTGATTCGATAAGGGAAACACTTCAACACTTCAGTAATGAGGTGTTTTTATATCGGAGGTAGGTTGTTCTGAACAGTACTTGAAAAAAATTTCAGGGTAGATATGTATGTACCTTGGATAAAAACGACTTAAATAGACAAAAGTTAAATTTCAGGCTTGATCAAGTACCAAACCTGAGCCACATTCTGCCCTATTTTTGAATACGAAAACATAAAGAATCATCGCTCTACCAAACACATTTCAGTGGAAGCCAAGCAGAGAAACACTAAGTTGAGAAAAAATTGCGGTTCGAGAGTTTAAAGCTATCTGTTAAAAGTTCAGGATAAAAAAGCTGCCCGTTTTTTTTTGACAGAATTGTAAGCTTTGGGCCCCTCTAAGAAAAGTAAGGACGGAAGTACGACGAAAAACGGCTAAGAAGTGGGTGAAAATCTCGTGGAACAGCCAGCCCATTGGGTCACCACGCCCACGTCATATAACAGTTGTCCCAAGTTCATTTCACTAGAGGAACTGGCACCGAATTTTTGAATATTCCTTGTGCCGAAGGAGGCTTGTAACCAGACATGGACATTTAACCATATTATTCTTCAAGAGTTTTTGGTCCACGAAACAGATTACAAAGAAGTCACTTACCTAAGAATTTCGAATCTCAAAACCATTTGCGGCGTTTGGTTTGACGTTTTGTCCGCAGTGCACAAAACACACCAGCAGGCTTAAATGAATATTTGATAGGTTTTTAAGCAGTTTTTTCTTCGGTGTTTGAGAGTTCTGTGGGGACTTCTCCCCATTAACGTCTACTTGGTGGACTTATCCACTCAAATCATTGAAAACTACAATAAGGTTTTTTTAACGTGAACACTGCCTTCAAGAGGAAGACCCTTGTATGAGGGGGCCCCTATAAATGAAATATACATTTTCAAAACCAATTTTGATGCAGAATTAGATTCCCCCTCTTTATATGCGAAGCGTTACTCTGAGTAGAGTTGCAAGCGTTTCTCCCCATAAATACTCTCTATAAAACGTCGTAATTTACATCACTCGAGCGGTGCGCGCTGAGCCTCGGCCTCCGTCTTCCTTACGCTCTCTCACTGTCTATAACCTCCACTCCGCACCAGCAAGCGTAGTAACCAAGTGAATTTTGACGTTTGATAGACTATATACATAGGGTTGTTGGAGTGGGGATAACCGTTGAAGAGTGGTGAAGGTTGTGTAGGGTTCCGAAATGCAAAAATGTCAAGGTCCCCTCAAAATCGCGGGTTTCGAAAACAGACAATTACCTGACCTATTCTTTTCTCTCGCATTTAGAATTGCCAGGTTCCAAATTTTTAAAATATTTCATAACTTTTCGAAAAGGTTGGCGACTTTACAGCCGTCTTTTTTTCTTGGAATGTTTCGAACCGAGCTTCAAAATCAAAATTGTCTTTGAAGACAGAAATCTATCAACGTTTAATTCGGGAACCTCGTAAAACTCTTCGTCGAATAATGTTTTCAGGTTAGAAGAATAATTTGACGATCCCTCAGCAGATTTGGATTCACGAAATACCAGATTTTCTAGTGGTCACTTTTGAACCCCGGATAACGAATGCGTGTTGGAGGTTGTTTTCGAAATTTCCTTAAAATTCTGCAACGAAGTGTATTTTGAGTTTCAATCTATTTGCTCCATAGGCCAGCCAGCCTTTAGAGCCCAGCCCCGTACTATGATATTTCGCCATGACCGACGGGAGAGGAGCTCTCTACACGCAGAAGGGGGAGCTGTCCCGTTCACGCAGCTCGATACGTCACACTACTCAATGCAGTCTAAGTGGTGCCGAGTGGAATTAGAGCCACAGTAGGCGAGACAACTCCCTCGGTGTGTAGAGAGCCCCTATCCCATGATCGACCCCACTGCTGCTGACTAAGCTCTGGAATAGTGGGGGAAATGCTTTACCGAAGGTTGAAATTAAAAAGATAAATAAAATTTTAGGAATGCAAAAAATTGTAAAACTAACCATGCTCTAGACAGCAAATTTTGAATCTCAGGGGTTTCTAGACCCCGAGTTGCACCGAACAGGAATCGGAGCCGCCTGACAGTTCGGTTCATTTTTCAATCTCTGGACACTGCCGTTGCTGTTCGGGTGAACGGGAGGAGCCCGGTCAGCAACAGAAGCCGACTCGCAGATTGCGAGAACGAGCCGAACTGTCAGGCTGCTCGGAGCCGAGAATAGCCTAAGTTGTGCCCTCAAGCGCATTTTCACGGTTTGTTACGATTTGTTACGAATCGTTACGATTTTAGTCCACAATTTCGTAAATCGTAAATCGTAAAAAAATTGCCAAAAACGCTCGTAATTCGTAAATCGTAAATCGTAATTCGTAATTACGCACAGCCCTGGTATACAGGGTAAATGGACCCCGGTCGACTCAAATATCCAACTCTCGTGAGCCATACTTTGCAAAATGTGACTTTCGGAGGGTCCACACCTGCAGCCAGCGTCCAAACGGCAATGTATATTTAAAGTTTAAAGTTTATGTAGAAAACTGCTCCTGGCGGTTTTTACTCACACACAGGATGGTCCAATCGGTCTTCCTCCCAGGACCAGACCCTCCCTCCCACCCCTCTGGAGCTCAGATCCCCCCAGTGGGGACCCACACCCGCTCCGAACCCTGTTCGGGTCACACCTATCCAGGCAATGACGGAGAAATCGTCTTGGTATAGAATATTGTATATCAATATAATGCTAAACAACCATTGCATAGTTCAGAGTTGGATATTTCGGTCAGAGCTGAATCACTCGAGAATTATTCGAATGAACAATCCTAGCTTCAAACGTTCTTCTGATACTTTTTGGGTAACTGTTTTAATAATATTCTAAATCCGACTGCTGCAAGTACCGATCATCGAGAAAAAAGATCAGAACTTGAAGGTGAAATAAATTATTATCGATAACCAGTTAGATGAATGGAATGGAACAGGAAAAAACCGCAGAGGATCCACACGAAAAGAAAAGAACAAAATTAGCAGTCCCAGAGTGCGAAGAATGTGGTATGAAGAGGGTTCTGGAGTAATCGCCCGGAAATTCTCGACATCTTTGAAGCATATTCTCAATTTCGAATGGAGTTGTTCAGAAATCTGTCTCAATTCTCGTGAAGCAATCGTTCTCCCAAATCCTCGGCAACTTCTCCCCAAATTCTGAACAAATCAGCCTGAGTTCTCGACAAATACTGCGAGTCCCGAAATTCTCTACAACTCGTATCCACTTTTTGAACAACTACTCGATTCTCGACCGATTCTCAACAGCTTTTCGTCCGACTCTCAACAACTAGTTTTACTTGAGAACCATAAAGTAACGAGGAAACAGTAACCCATGCAAATAAAAGGTGCTAATTCGAAGGTATAGCATGAACAAAATATGTGTCCAAGGAGTCACAAAGGGCGTCTGGATTCTCAAGGAGTTGGTTGAAGTGTAAAAATCCAGAACTGAGTCAAGCAAGCTGTTGGTTGCGAGGAAAAGGGCATCATGGTATGCAAGGACAAACCTCCTCTAACGAGCGGAAAAAAGGAATGGACTACTATTACTCAGTACCCACTCATTAATTGAAGGAAGATTTATTCCAAGCTTATCGTATTGTTTGAGTAGCATGTTTATGAGACATAAAACTTAAGTTCTTCGTTTGATTTATGCTCTTCCGCAGAGTAATTTCTCGTAAAGAGTGTGCAAATTGCAGCGGTTTTATGGTGGTCTACGAGAGAATTTCTGAGAGCGCCTGGAGAAACGAACTGATTCCTTTGCTAACGAAAAAAATGTGTGATGGATTTGATGGTAGCCATGCAATGTGTTAATTAATATTTTATCGTGTGTGCTAAGATACGTACATGTGAGCATGAGAAGGAGTGTTTCCCAAGTCTTTGACGTAATCCATTAACGAACGTTGAATATGGACGTCTCGAATCGTGTCGTGATGTTAATTTCACTGACAAAGTTATAATTAGGAACACCGTATCTGGGATAGTGACCAGATGGGTTACGGAAAAAATGAGGGCGAAGGGGGAGTCGTTGAAACGATTCCAGTTGAATCGAGGGAGCTCGTAATTACTGCCAGAACGAGACTGTCCGCCAACGCGGTTAGCGTGTGTGTTAGGCGACGTTCAGAGTTCTCTCGCGACGCGACGTTGCTTGTCTACGAGAAATCGCGTGCGTACGCGATAGCGCGTAGTCGCCCAGAGTTCGCGCAGCGTTCACGCCTAATACCTGCGCGACGCGATTTTCACGTCGCACTGGCATGTCCTATCGCGTTGGCCAGCGGAAACTCTGAACGCCGCCTTACGAGGCAGTCGCAAAGGCAATTTCTAGAGCCGTGGAGAAGCTCATTCGGAAAATGCCTTTTCGACAGCCGCTCGACACGCACGCCGACAGCATTGGTGGACAGTCTCATTCGGACAGAAGCATCATTCGTAAGAATAAGGAAGGAATGTCGTCCGAGTTTAAAAAAAACGAAGGGTAAGGGCTAAGGTATAGCTTGCGTAATAATTCTAGTCTGATGAATAGACGGGGCTGCAACGGTAGATCACCACGCGTGAATCGAAACCCCATTCTCCAGTGAGGCCGCCAACCCCGCACGGCCAGCCTCCTGGTCCATGCGTCACACTAAATCGAAAATGCAAACCATACGCTTGCGTCGCAAAGCCTCTCGCCGTCCTTAGCGACAGGTTTGCTACTGCCTGGAACACTGTACTATGCTTAAATGCAGTGTCCACGATCGAATTCGTCTTCTTATTTTCGTCGAGAATCGAAAGGTCGGTAGCTCATTGCATCATTAGCGTGGAAAAAAAACGAATAAAAACGGCCTAGGAGAGCCCTATGCGGCCCTGATTCCGCTCGCGCAAGGGCTTTTGCTAGCAAAAAAGCTTGGCATGAGCGGAATTAGTATCTTTTATAGTCCTCATCGCAAGCACGGCACGCGCAAAAGGTGCGTGCCGTCTATCGAGCACCGCCATAGCGGCAACGCCCAAAGCGCCATGGCGGTTTTACCATTTGACTCAATACTCGCTTATAGGTTCGAATCCACTCGAACATACATATGTTGGAGTGGATTCGAACCTAGAAGCGAGCCTAGTAATGCATATAATTCTGTAATTATCCTACACTACCGTATACGCAAATGTAAGCCACGATTTTCTGGGCATGTCACAGTTGAGGCCCAACTTTAACCCGCAACGCCGGAGATTTCATGGGTATTTCCTGCGCGGTGAGAACTTTATTGACCACCACTCTTCCGGCGCGTGCCCCTATTGCGGTGAGGACTACGAAAAAATGCTTTAGGGCTCTTCTAGGCTCTTTTTTCGGCACTATCGTTGCAGTAATCCACCGGCTTTTCGATTCTCTACAAAGAGACGAAGACGGAATTTTGATGTTTTTGAATATTTGATGCCTTATTATGGCATGGTATATGATCAAAAGTTATCACAAGGTAGCTGAGTTGAACGCAAAACTCGATGTCAGGCAGGACTCGAACCTGCATTGCACGCTTTCCGGGCGAGAGTGTTACCATTACACCACCGAAGACGAATACGAATTTTATCGTAAACACTGCCTTTAATAAAAAAGCGCGAGTTCGCACCGAACCATCCCATCCTCTCCAAACTCAATGGCTTGCTCCACAACTGGTCTTCCTTGTATTATATTTCCAGGTAGTAGTTTAGTATTATTCATATTTGTCTGGATCTTCCAAGAGAAAACACGGAAATCTATTATTGCTATGAATACCTTCCAGCTTTACTTGTTCCCTGCTGTCTCTTCCTTGTTCCCTCTGACGGATACTAGTGAGGATTGAGGCATATGCTAATCTCCTGAACGGCTCAGAAGTTAATCCTTTATTAGATTCGTCATATGGCCTTTTTTTCTTGAGGTCTTTCAAAATGGAAAAGTTAAGCGCTGCAAACAAACCGAATTCTTTATATCCCTTGTTAGAGCAGCAAAAGGCAGTTTAAAGTGATAGATATGGATCTTTGAGGCTTTTTTCAAGTCCTTTGTAGAGGAGGCCTAAATGCATCGTACGCGCTGAAAACCACTCACCGTTTTTTGAGTTTGAATCATTGGCTGGGCCCGCCTGAGTACGTGGATAGAGTTTGTCGGGTCACCGACGCATCATTGGGAAGATATGGGAGATCGAATGCCTCGAAATCCACCAAAAGAGGCCGGCCTTCCGACAGCCATTTGGCCTCAAATGAGAAAATAAGGTAGCTTATCAACAAATGATACATCAACTTCCACTCATTTACCCGATATCGCTTGTTGAAACCTTCTTTCTTTTTCATTTTATGCCACATGGCTGTCAGAAGGCCGGCCTCTTTTGGTGGAATTCGAGGCATTCGATCACCCATATCTTCCCAATAATGCGTCGGTGACCCGACAAACTCTACCCACGTTCTCAGGGGGGCCCAACCAATAATTCAAACTCAAAAAAACGTTGATTGGTTTTCAGCGCGTACGATGCCTTTAACTCTTAAGTAGAGGTACTGTTTTTAATAACTAGATTCCAATGGAATTATCTCTTCAGTTTTCTTATACTAAAATCTGACGGTAGTAGAATTTAGAACGGTTTTAGGGAATTCAGCTGAGGTGTTCATAACAAAAATCTTTCTTAATGACTGTAATGTTCATCAGGCCCATTGTTCACTTAAGGGCACTAATCACGATAAACTTCTCCCTTGAGTTTTCTTTGAAAAACAGTGGTGGTAGCCCTCAGAAGCAGAACAGTGTTGAAAAAAAAAACAAATTCGAAAGCTTTCCCAGAAATGGGTTTGAAGATTACCTCAGTGGGCAAGGCCGGCCTTCTTGGACCCAGTTGTAGTCGTCTACACCGACACGTCTCTATAACTGCCACGCTTTGACCTGCGATTATAAGCAGCGGTTTTTCTATAAAACATATGTTAGATTTGAGAATTAGTCGTCAAAAACACCCAGAAATTTTCGTCGGGCGAAAATCTGCAAAATCCATTGCGTAGTTGAATGAAAAACTATTGCTGATGATCGCAGGTCAAAGCGTGGCAGTGATAGAGCCGTGTCGGTGTTGATGACAACAACCAGACACAGGGAGGCCGAATCTGCTCACTAGAATATTTTTCAAAGCCATTTTTCGTCTCTGAGAGTGCGCTCAGATCCGTTTTTTCAACTCTGTTCTACTTCTGAGAGCTGCGTGCGCTCACGTACCAAACACGTACCCTCACGAGCAATCCTTACATATCCATATCAGTGGAGGATTGCTCGTGAGATGACGTGTTTGGTACTTGAGCGCACGCGCTACGCATTATTTTACGGCTTGAGTCGCCAGGATTTTTTGTCTGTATCGCAATAGCCCTAAAACTACGGTAGAAATCCTGGCGCTTTGACAGATTTCGTCATCGATCGACAGAACAGCTGATATTTTGGGTGAGCGACGGTTTTTTATGATTTTATTCTTCGTTTCTGCTTCGTTTTTCCTTTCTGAGTCTTCCATTCTTGCGAATAGGGTCTTTTTTAAGTGCGTGAGGGAAGAACGCCGCTTTTTTCTAATTTTAGCGTGGCATTATGAAAAAACACTACCAAGCCTGGACATACGACAGATTCATGGCGCGCACTAAGAAAAGCCCCTATCCGCAATACTAAAAGAGTCGTAAATAAAAATAAAGCAGAAACAAGCGTGAAAAGAACCGTAACTCACCCAGTATATCAGCTGTGCTGTCGATCGATGACGAAATCTGGCAAACTGCCACGTTTCCCACCGTAGTGTTAGTGTGTCGACCGCAACCGCACCACGGCCTTTATACATTGCGATAAACTGAACTTAAGAGCGCGAAACCTTCTAAACCATACCTACAAAATAAGAAAGAGCGTGACTTTCAGTGTTATCTGGACGATTGTGAAGAGGCGTTTTTCAACAGAGTTAAAGGTGAGGATTTTTCGAGCCTTTCTGCGTACTCCTCGAAATCGTGCACCTGCTTGTGCAAAAGTATTGGAAAGTTAGATACGCCTTTTTTCGCGCATGCGCTGTGATGAAACAAACGTAATGTTGTGTCAACTGTTTCTCAATTTTTAAGACTCACATGTATTCTTTACAAATTTTATTAGCTAATGCGGATCAGCCGTTTCACATTATTTCCAACAAACTCGTAATAGTTTTCTTCTTTTCGTAGTCCTTCAATCAGCACTCCATGTTTTGGCTTTTACAGATATGTACTAGCAGGTGAGACTTTCTTTCATAGACGCGGTCCCAGAGAAGCAGTTGCAAGCTTATTCAGAAAATTGCGCATAGACATTAATTAATTGAAAACAATTATAAAAGGCTCAAACCAAAGGGGGGATAACGAGAACGAGTGAGACGACAGGACTGTGGTGATTCCTAATCGCACGTATCCTTGGAAACGTCGTAAGTCAACGCTATTGACGATGTAAGTGAGAGGGAACGACTTGAAAACAAAATAACAATATCGTGAATCAGAACTCTTCTGGAAGGATCATCCGTCAGTCATTGTGCAAGAATTCTTCGTCACCAACACTCAAATCGTAATTAGCATTCGTAATTCATATTTTCTGCAGAGGTGATGATCAATTGGAACAAAATCAATGATATTCGTGGAATTCATTAAACAGGCGTCAACACACTTTATAACGTGAGATAAGAGCCGCTGAAGCATAACTTCGCTTCAAATGGACCGCGAAGAGGGCAAAAAGTCTCACACCTTCCGCTTTGATACGGCAACTTTTGAAAGATGACGAATGAGTTTGCTCTGATTTCACGCACTTTAGGTTTAGTCATTAACTGCCCCATTCAGTGTGAAAATGGGGTGAACTAAGCAAGAAGTTATGATATTGAACGCATTCACGACACTGCTCGAGTGTGGGTCAACAATAACAACGTTACGAGGAACACTTATAGTTAGGGACATCAAATCATCATTCCGGCCTGTTCTCGTGTTGATCATTAATGGAGTCGATTTCAGGAATCCTACCGTTCTAGCTACATAAATACTCTCTATATCGGAATGAAATTTGAGTCTGCAGGTGCAGACCACCGCTGCTGTAGCACGCAGCTCGAGGATATGCAATCGTGCTAGGATGATGATTCATCGTACAGAGACATCGTGGTCCCAGCACGATTCTTTGAGCGGCGTGCTGCAACAGCGGTTCTCTGTGACTGCGGATCCTCGCGAAGTAAAGTATATCGCCTGGAGTGCTTTTTCAGTGCCGAGTGATTGTGAATCCCCTTCACCGTCTACTACTTACATTGTTTTGCATTCATCCTTAAAGGCAGTGTTCACGATGATTTTCGTCTCTGAGTTTTTCACATAAAACAATGCGTTGGCCCCCAAGTGTTACGAAATTTACGAAGAAACGGCGAGAAACGCATCAAAACGTCGTATTTCAGTGACATTATTTTATAACATGGACTAGTTCTCCGATTGGATGAACATGTTCATGGTAGTTGTCACCGGCGGAAAATGGGGCTAATCGAAAACGGAAGAATATTTTATGCAAATTAGGATAAGTTAGGGCCCTAAGGAAAAAACGCAGGTATAGAGAGAAGAGAATTGCGAAGGACGGGTCCACAAAAGATTTCATTGTCACAACAAACACTTCCTGTGATACTTAAGAGGAGGGGTGATACTTGAGGATTTCGTGTACTTCTGGTGCGTTTTTCTCAATTTATACGTCATTTTAGTTCTACTCAGGGGTCACTTAGTCGATATAGCGAATAATCTCAAAATTGAAGATTGTCGTGAACACTGCCTTCAAAGATGCCTAAACTGTGGAAGTCAACCTTTCATTGCATCTCGAGAAGGCATTGGAAGATGCTGGCTCCTCCCTCGTGTCAAGCGTTCATGTGATTTGTCGTCTTAGATTTAGATATCTCCGTTATGACACATCCGCGGTCATACATATCCAAGCCAAAGTCTAACCAGCTTCCCCTTCCTGTTATCCCACCTTCCCGTCGGTGTCTTCAAGAGTGCAGAAGTCTCCGATCCGCGAACCATGATAAGGCGAGTAGCGGATACGTAGACCAGTAGACACGGATACGTAGACATGCTATCATCTCCCGATGGATGGGAGGTGTCTACTTTGAGAGAATCCCCCGCGATCGTTCACGGATAGAATCCCCTCGGTTTCTAAAAGGGGCCGACAGGATACTAGCATGGGACTATTGCGGAACGATCGCGAGATTCTGCCAGTCCCAAACCGAGAGCGTACCGCGTTCGTTCATCGATGCTCCCGTCATGCTCCACCGCGGAACCACGGGGAATCGAGTCCGGGGCTGTCGCGGAACGATCGCGAGATTCTACCAGTTCCAACCTAAGGGCGAATCGCGTCTACACATCTACGTATTTGGGGTGCTAAATCGCGAAACAGCGATGAACTGAGCCCGGAACTATCGCGGGATTCGGCTGGCCTCCACCCTTGATCATACCGCATCCATGCCCTCTCGATGTTATACCCGAACGGGTGTTGCCTATCACAGCAGCAGGATGCTATACGGTATTGTCCTTGCCGTATTCCGTGCTGCTTTACAAATCTGCACATCACGAGAACGCGGAACCGGGGGAAAACGATCACGGTACCATCGCGGATCGCGAGTGCACCACGGTATTAGCACGGTAAACTTGGTAAAGATCGCGGAATCATCACGCTACGAGTATACATTGGATCCGAATCAAAACAATTCGGATACTTGGATTTCGGATAACTCAAAAATCAAAGGTTGCGAATATCCGACTCAAACGGATAGATTCAAAATAGCAACGTCGGATAATTCGAGTCATTCGGATAGGGAGGCTAAACGGATAGTCGGATCTCGAATCAATCCGGAAATCACGTTTTTTCGGTGATTCAGAATTTGGATCACTCGGATTTTGACCTTTTTTCGGTGAGTCGGAATCCGAATATCCGAGTCGGATATCCGGTCGAATACAAGATGGTATAATTCAAAAAGTCTATCGAAAACCGATAGTCTGGCGAAAACCCTCGAAAAAAAAAGATTTTTCTTTCTCACTATGATAGAATAATTCATTGATAATCATCTTTATCTCGGAATATTTGCAAACCAAACAGATAAAATCACTTTTCACAATCTCTTCAAAGTGAGCGTAATTTTGAAGCATCAGTATAAGGCCCCCGTCATAGTCGGTGGATCTACTGAGTCCCACCGGGTCGATACGCATCGAATTCGTGGAAGACAGGTGCAAAAAATTAACTCACTGAGTCCGACTGCGACCGTCTGATGCCCACCGCAATCCCCCCGGTCGATACTGATGGTTCTCATGCGTACAAGGGCGGGCCCAATGCACCGACTGAGTCCGACTGAGTCCCGCTGCGTCCCAACCGAAATCATCCTCACCCCACCTGTCCAATGATGATTCCTAACAATGATTTACGAGTTGAAGACAAAGACATGTTGAAAACAAGAAAAATCAGCCACCAAACACGTTCCGATTCACAGCTGAGGTGATAATCGTCACTATCAATTGCGTGTTTCGCAGAGGAGTTAGTTGGCGCTGGGGGCAACCGGACTCAGTGGGACTCAGCAGGTTTTTCTTCCCCGGACTCATTCGGACTCAGCAGGTTTTTCGACGAAGTCTGACCGGGGCCTAAAAGAGAATCATGAGTATCAGTCCTTCCCATCGATTTCGTGAATACCCGTGCATTCCTGTCTAATCCACTTAAAACAGGATTGCCCGTTCGATCAATACACATGGTTTTTGGGAGCCAATCATACCCTCAATGCGCCATAAGGGGTTTGATATACTTTCGCGACACACTGTTGCGTCGCTCTGCACAGCGACAGCGACCGCCTGTCGCGGAGCTCCCAACCTTCCAGGCCGAGATCATACCTCCAGCGACGAGCGGCGCGACGCAATACTTACCATCAATATCGACCGAAAATCGATATGCTTGATATGCACTGTCGCTGTCGCTGGTCGCGCGCTGTATGATCCCGGCCTTAGGCGTAGTGCATACTTCCCGTGACGAGCGACGCGACATAATGCTTGTCATCTAAATCGACCGGGAATCGATATTGCTAATAGGCGCAGTCGCGGTCGCGGAAAGTATGCACTAGGCCCTAAACCTGTCGCTGTCGCAGTGTGCTGCAAGCTTCGGCCCGCAACAGCGACAGTTGCAGCGACAGGCTTCGGCCCAGCAACGTCGAGCGATGGAATTAATTTCGATCAGTTGTGTCGCTGTCGCTGCCGTCCCGCCGTAATTTCTTTCTATTTGTTAATGATACTTTGTTAGTACCTGTCCATCAACTCTCTATAAAAATATTTATTTCCCCTGTTTCACTGTTTTTCGATCGAACAAACGGCGGCGAAGAGGTAAGAGACGCAGAGACAGAAATATGATTCGGCGGCAAGTCATTGTCACACCCACTTTCTCTCGCTCTGGAAACGACGCCACGAATTTCGCAGCGACGCCACTCTGAAGGCCCTATACTCGCACAGACAACTTAATCGAAGAGGATCAATGCCAATTATGCGCAAAATCTGCATTGCTGATGCGTAGAAAACGCAGCGTAAATTATACGATGCGCGCCAATTGGATGTCTGCAGGGCAACTACGCACCTGTATGGCTGCTGTAGAATGGAATGTCGAGTCGTGACATAAGATACTCTCTATAAAACGTCTGAACTACGCTCTCTCACTGTCTCTAACCTCCGCTACGCACCAGCACGCGTAGGAACCGAGTGAATTTCGCCGTTTTATAGCCTGTATGCTTGTTTCAGTAACAGGACATGCCGAATCTACCAGTATCCGACTCGTTATCCGATTCGGATCATGAAATTTTTCAGATATTTGGTATCCGAATCATTATCCGACTCATGGCACATTTCGGTGATTCAGATTTCGAATCAAACGGATTTTGACGTTTTTTCGGTGAATCAGATTTTGAATCATGAAAATTTCGGTTCATTCGGATGGATATCCGACAATGAGTGAGTCGGATCCAATGTATAGCTACGAGCACGAGAAAGTCAACGGATAGGTCGATTGTGTAACGATCGCGGAAAGAGCACGGTTTGCGGGACTAAAGGGAAACGATCACGGTACCATCGCGGGAGCATCACGGTGCTAGCACGAAAGATTCTCTCAGAGTACGAGGGGGCTGCCTGTTACGCCCTCTGATTCCGTGAGGTTGAAACTTCTGCATTTTAGTGACGTTCGATAGTACGCAGAAATTTCAGCCTCGAAGGCAAGGACGGAATTTCTCCGGAAATTCTACAGAGTTTGCAAGGCTAAATTCGCCTTGTTCTTCTCGCTGTCGCCATATACGGAAATTCTCGCCATAGATGCATGTAGCGAGAAACTTTGAAAAAAAAAAAGCTACAGCCTGTGTTGAACAGCAATCTCAACTCGCGGTGGACGCAGTGAGGACCCCCTTCGCTCTTCGTCGAAGCGGTCATCTCAAGGAGTGATTACTGACACTTTGTGGTTGGCCGTGGAGGGTGACCCCGAGTCGCTCGACCTTGTCAAGGATAACTTTGGCCGAGTGGATTGATTTGATGTAAGCCGTGGAGGTGGAGAAACGACCATGCAGTTGGTCGCAGCTGGGGTCGCCGTTTTGGTACGGACCAGGACGGAGTGGATTGATCGAGGCGAAAATACACTTTTTCCCTCATTGAAGGTGATAAACTCTTCAGTAGACGGGGCGAGAATCTCACACCCTTTTTGCCGATAAAGGCGAAATTTCCCGTCCTTTATTTACTTATTTATTTATTTATCCTCTGTTTTCGGGTGTGATTTATTTCCATTCTTCGCGTGCTTCGGCGCGCGTACGCTGCGTCTCCGTCTTCCCATACTTTCTCGCTGTCTCTACCCTCGCCCCGCACAAGCACGCGTGGGAACAGAGTAAATCTGACTCGGAACCAGAGGATATTTATTTATTTATTTATTTATTTATTTATTTATTTATTTATTTATTTATTTATTTACTTATTTATTTATTTATTTATTAATTTATTAATTAATTAATTTATTTATTTTATTTATTTATTTGTTTATTTATTTATTTTTTTTATTTATTTATTAGCATGTATGCTAAGAAGTGTCGAAAAAATGTATGTATTGCAAACAAAACAACGAATTGCAGTAAGGAGCAACGAATAAACAGAAATGAAGCAAGTGGAGGTTCTTTGTCATTAACATCTAAGAAATTCATTGCACTCATTCAGTAATAGAGTTCCACCCTCAAACCTATTCCGACAAGGCAATATGTGATATGAAGATGCGTCCTCCGCAAGCGCGTCACGCGGGGATAGGGGCTCTCTACACACAGAGGGAGTTGTCCCGTTTTTGCAGTTCGACACGTCACGCGACTCAATGCAAGCGAAGTGGTCCCGAGTGGAGTCAGAGTCGCGAAATGCGAGACAAATCCTTCCTCCGTGTGTAGAAAGCCCCTGTCCCCGTCAAGCGCGTAGAAATTATTCATGCTCAAACGCCACGCCCGCGCGACACGCACGTGCCGCGCTGGCGTTGAGGAGTATGAATAGCGCCTCAAACGTGCACTGGGGCACTCATGTAATCTCTGACGCCAAGTTTTCGGATGTTAAGTACAACAGTTTGAGAGCCACCAACAGGACAGGTTCAATTTAGATTTAGTCAAAAAACGCCGATTCGACGGAATGCTGTGAAAGGAACCCACTAGAAAAAAAACAATTTTCTTTTTTCGCGTGGATTACTGCGAAAATTGCCGTATATTTAAACCGATTGGAACCTAAAAATTCCGTACTTCGATTAAATTCTCGCGTTAAAATCAGACTGGAAGCCTCCAAAACCTGTTTATCTTATGTTTTCGTGTGGGACATCTAGTTACCCATCGGGAGTCTTTTGCGATAGGGTAGACTGCAAACACAATGAAGGTGTGTAATACCATTCATGTAAATTTTCTAGGCAGTGGTCACGATGAAAAACGTTATCGAAAAAACTACAAAAATCAGCTTAGGTGGAAAACAGCTGAAAAACTAAGGAGGTAGCGCGTAGAAAAACGGGCTAGGATTAGAGTTTTTAAGGCCCGAAGATGCCAGTTCACGCACACGTTCACAGCGCCGCTCAAAAAATCGCAGTCTCATGCCGAGCAGTCAAAAATCATCGACATTCAGAGGAAGAAATAAATGCAAATTTACCTAATAAAAACAGTTGAACAATGAAAGCAAGCACTTCAGTCAATGTTTTTGACTAGATGAGTACATAAATATTCGAGCAGGTCAGTCCGAGGGCTATTGCTCATTGATTGAAATTCAATTTCAAGCCAGCTAATGTTCTTGATACAAGAGATCATCGATGAAGATGATGTGGAGTGGGCTCGTCCACCATCAAAAGACAAGAAAGTTCAGGCTTGAAATTTGGCCCGAAACAGCGGTTTTTTCACAATTTCTTCTTATAGGTCCTACTACTCTAAACCCCAAGCATATTTTATCATGACCACTGCATTTAGGTATTTTTGTTGTCGAGTAGTCGGTATGTAACCGTTGGAAAATTGCAAATATAGTAATTAACGTCTTTCTAGCTGT
The DNA here is from genome assembly GCA_029168955.1 of Aplectana chamaeleonis. Lineage (NCBI taxonomy): Eukaryota > Metazoa > Nematoda > Chromadorea > Rhabditida > Cosmocercidae > Aplectana > Aplectana chamaeleonis. Next base: position 558,773 of record JAPDOI010000139.1, on the reverse strand, counting down.
ATGAAATGGATAATCCACACTTACATAGGTGATTAGGCGGTTTTTCTTTCACTGTAATTGGCTTGCTTCAGATCTTTATGTTATCCTGATAAACAGTTCCACATAAATATGAATTCAATCAGCATCTTTTGGTTTCTTGGTTGCCACTATTACAGTAAAAGCAAGGTTACATCTTTTTCTAATAGCGCCCGCCCTAGAAACTGAACTCCGAGTAGAATGCAAAGAGTGGGAAATATTAAAAGCTAAGACCACGAAGCCTATTTGGTTCCTATTAGCATTCGGAGAAATCTTTCTTCTTCTTTCAAACACATTGACCGCAAAGACATACATTGTTCTCCAGCTTGCCTAATGAGCACGATGAGTCACTGAGTTTTAAATATCTTGTTAGATTCGAAGTGACAAACAGAGGAATACAATCGACGAGTGCTTCGTCTAATGTTGTGCTACCCCCAACCGAACAGAAAGATTTGCGTTAAATCCTTATGTGTCCTTTGAAAGCAACTCATGTATTTTGAGAATTTTGAGTTTTGACATCGTAATATACTATCTGAACATGCGGGAGCTCAGCTACTGATGGCGCTAGACGATTCAGTAGCAAACTGAAGTAATCCTTACATATTGGCTGCGTCGCATCACCAACTGCGACTCCGCTGGTCGTGTTCAGGACAGGAGAACACCTCTCCGTCTGGCCGCTATTCTGTTGTAACAACGTGTGAGCTTTGCTCGGAATCTTCTTCTCCAAAGCTTTCTCGAACTCCTTACCTCTCTCTATACGTCCATTCTCGTTCGCGGTCCATTTTCGTGCGCAGACGCTCTGAAGCTGAAGTCGCAACTTTCTCCTCATACGCTTCTTCTCCTCGAAATTCCAGCAGTTCGGAGAGCACATACTCTGTTGCAAGTACATGTTGTTGCCTCTTGAACGTAGGCGAACTTCTTGTTTGGCTGTACAACCAGGAATGCCTCTTTCAAAGCGGCCTGGATGCACTTGACAAAATAATCCGCGTAGCGAAATTAAAACTCTGTCCGCACTCCAATATGAACAGAAATGATTTGTCGAGATTCCCTCCTGAATTCTTCATCTCTGAGGCCTTGTGAACCCTCGCAGTGATGTTCAACAGAACTGGACGGTGATCTTAATCAAATGCGACATCCCACACAGCTCTAGATATTCCAGTGTCCTAAACTGGATATTCCTAGTCAAAACATAGTCGAGCTGTTGTTTCGAAGCAGGGTACGGCTAGACATGTGGACAAGGCTAAATTTACTCGGACCCCCCTCCCCTCCCAAAGCAAACTTTACGATTATCTCAGACCCCTCCCAGAAGCGTTATTTGTCTGTTCTTGTTGTAAAATTGATGAAAGAGGAACAACTTATTCCGAAACATGTATAATTTAAAGGCAGTGTTCACGATAAATCTCGTTCTCAAGGTCTCGGTGGGTAACACTAAGTTGGCAGGTGCTGTAGAGGATATGGTCGAAGAAAGCAACGAAAACTCGCCAGAAATAAATACAAACGGCTATGAAAGCTCTCCCGGTGCGCCTACCTATCCCGATCCGCCCCCCGATCGGACGAGCTTGTGGCGCCGCACACGTTTCGATGGCAAATTGCCAAGCAACTCTGCCGCAGCTAGCATTATCGAATCGCGCAGATTTCGCGATTAGCGCGCGCTTGTCGAAATCAGCAGGGCCTATGATTCTCGTCCACGCCCTGAATTTAGAAACCGTTATTCTGACTTATTCTGGACGTTTTTCTTCCCTGTTTATTCCCTATTAGTTACCTCACGACCAAATAATCACATTTTTGGGTCGAACTCGAGTGCGATATTCTTCGTGAACACTGCCTTTAAAAATGGACAACCATTTAAAAACAGGAAATTAGCAGTGAATTAGATCACGACCGAGGCTTTTCTTGACGATTTACATGAAGTTGCTTGCGTTGGTAAATAGTAAAGGCTCCTATTATAGTGAAGGCTCTCATTATGTCGAATATAAGACACACAGGTTTGAACGTGTATCCAGAAATTGTGAAATTTTCGGGTGGGAAGCCAAGGTACATGGTGGAAGAGAAGAGTGGAGAAGATGAAGTGATTGGCAAAGGCCAAGAATACGAGATGTATTGAGTAAACGTGTTTTCAAATTAATGTGAGTTCGTAAATTTATTCCGCAAGTCCAAGAAGAACAGGTCACTTCAGATGAATGGACTGCTAGTTAGAAAGAGCGTTATCCATTTTGGTTGCGTTGCGAATTTCATTCTCCGTTACCCATTCACACCCCAAACACCCGACACGGGTTCGATCTCGCAAGATGCAAAATTTTTGCAAGACGTCAGAGCTCTCATTTTTTTGCAAAGTAAGGGTCACGAAAGTATAATAGTCGAGTCGAGAGTGGTAGATTTACTCTATATACAACTTTTACCTTCTAAGATGGACGCTGAAAGGTACTACACTGTTGGGCCCACACCTACTGCAGGTGTGGTCCCGTCGAAAAGGAGCATTTTCAAAATTTAATGTGTCGCGAGTGTAGGACACTTAAGCCCAGCGTAGTTGATTTAGTTATTCAACAATCTTTTACCGTCCAACATGGATGCTGAACACCGTTACATAGACCTCAAGTCCACAAACCTGAAGTAGGGCTTTAAACAGCTGTAACATAAGTTTCAAATGAGCTACTCGGGGTTTGAGCAAAATTGAGCAAAACTAAGAAACTAGGTTTGTAATCCTACAGAATGGAACCTTATCAGCTCCAAAAGAACGCTTTAAAACAAAGTTCAAAAGGCGCAGACTTTTGATGTTTCGAGCATAAAAGTCCACACCTACCCAGCGGATTTAGGTGTGGACCTTTGTGCTCCAAACATCAAAAGTCCATACCTAGGAAATTTTTCCAATTCTTTTTCCAACTTCTAATGTCGGTTAGGGTCTCATTCTGTAGGGTTCAAAATCTAGTTTCTCAGTTCTGCTCAAACCCGGGGTAGCCCACTTGGAACTTAGGTTACAACTGTTTCAAAACCCTACTTAAGTTAAACTTTTGAACAGTGTACCTACCGCCGGCCAGAATGGTTCACTTGGTCTCCCGGTGGAGCTCAGATCTCACAGTGTGGATACCCACACCCCGCGCCGAACACTGTTTCGAAGTTGTCATCTTCCGCTGGTCTTCTGAAAATAGCTGGATGGCTCCCTGCCACGTAAGCTGATGGAGACGATGATTCCTCCTGAATGTCGATGCAATAATCAGACTACTACGTTCACACAAGTCGACAAGGCGATAGCCATTGTCCGATGTTTGCTCCACTGTGCAGAACCATTTACCAAGTACTTCGGATTCCTGATCAAGTCCCATTTTCGCATTTGCGTCAACCCCCACGACAACAGCATGTTGACAAGCTATCCTGGCCAGCAACGTATTGAGTTCCTCATAAAACGCATCCTTCGGTTTGTCCTCGGCGGTTTCAGTGAGCGCATATCCACAGATTGGCTCCTCTGTGATCCCGCAGTAGCACAAATGTATTCCTACGCGACGTTGAGCCGAATTCTTCGATCATAACATTGTAGTCCTTCCTTACAGCTATCGCACAGCCTCCCACTCTCCTATCATCAGTGTTACCGCAGTAAATGGCGTACTCTCCGACGTTGGTGACGGGTCCATCTTTGAGGCGAATTCCCTGCACAGCAGCAAACGGTGCATGGAAATAGAATAGAAGTCTGGACAGCATAGGCTGTTGAACGTCATTCAACAATGAACGGCAATTCTGGGTGGCGAAAATATGGCGCGTGGCCAAAGGCCCCATGGACTCCTTAGGTACAGGACCTAAGATGTTACGGAATGGAGGCCTTAGAGTGCCGGACGGTGACACCTTTATGCAATGTACGGAATACTTTCGCGGCATAGCTGTGCACTCTATATCGCTCGAACGTTCCCTGTGAACACTCAAACGTCTGCAAGGTTCAGTAGAAACAAGGGCGCCACGAGATGGTACCAATAGACTTGTATACAGCTCCCCGGTGAACGAATACGAACAACGTAACATTTCTGAATAACAATAAGTGTAATGGGCAAGATCTGATCGCAGCACACTTTACTCACGCTGAGAACTAATAGTTGGGCGAGTAACGAGTTGCTTACGTTACTTGTTTGTGATCAAACGCAGAACATCGCACATCACCAAATGCAACGATTCGTGGCAGTTCATAGCAAATACATTGAAAAAATCTACTCATATTCGTGTTACCCCGAAATAAAATCCCTGTACAGAATTTGAGCTTTTTTCCGACCAATGAAGTCCTACAAGTAAATTCCGACTGAATGAAACGGCCCAAAATATCACGCCACATTCGCACCTCACATTCGTTCATCTAATACATATAAATCCTCCCAGTTCAACGTAACCTTGCCTGTTGTGATGTAGATCACTTATCGGTTTTTCACTGCAGACCGATCACCAAGTGGGCGGGTTTTGACCCGCCAATCACAGGCCGCGTCGATCCACATATAAACCCGGCCGCCGCGCTGTTGGGACATTCTCGACTCGCGTCTACCTGGCTGCTTCGTCTACCTGCCAGCCGTACGCGACGCCACCACCGCCTCCTGCACACCTGCCAGCCGTCGCCGTCAGCGAGCAGCCACCGCCACGACTACCACGACGACGCCTGCACCACACTTACCTATTTGCTGTATTCACAATAAAACCATTTGTTAATCTGTGTCCGTCACAGACCTAACATTGCCCATTCAACTTCTCCTAGGAATGAGAACGATAGAATGTATACAATCGGCGATCAGATTTTCGGACTGTCGGCTCTTAATTGGGTGTCGACCCGAACTTTTTTTTGTCGACCCTTTAGTGGGTGGCAAAGAAAAATCAGCACTACCAGCTGTTCACAGTTTTTGATACTGTGGTGTCTTGCCTATTGGCGAAGTCAAGCTAGACGTACCTAACGTGGTTTTGGCATTTCAAATGGTCAGGACACCCACGAACCGCTAACGAAACAAGACCAGGTGCCCGCACACAGAAGCAAATGGAAATGATGCAGGTTACGGCTACAAAGATTGAGGCGATGCCAGTAAACGAGGTAGTGGCAAATTCGTCGACATTAATGTCCGAATTAAATGGTCGAATCCCAGTATTTGTTTTTGATCCTGAAACCGATCGATGTTTCTCTCGCTGGTGCGATCGGCATGAAGACATGTTCGTGAAGGATGGCGCTGTCCTTGCTGAGGAAGCGAGGTTGAGATTACTGCTAGGGAAGTTGGATAACGAATCTTTTGAGCGATACAAAAGACAGATCCTTCCTAAAACGCCATCACAAGTACAGTACAGTGAGACGATATCAACCCTCAGGGACATGTTCGATGTCAGGAAATCGTTGTTTATTCTAAGATATCGGTGTATGAGAGTTGAGAAACAGGACAATGAGGATTATATGGAATAAACTGGTAGAGTGAACGAGATGTGTGAACACGCCAGCTTCAGCGAGCTGGATACTGATGGGTTGAAGGCATTGCTGTGGATTTACGGTCTAAAATCACACAAGGATAGAGAAATTCGACCAAGGTTGCTTGCCTTTCTGGACAAGGGAGCAAAAGAGCGTAGAAAGCCAACGCTTCATGAATATACAAAGAGTGTGATCGAGTTGTGACGTTATTGAAGGCGTCAAAGATGATTGAGGAAGACTCAATTAATGTTAGAGAGGTCAGATCAGAGCCGTCAAAGCCGAGTAGGAAAGAGCATTCAGTGGAATGCTGGAACTGCGGCAAGAATGGTCACACTAGTCGAGGGTGTCGAAGCAAGCAATGGGAGTGTAATTCATGTAAAGGAAAAGGGCACAAGGAGAAGTATTGTGAAAGAATGTCACAGTACAGAAGTAGATCGAAAGCGAGAAAACCTCAGAAGAAACACTGTGGGAGAGTAGTTCTCGCAGGAAGTGCTGAGCCTGACGTGAATGCGGTTCGGCAATACGTCAGGGTTGAAATCAACGGGCACAAAATGGAGTTTCAATTAGATACTGGCTCAGATATCACATTGTTAAATGCAGACGTGTGGAAGAAGATGGGCAGGCCGAAACTCACCGATACTAGCTAGGTCGTGAGGGACGCTAGTGGTAACCAAATGAAGGTTTTCGGTGAACTGAAGTGTCAGTTCAAGGTGAAAGAAGCCGTTGGTGAGGGATGTTGTTTTGTCACCCCCCACAAAAGTCTTGTAGGCCTCGATTGGATCAGACAAAACGCTGAAATGGCATATCGCATGGAGCAAATGGTAGCTCACGTGAGTACCGCAGATGATGCCAACTTGGCAAACGACTTAAAACGGTGTGAAAGTGTGTTTCAAGAGGGCTTAGGCACCTACACCAAAAAATGCAGCATTGAAGCTCTTACCTAGTGCTAAGCCGGTTCTCAGTATGAAAAGGCCTGTAGCGCATGCATCGCTCGAAACAGTTGAAAAAGAACTTGAGCGCCTTGAAGAAATGGGTGTTATCGAACCGATAACCCACAGTGAATGGGCCGCTCCGATAGTTTGCGTACGTAAGGCAAATGGCAAATTGAGAGTTTGCGCAGATTTTTCAACTGGTTTGAACAACGCCTTGGAGGCGTATGAGTATCCTATTCCCGTTCCGGAGGACATTTTCGCATCTCTGAATGGTGGAACTATCTTCTCACAGATTGATTTTTCGGATGCTTACCTTCAGGTACAGCTGACGGATGAGGCCCAAAAGTTAGTGATGATCAATACACACAAGGGTCTATATCGATAAAAAGGTTGCCTTTTGGTATCAAGACTGCGCCAGGAATTTTCCAAAGCATCATGAACGAAATGATATCGGGTCTGGAAGGAGTAACAGCCTACCTGGACGATATTTTGGTAGTCGGGAAGACACCTGAAGAGCATAGAAACAATATATATGCTTTATTCGAACGAATAAACGAATACGGTTCTCGAGTAATACTGGAAAAATGCTCGTTCGCAAAAGCAGAAATCCGTTTCCTCGGGTTCGTTGTAGATCGTAACGGACGTCGTCCGAATCCAGAAAAGGTGGCTGCTATTGCTAAAATGCCAGCACCACAGAATGTGGCACAGTTGCGCGCATTCCTAGGCATGGTTACGTATTATTCACAAGGTGCACACCCACGCCGCTTCGCGGCGTACTTGTGGTCGTGCTTTAGGATCTATGAATTATTTAAATTGCAGGGCGGTGCCTCGCTGTTCTCAACAGCCCTGAAGGCATCGTACGCGCAAAAAACGGTGTCTTATTTCTCTATGTTTTCAAGTAGGCAAACTCTTGAGGTAAGCCATAATAGCAAAGAAACCCCAAAAAACTCCTGATTTGGATTAACGCGTTTAAAAACTTTTTGAAAAGTTGACTTTCCACCCCCTCCGTCGAATTCGGTGTGTCCAGTGCAATAAGTTTTTCTGAACGTCTGAAGTGGTTTCATGCTTCGAATTTTCTAGGTGAGAAAATTTCTTTTGCCTTTCTTCTACCAAAATCACTTAAAAATTAAGAGCTTCCACTGTGCAAATTTGGATGATAAATGCTAGATGGCTGGTGAGAACTGGTGGCGAATTTCAACCTCATAACCCTACGTTTTTGACGCGCCAAAGTTCACCGGTGTAATCTATCGGCCTCATTCATGAAATTGAGCCAAAAAAATGGAAAGTGGTGGTTCCAGCGCAAACGATGCCTTTAAGCCCGTACAGTACCGCACAATTTTTTTTGCAGAAAAAGCATTTGCGGCGTTTTTCGCGCCCGCAAAGCGCTGCATCGCCATAACTTGATTCAAAGTGGTCCGATTTCAATTTTGAAGTAAATTCTGAATCGCTTTAATTGAGCTCTTCACGATAGTGTTAGAAAATAATATGTTGAACTTAAGAAATGCATCGAGAAATGCAATATTTGCACCACATAATCCCTCACTATGAACTGGACAGACGATCATGATAGCAGAAATCTTTCATGTTCTGATTTGTTGTCGACATGAATTTTAGAAGTAAATACACATTTTCCAACAGGATACGGGAGTTGCAATGGCTCTCTACATTTGCCTCACTGAGAGGATCACGAAAACTACCCCTAAAATTCATTTCGTCAATTTTGAAGCGAGATATGGCGATGTGGCGCTTTCTCTGAGAAATATTGCTGCGACACTTCACTGTGCTCAATCAAGCTCACGCAGGGAACTTTCGCAATGCAGTGCATAACCCTTTACAGTCTGACACAGGTTCGACAGAAGAGAATTTAGGGAGGAAGTTATGACACACTTCTCCATGGATTGGTGAACATTTCGGTTTAGATTGATGTCCCGCTCAGTTCTTGAACTCATCGCAGAAAGGAACAGTTGAAGCAATAGGCACACATGAATCCTAATATATGCAGTAGAATGTTTTCTCATTGACACGGGAGGTCAATCACCAAGGCTGCATGCGTGGACAGTGTATGTGTGTGCGTGTGACAACCGAGGTCAATTGTTAACGACGGGTGGCGATGACTAATTTCCGTTCATTGTCACACACGCACACGCGCACACACACACACAGACGGTCACACACACGAAGCAGTGTATAGTTAGTAGGATCCTTCATTCCGAATATGAAGGTGATGCGTGGACCACAAGATGCTTTGCTGAAAAAAGACGTTAATTGGTTATGGAAACACACATGAAATAGCGTTCGAGAAACTGAAGAAAATGCTGGTTTCAGACTTGAACCTGACGCACTATGATCCTAAAAAGAAGATAATCGTGGCTGCTGACGCTAGCGATTATGGGATCGGGTATGTGATTTCGCACAGGATGCCGGATGGTACAGAAAAACCTATTGCCCACGGCTCGAGATCACTCACAGTCGCTGAAAAGAATTATGCCCAGACAGAGAAAGAGGCATTAGGTGTTGTGGAGGCAATCAACAAGTTCCATAAGTATGTGTACGGGAGGCGTTTCACGCTCCGTACTGACCACAAGCCGTTGCTGGCCATATTTGGCAACAAGAAGGGCGTACCAGTCCATTCGGCCAACCGTCTGATGCGTTGGGCAACAATGCTGATAGGCTACGATTTCAAAATCGAGTACATCAAGACGGATTCTTTTGGACAGGCGGATGGATTATCGAGATTGATACAAAGGCATCCCCTTGTAGAGGAGGACTGTGTTGTCGCGTCGGTTGAGAAAGACGTGAATCTAGTGCTTGCAGATGCTGTACGCAGATTGCCCGTGACGGCTAACATGATTCGTGAACACGCTGAAAGGGATGTGTTGTTGCGAAAGCTGAAAGATTTCATTGATACTGGGATATGGCCAAAAGTGGTTAAACCTGATCTGAAGCAGTTTTACTGTAAACGTGAATCCTTATCGATAGTGCAAGGCTGTGTGATGGTAAGCGATAGAGTTATCGTGCCAGAGACGCTAAGAAAAGACGTTCTCGAAAAGCTGCACTGTGGTCATCCTGGGATTGTCAGGATGAAAGGACTAGCGCGAAGCTATGTCTATTGACCAAATATCGATGAAGACCGTGAAAAGGTTGTGAGAAGTTGCGCTGATTGCCAACTACACTCAAAATCTCCCACTAAAGTACCTCTAAGAACCTGGAATATACCAGAAAATGTTTGGAAACGAGTTCATGTTGATTTCGCTGGTCCAATGGATGGAATGTACTACATGGTCGTGGTTGACGCCTTGAGTAGGTGGCCGAAGATGCTTGAGTTAAAGAACATCACAGCTGGCACAACCGTGAAGCTGTTGAAAGAGCTTTTCGCACGCTATGGAAATCCAAAGACGCTAGTGAGCGATAATGGAACACAACTCACATCAGAGCTGTTCAAGCAGATGTGCGAAGAACGAGGTGTTAATCATGTGAGAACACCGCTGTACCATCCTCAGTCAAATGGTCAGGCAGAAAGATTTGTTGATATCCTGAAAAGAGGGATTAAGAAGCTAAAAGGGGAGGGGAGTACGTCCGCTCGCTCTTGCAATAAATGCCTGGACACAGTGCTGTTGGCGTATCGCACTACGCCAAATGCTTCCTTGAACGGTAAATGTCCTGCCGAAGTCTTCCCGGGGAGAAGATTAAGAACGCGGCTGACTATGTTGAGACCGTCGAAAGGAAAGTCAGAACAGAAAGCGCTGCTGACCGTAGAAAAAAGACTGAGATGCAATTCGATCGCAAAAATGGTACAAAGCATCGAGGTTTTTCTGCTGAAGACACTGTCCTGGTCAAAGAGTACAGTGGAGCATTGGAATCCAAGTGGACTCAGGGAATAGTCGTGAAAAGCCTTGGAAAAGTCATGTTTGAAGTGGACATCGGAGGCAAAACCGTTCGTAGGCATGCGAACCAAATGCGAAGCAGCATATTGAGCCATAAGTATGATGACGAATATTCACAAGATCTACTTTTGGACTTGTTTGAAGCTGATCCTGTTAGCACTGAAGAAGTTCTAGAACAGGAATGCCATGATGGGCAGGATCAAGAGCTTGAGACTGTGATCATTCCCAGTAATGATACCTCCGCCGCACTTCATCAAGACTACGCGCAGCCCAGCACGAGTCGCGCAACACAGGGATTAGTTAAAAGCCGAGCTAGTAAACAATTGGTTGGTTTCGCTCCGGCAACGTTACGAAGGTCAACTCGACAGCGCCGCAAGCCAAAGCGGTATGAGCTTTAGTCAGTTGATTTTGAATTGTTTTCCCTGTGCCGTAGTATACCTCTTAAAAGGGGAGGTGTTGTGATGTAGATCACTTATCGGTTTTTCACTGCAGACCGATCACCAAGTGGTTGGCGGGTTTTGACCCGCCAATCACAGGCCGCGTCGATCCACATACCCGCTCAGATAGAGACATCACACTTCCCGCGGTACCACTAGCCGACGTCCCGTAACCATTTCCGCGGAAGGCCAATAGATCGGTCGCGGGCAGTCGGCAGCGCCGTTTCGTTGACTGCCCGTACGCGGTGAACAAGCACTCTACGGCTTCTGCCACCGCCTTACGGCTAATCTGATGACTGACAGAAGACAATTATAAAGCAGTTTGCGGCACATTTAATAATCACCCCTTAAAGGTTTGAAGAAATAAAATTTCAAAAATCCGCGTGTGGTGATTTCATCTTGAACTGCTCTCGACCTACACTCACCGCTTTTTGCAGCCTTCCCATTCGCAGATGCCATTAACGGACAGTGGTTCACCTGCCCAAAGCCAGCGTCGCACACAGCGCGGTTTTTGGAAAGAGTTTCAACACAGCGTTCTCTGCTCAGCAATTGTTCATTGGCTCCACTCTAGTAAACTCTGGTCCCACCGTAGTGACCTGTTGATTTCGATCAATACCAGCAGCGGAGCAGTGCGCCTCGGTGAAATATAACTAGTGATAAGGAGGTTCCGACGAAAAAGCCACCGCTTCGCGCTGTGATAATCGAAATCAACAGGTCACTACGGCGGGACCAGAGTTTATGTGGTTCAATTATGTTTCCAATGTGGGAATCGATGAGTCAGTGTTCGATGACCCCGCGAAGTCGACTAGGCCGACTTGGCCGGCGGGAGTTCCTATCTGAGCCGGCCGCCGCGCTGTTGGGACATTCTCGACTCGCGTCTACCTGCCTGCCTCGTCTACCTGCCAGACGTACCCGACGCCACCACCGCCTCCTGCACACCTCCCAGCCGTCGCCGTCAACGAGCAGCCACCACCACGACTACCACGTCGACGCCTGAACCACACTTACCTATTTGCTGTATTCACAATAGAACCATTTGTTAATCTGTGTCCGTCACAGACGTAACATTGCCCATTCAACTTCTCCTAGGAATGAGAACGATAGAATAACACTTTATTTAACAAGCAGCCTGCCTGCAACAACAGGCGCTTTGACGTTCCATCATTGTCCCCAGCACAACAAATTTCAACAATTGGCAGCGAAATGTGGACGGAATCGGCAAGGTACAATCCATTACAGAGCTTATGCAGAAGAAAAGAACAAGGTGGAAAATCGTTAAAACATAACCTCTACTCGCACAGGAGAAAATCAAACAACAACTCATCCAGGCGATAACGGAAACGAACCCGACCCATTTTGAAAGCCAAGCAATATCCCAACAAACCAGAAAACAGACGGAACAATGTAGAAAATATCATACACTGCTGGAAACTCCTAAGCGATTCACATCAACACCTAAAACGGTAACGGCAAAACGGAAAATAATTTCAACAATATCGGGAGCTCGACACAAAGCAAAAGCAACACCGAACCATTAAAAAACTAATATATAGAAATCTAACAACCAGTATATCGTACCATCCGGGAGCATGATTGGGAACCACGATATTTCTTGAGTAACAGACAAATGATAACATTGGGATAGACACGAGAATATCGGAAGCCCCAATTCTCAAACCTAACAAGGTAACAACGTGCGACAGCGCAACAGATAACAATTTGACTTTGTGTTTTCGACGTTTTTCTCTCTCCGTAAAGCATGGCAGTCTCTGAACTCTGGACAGACTATAAAACGGTACGACAGAAGGGTTCGCTTTCTTGAGCAAAGGGAAAACGAAAGGGAAGTAGCCGTAACAATAAAACCAATAAAATCACTCAAACTTCGCCGATCATCGACAATCCTAACTGAGAAACCATAAAAATGTATTATACCATTAGATAAATCAACAGCAACAACTATGCGCAGCGACATATAACAGTAACAAGAGCCGAGCGCGCAGTGGCGGCGGTTATTGGAGAATGGAATCACAGTTAGTGCTTTGCCTTCTTCATCACTCTGCTTTCATGTTCTTGTTCAAAAATTCTAGAATCGGAGTCCATAACTCACGATTGGAACACAGCGACAAAACCGCACGTTGGATATCTCGTCGTTTGCTCTTCACCGTGAAATCAGGATACTCGGTAGAGAAGTCGAACGCGTCCAACTAAACACAAGTAGGTAAATACCACGTAGACAACAATACGTAAGGCCTATTGCATACTTCCCGCCACGCGGTCGATATGGATCACACACACATGTCGCGTAGCCGTCGCGGGAAGAGTGCGAAATGGTCAAATTTTTGGCGAATTTTTTTTCTCAGACCCCCCCCCAGATCGTGACTTGAGCTGTTTTTTTTTGATTCAAAGAAGAGGAACATTTCGTGTCAATTGAAAGGTATCGAAATCTAGTACTCTGTTATCAACCTCAATATATTTCATAACAATTGATTGCAGTCGAATCCTCTGCTACCATGGTGGAGAACGCCTGCATGGAACCCTCTTGATTTGCACAGTTATGGACAACTTTACTCCACTCCGCCTAACGTCGGCGCGTCACGCCGGCGTTGAGGAGCATCAATCGCCCCTAAAAAGAGAGACAGCTAGAGAGTGCATAGACAACGGAGAGAGCAGCCTCGCGAGCACAAAGACGCGCCATGAGTGATGTGAATTCAACCTCGAAAATTCGAATTCTTCGACAAGAAGGGTCCTAGAAATGTATAGGTCGGCTCTATTGCACATAATGGGAAGGTAGAAGAGACCGCACCCACGTAAAAATCTAGCCCACCCAGGGGTTAGAATTCTCAAAGGAAATCAGTGAACGTTTCGCATCCTCATACGGATTTATGAAAATCCCACTAGAGGTCGAAATTCGGACGTGAAATCGAAATTTTCCCTCAACCCCCCCCCATTATGTGTAAAGGCTCCATGATCAATTCGTGCTCCATTTTGGGAATTAAACTCATTTGAACCATATTTTGAAATAAGTTGAAATTCTTTGTGAGCGGTGAGAAGTGGAAAAATAAGTTGCGGGTAGCATGAGGCCAGCGGTCCCCACCCGGTTTGACGACTGAAACTGAGGCCCCTCTCTCCATACTGAAAGATAGTGTGGGCTCGACCCCGCATCAGACAAGCAGAGATTGGTTGAAAAGCTGACGAATACGATTTGAACCAAAACCATGCACCTCAAGAGCCACAAACTCACTTAAATTGAAATCAAACTTCCTAAAACTTACGCTGCATGGTGGAGCCAGAAGGAATCGACGAGCAAACTCAACAATATACAGGCCGCAGTCATAGTTGTTACTTTGCTGAGGCAAACGGTCCGGTATAATGCAACGCATCCTCTCATTCGAACACATCGGCTGCTGATGGCGTCTCAACCATACATACTGGAAGCATGACAGCATTACCAGATGTAACCCACGCATAAAATATGTTCAGAAATACCTTAAAGAAATCGTCACAAAGCACAGCGATGTTCTGCATGTTGTTCAGATCTTCACTGAGCTGTGAATCAAAACAGAGGATTCTGGCACGTGCGGTGAACGGATGACATACAATCACCAACGACCTGAAAGAACCACAAAGAATAAATGTGAGAATAGCACGAGGGAAAATAAGATTAGTGTAATGTCTACCAATGCTCCCATTCATTCACTGGCACAACAATGTAATCAACATCAAAAAAGTCAAAATCTTCCACAAAATCCAGAACATCGCCGAAGCGCGCATCAAGCTGTAATGAAAACAATTATGTAAATAGTGGAATCAGAGGAAGTAAAAACTTAGTCGAGGATTTCGATATAATTCACAGAGCGGGTAGGGCAAACCTCAGGGTCAAGCGGGGTTGCGAAATTTCGCAACGGGGGGTCGCAAAAAATTGGGTCCGAAAGTGAATGTTAGTGGGGATTGCAAAAATTTCGGTCCAAAAATGAGAATCTCGTGGATAACCCGTAAATTCTCGATTACTTTTGGTCCCCAAGGGAAGGATCGTAGCATTCGGTTTTAGTCTCTTGGGCTCAACTACTAAACGAATTTCCGGCGTCTGACACTTTTAGTAATCAACTATAAACTGGCCGAACTCGGGGAGGAGGGATCGCAAAAATGGCTCCTCGGGGAGGGGGAATCGCAAAAATTGTGGATTTTGTGAAAAAAGTGACGGGGGGTCGCTCCGATTTCGAAAAATTACGCAACGATCCGCTTGACCCTGGCAAACGTAGCAGTTCGGCTGGCACACGTGATGCGCGCGACGGTAAACCGCTGCGTTCACGTCGTCGTTGGAGCGCGTCTTTAGTTTTTCTAAGGACCCACAGTTAACGCGCCCCAACGACGACGTGAACGCAGCGGTTCTCCTTCGCATGTGTCACGTGTTGCAGCCGAACTGCTCTTTTGCCCCACTCGCGCAGTGAATTCGATCAACATGCCACTTAGTAGACCCACTCAGGCGATTCTCGGCCCCGAGCCGCCTGACTGTTCGGCTCGTGTTCTCAATCTGTGTGTCGGGTTCTGTTGCTGTCCGGGTTGCTCCGACTCGCCCGATTAGCAACAGCAGTGTCCCGAAGATTGGGAGAACGAGACGAACTAAGAGGCGGCTACGATTCCTGATCGGTGCGGCTCGGGGCCTAGAATATCCTGAGTATGAAGGAAAGTAGAGGGAAAAAAGCAGTTTATGGAGAACCTACCTTCTGATCGTCCGTAAGCGTACCATTTGATTCATCACCAAGCGCTCCAGAATGAAGAATAGACAAATTGTGCCAGAAAATTGATGGGAGAACAGTAACTCGATTATTTCTGAAACAAACAGATGAAGGAATGATGAACTATTCATTTACGAATGCAATACCTGGACAGCCGTGAGGGGTACTCCTCCGGGATAATGTTCTGAAGAAACCGATCTACATGGCCAGTTTTAAGCTTTGTTCAAACGTAGTCGCTTCGGGTTGTTGATCGAATCCACAGCGCGGGAACAGTTCGGCTGGGACATGCAACGCGCGCGGCGGAAAACCGCTGCGCGCAACGTCGTCGTTGGAGCGCGTTACCCGAGCGCCAACTATTTTTCTCGTCAGAGACCCCACGGTTAACGCGCACCAATGCCAACGCACACGCAGCGGTTTTCCGCCGCGCGTGTCACGTGCGCCAGCCGAGCTGCTCCCGCGCTGTGGATTCGACCAACGTTCCAGTCGCTTCGATTTAAGTTCGAAGCTATCAGTGACACTGGTGCAATTCGAAATCGCTCGGCGCGCCCATCAGCGGGCGATTCGCGATCGCAGGGCCCATGGTCACGAATCACGGTCAACATGGCAGCGAAGCGACTACCCGAAGCAACTTACAACATCATGAAAGTCGCTTTCACCACCTTTGAAAGGCACAGTCTAACCTCACGAGGGAACTTTAAATATAATACTCCGGCTTCAGTATATAGCAACCTTGCCAGGCGCGAAATCTCAGTTCGCTCAAATAAGCGAGAAAACGCGCGGAAAAAGTCGATCACGCCCCCAGGAAAGAAAAAATGTTTAACGCCCTCAACAAGTTTTCGCTTTCAATTGGGAAGGGTAAGATGCGAGATGGATTCTGAACAAAAACCGTGCTTAATTGCATAAGATTTTGCCTTTACATTTAGAAAATTTCACCATTCGGAAATGATAGGGACACCCCGCAAAAAATGAAATTTTTAACTTCGAACAAAATTTCCCGTTACATGTTCACTACATGAACGCAACACGAGGAAACCCAACATCTTTATTCCAATCATGGGCCGTGGTACATCGCTTACTATTTCCGAACAAGCCCACTCTGAAACTCGCTTGGGAGTTGCCTCGGAGGGCGAGGTCACTTTCGACCACTTTTCTGGCCGCTCTTAAATTTCACCATATTCGAGCCGCTCGAAGCGAGCAGGGATGTCAGAAAAAAGTAGGGATCTATTGGGGGGAAAGTAAGGCAATTTTCGCCTTAGTTCAAGTCATTTTTTTCCCAACGGCACACTCGATGAGCGCCCGTTGTTCGGGCGTTTTCGAACTGTCGGCGCGGCAAAATGGACAAACAAACATTCGTCTTCCAAGGATTTCGTCAATGGCCATCCCGGGATTGATCAGCAGGTAAGCATTGTTGTTTTGTGTTGTTTTTCCGTTCTTGTTGATGCTTTTCTTGCTTCTTGCTTGTTTCGCTTTTGTTTTTTCTGTTTTGTTATTTCTTACTAGCTTTTGCTTTGTTTTTGTTTCGTTTCGTTCACCTACTTGTCTCCTCAATTCACGATTTCTACATTTTCTTGTTTAGGGGAGAGGTTCGCCAGCGGGACAAAATCAGTGGGCGTCTTACCGTGCGAAAGGTATTTATTGAATGCTTCACAACTTGTTCCATTTCTTTCGCCCATAACTATAACTTTTTTTCAGAAGAGCAAGATCATCCGTGTTGGTTCTGAAGGTGACGGGGAATATATCGAGCGCGAGTCAATGACGGATGGATTTTGGGATGGTTCTCCTGTTGATCAGATATTCTTCGTTCTATGTTTTCGTTCACCCTAGTAATTTGTTTATTGTTTCTGTCCAAAAATTCACAGCTTTAGTTTTTTTTTGAGTTAGGACTCAAGCATTTTTGAAGGGTGTTTGACAATTTTGCGCGCGCACATTTTGAGTGTTTTTGCGAACAAAAAGGTGCATTTCAAGAATGAAATACCTATGTACTCTTATTGTACAGTTTCGAAAAAATGTCGAACGAACGAAATTCGAAATTTTTTCGTTCGAAAGGTTTTCGAACAAACGAAAAATGAACAAAAAATTTAAAAAACCCGTACGAAAAAAATTCGAACGAACGGAATTGGAAAAACTCTCAAAATTCCGGAGGTCGAACGAACAAATTTCGAAATAAATCGAAATTTCGATTCTTTTCGGAAGTAGCTCGAAATTTTGAAATTTTTTCAAATTTCGTTCAAAGTTTAGTAACTTTTCTCGACACTGCTTCGAAATTTCGGATCTTTTTTTTTTTTGAAAACCGGACTTAACGTTTTATTAACACCGCTCCGCCAGAGTGAATATTACACACGTGTTCAACTTCTACTCAAGTCGCCAGCATTCAGTATGTTTCTCCCTTATTTTAAGCAGTTCGAAGTGATGTTGATCGGATCTATAATGTCGAAGTCTCCTAATCAGTGCTATATCTTGCCATGACCGATCGCTCCGCAGCTTGCTCCGCTCGGACTCATTAGAGCAAGAAAGACTTTATATTACGAGGTCCCAGGCACAACTCGGAGAAGTCAAATTTTCGAATATTTTGTTTATTCGACTATTCGGAATAGTCAATTTTTTTTGAATAATTCGTTTATAAGACTATTCGAAATTTTCATTCAATTGATATACTCTATAATACCCGCATTATTTTTTTCGAAAAAGCCGCAAAAGTCACAAATTCGCGACTTTGCCGACTTTTCGTCATAATACTGCTCAAAGTCACCCGTTCGGGGAGCTAGGGGCATATTTGCAATCAGCATCGAGAGCTCTTCATTTTGACCACAAAAGTCTCTTGACCTGGTCCCGTTTGAAGCAAGAATGGACTTGGCACACGTGAATGGAAAAAATCGACTTTTCCGGATTGGGCTGCAGCAATGCTTATTTGAAAGAGGACCAGAAAGTAAAGTTGTAGGCCAAGTCCCAGATGGGTTGGTCCCGTTTGAGCTGAGAACGGGAAGTCGGTGATGTTTTCGTTCACTCAATTTCTCTGTTAACCCTATATTCCTTGTTTGCAGGTCAAGCAATGTGTATGCTCAAAATGAATAGCTCTCGATGCTTATTCCAAATATGCCCATAGCTCCCCGAACGGGTCACTTTGAGCCGAGTTATGACGAAAAGTCACGAATTCGCCACTTTTTTGAGTAAATTAGTGCGGGTATTGTACAGCCTAAGTGTCCGATCCTAAGAATGTTAATTTCTGTCCGTAAAGCGTTCAACTATATTCGAGCTCATAACGATGAATACCCTGTTGGGTATGCTGTTTACCGGTCCATTATGTGTAGTTCCCTCGGTGCCATATGGGTATGGCTGTAAGATTGTTGTCCTTATTACGTCTGTTGAAGTTTCTAGACTTATTGTTAGCTTTTTTGGTGTTACTGTAGTAATCGTTAATAAACTTATTATCATTCAAAGCTCTTGTTTTGAGAAAGTGCCTACAGTGGGTACCGCCAGTTTCACTACGGGACCCCTATTATGGGAAGAACTGAGGCGAAAATGGGGCGAAAGTAAGGCGATACAGCACCCCATTCGCTTAGTCTCTAAAATCGCCCCACATTAATCTCTCAAATCGCCCCACTTTTTCACCAACTAGGGGGGAAATTTCACCAAAATGAGGCAAGACAAGGGCGGATCCGACGGGAGATGCCTCGATGTAACTAGGCAACTCTAACTTTTCTTAGAGGCGACTCCCGAGCGAGTTTCAGAGCAAATACGTGCCCTCAACGCTGCCGGGCTGAGCCAACGTCGAATTGCCTCCCAGCTCGGACGTTCTCCCAAGTGCATCAGCAAGTTCCTACGAGATCCAGACTCCTACGGCTTGGCAAAGAGTCCTGGACGCCCAAGAAAGATCAACGACAGGGATGCACGGAGGATAAGCCGACTCTGCTCAAACCGTAGTCTGTCTCTCAACCAAGTGAGGACTCAGTTGTCGCTCAATGTGTCGAAGACTACTGTTTGGAGCGTCGTAAACGCAGATGAAAACATCGTCCGCCAAGTGATGAAGAAGGCTCCATCACGCTCAGAAGCCCACAAAGTAGCTCGACTCCGGTTTGCAAGGAACAACATGGCAACAGACTGGTCAAAAGTAAGGAATTCTCTAAAAAAACCCGATAAAATTTAAAAAGATAAAGGCGACATGTACCAGGTAATTTTCTCCGACGAAAAGAAGTTTAACCTTGATGGACCTGACGGTGCTCGATGGTACTGGAGATATCTTCGCAGGGATCCGATGGTATTTAGTCGAAGAAATTTCGGAGGCGGTTCGCTGCTGTGTTGGGGAGCATTCTGCAGTGAAGGTGTTTTCGAAATCGCCTTCACTTCGTGTCGGATGGATTCGGAGTATCAAGAAACATTGCGTGCGCATCTTCTGCCGTTCTTCACAAGAAACAGGCGTCAACGCTACATTTTCCAGCAAGATAACGCTGCGGTACATGTCTCTAGATCAGGGTTGGGCGGAGTTGCGACTCGGCGCAAGGGGTGGGTCGTATAATGATATAAAATTTTTTCAAAAAAATGAAATTGGGGGGGGTTCGTATGATTTGATCGAATTCTACCACACCTTAAAAATTTTTCCAGCTTTTTCTGGTTTGAAAAGCTTAAGGAATTTCATCTCGGGAGGGGGGTCGTAAGAATTTCGGAAGTTTTCCAGAATTTTCGCTCAACGGGGAAAGGGGTCGTAGCCCCGCCGAAAATTGGCGCAACGGCCTGCTCAACCCTGCTCCAGATCCACAAATGCGTGCCTTCAACAAACCCGCGTTTGCGTGATGGAATGTCCCGCGTGTAGTCCTGACTGCAACCCGATAGAGAATATCTGGGGCATAATTGTGCGCCAGATTTACGCGAATAACAAGCAGTATGGGACCATAGAGGAGCTAAAGGCCGCTGTACTCGAAGCCTGGAGAAACTTGGATAAAAATGTGATATCCAATTTGATCACTTCTATGCCGAATTGACTTTGACTTAATCGGTTGGCTTTCACCTGACGCGGTCATTCCGCATCTTCACCGAGGTGTGCCGTCCTAGTAGTCAGCCGTGTCCATTTTTCACGGTCTTCCGCCACAATTTGAACACTTCCATCCAGCTGTCACTACTCCATTTCCTGCGAAACGAAACATCGCGCCTGAACTGTCTTTCGATGCCGAGTGACTTCGAATCCTCTTTAACCACATCCGTCCAGAACTTTCGCCTACGCCCAGGTGGCCGTTTCCAGACAGGATTTGGAAGCATTCTTAGAGCATGTTGTACGAGACGATCCGGCGTTCTTCTTAGTATATGCCCGAGCAGTCGAAGTCGACTTTCCATTGCTGCTTGAGATGGCGTTAGGAGATGCTGGCACCTCCCTCATGTCAAGCGTTGATGTACTGCGTCGATTTCCTAGTTAAGGTCTTCGTTATGGCATAAACGCGGCCAGAAATATCCAAGCAAACGCCTAAAAAGCTTCCTCTCCGTGCAATCCAACCTTTCCATCTGCGTCTTCGGTGCTGCCAACGTCTCCGATCCGTACATCATGATAGGGCGAATAGCGGATAGGTAGACGCGCAACTTGACTTCCATCGCGATGGTGGTAGACCACAAACACTTGGTTAGAGAATTAAATGCAGACGTAGCTTTCGCACATCGTTGTCGAATACCCGCTGCATGACTACCATCGTTCTTCAGCAAACAGCCCAAATAACAGAAATCGCCCACCAGTTCGATACGTTGCCCGTCCACACAAACTCCCGTTGAAGGCCTCTGAGAGACCCACATCTGCTTGCATTTGTCGGGACGAAGACGAAGTCCATAGGCTGCGGCATACTTCGAAACGAGGTTCACAATCCTTTGCAGTTTTGCGTTGCTTTCAGCGAATAACACAATGTCGTCGGCGTACTCCAGGTCGACAAGGGAGCGTCCTGATGGTGTTAGGATCACATCCGCAGGAAACTGTTCTGCAACTCTACGCATGATGTCATCAATGGTGAAGTTGAAAAGAAAAGGTCCTGCAACGGCTCCTTGCCTTACTCCTGTTTTCACCTCGAAAGCTGACGTAAATCCGACAGGTGTACGAACTGCTGCTGTTGTTCCTTTGTTCATGTCCTCGATTAACCGAACATACTTTTCCGGGACTTCATCTGCTCGCAGAGCATTGAGCAATCGATCACGATGAGGAGAGTCGAACGCGGCTTCAAAGTCCAGAAAAGCAAGCTGTAATGGCTTCGAATACCGCTGCCACGATTCAATTACTCTTCTCACGACGAACACTTGGTCGATGGTCGATCTCCCAGGTCGAAAACCGGCTTTCTCATTTCTGGTCGTTCTTTCACGATGTTTGATAAGTCGCTCGAGAATGATACGTTCTAAAACCTTGTACATGACACGAAGTAGAGAGATTCCTCTGTAGTTCTTAGGATCCGTCACGGATAGCTTCTTGTGAAGAGGTACGATGATAGCATGTCTCCACGAATCAGGTATCCTTTCGCTCATCCATGTAGCACGGATGGTGTTGGTCATTTCACGAATCCCAGACGGAGGAAGAGCTTTCAGCATTTCAGCAGTGATGTTGTCATCTCCACCTGCCTTTCCATTTTTCATTTTCCGAACACAATCCAAAACTTCAGACTCTGTCGGCAGTTCCTCACTGACATCGTAATGTGCTCTCTGAACATGCGGGAGCTCAGGTACTGATGGCGCTGGACGATTCAGTAGTAAACTAAAGTAATCCTTCCATATTGGCAGCGTCGCATCACCAAATGCAACTCCATTGGTAGTGTTCAAGACAGGAGAACATCTCTTCATCTTCCCGCTATACTGTCGCAGCAACGTGTAGGCTTTACTCGGATTCTTCTCCTCCCAAGCCTTCTCGAATTCCTTAGCTCTACACGTCCACCCTCGTTCGCGGTCACTTTGAAGCTCCCGACGCAACTTCCTCCTCAGACGCTTCTCCCCCACGAAGATTCCTGCAGTTCGGAGAGCACATACTCTGTTGTAGGTAGATGTTGTTTCTTCTGAGACGTAGGCGAACTTCTTCTCAGGCTGTACGACGGGGAGTGCCTCTTTCGAAGCGTCCTGGATGCACTTGACAGAAGAATCCGCGTCGCAAAGTTTCTTCTTAGTCCGTACTCCGATGTGAATAGAAACGCGTTGTCGGAAATTCCTTCTGCACTCTTCATCTCTGAGACTTGTCATGTCAATCCTCTGGAGAGGCTGAGCCCCTCGCTTCCTCTTATGAATCCTCGCAGTGAAGTTCAACAGAACAGGACGGTGATCCGAATCGAATGCGACATCCCACACAGCTCTAGATCTTCGAATGTCCGATACTGGAATATTCCTCGTCAAGACATAGTCAAGCTGTAGTTTCAAAGTTGTCATCTTCCGCTTCCGCTGCTCTTCTGGATATAGCTGGGTTGGTCCCTGCCACGTAAGCTGATGGCGGCGATGATTCCTCTTGAATGTCGATGCATTAATCAGACCGCTGCGTTCACAAAAGTCGACAAGGCGGTAACCATTGTCCGATGTTTGCTCCACTGGGTAGAACCATTTACCGAGTACTTCGGATTCCTGATCAAGCCCCACTTCGCATTTGCGTCAATCCCCACGACAACAGCATGTTGACAAGGTATCCTGGCCAGCAACGTATTGAGTTCCTCATAAAACGCATCCTTCGAATTGTTTTCGGCGGTTTCAGTGGGCGCATGAGCACTCACTATCGACAGATTGAATCCTCTGTGATCTCGCAGTCGTACGAATGCATTCCGGCACGACGTTGAGCCAAACTCCTTGACCATACCATTAAAATCCTTCCTTACAGCTATTGCACAGTGACCCACTCTCCTATCGTGAGCGTTACCGCAGTAGATGGTGTACTCTCCGACGCTGATGATAGGTCTATCCTTGAGGCGGGTTTCCTGCAAAGCAGCAAACGGTGCATGGAAATAGCTCAGAAGTCTGGATAGCGCAGTTTTTTGGATATCACTCGACAGGGATCGACAGTTCAGGGTGGCGAAACTGTGGCTTGTGACCAAAGACTCCATGAACTCCCTAGGTACGGATCCTATGGTGTTATGGACCAGAGGCCTTGGTGTGCCGGACGGCGACACCTTTATGCAATGTGCGGGATACTTTCGCGATATAGTTGTGCACGCTATATCGCTCGAACGTTCCCTGTGTACACTCAAACGTCTGCTGGGTTCAGTAGAAGCAGGGGCACCAACGAGCAGGTACCAACAGACTTGTATACACACCCCCCTATGCCGAATAGAAAAATTAAATTAATTTCCAACTCTGGAGGTGCGCTATCATATTAGATTTCATGTATGTGTACGTTTTGTTCATTACTTGTTTGATAATTTTTGTTTTTAATAGTGTCCCTATCATTTCCGAACGGCGAATAATGTGACAATTTAAAATAAAATATTACAATATTATGCTATTGTTATAGAAACAAGTGAACAGAGGTTATTTACCTTGCTGAATTCATTTATGAGCATTACTGAACGCCGCACTCAATTTAAACATAAAGATTGTGGTTTTCAGGAGTGTCCCTTCGAAAACTTACGGTTCATCAGGAAGAATATGCTCGACAACATGGTTCAGATAGAAATCTACAATAGTATCGTTCAACAGGTCCTGAAAAAAAAACGCTATAGGGCTCCTACTGTTCATAATTCTTAGACATAAGTCAGGCGCCTTGACTGTAACCTCATTTATGTTCTCAAATCAAAAGCAGGGTTCCGAATGTTTGGCATAGCCTCGTTTGATCTTACGAAAATTTACTAAACATTTGGCTTCAGTCCACTTAGAACGGCGAAGCGACAGCCTCTTATAATATTAATGTAATATCTTTATCAATGACAAGATATGAAACAAAACTCACATTTTCTTGAAGACAAAGGAAGTCAGCAAGGCGAACACTGATGGATTGAAAGGGAAACCGGATTCGCAGCATCTCAGATGACGCCGTGAGCTCCACAAACCCGCTCTGAAATCAGAGCGGTTGAAAAAGAATGCAAAGTTTGCAACACAAGCTATTGTCGACCTTCTCACCTTTCCCCAGAAGTTTAGCCTATGACAGTTGCATCAAAAAATGATTAGTTTTGGACTAATCGCAAATTTTTTTCATCAAACCAACCATGCGAGGGGTGCAGAACAGAGTCACCGTTAGAGAACTGAGCCGTTTGCCGCTCATGAAAGCTACTGAAGCCTTCACACCTACGCAAGTGGAGAAGGCTATCGATTCTATGCAGAACTCGGAGGCTATCGAATCAGAAGGTGTCCCCCCACCGACACCAAAGCATTGAAGACGGCCAATGTGGTACCACTGCCAAAGCCAGGCAAGCCCCAAAGTGCGTCAATGGGTTATCGCTCTATAAGCTTATTTTCAAATGTCGTGAAAATAGCCGAAAAAAAAGTAATCGTAAGGGACCCGGCGGAGCAGAATGAACAACACCAACATCAAAATGGGTTTAGAAAACTTCACTCTAGCACCACTACCCTATTGAGGATAGTAAGTTATGCAATCAATGGATACAAAACTAAGAGGCCCCTAAGAACAGTGGCCGTTGCCCTTGATCTGACCAAAGCATTTGACTCTGTTAAGCTGCGACTGTTATCCGAGGAACTACTGAAGTTCGGTGTCGCGCAAGAAATCTGTTACCTGCCCTCGTCCAGCTTACCAGAGCCTTCCAGAACATAAAGATTATTATGTAAGCTAATTTCATTACCAATATATGCCAGGACCGTGACTTACAGGTAGCTGCCAGAGACAATCTCGTCGGGCTGAAGATCCCCCTTTATAGCATGATGCTCACACTTTCTGACGCAATATCTTCTGTATAGGGGTTTACAACACATCCTAAGGAACACAGCGCCCACACTGTCATAAGATAATGCCCTTTTGCCGGCACCGAGACTTCCCAATCTGCTTGGCCTACTCTCGAACCATCGCTGAAGCTTCACAAAAACGCTGAACAGAAACAAGCAGTTTTCAAGACAAAGCTTAAAGGCATCGTACGCGCAAAAAAACCGTATCACATTTTTCATGCTTTTGTGTTTTCTCTGACATACAGAATAAGAATGGAATGACTCCACAAAACCATCAACTTTCACAAAAAAAACTAGTTTTAGAACGTCTCGAATTATTCACTTCCCACTCCTCCGTCAATTTCGGTGTATCTGGTGCAATACGTCGAAAGTGTTTTTTCACAAAGTCGGATGTGTTTTTGCTTTAAACTTGATAAGTTTGTAAATTTCTCTAACATCACTGGAACTTATTCTAAAAAAAGAAGTATCCATTGGGCATGTTTGGATTTTGGAATTTCCCGAATTAAAAATTTCAAATGCTGAATCATCTGCGTCTGTGATGGCGCTTCTGTTCCTTGTGCTAGATGGTTGGTGAAAACTGGTGGCGGATCCTGATTTTGAACCACTCTAACTTCAGATTCATATGTTTTTGATGCGCAAAACTTCACCGACGTGGTCCACCGGCTCATTCATGAAATTGAGCCTGAAAAATCAAAATCGGTTTTCAGCGCGAACGATGCCTTTAATGTCTTTAGAGCTTTGTGAGGAACATCCTGGGGTGGCATCAGAGAGACAATCTTGACGACTTGAAGAGCAATACTACAGTCTGCTCTGGAGTACGCTGCACCTGTCAGCCAGCACAACGTGTCGGACATTTTCTGGGTCGAGATACAGGGAATCTTACTATTTCAGAAAGCTACTTCAAGAATAGCCACTGACTGCGCAAAAGCTCTCCAACCGAGCATCTACTTGCGGAGGCCCCGTCTTGCCAGTTAAGGAGCATTGCCAAATCCAGACACAGCAGACGTTTATTTGAGTTCTTGAAGGCAGCATTCACGATGATCATCCTCGTTGACTTTCCACAGTGAAATGATAGGCGAGAAGGATTCTAGGCTCCCAGTGTTGAAAGAACGGTAGAAAACGAGCCAGGAGCAGCAAAATAACTGCTGCAAACAAGCGTTTGGTGTACCAGAACCACCCCGTGCTCCAGATCCGCCCCCTAAATATGAACAAATGAAGACTCAGATTACAAAAATAATCAAGTCAGGCAAGCCCTGATAAGTGAGCTGATCGCTTCATTGCACTGATAGGTATCATCCTTCTAGCGATCAATTCCTCCACGCTCAAAAATCAACGTAAACAAGAGAGGGCCTATTTTTGCTCAAAAACGCGTCTTTCGTGTCCTTTTCAACCATGCCTTGCTATGTAGGGCACCAGACCTTCCGTAAACAGTGGAGAAATCGGAAGTGAAATTTATCGTGAACACTGCCTTTAAGCAGCCCACTCATCCGGCGAGAAGAGTATTCCAATCCATTAGAAAAAGATAACTCTGGATGCCATTCCCCTATTTCCCAAACGAAGTTAATGTACGGAAATGAACCAACTCCAATCAAGAGAGGCTCCGTCTCTTGCGCGAGTAGCATGCACAGTTCGCTAGTGGACATCTTGAAAAGAAGGCCCTGATCCCTATATTAGCAGCCTAGTCGCGCTGTGATGACTCAATATTGCTTATGCCCTACGTTCACAAAATTGACAGTAGCATGTCTCTCTGGTAGCCCCGGACACAGTACCGCGCACTTACTCAATTGCCCGAAGGGACCCAGAACTTCAACTACAATGAGCCTATCAACGAATCCAGCGTTGGTCGCCCACCTCCTGAACCTATGACAAAATCCGCTTGGTGGCTGCAAATGAGAAGAAAAAGAAGGCTACTGGTGGTAGCTCCGACGATGGCCGACACAGGGTAAGGCATAGCATCCGGTGCGGCGTTTTTTCAGCGAGGATGTGACTTTAACCCTTTTTGTTAACCAGTTCGAGTGGTCTCTTCCGAATAATGCTTTTAAACGATTTTTCAGCAAAATCGGACAATTTTCGATTGATTTCTGGTATTGACTCAGTTATGTATGGTACTCGTTGAAAGCTGTTTGAACATGACATCAAAATTGAAGCCGGAGGGCTCCGAAACAAGTTATGGCTATGCGGCGCTTTGTGCGCGCAAAATTGCTGCAAACCGCCGGTTTTTTTTTGCAAAAAAAAAATCTGCTCGGTACGGTAGGAGGAAAATTTTTTAATCGTCACACCGTAAGCCTGAGCCTGGCCCGACACAACGACGCGCCGGACCCTATCTCCCATCAATTCAGTCCTTTAAAATGCTCTGTATTTACAATTTTGCCATAAATTTCCCTTTCTTACAGAATACAAAAAGGGTTTTTATCATTAACCCTGTCATTGAAAACAAACTTTATGAGCATCAACTCCTACTAATTCGAAATATACTGAGTTTACAATGAGTAGGAAGTTTAGTGATCCAATACGCCAACCTTCTTTCGTTCTCGCCATCCAGATCCACTCGATCCGTCATCCATCATTTCAGAATCTTCACTACTCCCCTCAGAATCATCCCCAAATGACGGAACAGCAGAAGAACCCACTGAGGAACATTCATCGCCTGAAATAAGCTAATCACATTCAAGGATACATCTACTCCTTCCAGCGAGTGTCCCAAAAAATCAAAATAAACTACGTTCCACAATGCTTCCTGACAACAATCCCAGCTGAGGATGATTCCGCAAAAGTTTTTTTTTCAAGTCCAATAAATCGCATTTCTTCCATTTTCACAATCATGCAGCTTGAAACTACTGTGTGTCACAAATTCGCTTCGCCACTCGCTTTTTCTTGTCTGGATTTACCCTTATCCCCCCCCCCCCGATTTATGAGTCAAAGTTCTTCCAATGTAGGCCATATAAAGACTAGTTACCCTCTATAAAACGTCGTAATTCACATCAATCGAGGCGCGAGCGGCGCGCGCGATGCCACAGCCTTCGTCTGCCCTCCGCTCTCTCACTGTCTCTAACCTTCGCTCTGCACCAGCACGCGCAGGAACCAAATCGATGTCGCCCTTTTGTAGCCTGTAACACAGGGTTGAGCAGAGTTGCGAGTTGGCGCAACGGGGGGGGGGGAGAGGTCGTAAAAAATTGGGGGAATTTTTGGGAAAAATAAAAATATGGTGTCGTAGAAATTCTGGAGCAAAAGTAAGTCTTCTTCAAAATAGTCAATTTCGTGGAAGTATGCACTTCAAACTTTTTAGTTAATCACACAAATAAGGCTAGAGAAATTTTTATTCTCAGGGGAGGGGTCGTGGAGCTTTTGGTCAATGTTGTGATGGGAGATCAAACATGAGTTGATTTATCGACTGATCACCATGTGGGTGGGTTTTGATCTAGGCGCGAAAACCGGCCAATCACAGACCACCCACCTCGCTATATAAACCCCTGCCGCCGCACTGTTACAGATCCAATTGGGATTCGTCTACCACTACCACTCCGTTCCTGCACCACCACTCCACGACGTCTCGACGCCAGACCACCACTACGACGCCGAGCAGCCAACCACTCGCCTCACTACTCACTGTTATTCTTGCTGTACATTTTGCCTAGCCACCTGCGTGTGGCAACCTTTTGGGAATAAATTTTTGCAGGCCGATTGTGTCCCGTACACAACAGTCAACAAGGGGGGTCGTGTCTCTGCATGAAATTGGCGCAAAGGCCTGCTCAAACCTGCTGTAACATGAATGACCAACACGTCTGACTAAATATGGCAAAGGATAACAATTTTAAAACGTGTAGGAAAACAGTAAACCACAGAAATCATATTACCACAATTCATAAAATCCGATTGGAAGGTGTAATCGTCCATACAAACATCATAATCCGCTCCTGATCCACCGCCACCTTGTGAGTAACATTGGAACGTGGGTATAGAAGAATTCTGATGCGTTGAGACCTCCATCACTTAGCTCTCGATATGTAGTGGACATAAAACGAACCTGAAAACCTAACAATTTTTTTCGAATAGGTTAGAGAAAACAGTAGTATAGTATAATATATTCAGTCTGAAGTTTCGCATAAATCCACGCAAAAACAGACAATTGTAAGACAATAAAGCAGTTCCCAGACAAAACAGAGGAAACGGAAATCAATTTAAAAAAAATCAGAACTTTGCTGATATCTAGAGAACAGGGGATAACGAATACACGGAAACATAAGAAACGTAACTGAACAGTTTACAGTCTGAGGGGCAGATCATTCGGAAAGTGACGAACTAAAAAGACTTCATCATTTAGCGAAAATCTCGCGCGACAAACCTGAAAATCATTACTATCCGGAGAGAAAAGATGAGTGACAGCTTCAATACTAGTTCACAAAAGAAGACTGATATTAGTCATCAATTTCTCAATGCGAGGGTATGCACTTACTATTAGTCATCAAGGGAAATTAGGACTCACGGAGTCGCCAGTAAACCTACAAAGCAACATTTGGCTGCAGAGGACCCGCGGGACCGTAAAGGGTGTGACCCCGTTGGAGAATCGGAATTTTGGCCAGCGCCTCATCCTTTCGCAACAGAGCGCTGTCCATCTTCACCGTTGCAGATCTTTATGCTTTTCATGAACAACATGAGGGAAAGGGAACCAATGAAATGGAGAAATCTCTGAATCTTATTCATTAGTATAAATACAGTCTTGCCACTCCAATACTAAAAAACGCCGTCAAACAGATGGTAAGCATAACGTCCAACCGTTGGCGACTTTTCAAAACAACTTGAACCTCTTCTCGGATAAGTTTTTGAAAAGAGTGCTATAATCCTTCAAAAGCAGCGTGAGCTCACCAAGGGAGGAGCTACAGAGTCCAATCTGTCCCAAAGTTTGAAGGACTAGACCTTGTCGCTAACTGTAAAGCGACGTTGTGACATTATACATTTTGACTTCCAGAAAAGCATTCGTGTGTCATGGAAAATTAATTCGTTAATATGAATTATTGGAGTTCTATCCTATAGTGGTCCAGTAAATCGCAAATTTCCTCGATGGTCGAGCATTTTAGGTCTCATTTGGGATAAGTTTTTCTGAAACATTTCCAATCTAAAGCCCTTTGCTCAAACTGATGTTCCCATAAGACTTGAATGTTCGGCTAGCCGACAACCGTCATACTTGTTGTGATGTTCAGTTCACTTTGGTCACCGAGTCTTGACAACTGTACTCGACGATATTACATGTAACACTCTTCAGGTTACTTTCGAAACCGGTGATCAAGCAGAAGAAACGGTGCTTTTTGGCGAAATACAGTAAAACGCGAATCTGTCCAACGGGGTCACCCCTTCATGGTCCCGCGGGTCCTCAGCAGCCAAATGTTTCGTTGTAGGTTTACTGGCGACTAACTCACGGAAATATGAGGTAGAGAATACGGGAAATTCGATCGCCATATTATTTATTCCATGACTAGGCAACATGTTGAGAGGCTGCGAAACTTTCATTTGAGTTCAAATGCGCCACCCCGCCCTTTTGCGCATGACAGACCAAAACCAGAAATGGGGCAAACACTTAAAAACTGCCAACTCAGAACCCCAAAGTAGATCAAAAACCTAGAAATTGCAGTTTTTACCACTCTGGTTAGAACGTGAGGGTGTGAAGAGAACTCTAGAACCGCAAGCGTGGAATTTTTAGGAGCAATATTTAGAACACCTCTAAAACGTTTTGTACTTCAATGAGAAAAATGCTTCTTTCTGTCGTGGTGAGTAATCATTGTGAACAAATGCGAGGGCCGAGGATAGCACTACTCTCCCATCTGAACATGATTAACCTTCCTTCCTTCGGTTACCAAAGCAATTCTTGCCAGGAACAAACGCTCACAACTTAACGAAGGTGCATTTTAAATGCGGTTAAGTCCGTGGCTTGCTTCCCGCGGGCGGTTTCATCCTCACTGGCGGCTGGCAATATGGTAAGCTGATCATCTCCGCTCTACTCTAAGCCTAAATCGATTAGCAGGCCGGCGTACGCGACCGCCGCACCGGCCGCCGGTGAGTTTTAGATGTTTTTTTTTCTTGAGAAAGAAAGCCACGGACCTGATTATACAGATCTCTAAGTAAGCTTCCGATCTTGACACGCTAATGTACGCCCTATTTCACAGCGAAATTCACTCCGGTCCATAGCGTGCTTGCGCGCGTGAACTGCTCTCTCCATTTCCCACACAAAATCTAGTTGTGGCCGCACAGGCCCGCACCAAATCGAGTGAATTTATATCGAAATATAATGTATGGGATTTCTAAGATCTTAGATGTAAGTTCATTTCTTGAAGGACCACTCTAGGACGTACCGAACTTTGGAACGCAAAATCGTTTTTGAGTGAGATGGAAAAAACACAGGAGGCCCAGCTTCAGAAATCACTGATTATTCGTTCCTCCTGCCTGCACGTGAACCGAATGAGCTGCTTCGACGCGGTCACTTTGTATTAGAGTCAAGTGTGGTTGTGCCGAGACACGTACAATTTCTACGGTGAAAATCAGATGCTCTATAAACTTCTACTCCCAGTTCATTTCCCACTCCAAAAATTGGCACATTTTCGAGCTAGAGATAAAAAATTCAAAGCTAATGCAGCGGAAGCGGCACAGAATTTGCACCGAAAGAATGATACGGATGGAGTGTAAGACTAAAAAATAATTGATTGCAGCGGGAGTACGTCAGCAGACTGAGATAGCTGCAGAAGGCGCCCGTCATTAGTGGCGATCCTTCTCGTCCCATTTTTCTTTCGTTCCAAAGAGAGTAGAGTGATTGTAACTTTGATGGATAGACAGTGTCACTGAGGAATCCACAGGAAAGAGTGATAACGTAGTGCAATGAAGAAAAAACTGAACGTAATGAACGAGAATCATAGTCTCGTCGCCTATCTTTCACTACAAATCTCTCGCTATCTATCCATCTCATCAGCGTATCCTAATAATCGATACCTCAGGTGGAACAACATGGCGAACGATATGCAACCAAGGCCTTTTTTACACCGCACACACACACACATGCAATCGGACGCTGGCCACTCGTATACGCAAGGTTTAGTAATGGTTTCGACAATTCGATCAATCTGATGAAAGATCCTTATCCCCAACGCTTGCCGACATCGCTAGCTGCAGACACAAGGAGCAACACTTCACCTCCACTCAAGAGAGAATCAATATAGTCTCATTAGCAGGATGTGAGGTTGAAAAGAATCAAAACAAGAGAGATTTATTCCACAATTTATATGCAATGTTGCGCAACTAGGAGCAATCGCGGTAAATACTGCAATAGTCAACAGCAAGAACTACTTGAGAGTCTTGCAAGTGAATGACCGGGCCTGGTTGCCTGAACTACCCATGAAACCAAGTTATTCCGATTGACTACTTCCTGGGTAGTCATTGAACAGACCTGACGAGTGCCCGGATTGTGGTAATAAAGGGCATACTACTGCGCACCTTTTCAACTGCCCGATGAGACCGACATCGTTAACACCAGTAGATCTGTGGAAGAATCCGACGCTTGTGGCTCAGTTCCTCAATCTATGACAGGAACCTCTCTGTGGCTGCAGAAGAAGAAGCTACCCGAGTAATAATAAAGGAAAAAGTTATGAGCGCCGAAGCTGCGAGCTCTGTAGGTATGAGGACATTTATATGCCGTAAACAGCCTTTATCGTCCGAAATATCGGAAACATGTCCCATAATCGTGTGCAGCGCCCCAAATGACCCTCCTGGGAGAAGTTTGGAAGATTTTTTTTATTTTATAAAAAAAATAACTTTTTTAAAATATTACTCGGGCAGCTAAAATATGGTTTTTACAAGTACCCGGAAGGTGGTCGATCAAAAAAACATTGCTACATGCGTAGTTATGGCAACCAAGTCTGGTCACTCCTTAGTTAAAAGAGAACCAGCAAAAGCATAGGTAGCTTCTTCTAGCCTTCAAAAAGCAGCACACATTTCACCATCAAAATGGAATTTGGTGAACAAGGCGATTCGCAAGCACAACTCATCCTACAGCAGACCCACTGACTGATTTTACTGCGCATTTTGAGGTTAATAAAATATTTCGCGAATTGTGACACGGCGTGTCCTGAAGAAGAACAAAAAAAATCCTGACTTAACTTAAAAGTGAACCGATGAAGAAGGAAGGAGCGATAAAGTCCACTCCTTTTCCGAACCTTAACGAATACAGGATCGACATTAAACACTTTGAACTTATCGCAGAATCTAGGCGGGACACGACACCGTTCTGATTCCGCAGAAAAAATCGTCGCGCGCACCGCATTCAACGTTTGAATGACGCTATATGCTTGCTTTAGTCATCTGCACTAGCAGCTATATCCACAACACGCACGGGTAGTGCCGATTAGTTGACCAGAACAAAATCGAGCACTGCATTTCGCCGTGGAATTTCAGAAACTCCTACAACTAATGCTAATTACGGCTCAAATGAATGTAAGTGAGATTCAAATCTCAGAAAATCTTGTTACATTAATAACTTAAGAGGGAGCATTATTAATCGAGCAAGCCGTTTGCAACGAAAAATATATTTATCAGTTGATAGCCTTGTAATGAAGTCTTCAAGCGAGCGACGCAAGATAGCATTAGGCTCACGTCTCTGCTTCTCAATCATCGTCACCGTCTTTTCCACAAATAATGCGGAGCACAGTGCCCATCCCATGGTGAAATGGGGCGAAACTCAATTGCCGGCCACCCGATTCCCCAAGCTACTTGGACTCGTGTTGGATCCTTCGTTGAAGTTTCATAGGAACACTAAGCAGAAGCAAGCAACAGTGAAAACAAGACTGAACGTCCTCCATGCTCTCGATAGAACGTCCTGGAGATGCCATAAAGAAACGACCCTGACCACGTATAAGGCTGTTGTGCAACCCGCCTTGGAGTATGCTGCGCCAGTCTGGCAGCACATCGTGCCAGACACCTCTTGGTCCAAGCTGCAGCGCGTCCAAGATTATCCTCTGCAAATTGCAACAGGCTGTTCTAAAAGCTCTCCAATTGAGCACTTACACGCCGAAGCTCGCATATTGCCAGTTAGAGACCACTGCCAACTCCAGGCGCGACAAATGTACATTAACATCGTGAAGCAGCCAAATCATCCATCGGGAAGAGTACTAAACCCGGTGAGAGAGAGATGTATCAGAAAGCCTTTTGCTGATGCTCCGTCGAAAGTAGATGTGCAGAGAAGGACCGAAGCACAACAAGAACGCCTCCGTCTCTTGCGCGCGGAGCATACCCGATTCGTGAAGGAACACTTGAGCAGAGTTGCCGTAAACTCCATCCTGGGAGTCGCACCTCAGGTCAGCGAGACCGAGATGGAACTTGGCAGGCGTGCCAGGTGCACCCGTGCTTCGTTACGCTGTGGACACTCCCCATGCTGATGTCATATTTGCATAAGATTGATAACAGCAAACCTGACGAGTGCCCTGATTGCGGTAGTCAAGGACATACTACTGCGCACCCGTTCAATTGCCGAAAGAGATCGACTACATTAACGAAAACGGATCTGCGGATGAACCCTACGCTAGTGGCTGAGTTTCTGAGCCTATGACGGAACCCCTCTCTGTGGCTGCAAAGAAGAAGAAGGCCGAGATCACACTTGCCGCGACCCGCGACGGCAACAGCGTATATCAGGCATATAAATTTTCGGTCGATATGGATGGTAGACATTGCGTGACGTCACTCGTCGCAGGAAGTATGATTCCGGCGTTAGTCACAAAAATCGATCGCAAACCAATATGGCTCAGTCCAGTCGTGTGAATTGCAGATTGGGACTTCTCCACATAGAGTTAAGGAGGAGTTTCCCAAAAGAAGTCAGCTTCGCATTCGCATATGGAGTTTTCATGCACTAACAGGGATGGTTGCACACACCATTGAGTTTCGCTATGCAGTTTTGCTATCCGGCACGGATCGCACTGATACTTCGCGGTCCCAATTGAAGGCGTCACCGAGTTTGCACCACCCTTCACTATGGAACGCACAATATCAATGCGATCCGCGCCGATTGTATATTCCATACTCAGAATCGACTAAATGCTTCAGGCAGTCCCTAGAAAGACAAAGAACGATGCAGAAAAGGGATAGGTGCATTAATCTTGTAAAGACCGGAAGGTATGATCGATCACTGGTCGAGAGATCGCCGCGTCAAACACACGGGGCACGCACGCAAGCGATATATCACTCAACTCCTCGCTTGCGTGCGTGCCACGTGTGTTCGACGCGGCGATCTCTCGACCAGGGATCGACGATAAACCTCGTCGCATGGACTAACGAACTCGCATTGAGAACACATCACATTGCGCTACCCGTCGGTCCGTACCCTAGTGGCGGAATGGTCAAGTGGGTAGCGAAGCGGATTATGAAAAGGCAACTTGGATGCGCTGGGGGTTCAAATTCCACTGTGCAGGTTGTGGTCCGAGGGTGTCGTTTTCACGATTTTATTTTCGAAAATTATTCTTAACTTCAATGTCCAATTCCATATGCTCCGTGGAGAGGGAAATCGGATTGCAGATTGGCTTCTTCTCATCACTGCATATTTTCCGCAACGGGCGAAGCGACATCCTGTTTGGGATAGATATCGTCAGAGA
Source organism: Aplectana chamaeleonis (assembly GCA_029168955.1). NCBI lineage: Eukaryota > Metazoa > Nematoda > Chromadorea > Rhabditida > Cosmocercidae > Aplectana > Aplectana chamaeleonis. Next base: position 522,915 of record JAPDOI010000139.1, on the reverse strand, counting down.
GCCGATATGGTTCAAATGCAATGTCGCTGTGGCGAATAGTATGGTCCGTGGCTTGTTTACTCAGAAAAACATTAAATTTCAAACCGCGGCTGGGGCGGCGGTTCAAATCTCACCAGCGGCTGGCTAATAATTGCCAGCCAGCCGCCGCTGAGATTTAAAGGAGTGTTCACGACAATCTTCAATTTTTAGATTATTCGCTATTTCGATTAACTGGGCCCCAGGTAGAACTAAAATGACGTAGAAATTGAGAAAAACGCACCAGAAGCACACGAAATCCTTGCGTATCACCCCGCTTTAGCATCACAGGAAGTGTTTGTTGTGACAATTAAATCTTTTGAGGCCCCGTACTTTGCAATTCTTTACTCTCTATTGCTCCGTTCCTTCCTTAGGGCCCTAACTAATCCTGCTTCGCATGAAATAATCTTCTATTTTCGATTGACCCAATTTTCCACCGGGGACAACCACCATTAACATGTTCATGCATCTGGAAAACTAGTCCATGTTATAGAGTAATTTCACTGAAATACGAGGTTTTAATGCGTTTCTCGCTGTTTCTTCGTGATTTAAGTAACACTTGAAGGCCAACGCGTTGTTTCCTGTGAAAAACTCGGGACGAAAATCATCGTGAACACTGCCTTCAAACCACCGCGCCAGCCGCGGTTTGAATTTGAATGTTTTTTGCTCTTGAGGAGACAACCCACGAACCTAACTACATGAAGTAGGCATAAGGGGTCTATATGCCGCACAAAAGGAGGCTTCGAATCAGGTTAATTTGGCAGATATCGGAACGCGTAAGTCGCGACGAGTGCGAGTTCTCATAGAATCAATGATAGGCATTTCATGAACCATTTTATAATTTCGCAAAGATAACTGTCAAGATTTAGGCCCGTAGTAAAGCCGGAAAAAATTTCAATTCAGCCTATCTGAATCGATATACTGAAAAGAATTCAGATGAGCCGCACACATTTCAGACACACGTGTTGTAGGATAGCGACCTAGGCTAAACAGAGAAAGTCAGCAACAAACAAGTTAAGCTGAATCACTCAGGCCCGTAGTAAAGCCGGCGAAAATTTCACTTCAGCCTATCTGAATCCATGTTCTGAAAAGGATTCAGATGAGCGGCACACTTTTCAAACGTACGTGTTGTAGGATAGCGACCTAGGCTAAACAGAGAAAGTCAGCAACAAACAAGTTAAGCTGAATCACTCAGTCAGATCTGACTGAATCGATTCAGTCAGATCTGACTGACTTCTTGGCTAGAGAAGAAAGAAACAGCGTGCCATGGCAGGAGTACGCTCGAGACTGTTTTAAGGAGCAAAGGAGTAACTTAAATAATTCAGCTGAGATTTCGGCTTATCAATGTATCATTATCAATATCAGCTTCTACGAAACAAACAGCATTTCATTTATTGAGAAACGGAGCATGGAGTTGGTCGATTCGTGAACGACCACGTAAAGAATAATGGTCGGTTGTTCTTGTCATCACAGGTATCATCATGCCCCCATCATCATGGCTTTGCAAGACCGACCGCTTCAATGCAATCTATCGCTCGATACGATTTCGGACTCGTCTGAGCCCTATCTGAATCGTTTCCGGCTCATCTTATCAACCACTCAGATGATCCTGACTAAGTGGTGGGTTTACTACGGGCCTTAATTTGGCTTGACACCCTCAAGGAGTCTGAAGCAACGAAAGAGCCAAAAAAGCTCAGCTCCCTTCGAAAATTACAAGAACGCTAACCACTGATTTTCAAAATGTGCCGAGAAATTCAGTACAGTGAATTATCCTTACGCGCAACATGTGGGAATGTTTATTTATCGGAAGTCTAAACCGATTGTTGCTGGAACAGCTGTATATAAGCACAAAATAGTGAGGCATACATGAGATTGGACTGAAAATTTCAATGTCTAGGAAGAGCCAAATAAGAAACTCAAACTTCAATACCCTTCGTCATTGCACAACAGCTTAAAACCTAGCACTCGTTCAAAACTTGCAAAACTGTTGAACGAAACGAGTAATTAACCAGAAACTTAGGTTCAAAGCGAGGAAATCAAAAGATTGTGACATGCGAATGATGATTGAAGAATGAGATTATCTTCTAATGAGCAAAATTACGATGTAAATGTGAAAATGCGGGAAGTGGGAGGGAAAATCGATGAGTGCAACAGGTGGTCCCGCGAGGAAACATGGGGGGCGGTGCCACCGACACAGCTGACCAGCGAGTTTGGTGCACTCAGCTGCACTTCACAGTGGTAGGCACGGAATGTGTGATTCGCAGGGGGAATCGATATCGGTCAATGTGAACTTCATTGGAGGGTTCGTATATATAGTGGAGTCCACCAAGAGTGTCTCATTTACTTATCAATGAGAAGCGGTCGATTGGAGATCAATGAACATGAAACTCACTGCAGCACAACCGCTCTCACTCAATCGGTATCGAGCGTGCTCGTATGGGATTCATGCACATTGAGCCCCAGCCGACCGCTTCTTATTGATAAGTAAATGAGACACTCTTGGTGGACTCCACTATACGTAACTTAGATCGGTTTTAGAGCAGAAATCTCGCCACTAGGCCATTTTCGGCATAATCCAAAGGGAATCTAGTACAGCTTAGAATCCAATTATCTGATTATTGAAAATGGAAGACGTGGAAAAAAGGTAAAGTTTCATGGAAAGCTGGACGTGTATCAAAAAAAGAACAGAGGGTCCCAGCCCCTTGGAAAAAATCAGAGAAAGCTTAATACATATTTTGGAATTCACGGAAATTCTACATAGGTGTCCAACAGCCCGGAAATCTCCTTGCGGCTCCCTTAACTACCCCATAATCGGATAGAATTCCAATTTTTTTTCTGCTGAATAAGTTCCATGAACAAAACTTAAAATACACGAGTGCTTAGTATTTCAAAAAAGAATTGACCAAGTTGTTATAGTCTACAGCAATGGAAGTAGGACCTGGTGAGGTTGCGGACTCGTCCTAACATACGGTAGTTTGTTAGCGGTATCACTCATTTTTCTCAAATAGCTGTGATAGATCGGTGAGTCTGTGTTTTCACCGATACGACTACACCTGTGGAAGCAATGAAAACAGGTGAAAATGTGAGAGTGGAAACAAAAACTCACCGACCAATCTCAGTTATTTCGAAAAAATGAGTGATAACACAATCAGACCACTCATGTAAATTTTCTAGGCAGTGGTCACAATGAAAAACGTTATCGAAAAAACTACAAAAATCAGCTTAGACATAAAACAGCTCAAAAACTATGAAGGTAGCGCGGTGAAAAACGGGCTAGAATTAGAGATATTAAGACCCTAAATTTCCAGTTCGTGCACGCGTGCACAGAAAGATCACAGTCTCATGCCAAGTAATCAAAAATCATCGACACTCAGAGGAACAAATAAATGCAAATTTACCTAATCAAACAGTTGAACAATGAAAGAAAGCACTTAAGTCATTGTTTTTGACTAGATATGTACACAAATCCGGAGGTTCATTGATTGAAATTCAATTTCAAGCCAGGTGATGTTCTTGATATTAGAGATCATCGATGCCGATGATGTGGGGTGGACTCGTCCGCCATCAAAAGGCAAGAAACTTCAGGATTCGAATTTGGCCCAGAACAGCGTTTTTTTCGCAATTTTTTCTCTTAGGTCCTACTACTCGAGACCCAAAGAAGGGTTTAGAAAGGAAAAGAAGACGAGCACCTTTTGGAGCCACTTTTCTCGTTAAAGGCAGCGTACGCGCTAAAAACCTCGTTCAATTTGTGTTACAATTTCGCTCAGGCTGACCGGTTGTGATATATCGCAAGAGGGCACCTAAAACATTCGAATTACGGAGAAAAACTTGTTTCTAAAGTCTCGGAGCTTACGTTGATCATTTCTTTAGACCTTTCCATTGTCTAGAATTCTTCGAAATAAGAATCCAGTACACACGTTTGAACGTGAGGATCTTCCAAAATTAGGAATATAGGAATTTGAACTACCACGGTCTGTTGAAGTTTCTTGGGGGCGCTTCTGCTCCTAATGCTAGATAATCGACCGGGAAAACGTCTTTACAGACTACAGATCAGTTTTCAACAGGCTATAGCATTACGAATACGCAGCATTGAGGTCTTAAGCTTTGCCAACTATCTCCACTTGATTCAAGCATTGAATCAAGAAGAAATTACCAATGTCATTTTCTGCGCGGACGCTGCCTTTAAAGGCATCGTACACGATGAAAACCATATTTGGGTTTTTGATGTTTTCGTGTTGTACTATCCCTATAGTGACTAACGGTAGCAAAACGCCCCCTCAAAAACGTCAACTTTTTGAGAAAAACCCATTTTTAGAAAGTTCATAGCAAATTTGAATTTCGCGCCGGCATCAACTTGTGATAGTTGCGCAGAGAATGCAAGGAACAGTTTTACGCTTCGTTCCTCGGCGCAGCGTTGGAAGCAATTCATCGAGGATGCCGCTCAACTACGACTTCAGCGAAATTGAATTGGGCTACCCACCTGCTGCGTCCAGTGCTGCCGGCTGCTTTCGATCCATGCCGAATTCGAAATCGACTGGCGTGTGTATTGCGCCCTACGACGCGTCAAGGCACGCCCGCCGCCAGCAACCCAGGAGTTTTGTTCCTTGTAACAGCGGATCGACCCCAAGGCCGGCCCCCCAAACCCAGGAAGCCATTTTGAGGTAAGCGAATCTCCACTTAGAGACGGTTTTGTAACTCCAAACTTTCTGAGTGACATTGTCATGGCCCACTAGTCCGAATGAACGCATAAACCCAAATTCGGTTTTCATCGTGGACGATGCCTTTAAATCATTGGTTTTTTCTTAGCCGTGAAATCTGACCTCGGCAAAACTGGCACGTTAGGCGCTAAGTAGTTTCATATAATTTTTTTTTCATGTTCTGTGTTCATTGCACAAGCTACACAATGAACTTTACTGTAAAATGCTCAGACACTAGTAGTTGTATTCCGCCAGACCGCTGTTGTTTGCGCTTGTCTAGTGGCAAAGCCCGGGTCTTTCGGGGAAACGCAATGAAACGTGACATTAATCAACAACATGGACAGTTGCCCGGTTGGATGAACATGTTCATGGTGGTTGTCACCGGTGGAAAATTGGGTCAATCGAAAATAGAAGAATATTTTATGCAAAGCTGGATCAGGTAGGGCCCTAAGGAAAGAACGAAGCAATAGAGAGTAGGGGATTGCAAAAAAGATTTCATTGTCACAAGTTTTAGTTCTACCTGGGGGCCACTTAATCAATATAGCAAATAATCTCAGAAATGAAGATTATCGTGAACATTGCCTTTGATATGCGTATAATGAACCACATCCCATTGTTTGAGCTTAGCACATTCGGGGCTGCACACGGCTCTGCAATAAAATCGCTGGACCGCTAGCAAGACCCGATAAGATCGCAGTCGCACGGAAGTCTACGCGAGATCGTGATGTAAAGGCAACTTGATTATTAGTGCCAGTACTCTGCCAACGCGTAGGTAGATGCCTCCGAGGGCGCGGCCTGAAACGCCGTCCCATTCCATGTAGCTGTAAATTACGGGTTTTGGCTACGAGAGCTAAAACCCGCATACCGTATTTACTCTAATAGAAGTACACCTCTATTTGAAGTACACCTCTAATAGAAGTACACCTAAAAGGCAAGGCTGAGTATTAGAAGTACACCCTCTATTTGAAGTACACCTCTATTAGAAGTACACATAAAAGAGAGGTCTGAGTATTAGAAGTACACCCTCTATTTGAAGTACACCTCTTTTAGAAGTACACCTCTTTTGGGAGTGGACCCCCGGTACTTGGGTAAGTGATTGGCAACACGAATGTGGCATTTGAGAGAGACCAGTTGGCTCGAGATTTTTCTCAACAATGTGAGGTTTGAATATTCACAAAAAAAACTATCGGCCAACCCTTCCTAGTTCGGAGATTGCTTGTATGGGACAACTTACGATGAAACCTCGGCGAACTTCAAATGACCATTAAAAAACGCAGAGCTAATGTTCGACATTGGTGTTATTCGCGGCGAATGCATGTAGCCTTGATTTCCCCGCTACTCGCACTTCTATAATCACAATCGTAGGTGCGAAGCGGTTGTTTTTCGGAAATTTCTACTACGAAAATGAAGAAATCATTCTCAAAACCACACCGCTTCTATGATAGTGATACAGAAAAGTGCGAGTAGCAGGGAAATGAAGGATATATAGTTTATTTAGGTTCTTCACAAATATTTTTGTTTGATTGGGTTTTAGTCGATCAAAGTCGAGTTGTTTTGGCACTAGACGTTGACTTTAGCGGTGCTTGAAAAACCAAGATTCCCCAGCGTTACAAAGATTGGATCATTTATGTATAGAAATCGCTTATACGGCGAGGAAATCAGAAACCACCAATGGTAAACTTTACTTATAGTGGATTGGGGACGCAAAGAACTCGCTTCTGGAAAAGCTGTTGTCAGGTCCTTCAAGAACCGCGCTTCTCAATCGCTCTGGGCGGGAAAGGCGATCAGTTAAAGGCAGTGTTCCCGATAAATTTCACTTCCGATATCGCCTCGGTTTACGGAAGGTTTAGTTCCCTGTATGCTTGAAAACCACGCGAAAGACGCGTTTTTGAGCCAAAATATCCCTTTTTACGCTAATTTTTGAGCCTGGAGGAATTGACCGCTATGAAGGATGATGCCTATCAGTATCAGTGCAATCAATTGATCAGCTCACTTATCAGTACTTCCTTGATTAGATTATTCCTGTAATCTGAGTCTTCATTTGTTCACATCGAGGGGGCGGAAGTGGAGCACCGGGAGGTTCTGGGACACCAAAACGCTTGTTTGCATCTGTTATTTTGCCACACCTGGCTATTTTTTACCGTTTTTTTTTCGACAAAGGGAGCTTAGAATCCTTTTCGCCTATCATTGCACTGTGGAAAGCCACCGATGATTTTCATCGTGAACGCTGCATTTAAATTGCTTTTAAGCCTAACAAGTCGATGAAGCACGTGTCAACAAAGTCGAAAAGGAACTTAAACATTTTTTGGAAGAAATTATCTTGGGAAAGGTGTGAATATATGACATCAAAGATTGTGGAAGCATCAATTCAATTGAGCCTAGCCTAAAATTTTATTATATACAAGTTTTTGGTGTTATACTGGAAATCAAGAAATGTGAAGTCTAATATTGGAAATTCGAAAAATTGCGCCGAATAATAGAAGTACACCCTCTATTAGAAGTACACCTCCAATGGAAGTACACCAAAAAGAGAGGGCTGAGAATTATAAGTACAGCCTCTATTTGAAGTACACCTCTAATAGAAGTACATATAAAATAGAGGTCTGAGTATTATAAGTACATGTACTTCTAAAAGAGAAAATACGGTATTCTGGCGTCGAGGCTACAAGGGTGCAAAATCTGCGCGTATTCTACGGAAAAAAACGAAGGCTAAATTAGAAACATTACTCTCTCTGACGCTAAACCCGTATATTCTCGCTATCATTTTGTAGCGAGAATCTACGGATTTAGCGAGAGCCTGTGTAGAAATGCAATCTCAAACCCGTGATGGCTACGCGGAACGCAGGGATGGCGTTCGAACAGTGTTGGCCTAGCCAATCCAGTGATAACTTGACACTCTGCGGGTGGTCGTGGAGGGTGACCCCGTGTCGCTTTCTGGAAGACCTTGCTAGGGATAATTTTGGCCGCTGGTATGCTGCAGGCCGTGGAGAAGAAATGCGATCGATCGCAGCGGGGATTTCTAGTACGGATCAAGACTGGGTGGGTCGATCGACCGAGTGCTGCAACGAGAATAAGCGTAGAATATGCGGGTGCTGTAGCGAGAATTTACGTAGAATATGCGGGTGCTGTAGCTAAAATTTCACCAACTGAAGCTAAACTTCCCGTAATTTGCGTAAATTCTCGTGTCAAAATTAGACTAGAGGCCTCCGAAACCCTGGGCATCTCTGGTTTCCGTGTGAGGCATCTAGCTATGCGTTAGCGGAGTAAATAGAACATTTTTGCAGCAGTAAACTACTTCTGCTACAACATGTTCAAGACAGATTCAACTGGAAGCAGGGACGGAAGCCTTGCTAGTCTCCGATTTTGAATGATTTTGGGCCTCCCGACATTCGGGTTCCTAACTGCGCCTAAAAATGGGGAGGGAAAAAAGAATTACAATAACGGATAGTCCAGAATCTCGGATGAAAGGATTTCCGATGCCCCGAATTGCTGGTCTCCGATGGTTTTTGGCATTCAGATTTCCGGTATTGAAACGGGCGTTCCGTTTTCCGACTTCCGAAAATCTGAAACAAATTTCCGCCCATTTCTTATAGGGAGTCAGTGTCTCTAGATCAAACTATGCTGATCCTGAAGGCTCAGGAGCTCTACCCGAAAGTATCACGTACCGGCATCCTGATGTGTCGAAGAACGACAAAACGAAAACCTTTGCCAATTAGGAGCTAGATGCCCCATACGGAAACAAGAGATGCCCAGAATCACGAAGGTACCTGGTCCGATTTTTACACGACAGTTTCACCGAACTATTAAGTTTTTCGCCCCAGTTGGTGGGAACGCGTAAAATTTCGCTATATGGCCTGTAAAAACCAGGGAACTTCTCGTCTCAAATGGGGAATTAGGTGTGATACCCTTGCCTCGATCAATCCGAAGCACCCTGACCTGATTTGTAAAAGAACAGCGATCCTAGCCGCAACCAACTACATGTGCGTCTCTTCTCTAAGGCCTACAGCAAACCCATACCAGCTGCTGAAATTAGCCTGACAGTGTCATCTAGAGAGCGACATGGGGTTACCTTCAACGACAAGCACAAAGTGTCGATTAAATACTCCGCGAGATGACCAGTCCAACAGAGAGCGATTTGGCCTCGCTGCGTTCAGCGTAGGCGTAATTCATACTACTCAACGCTAGCGAGTCATGCGCTGGCGCGGAGTTGGAGTATGAATACTTTCTACGCGCGTCACCGCGTGAAGCTCCTGCGGAGTCTATAAATACTTCAGCGGAGACGCTATGGCGAAGCGGACTGAAAAAGGCCTAAACTTTTTCAAGTAAGCAAATCCTGCACACGCGTTCACCGTCGTCGTAGCAGAGGATAGTACTGGAATCAATTATCATGAAACAGAATGAAATTGATGGTGAATTAATAACTCTGCCAATTCGAGACTTGATGCCTCAGCAAAAGAGACTTGATGCTCATGTACAAGTCGGCATGAAGTCTTAATTTGGCACGTCAAATTCACTGTATGGGTGAATTTTCCGCTAGGATATGTGAGGATGAGGTGAATATCCCGTGAAAGTGGTGCTAACTGGCAGCGAGAGAGGGTCCAATTTACCCCGAAACTGAGGTGAAAATACCTCGAAAAATGGGTGAGTTTACCTCGAAAATTTCACGAATTTGAAGGTCCACAGCGCAAGAAGCCCCGCCTTGTCCGCAACATGGACGTGATCTTCACCGAGGTCTGCGGTGAGGAGCCACCCTCTGCGGACCGCGGCGTAACTCGCCCCTCCCGCCGTGAGGATACCCACTGTATCCTCCCAGCAGCCAAAATTATGCTGGCCTCCGGAGAATGACCCGAAGTCACGTTTCAGGGCCTGCATCTGAATGCCGAATGTGGACTCTAGTGAGATGAGGCGGCTTTTATACCGGCTGTGTTCATGGTAAACACATCGTGACGTGATCAATCGCATTATCATGCTTTCGCTGAGATGTTTTCACTTGTTTAGAAATTTCTGACATGCCAGCTACGGCGGTAATTTCACTCTTTGCGCCGACTGATATCCGACCGCTCCGGGGTGCGTTCCAAGAACATTTCCATGGCTAAGGGGCTGAGCAGAGTGCCACCGCGGCGCGGCGCGGCCTGGTGATTGAGAGCCGGATTGATAGATCGCGGCGATCTATCAATACGGCTCATCATCAGACCGCGCCGCGCCGCGGTGGCACTCTGCTCAGCCCCAAAAGGTTCTCATTGAAACGCAGCCACGGCGGCGTGGAAGCGTTTTGCAGTTATAAATCGTGGCCACGGAAAACACGTTTGTCCATGGAAAGGCTATTTGCCCTCCCACGGCATTGTGGAAACGTTCTCGGAACGCACCCCAGCAACTCAGGTACTGAGGGCGACGGCCGGCGCCCCACATTTCGAGGGTGCCGGCCAGCGGTGAACCATGCTGCATGCGACACACACGCAGCGCGGATATTGGCTCGCCCGCGAACCACAAAACACGCAACGCCGTCTTCAATTCGGCCGGTTGGAAAGACAATTGATAATGATCACGAACGATCACGTCGTAACGTGGTTATCACGTGCACAGCCGGTATAAAAGGCGCCTCATCTCACTAGAGTCCTCATTCGGCATTCTAATGCCGGCCCTGGAAGGTGACTTCGAGTCACTCTCCGTAGGCCAGCATATTTTTGACCGCTAAGGGGATAGGGGTATCTCCACGGCTGGGGGGGGGCGGTTTTCGCCGTGATCCGCGGGGAGGGTGGTTCCTCACAGCAGACTGCGGCGGAACGAGGCGGCGCGTCTCTGCGCCGTGGGGCCGGGGTGACATGCTTGAGGTAAACAATAATACAAATAATGATCGCGGGCCATCTGGTAAAGGTCGGCGGGCCGTCGACATACGGCTGGTCGGCGAACAAAAGCGGGCGGCCGGAGGACGGAGACCGCGGGACAGCTGGGAAAGGTTCGCCGGCCATCGTCCAGAGTACCTGAGAAATTCGCCCTTTGCGCGGATAAGCTTTGATGACGGCGCTAAAGGTCAATTTGATGCCTAATGATAACAGAGAGTGATAAAGGCCGCTTTTCCCGAAGCATCAAGTCTCGAATTGGCAGAGAATGAAATAATGAAAAGTTTCGTCCGTCGATACCATGGCGCAGCGAGAATCACGCGCGTGCAGCGCGGACGTAGCGTTGAGCCATCCATACTCCAACACCATGCCCGCGCGTGACGCACTGGCACTGAGGAGTATGAATAGCGCCGTAGCAAGCGCGGGTTGAGATTGCTGTTCGACGCAGGCTGTATCTAATTGGGAGATTTCCAGTTACAAACGTGTATGGAGAGAAATGTGGTATTTAGCGACGGCGAGAAGAATGGGATTAGTTTAGCCTCGCTGATTCCGCAGAAAGTTCCCCTTGCAGAATTTCCGAGTTTTGGCAAACGTCGCTAAAATACGGAAATTTTAGTCTCACGGAATGAAAGGACGTATTAGGCCGCTCCTTCAAGGGCATCTTTCCACCCATCGGAAGAGTTCTACAGGTGCTATAGCTGTCCATTCGAGAAATGTTTTTGGCATTTTTTTGCCTCTAGTAAACAACACTGTAGAGCAAATAAAAAAACAATCGCATAAAAAAACGAGTTCCCAAATTTTAATTTTCTGCTCAATTTAAAGGCTGCCTGACATTTCCGTCCAGTTTTTCTTTTTGTCACATTTTTTTCGTACAGTCCTCATTATGAAGTACGACAGGGTCGATCAAATAGATAAATATTTGCTCGCGAAAAAATTCTGAGATTATAATCAGACAGCGAAACAGGGTGGTTTGGTTGGGTGTTGCGATTTTGTTTTATAATGAACGACTGGGTCAATGAACAATGGCGGCCAACGAGACGAGGAGCGGTGTAGTGATAACGGCCTGACAGCCGTCTTTCAGCAAGGGCAAGTGAACTTTCACGTAACGTATGACGTGCATGTGTAAATTGAGGGAATCAAGGAATCGATGGAACAGGCACGCAATCAGAAGGAGGAAATGACCGCTCAACGACCGAATACACAGTGAAATCAGCTGGAACTGATAGTGTTTTATAGACCCACGGTTTCACCAACTCGTTACTACAGGTTATCGCAAGTTTATTAGAGGTCGTAGTTCGGATCACCTTCACCTCACTAGCTGTTCATGCTTTTGCGTCGGCGGCGAATGACGATTTTAGAGGTACGGCCAAACCAGTTTTTGGCGATGCCAAGAAATTAGGTGGAGGTTGACAGCTGACTGCTTAGCATGTGAGAATGCTGGTAGAATGCCCAGATCGGCATAGAACCGCCGACTGAAACTTGTATCTAAAGCCAAGCTCGCTCGGATGAGTCCGGGCGGAGGATATAAGCAGCGGAGCTGTCGGTCATGGCAAAATATAACAGTGATAAGGGGATTTTGACATGAGAAGTCCGATCAGACTTGGGCCCCCGTCATAGTCGGTGGATCTACTGAGTCCCACCGGGTCGATACGCACCGAATTCGTGGGAAACGGGTGCAAAAAAATCAACCCACTGAGTCCGACTGCGACCATCTGATGCCCACCGCAATCCCCCCGGTCGATACTGATTGTTCTCATGCCTACAAGGGCGGCGCCAATGCACTGACTGAGTCCCACTGAGTCTCACCGAAATCATCCTCACCCCACCCGGTCGATATACGAGTTTCTCACGTGATTTGGGTGCATTTTTTTCGGCCGACTGCGACCTGCCGAGTCCCGCCGCATCTCGACTCTCGTCGTCTGCGCTCTGCCCCACCTACTGCTGCCGATGACTATCGATTGCGTGTTTCGCAAAGGAACTGGTGGGCGCTGGTGGCAACCGGACTCAGCAGGTATTTCAATCCCCGGACTCATTCGGACTCGGTCACACTCAGCAGGTTTTTCGACGAAGTCTGACCGGGGCCTTACTCCGACTGGTTCGAAATGAGGGACCTCGGCCATACATTTCATTTCATTCAATCGGTTGGCTTTCGCCTGACGCGGTCATTCCGCATCTTCGCCGAGGTGTGCCGTCCTAGTAGTCAGCCGTGTCCATTTTTCACGGTCTTTAGCCACAATTTGAACACATTCCATCCAGCTGTCACTATTCCATCTCCTGCGAAACGAAACATCGCGCCTGAACTGTCCTTCGATGCCGAGTGACTTCAAATCCTCTTTAACCACATCCGTCCAGAACTTTCGCCTACGCCCAGGTGGCCGTTTCCAGACAGGAATTGGAAGCACTCTTAGAGCGTGTTGTACGAGACGATCCGGCGTTCTTCTTAGTATATGCCCGAGCAGTCGAAGTCGACTTTCCATTGCTGCTTGAGATGGCGTTAGGAGATGCTGGCACCTCCCTCGTGTAAAGCGTTGATGTACTGCGTCGATTTCCTTGTTAGTGTCTTCGTTATGGCATACACGCGGCCAGAAATATCCAAGCAAACGCCTAAAAAGCTTCCTCTCTGTTCAATCCAACCTTTCCATCTGCGTCTTCGGTGCTGCCCACGTCCCCGATCCGCACATCATGATAGGGCGAATAGCGGATAGGTAGACGCGCAACTTGACTTCCTTCGCGATGGTGGTAGACCACAAACACTTGGTTAGAGATTTAAATGCAGACGTAGCTTTCGCACATCGTTGTCGAATATCCGCTGCATAACTACCATCGTTCTTCAGCAAACAACCCAAATGACAGAAATCGTCCACCAGTGCGATACGTTGTCCGTCCACACAAACTCCCGTTGATGGCCTCTGAGAGACCCACATTTGCTTGCATTTGTCAGGACGAAGACCAAGTCCGTAGGCTGCGGCATACTTCGAAACGAGGCCCACAATCCTTTGCAGTTTTGCGTTGTTTTCGGCGAATAACACAATGTCGTCGGCGTACTCCAGATCGACAAGGGAGCGTCCTGATGGTGTTAGGATCACATCCGCAGGAAACTGTTCTGCAACTATACGCATGATGTCATCAACGGCGAAGTTGAAAAGAAAAGATCCTTCAACGGCTCCTTGCCTAACTCCTGTTTTCACCTCAAAAGCTGACGTAAATCCGACAGGTTTACGAACTGCTGCTGTTGTTCCTTTGTTCATGTCCTCGATTAACCGAACATACTTTTCCGGGACTCCATCTGCTCGCAAAGCATTGAGCAATCGATCACGATGAGGACAGTCGAAGTCCAAAGTCCAAAAAAGCAAGCTGTAATGGCTTCGAATACCGCTGCCACGATTCAATTACTCTTCTCACGACGAACACTTGGTCGATGGTCGATCTTCCAGGTCGAAAAGCGGCTTGCTCATCTTTGGTCGTTCCTTCACGATGTTTGATAACTCGCTCGAGAATGATACGTTCTAAAACCTTGTACATGACACGAAGTAGAGAGATTCCTCTGTAGTTCTTAGGATCCGTGACGGATAGCTTCTTGTGAAGAGGTACGATGATCGCATGTCTCCACGAATCGGGTATCCTTTCGCTCATCCATATGGCACGGATGGTGTTTTCACGAATCCCAGACGGGGGAAGAGCTTTCAGCATTTCAGCAGTGATGTTGTCATCTCCACCTGCCTTTCCATACTTCATTTTCCAGACACAATCCAGAACTTCAGACTCTGTCGGCGGTTCCTCACTGACATCGTAATGTGCTCTCTGAACATGCGGGAGCTCTGGTACTGATGGCGCTGGACGATTCAGTAGTAAACTAAAGTAATCCTTCCATTTTGGCAGCGTCGCATCACCAACTGCAACTCCATTGGTAGTGTTGAGGATACTCGGGATCTTCTCCTTCCAAGCCTTTTAGAACTTCTTAGCTCTACACGTCCATTCTTGTTCGCGGTCACTTTGAAGCTGCCGACGCAACTTCCTCCTCAGACGCTTCTCCTCCACGAAGTTTCCTGCAGTTCAGGGAGCACATACTCTGCTGTAGGTAGATGCTGTTTCTTCTGAGACATAGGCGAACTTCTTCTTAGGCTGCACAACCGGGAGTGCCTCTTTCGAAGCGTCCTGGATGCACTTGACAAAAGAATCCGCTTCGCAAAGTTTCTTCTTAGTCCGTACTCCGATGTGAATAGAAACGCGTTGTCGAAAATTATTTCTGCACTCTTCATCTCTGAGACCTGTCATGTCAATCCTCTGAAGAGGCTGAGCCCCTCGCTTCCTCTTATGAATCCTCGTGGTGAAGTTTAACAGAACAGGACGGTGATCCGAATCGAATGCGACATCCCACACAGCTCTAGATCTTCGAATGTCCGACACTGGAATAATCCTCATCAGGACATAGTCAAGCTGTAGCTTCAAAGTTGTCATCTTCCGCTTCCGCTGCTCTTTCAGAGATAGCTGGGCTGGTCCCTGCCACGTAAGCTGATGGCGGCGATGATTCCTCTTGAATGTCGATGCAATAATCAGACCACTGCGTTCACACAAGTCGACAAGGCGGTAGCCATTGTCCGATGTTTGCTCCACTGGGTAGAACCATTTACCAAGTACTTCGGATTCCTGATCAAGTCCCATCTTCGCATTTGCGTCATTCCCTACGAAAACAGCATGTTGACAAGGTATCCTGGCCAGCAGCGCCTTGAGTTCCTCATAAAACGCATCCTTTGAATTGTCTTCAGCGGTTTCAGTGGGCGCATGAGCACTCACTATCCACAGATTGAATCCTCTGTGCACCCTCAATCGTACGAATGCATTCCGGCACGACGTTGAGCCAAACTCCTTGGCGAACGTCCTTCGTCGCTGGGTCGCTGCGGCCAAATCCTATGTTTTACTGCTTCACTCCTTCAGGAGCGATTATCAACGGTCGCTGATCATAGCTTCGTAGCGGCCAAAGTGGCAGCGATATAGCGATTGACAGCGAATGACACGTTTCTTCCTGTGAACACTGAACCATTCAACTGAGGAGATTTGTGTTTACAAGTCGGAACGTGTCAATAATTGTGACTGTCTACTGCGTTCCACCGTTTGATTGATTTGTTCCGAATATCAATGGCGCTATGCACTATAAAAAATCGCTGCAGCAGCGGGTGCCAAATCGCTGCGACGGGGAAGAGTAGCAAAGCAGTCAAAGGGCTTAAAGGCACAGTACACACTCAGATACGAGTTTTGTGATTTTTATTAAATTGTGTAGCAGACCCTTCCTGTATGACACATTCCAAGTGCGGAATCTAAATTCCTCCAAACAAGCTAGATATACGCGACCATCACAGGCCCGACCTCGTTCGCTCACCACCACGAGCCACACTCCCTACCGGATTTCCAATTTGATAGTGGCTAGATGGATGAATGAATTCCAACAAGTCGTCTTTCTTCAGTCAATTGCCCGACTGTCTCTATCTCCTGGCTCGTTCTCGCGCGACGATTGCAATTGAAGAGAAATACAGGCCTGAGACATCTCGTCCACCAATTTTTCACCCTAAGATTGTAGGCATCTCAAAGGCAGTGTTCGAGATGAAAAAGCTGGCCGTTTTTTGGCGGAAACGTAAGGTTTGGGTCCTTCTGAGAAGAGAAAGGACGGAAGTGCGTCCTATAACAGTTGTCCTGCTCAGTGTCGGAACACAGGGAACGTTCGAGCGATATAGCGTGCACAACTATATCGCGAAAGTATCCCGCACATTGCATAAAGGTGTCGCCGTCCAGCACACTAAGGCCTCTGGTCCATAACACCTTAGGATCCGTACCTAGGGAGTCATGGAGTCTTTGGCCACAAGCCACAATTTCGCCACCCTGAACTGTCGATCGCTGTCGAGTGATATCCAAAAAACTGCGCTATCCAGACTTCTGAGCTATTTCCATGCACCGTTTGCTGCTTTGCGGGAAACCCGCCTCAGGATAGACCCGTCATCAGCGTCGGAGAGTACACCATCTACTGCGGTAACGCTGACGATAGGAGAGTGGGAGGCTGTGCAATGGCTGTAGGAAGGATTTCAATGGTATGGTCAAGGAGTTCGGCTCAACGTCGTGTCGGAATGCATTCGTGCGACTGCGGGATCACAGAGGATTCAATCTGTGGATAGTGAGTGCTCATGCGCCCACTGAAACCGCCGAAGACAATTCGAAGGATGCGTTTAATGAGGAACTCAATACGTTGCTGGCCAGGATACCTTGTCAACATGCTGTTGTCGTGGGGATTGACGCAAATGCGAAGATGGGACTTGATCAGGAATCCGAAGTACTCGGTAAATGGTTCTACCCAGTGGAGCAAACATCGGACAATGGCTACCGCCTTGTCGACTTTTGTGAACGCAGTGGTCTGATTATTAAATCGACATTCAAGAGGAATCATCGCCGCCATCAGCTTACGTGGCAGGGACCAACCCAGCTATCTCCAGAAGAGCAGCGGAAGCGGCAGATGACAACTTTGAAACTACAGCTTGACTATGTCCTGACGAGGAATATTCAGTATCGGACATTCGAAGATCTGGAGCTGTGTGGGATGTCGCATTCGATTCGGATCACCGTCCTGTTCTGTTGAACTTCACTGCGAGGATTCATAAGAGGAAGCGAGGGGCACAGCCTCTCCAGAGGATTGACATGACAAGTCTCAGAGATGAAGAAGAGTGCAGAAGGAATTTCCGACAACGCGTTTCTATTCACATCGGAGTACGGACTAAGAAGAAACTTTGCGACGCGGAATTCTTTTGTCAAATGCATCCAGGACGCTTCGAAAGAGCACTCCGGTTGTACAGCCTAAGAAGAAGTTCGCCTACGTCTCCGAAGAGCAACATCTACCTACAACAGAAGTATGTGCTCTCCGAACTGCAGGAAACTTCGTGGAGGAGAAGCGTCTGAGGAGGAGATTGCGTCGGCAGCTTCAAGGTGACCGGGAAGGAGAGTGGACGTGTAGAGCTAAGGAGTTCGAGAAGGCTTGGGAGGAGAAGAATCCGAGGAAAGCCTACACGTTGCTGCGACAGTATAGCGGGAAGATGAAGAGATGTTCTCCTGTCTTGAACACTACCAATGGAGTTGCAGTTGGTGATGCGACGCTGCCAATATGGAACGATTACTTCAGTTCCCTACTGAATCGTCCAGCGCCATCAGTACCTGAGCTCCCGCATGTTCAGAGAGCACATTACGATGTCAGTGAGGAACCGCCGACTGAGTCTGAAGTTTTGGATTGTGTCCGGAAAATGAAGAATGGAAAGGCAGGTGGAGATGACAACATCACTGCTGAAATGCTGAAAGCTCTTCCTCCGTCTGGGATTCGTGAAATGACCAACACCATCCGTGCCATATGGATGAGCGAAAGGATACCCGATTCGTGGAGACATGCGATCATCGTACCTCTTCACAAGAAGCTATCCGTCACGGATCCTAAGAACTACAGAGGAATCTCTCTACTTCGTGTCATGTACAAGGTTTTAGAACGTATCATTCTCGAGCGACTTATCAAACATCGTGAAGGAACGACCAGAGATGAGCAAGCCGGTTTCGACCTGGAAGATCGACCATCGACCAAGTGTTCGTCGTGAGGAAGAGTAATTGAATCGTGGCAGCGGTTTCGAAGCCATTACAGCTTGCTTTCTTGGACTTTGAAGCCGCGTTCGACTCTCCTCATCGTGATCGATTGCTCAATGCTCTGCGAGCAGATGGAGTCCCGGAAAAGTATGTTCGGTTAATCGAGGACATGAACAAAGGAACAACAGCAGCAGTTCGTACACCTGTCGGATTTACGTCAGCTTTCGAGGTGAAAACAGGAGTAAGGCAAGGAGCCGTTGCAGGACCTTTTCTTTTCAACTTCGCCGTTGATGACATCATGCGTAGAGTTGCAGAACAGTTTCCTGCGGATGTGATCCTAACACCATCAGGACGCTCCCTTGTCGACCTGGAGTACGCCGACGACATTGTGTTATTCGCTGAAAACAACGCAAAACTGCAAAGGATTGTGAACCTCGTTTCGAAGTATGCCGCAGCCTATGGACTTCGTCTTCGTCCCGACAAATGCAAGCAGATGTGGGTCTCTCAGAGGCCTTCAACTGGAGTTTGTGTGGACGGACAACGTATCGAACTGGTGGACGATTTCTGTTATTTGGGCTGTTTGCTGAAGAACGATGGTAGTTATGCAGCGGATATTCGACAACGATGTGCGAAAGCTACGTCTGCATTCAATTCTTAACCAAGTGTTTGTGGTCTACCACCATCGCGAAGGAAGTCAAGTTGCGCGTCTACCTATCCGCTATTCGCCCTATCATGATGTACGGATCGGAGACGTGGGCAGCACACCGAAAACGCAGATGGAAGGTTGGATTGCACGGAGAGGAAGCTTTTAGGCGTTTGCTTGGATATTTCTGGCCGCGTATATGCCATAACGAAGACCTTTACAAGGAAATCGACGCAGTACATCAACGCTTGACACGAGGGAGGTGCCAGCATCTCCTAACGCCATCTCAAGCAGCAATGGAAAGTCGACTTCGACTGCTCGGGCATATACTAAGAAGAACGCCGGATCGTCTCGTACAACACGCTTTAAAAATGCCTCCAAATCCTGTCTGGAAACGGCCACCTGGGCGTAGGCGAAAGTTCTGGACGGATGTGGTTAAAGAGGATTTAAAGTCACTCGGCATCGAAAGACAGTTCAGGCGCGATGTTTCGTTTCGCAGGAAATGGAATAGTGACAGCTGGATGGAATGTGTTCAAATTGTGGCTGAAGACCGTGAAAAATGGACACGGCTGACTACTAGGACGGCACACCTCGGTGAAGATGCGGAATGACCGCGTCAGGCGAAAGCCAACCGATTAAGTCAAGTAAGTCAAAAAGTGTCGGAACAGTTGGTGTACGTCTCACCAAAGGAACGGTAACCGAATTTCGGATACTCTTTTTTCTGATAAATTATAATATCTAAGCATGTGCTTTCAACCATATTATTTTTGAAGAGTTTTTAGGGTACACGAAACAGAAAATACAGCCACTTTTTGTCCGCAGTGAGCAATACACGCGAACAGGCACAATTAAATGGGACAGGGGCTCTCTAAACACCGAGGGAGAAGTTGTCCCGCCTTTTGACGCTCAAATTCCACTCGGGACCACTTCGTTCGCGTTGAGTGGCGTGACGTTTCGAACTGCAAAAACGGGACAACTCCTCCCTCTGTGTGTAGAGAGCCCCTGTCCCCAATTAAATATTCAAGAGGTTTTTTTTAACAGTCCTTTCTCCAATATTTGAGAAGTTTATGAGGTTTTTCCCTTCGATACCCTACTTCGTGAACTTTCCTTATCAAAAAAGTCGAAAACTAGAATTCGGTTTTTTATCGTGAACACTGCCCTTAAAGGAGCCATAACGTTGTTCGTAGAGGGTCTTGGACGATTTTAGAGGTACCACTGTGATAGTCTCTCCAAGACCAGGATAAAAACTTCAAAGTAATTTTTCTAGGTGTTCTAGACCTGTGGCAAACCCCTAGTGACATGTGGATTTCGTATTATCACCAGCAGCGAAGCGGTGAGCCTCGGTGAAATATAACTAGTGATAAGCAGGCTCCGACGAAAAAGTCACCGTTCCGCGCTGTGATAATCAAAAACAGGAGTTTACTTGAAATGAACCAGCACACCGAATTCGCGCCAACGTACAACAAAGAACGCAAAGTATCAGTGCGATCCAATTCGACTGTTCATTGTTTATTTTGAGGGATTGGAAAGTTTCGTTTGATATGTGGTAGAAAAACTGCACAATAATGAGAAAGTCTGGAATCTCGTGCCTGAGGTGTACTGTATGTAAGTTGAAGGTACAGTACACCCTCAGATATGAATTTTGAGATTTTTATGGAATTGTGTAGTAGACCCCTCCTGTATGACACATTCCAAGTGCGGGATCTAAATTCCTCCAAATAAGCTAGATATACGCGACCACCACAGGCCCGACCTCGTTGTCTCACCACCACGGGCCACACTCCCTACCGGATTTCCAATTTGATAGTGGCTAGATGGATGAATGAATTCCAACAAGTCGTCGTTCTTCAGTCCATTACCGAACTGTCTCCTTATCCTGGCTTTCTATCTCGCAACGATTGCGATTGAAGAGGAACACAGGCCTGAGACAACTCGTCCACCAATTTTTCACCCTCAAAATGTAGACATCTTTGAAGAGCCATAACTTTGTTCAAAGAAGGTTTTGGACGATTTCAGAGATACCACTGTAATCAGCGTGTGACTCTCTCCAAGATAAGCATGGAATCCGGAATTTAATTTTTCGGGTGCTCTGTGCATTTAACAGAATCTCAAAGTGCTGTCACTGATACCTAATTAGGCAGTGTTAGCCATCGCCGTCGCTGGAAACGTCCTGACCATATTTCAAAGTCACAACATTATCTTCCTGACTGCTAAAGTCGTCCTCCAGATTTTGGTGGACCCTTCGAAGAGGCCCGTTCCAGAACCGGTCCTGAAGTGCACACAACACTATGTATTGAGAGGCATAGTCTTGTATACTGTCATCATTATGCGTGGAGCCACATCCAAATACGTTAGATGATACTATATGATGTCTTCGTAGAAATAGGTCTAATGAAAGAGCGGGGCTGCGGCAGTCGATCTTCGCTTGCGATCGAAGCCCCTCTGAGTGGTGATGTCGCGGACGCCTCACAGCCCGCCGCAATGATCGCTTCTCAGCCAATCGGTTGACAAGATTTAGCAAAATGTCTCTGCTTAGATGTCGCCGCTTTTCACAGGAAGAGGAATATGTGTTATTTTGGTGAAGTGGCACGTATTTTTGTCACTGCAACTCAAACGCAGCTTCAGTTAAATTTTCAGCGAAAATTGCATTTTGGTTTTTGGGGAAGCAAAATATTCCTGCTCATGAGTCTAGCCCTCCCCCCCCCTTGAAAATTCAGTGATTATAATCCTTCCTTTCGGGTCCCCCAATGTCCCAACAATGCCATGTTGCATTTCATGGTTGATTATTGAATGCAGCCATAAATAGCCATGCAGATACCGAATGTGACCTCGACTGATAGCGGTGCCTGCGACACATTGAGATAGGGCGGTTTACTATCTTTTGCAGGCGCGGTCATATCCACTGAAGGAACGAGTGTTTCCTTTTCGATTAAAGGGACAATTTTAGAAGGTGCGTTTTAAAAACAAATAGGAATGCTCGAAAAATATTGTCAATTTTATGAGCTTCTTGGGTGATCGCTTTTCGGAAATTAGGAAACTGGAGTGAAAGGCGCTTAGGGTGAGTCGGGAAAGTGAAAAAAATATTCGCTGCACCCAGCAAATGTTGCCTTTCAATAAATATTCACAATCAATCCACAATCTTGAGTTTTTTTTTGCGATTACGGAATTGCCTTCACAAACGTTTTATTGGATAGGAACGGCAGAACATATGTACATGACGAATAGCATTTATGAATAGAAAAAGGTAGTCTCACATGGGAGGTAGAATTGTTAGTAACTAATGATGACAAACAGACTCATTATGGATCCTAACTGATAGATATAATATGGAGCTATCCTATGGCTTCCCCTTTGTTGCGGTAGTGTCCCGCCACAGTAAATCATCTTCCCCTTTACAACCCCTTGTCCTCGGGAATTCACACATGTTGTCTGCCTGCCTGCAGTCATAACACAACATTTTCCTGCGCTACTCGAAGATTCAAGTGCAAAGTATTACAATGGGATCTCGCCTACATCAGATGCATCTTTAGGTCTTACAAGACGGTTTCATTATCTTTTCTCGACGGGTAAATTTTTTCATTGATTTTCGGAATGATAAAGCCCAGAGTCAGAGAAAGGGATCGTCTTTTCTACCAGCAAATTTTCAACGAAAATTAATTTCGGTCCGGAAAGCGAAAATATGCCCCCTTATTTAATGACAGGTTCTTCACAACTTCCGTAAAATTGTTGGCTTGTATTCATCAACTCTGGGAAGTCATATGCTTCTGAAAATCAACATTTACTGTTTTTCTTTGGGTCGAATTCCGGTCCGCAATCGCGTCTCGACACGTTTTGCGGCAGCACGGTTCCGGGTCGGAAGAGTTTCCTGCGCCGCAGCCGCCGATCTGTTGACTCTAGGTGGGTTTTGGAAACTGGAAACTTTTGAAATTTGGAGAAAACTGTATAAAAAATCCAGTCGGCTTCGGCGCTGGGAACCCGACTGACTCGAGCGCGTGCGGCAGCAAAGCGTGTCATTACGCAATTGCGGGCCGGAATTTGGCCCAGAGAAGGAAGCACAGTACATTAAAACGACACTGATAAAAACAGTTCAATCAACCAAACGCAATGCTCACGATAAAAAACGATAATCGAGTTTTCAGCGGAAATCGAACGTACCGGGATCCACTGCAAAAAAATGGCGAAACAACGGCTAAAAACGAGCCATATATAACCCCCCCCCCCTTAGGCGGCGTTCTGAGTTCATTCGAGGCGCGACGCGACGTTATGATTAGCCTGCGTATCGATCAAGCGACGTCGCGTCGCGTCGTCGCTAGGTGTTCACAGTGAAGAGACGCGATGCATCGAATTTGACGCGCAAATTATAATCGCTCCGCGACCATCGCGTCGCGTTGCAATGCAACGCGACGCGATGGTCGCGGAGCGATTGTCATAATTTTTTCTTCCATCATCGGGGACTCAAGGGGCGTTTTTGATTTTCTCAAGCCTTTTCAAAGACTAGGTTGATTGAAATTGTCATGGGTTATTGTATTGTTCTCAGATGATACTGGAAACAATTTTGTTTGCATATTTGAGGACAGTGTGATGAGGGTGATGGTTTCAAAGAGTTGACGAGCTATAAGGTTTTTTTACGGTTTACAGACTACACAAGCATAATCAGTCTCAATTCACCGAAACATCCCTATTCTGTTTAATCAACTCCTAAAAATTATAAACATCATTTGCTCCCGATGTCTTTTTGATTGTTTCGTCATTAAAGAAGCAAGTTATCGCAACAAAAACAAAAATGTGCCATAATATTACAGATAAAACACAAAAAAGGCACATTACACTTAAATAGGCAGAAAAGGATCAAATATTGAGTTTCGCATAGTTTTGCTTGGGTACGGAAAATTGCGGAAATTACGCAATCGCGCGTAGTTGCCTAGCGTTCGCGCGCCGTTCACACCTTGATTTCCGCGCGACGCGATTTTCGCGTCGCTCTGACATGTGCCATCGCGTCGCGCCGCGAAAACTCTGAACGCCGCCTTATACCGCCCTCAAACTTGATTGTGCAATGCCCGCCTCACCCACTCCCTCAAAGGCCAACGAGGAAATGGGCTGGTAAGGCATAGCGCATACAAGTTTGAGGGCCATATAAGGGGTCAAACTTTCGCCCACCAAGGGGTTAAAACCCCTCCGGAAAAATCAGGGAACGTTTGACACTCATGCTGAAACTCATAGTGATCCCATATATCCTATCTGTGGTCGTGTGGTCGGAAATCCAATGGCGGCGCCCTTTACCACCCCACCATCGGATACAGTTCCCATATTTTCCACGTCTGCCCCACCTCTCTTCCTACTCAGACATTGGGACGGGTGAAGGGCGGGGGAAAAAGGGGGTACCGGTGCAAACGCGGTAGTGATTTCAGGGCGGAGTCAATTTCTCGGTGCAAAGGCGGGGGATGATTGAATGCCCGCACAACTCCCGTTGAACCGTGGGGCTATTCACTGCGGAATACACGTCTAATTTCACGTCTTAGGTGTTGAAATTTCACGTAAACGCATGAACTTATCATTTTCGCATTAATTTGACTTTGAAACCTTTTTCCTTTGACTTTCACTGAACTCACTTTGCCTTCGTCCTCATTTTTGGATTCTACCCTCCAAGTTTACACTGTAAAAAAACGTCAAATTGAGTCAGCTCAAGCCAATCTTGCCTTTTTTCGAAGATCTTGATGCGCCATTTTTTTATGTATAGTCTACAGCAATGGAAGTAGGACCTGGTGAGGTTGCGGACTCTTCCTAGCATACTGTAGTCTGATTGTGTTATCACTCATTTCTTCGAAATAACTGAAATTGGTCGGTGAGTTTTCTATTCTTCTCTCACCTGATCCTGGCATTTCCTGCATTTGATCTTGGACAGTAGGGCATGTTGTTAACAGCCCTCAATTCACCTGAACTAACGAATATACTGTGCTTATCTGGGCCAAATTCCGGTCCGCAATTGCGTCTCGACACGCTTTGCGGCCGCACGCGCTGGAGTCAGTCGAGTTTCCAGCGCCAAAGCCGACTCGATATGGCTTTTTATACAGTTTTCTTCAACTTTGTTTACTTTCCAGTTTCTAAAACCCACCTAGAGTCAACAGATCGGCGGCTGAGGCGCTGGAAACTCTTCTGACTCGAATGCGCGCGGCCGCAATGCGTGTCGAGACGCATTTGCGGAATGGAATTTGGCCCAGAGAAGCACAGTAGTGAACCACTAAATCGTTCCCCTCCAATTTTGACCGTTAATCATTCACGCACGTTCATCGTCACTTTTATCTCGCAAACTAGCAGTGTCTGCGATACGATTTTGAAGCTGAATTTTGTTTTTAATTTTGAAATGTTTTCCGTGTTCTGAGTTTCTCGTTTTACGTTATGTTAAGTATTTCTGCGACCCGATTCCGAAACCAAGTAAAAATTGTCATAACAAATGAAAAGATTGCCATTCTTCAATGATTTTGTTCAGATTTGAGTTTTTTGTGGCAGATTGAAGCTGCATACTGTCGTTCTCTGGGCCAAATTTCTGTCCGCAATTGCGGACTTTGGCTGTTGCATCATGCGGCACGTGATAATCGGGAATTAGGCCCGCTGCGGGAAAGGGGCATCCGGCGTGAGTTCAAGCGATGAAAAAAGTTTCGGGAGCCCCCGGCGGGTGGCCCCGTCTCCCGGTTGCAGCTCCCAGCCTACCACTACTCTGGAGATACTGAACTTCTCATTCGTCTTTTGAGCTGATTTCCTGATCGTCATAAACAAACACTCTCAAAGACTAGCCAGGCATGCGCGTATGACGCCGTAAGACCGCAGCTGCACTCAAGCATTTGATGGGACGCCAATTATTCTCGGCGTGGGGAGTCTCCCGCCAGATAGACCGAGGAGGCTCCCATTGTGTATCGCAAGGGGGCACCTTGGTTCTCCCTGCCGGGAAACCTCCCGCGTGGGGACGGAGGCTCTCATCCTTCCCAGACGGGAACAGTATGCATGCGACCCAGGCGGTTCTGAGAGAGTTTAGGGAAAACGTTCCAGATCTGACTTGGAATATCCTCTTAAAGCGTGATAACGATTCTGAGGTTCAATTGTGGGTTTTTGGAAGACATAATCGCGTTCAACGTCCGAAAATTCTTTCAAAAAAGTGCATTCCTTCTGGAGTGCCTAGGGTCAAGGCTAGATGTCAACTTTGTTGCCCATTGTTGTTTGAATTGATCAATCTCGAGTATCTCGTAAGGACTTTGTGTATTTGTGTTGCGTTTTTAAGACATATCATTATGATAAAAGTCATCTAGGAGTTGCGGAAGCCTCGGGCACGACGGACTCAAATGCTCCTGTGACAGACTTCCTTTTTTTCGAGTCGAAGACCAAGGTGCCGGCACATCGGGGTTACCTAACGAGAGAGATTTCTCAGAGCTTCGTTAGTTTACTTCTCAATCGTTTTAGTTACCTGCTCCTGAAACGTACTGCACTTCTCTTCACCCAAAGATGTGAAGAAGGGAGCGCAATGATGTCCAGCCTGTTGGAGAAAGTCAGGAGTGAGCATGTTAAACGGTACAATACTTCTGCCATTCAAAAAGGTAGTCAAGTGCTTAACTTCTGCAGATTTCCGTCAGAAATAAATGTCAGTAAAGACATTCATATTCCGAATAGCTTCATACAAGAACTGAAGGGTGATCATCGTTAGATTCCACAATTACGCCCTGGCGATGTACCCTATTAGGTGCAAAAATATTCGTAACTACAGTGGACTCTTAAGCTCTCTTGTTTCAGTTCCACAATAGTCACCCGTGGAAAAGTATACTCATACCGAGCTTATTGGGAGAGGCCAAGTAAATCGAGGCAAGACATAGTCCCCCTTTGCAGTTCCAATTCTTTCAAAGTCCTATGGATCCATTGTTGTTTTTCTGTATAATAGAGTTTACAACTCTGTAAATGTTGTTCTTGACGAGTTCGAGGTGTCCGATCGCTTCGATCACCTTGGCAAATCTGTTGGTCATTTTAACCATTACTGTCGGAGAACTGTCTTGGAACTCATGAGACTAATACAGTCTCAAACCTTTTATTTTAAGAAGTTAAGCGAGTTATCATTCACTAAGGTAGAGCAAACATGGAGTCTAACGCCTCCACTCCAGTAGCTCACAATCAGGCACGAATTATCCGCTTGGAGGCATCGCTGAGGGCACCGTTAACGGCACAGTATGTTTTTCCACCATTGTTAAATTCTAAGCTTGGTAATCGTCACCTCTCAATTGTATCTTTTAGGATGCCGCAGCGACCGGAAAGAAGCTCGAACTTCCTATAGAGAGTGAAGAGAACCATCCTTTAGGTATGCGCACATGACTCCGATGTCTGCTTGAAATTTACGACTTATCGTTCTCCAGGTGATGTGAACGCGTTCAGAAGGGACTCGCTCCCTCAGCGGCCCATCAATGAACCCAATTCGAAGTGGTCTCTGTACTACTGGCTATTAAGGACTGTGCGAGTGAAGCCGTTGTCAACTGGTTGAGGGTCGCAATGTTCCTGGTGCACCACTAGGACAAGGGCAGTTTGAGTGTCGACCAATATGAGGTAGCTTCGAGCAACCTAATCTTTTCATACACTTATAATTCTTCTTGGGTAGGAATTCATCCGATGGTCGCTTCATCGTGCACGACAAGGATGTCCTATGATGGCTTTGAAAACGTTGGTGATTTCAATACTTACCGAAGTCTGAGTACGGTCACGAACCAGTTCACTATTAGTTCCAAATACTTCCGATGGGTAGTCAACCTGTCGCCGAATTTCTTTACCCAATCTTCAGGCAGACGTACTGGCCAGAGCAATACTAGAAGAAAAGAAGTCTCTCTGCCTTTATAAGGACCTTGTGAAGCCCCCCGATGGCGTTTCCTTCAGAGTTGCGAACTGCTCAAGGATCTGGTATTTCGAGGAAAATCCCACATTCCTCAAGGATATGCGAAATTTCCAACAGTCGAAGTTTGTACCTTGATGATTCAGCGTTTGTTTCCAGGTGGATTTAGTTGATCTGGCCACAAAATGGGTCCCGCGCGAACGCGTCAGCCTGTTTACACAGGCTGTTTCTCTATTGAGGTTAATTTTTTTGGGGGTGAGTAACAAAGAAAACATCCTTTTGTGATATGCATGTCCTCACTGATAATAGACCATTTCAGCTTACTGATCCGCCGACAAAAATTCGCGAGTTCTCAGTCAGAAAAAAACGGGCGCAACGACAAGAATGACAAATTGGAGGATTCACCCAAGGAAATTCTTTTCAAACTTACAGGTATGTCTTTCTTCTTCTCGCCGGATGCTGAGAAGCAAAATATTTTCGTTCGGATTAAGCTGAAGACCTGCTCGAGTATGGTCATGA
Organism: Aplectana chamaeleonis; assembly: GCA_029168955.1. Classification (NCBI taxonomy): domain Eukaryota; kingdom Metazoa; phylum Nematoda; class Chromadorea; order Rhabditida; family Cosmocercidae; genus Aplectana; species Aplectana chamaeleonis. The sequence continues at coordinate 494,739 of JAPDOI010000139.1, read as the reverse complement.
CGAGATCAAAAGCGCAGTTTTAGTAAACACATGCATGTAATTCCAGGTAGGTAAACGTTGCTGAACAAACTGAATGCAAATTTGCTAAAAACTTATTTTATTCAGGTATTTATGTTCGCTCGGAAAAATGGACGAAGAGCGCCACGCGTCGCTCTTGATCCTATCAGCTGAAAGGAATGTCTGAAGGAAGCACTTGTTGAACGCGGCTCAGAGAGCTTTGCAGGTTTCGTTCCTTCAATCTCAAAAATTTCTATCAGTTTTAGTGGTATGATAACCGCTCGATTTTTTCTGCTATTACGCTAAAATCAGGCAGGACGTGCGCGGGTACGACTACGACACGGATAGAAATAAATGGATCCCAGATAAGGTAAGCTCTACCTCGTAATTTGCTTCGTAAATTGAAATAAACGTTGAAAATTGTCAATACTTCAGCGCTCTACAAAGCGAGCGTGCACGTCGAACGAAGTCGAAGTCGTCGATTGAGGGAAGCCGAATTTTTATTTCACTTAAACCTGCAGACCTCACAATCGTGAACATGGTAGCCCATGTCTTTCTTCTCGCTTTTTTCATTCTGCTGTCGATACAGCTTCCATCCATCTTTCGATTGATTCAATTCGTCTGATTTATCGCTGTCAGTAAATCCTTGAATTTTTTTCTCTGATCAATGCCTCATGTAATTAAATTGTTGTTCCTCATGTAATTAAATTGTTGTTTGTAACTGAATTTTTGGGGTATTTCTGCTCAAGAAGGGAAGCGAGTCTACGGAGCTTTACATTTTGTTATATCATTCCACTGTAATATGGGTGTATGAATAGGATACAGTCCTAATAGATGTCCTCATAGAAATATTATAGTTACCTCATAGACATTTTATAGTGGGCTCCACATAGGATTATTACAGTTATCTTTTCATAGAAATATTGTAGTTATCTCCTCATAGCGTAATTATAGTTATCTCCTCATAGCGTAATTATAGTGATCTCCCTATAGAATTGGAATAGTGACCTCATAGAGAATATATATAATACAATTATATTCGCCTATTTGTTAATTTAGTTGTTGTTAATAAATTTGTGGGTTTGTCTGAAAAATGCGATGAATAATGAATGGAAATACCGAATACTTCTCAATTAGGTAGCATTTTCGTTTCAGTCTGTGGGTGGTCGTGACTCAAATTCAGCTTTTTTAGGCAAAATTTATAGTTGTTATCGGAATCTCAACGAATGAAAGCGGATAACGCCATTAATAAGCATGCAAAAACGGCCAAAACATATTAGGAGTAATAAATTATGACCGAATATATGGTAGAAATACCCATAGGTGCTGTAAATAAGCAGATCAATAATTAAAACGAACGAAAGGTCAAGCTGTAGTAGGTGGAATACCCGGTTGCACCGCGGGAGTACAGTCGGGTGCATGAAGGGGGGTTGTGCGGTTGCATGGCGGGGGTGGTGCAGTGCGAAGGCGGGGGAAATTCGGGACAAAGGCAATGTGTCTGGTCCCACCCACCGACATTGCCCCGCGCTGCACCCGTCCCAGTGTCTGAGTACTTATCTATGTCATTTCGCCAAAAATTGCTCGGACAGATGGCAAAAAATGGCCTGCGGGGCAAATATTGTAATTTCAGATCCAACAACCTGAATATCTCTGTGAAAAGTCAAAGCTCCCATCACTCTTGGCGTGTGCGCGATGCAGGGCCTTGTGTCTACCATCCGATCTCTCGCTGTCTCGAGTCTGCTTCGCATCCGCACGCCAAAACCTACGGGAGTGGCTTTTTGACAGATTGCATAACAAGTGGCCTAAATTTCGTGCTGTCGGTGGTTGAATTCAGTAGGAGAAAAAAGCGCAGGAACTCATTCTTCAGCGAATAGTTACAATACCAGCCATAATTTTAGTTCCTAAACGCGTCCGCGACGCGAAATCGCGGCCAAAAACGTTGGGAGTGAATATTCTCGTAATCTTAGATAACCATTCGATTTGACTCATTGCGCTGATTTCAAAAATGTATTCAAGCTTGGAAGAAACACAATGCTTTGCCTATTTATTGTCTGTTTTTGACAAATAAATTGCACCCTCTGAAAGTTGTTGACGTGTCTGCGAGCGCTGGACTCTCGAAAGGTCTTGATCCCTTGGAGGAAAAGCAGGTCATAACAACGTTGGTAGTGAATTGCGTTTTTTTCAGACTTGAATATATTTTTGAAAGCAGCAGAATGAGGTCCACTCCAAACAGGAACGACTTTTTCGACGCGATTCGCGTCGCCGACCAGGGATGTGCGGAATTTTCTGTTTTCTGTTTTCTGCCCATTTTAGGCCATTTTTTTCTGTTTTCTGTAAAAACAGGCAAAAATTGGACAGAAAACAGAAAGAAACGTGCACCGCGATTTGCAGCAGGACTGTTTTTTTCTTAGATTTTTCGAAGCTAAGCAAATAGGGTGAGGGTGCACTTCACCCGCGTGGTGAAAGGAAACGGTGCTGTTCGCTGTACACGGTCGGGTTCGATCCTCGCCGAGGTGAACCAAACCAACCAACTCTCCGGGATCCTTCAACTGCTAACAGGTTCATGTAAGGAGATGAAGGCACTCATTGGGAAGTCGGCTGGCCCCCGCAAGCCACTATATAAGCACGAAACACATTCCTCTGAGAAAATTTGCCGCGTCAGCGCCGGGAAAGAACCGCGATCCTCGAGTGTGTCGCGATAGTTCCGCGATAGTACCGCAGCTGCTCCGTGATCAGATGATTCTGCTGCCGTGCCTTGAGCCTCGACATCGCCGCGTTAGTACCGCAGCGGCTCCGCGTTATAACCGCGTCGGCTCCGCGAGGATGCAGCGGCGAAGCCGCGTGGAGTACGATGCACTGTGCTGTGTGGTAAAGCGAAATTTTCGCCGGTTCAATATACCCAAATTTGAGGTACATTCCGTGTTTTCTTGAGCGCAAAAGCGGTGGTAACCTCTGTCCTGATCACACAAAGGACGTAGCGACCACAGGTGCGAATTTTTGTTCTTACCATTAGACCCCCTCTAGTTGTCTTATAATTCTTGAATAACTTCATATCAGACACTCTCCCGAAGCCGCTGCGGCGTTATCGCGGAGCCGCAGCGGCGATTTCTCTCAGAGTCAAGCCTCTACGAATACCCGCTCCCAGCGTACGCGCCTTAGTAGAGCGGGGTGATGTTGACCCCAGCTGTACTATGCCGCAAAACTCTAAATACGTGTTCTAGCTCACTGCAACGCAGATGGCACAGAATTCAGTCAAGATGAAGATCCAAAAAATTGATGGTGAGCCTATGAGGCAGATGATAATTCTGCTACAGAGGTACGAGAGGCTCTCAGCAAACGGCGAGTCTGGTCGTTTATACTCTAAGGCGTCGTTTATACTTCCGCCACCGAGCGGCGCCGCGAAGTGCAATCCTATGATATCGATCGTGCCGCTCCGCGTGATCAATATTACAGAAATGTACTTTGCCACGCCGCTCGGCGGCGGGAGTATAAACGACCCGTAACGGTACAGGCGCGCGGTACGGGCGTGATTATCAGCTCTAAGGAGTAGTGCAGTGTTCAAACCAGCAGTTATCCCGCAATAAGTGTCAAAATAAGTACACCCAGGAACGGAAAGCTCGCTCCGACTTCAACACGTGCTCCTTGCGCAGACATATGTATTGAGCTTCTAATAAAGTAATCGAACTTTTATTGCCTGAGAAAAGGAAGGTTCGATGAACATTTGTCATCTCATCGCACTCATAATCTGCAATACTTGAGCGTCTATACTTTCTGCTCTGGCCAACTGTAGGGTTCCAAAAATTTAATGAAAGAAGCATAGATCACTCGAAAAATGTTTGACAAAAGTTCAATGTTTCGAAAAATTTCGTTTAGTGTACGCTGAACACGTTTTATCGATTTTTGAAAATTTTCTGTTTTCTGTTTTCTGCCCATTTTTAAAGATTTTTTTCTGTTTTCTGTCAAACTAGATTTTCTGTTTTCTGTCTTTAAATTTTTTTCCGCACATCCCTGTCGCCGACGCATTTTGACACAGAAATTATGGCCGGCAATGGTCGGTCTAGTAGTTGCAAAATATGAGTATGCCCTAGGCGCTTCAGTCCGAGCGTAAATTACGCTTTTTTGGCATGTAAATTTGTTCACGCAGAATGGCACGGAAATCATTAAAAAAAGAGAACACAAAGAACATTCAACAAGTTAGCTCCGAATTGCAGCTTGTGACCGAGCGCAAGTCCCTATTTATGGGCAAAAATTTAACATGAAAGACATTTTTCACTAACTGCAAAGAAAACCGCTATGTTGCTCAGAAAAAAATACGCTAAAAAACTTAAATTATTAATGCATGCAGCAGGTGTACATGTCTAGGAAGAGAACACCCACTTTAAGAGTTCAGCGCTGGACGACTTTGTTGAAAACAAGACACTCGTTGATACCAGCCGGAATTATTTACACAAACGAAGGTGAGGAAGGCAGTGTTCGCCGGGGGAACTGCCTGGCACGAGTTGAACAAGGGAGTAAACCCAGCGGAAACCAGTTTCACTATTAGAATCCTCCGTCGCGGAGTCTTCAAGATCATCAAGAACAGCTGGCTGGCGATGTGAAGTAAGCGTCACATTCTTAAAGACACAGTCCAACCTCAGAATCGCTTTTTCGTTTTTCTACCTATCGTGGAGAAAATTCCACGCTGATCACAATAATGTCTCCCGAATCGCTCACAGCTGACTACGAACGGAGTTATGGTCCCTCAAAGATTTTGAATTTGAACGGCGAGAAACTCGCGGACGAGTTGTCTCGAGCCTGTATTTTCTCGTTATTCGCAGCCATCGTTCTGAAGCAGGCCACAATATAAAGCCAGACCAAAAACAAATCGAAAAACATAGATTTTGAATAAAATCATTCGTGCGTCTCTTCCTTATTGAGGTAGGAAACCTGGCAGTGGGCGCTACCCATTTTTTCTTTCAAGGGGGCGTGGCCCACTTTTTCCTGGCTTTTTCTCGCTTATTTGAGCGAATTGAGATTTCGTGTTCGGCAGGAATGCTATAGGCGGCGACCGGACCATTATATCGAAAATTACCTCTGAGGTTGGACTGTGCCTTTAATATGTAGCGTTCGTTCTTATAGTGAAGGCTATGTCCACGATGATCCTCACAATAATGGATTATATTTGCTAAAACGAGTTCTTGGCCCTGGGTATAACTGGAATGGCCAAGAAGTTTGAGAAAAAAAAGCCAGATGTACATAGCCTCTATAAAACGTTTGAGCTTCAAAATTCTTAGGGGAGTGACTTCCTTGTTTTCTGTTTCCTATACCAAAACGTTGAAGAATAAGATGGATCAGCGCACATTATTGGATGCTAGTACCTTTTGCGACGAAGAGTATCCTAAAATTCGGTCTCCGTCCCCCTGGTGAAAGAAACGTAGGACAACTGTTATATAACGTGGGCGGGGTGACCCAGAGGGTTGGCTTGACCACGAGATTTTCACCCATTTCCAGCCCGTTTTCCATCGTAATTCCGTACTTACTTTTCTTAGAGGGACCTAAAGCCTCATTTCCGCCAAAAAAACGGGCAACTTTTCCATCGTGAACACCGCCTTCAAGACGTGAGAAAATAGTTAAACATATGAAGCTAGGAAAACGGTCAAACACAAGAATCACAAAAGCAAGGAAATAAGAGAACCGAACAATGCACGAGCACCAAAAAGGCAGGGTCACTTGGAGAAAGCAGCCATTCTGAATGAAATGCAACACGTTTTCAATAAATATCATTTTCAATAATAATATCATTTTTTAATAAAAATCTGAATTGGTGCTGTATATCTGCGCCCCTCTCTCTGAACGGAGTTGTCATGTTGAAGCCTGACGAGATAGGCTATTAATCCTTGCTTGCAAAACCTCGACATCTCGAGAACTCAGACAAAAGGACAGGTGAGGGGAAAGGAGCTTGCCGGTGCAACCGCGGTAGCGAATCCAAAGAAAGGTCAATTTGTTGGTGCTACCGCGGATACTGTGGCACGCGACGCAGCGGCTCGCACGGATGCTGTGCAACCGCTGGGGAGGCTTCCGCACATATCGCTGTATCAGGATCACCAACATGTTTTAACGGAGGTTTTATCAATGCTCCTGGTATAAAAGGCTCGTGTCCCTCTGTCAGCTCTTGAGAGCCGGGCCTGGAAAGTGGCCTCGAGTTACTTTCCGAAAGATCCATCAGCATCTGGTGGATCATTTCGTGGCCAAGGCGATATCCCCACTGCTCGGGTTGGAGGGGGTGGGGTGATTTGCGAGCCCATCTCACCCACGGGCCGCATTGGGGTGCCCCGCCGTAGACCGTGGCGGTGGGGTCAGGGATGTGCGGCAATTGTCGTTTGCCGTTTGTCGTTTGCCGGCCATTTTTGGGACTTTTTTGCCGTTTGTCATTTGCCGAAATTTTTGTAATTTTTTCCGGCAAAACATTGAAAGTAAACGCCGCCTATGCTCGCGGCAATGTATGCACTAGGGGTAATCCAATTATCCGTTGTTCGCTCAACCGTTCTCCCGGGTTTCGACTTATCTGGGGTGATAGTGAATGGGTTTGAAAACGCGAGTTAACTCGCAATAACTCAGACATTCGCCGGGTCCGACTCCACCTCGAACGGGGTCCATTCCCAGACTTCTGTCGGGTCGGACCCTTTAGCATTGTTCCTCCACGTAGTCCCAAGTCAGAATACATGGAAGGAGAATAAATTTTATTTCTCTCCCATGTCGTCTCAGTTGGAAGAAGTGAGGGGCCAAAACGGAAAGAGGTTCGACCCGACAGGAATTTGCGGTCGGACCCGTTGAGTTTCTGAGAAGTTTGCAGTAAACTGCAGCTAAACGCGAGCTCTTTATTTGACGATTTTCAGTAAAGCGAGCAGATATTGCTGAAACTACGTACTCGCATGCCACGTTATGAGCCACTAGATATGCATAGTATGAAAAATCCCGCAAAAAGTTATTCACTTTGTATTTTTTGAAAAAATATTGATTTAGAAAAAAATTCTCAAGATTCTTTAGATCGCGGTGAGTTCGCGCAAAACTGCAACTTAACGCGAGCTGACAGAGACATTGGAAATAGAGTGTGAATAAGAAAAAATATGGATAGTTTTGAGAAAGCTATGTATCTTTTTCTTTAATCACATGCTATTTCCATTTTCTCTGTCAGCTCGGGTTAAGTTGACAGTAGATAGCCCAACTCCAAAGTGGTGTTTTAGTTTCTGTTCCAAAGTTCTGATAGATTCTGGCGTAGCAAAAAGAAGCAGGGAGCATTTGTGCGACACACGTGTGAAGGGACTCCGAGAAAGTAATCCGCGGCAGTGCCGGGAAAGTATCGCGACCCTCGACTGTGCCGCGATAGTTCCACGGTAGTACCGCATCAGCTCACTGTGCCACGGAGATTCTGTTGCAGTGTCGTGAGGGTCGACAACGCCGTGACATTTGCGCGAATGTACCGCGGCAGTTTCGTGTTGGAACCGCACGAGCTCTGCGAGGATGCATTAGCGAACCCGCGGCGGCCTTGTGTGGTAGAACGAGATTGTTGCTGGTTTAGTAGCCCAAATTTGACGTACATCCCGTAATTCCTAGGTCGCAATAACGGCACTCTGTCTCTATAGGCAGAGGACGTGAGCATTGCAGGTGTCTATTTTTATTCGCAGGCCCACCGAGTTTTATTATGACTCATTTCATATGAGTTACTCGCAGTCGATCCTATTCTTGTCAGAGGCAGCCACCGATTGCGGAGCTGCAGCGGCACTACCGCGGAGCCGCAGCGGCATTATCGCGGGGCCGCCAAGACATTGCCGCTGTTACTCCGCGATAGTGCCGCTTTGGTTACTGTAGGAGCCAAGGCCGCTTACTCGCGAAGCCGCAGCGGCAATTTCTCTAATTTCCATGAGGTCCCACATGTCTTGTTTTAGTTCATCTGATGCCTTGAAATGGAACTAATCTCTTGAATTGGAAATATTAGAATGTTTACATAGGTGTTGGAAAAAAAAGGAAAAAGAGTAGAGCCGCACATGTGAATAACTTTTGGGTCAATCTAGGGGATGAGGTTTTTTGCCGTTTGCCGTTTGCCGAAATCTCAAAATCGTTTGCCGCACATCCCTGGGTGGGGTCCCCTTTGCGCACTCGGAAACACCAAGGATATTTTGAAAAACGAGTGGCGAGTGGGATAGGTACTTATCGGCTGCCCCGCGGTGTGAATTTGGATACCCATCTACCCCCTTGGTCGAATTTTGGACGAGGATTGGACAGAAAAATTTTTTGAACCTCAATGTTGCTACAGGACCCGTACCTCTTTACATTATTCTAGGGGCTTAACGAGAATTCTATTCAAATTTTTGTCTGGAGGGAATATTAGAGGCGCTGAACACAAATATGGTGTCTATTTTCAAATTTACGAATAATTACGGTAGGTTACGGTAGCTCAATGACATTAGTGCTACTATAATCTGTCACAGTCATCGATGCAGCTAAAAACGGACTCCTTGTGCTCATGTTCAACGCTTCAAATAACCTCTCAGAGATGAGCTCAGGCTAAGACGATTTGACCTAGAGCGAGCTTAGGCTAAGAAAATTCGACCTAAAGCGTTAAAAGGGGTTTATGGAATACAATCCTCCACTGATTTGCGTATCGTGATCCATTGCGATGTTGATGTCGTCGAAAATCGTTGCTGTGGAACAAAATCTTGGATGTATATGTACCCGAGTCTATTTCACTATCGACTTGACAATATTGCGCTGCGAATTGATAGAATTATATTTATGATGTGATTTTTTGATCATAATATGAAAAAAGAAAGCCCTCTGTGAATTCGAGACCTAGTCACCAGCCTACCACTGCCCCTCCCTACCAACTGTGCCATCAATGCTATTGCTAGGCCCGCTAAGCTATTCGTAGACTAGGAGAGGGTGCAATATCCGGGCAACTTCCCGAGCTTACTACAGATAAATGACTCGCGGTTGGTCGCCTATACTATCTCGCCATGTCAGGCATAAACATTTCCACATACTATTAGATTTTCTCAGTACAGACCTACACTTCTTATACTTCCCTTGTGAGTAGTGGCAAAGTCAATGGAAGAATTTGTTATACTCTGACATAGATAGTATACTCTGGCACTCGTGGATGTCTACCCCACTGCCAAAACACTGGTTTTTGTAGAGCTTAGGGCAAAACCCCCTATTCAGGTGGAGTGGTGATTATTTATCACGACTTTTCGATGAGCCTACGTCCACAACCAATTTTCGCCCATTGAGGCAGCTGTGGATATAATGCCTAGCTTGCTCGAATAAGTACGAGCGGAGTAAGCAGTGGAGCGGTCGGTCATAGCCAAACATTACAGTAATAAGGAGATTCTGACATGATAAGCCCGATACGCCTGATAAGCTCAAAACGAGGGAGCTGGGCTATAATTAGGTCGCAACCGAAGAGCTGGCCGCGACGTCGTGCGCGTAGCGAATAATATCTTTTCGTCATCATTCTATCCTTTTTTTCTCACTTTCTGTGTCATTATCTTTTCAATATCATCTCATAATCTTCTCATTATCATGGGGTTGTTGCACCCCACTCTCTCCTTCCCCCGCTGTGTTATACGTCCTAAATCATCCGTTCGACAGATACAGTTTTTCTTCTGTAATATTCATTCCAAATCACCTAGTCCACATATACCACCCCTTACCCCTGATTAATTATTCATGCACTGCTGGTTATTCGATGATTTCTGACTGCAAGCGCTTGCTGAATTACATTGGCCAAAACTTTTGTTTGTATTTGTTTTAAATAATGCACCCTTTCTCACCCTCACTGCCTCAACTTCCTCCAGTTTCCTACACAATTTCGACCACCACTCCCCAACCTATCGCCCTTCATTAATATGTTACGCTTTCCTACTCTTGTTACCGAGACCCTGTTATTCAAGGTGTACTCCCTGATACGAGTTGGTATATGCAAACACAAAACTGCCTCCCCCTCCTTCTTCTGCCTGTAATATTCCTGCTGGCTCTCAAACAATTTCCTATCCTGTATATCCTTCATCACTAGCTATATTTTGCTGTATACTATGTAATAGTCCATCCTGTTATATACATACAGTAGTCGACAAAAATCTATTGACATCGTGTTTTTTTGGAATATCTTTGCTCCCCTTAGGACTATTGATTTCATCTTTTGACCCGGTATTTTCGGTCATTATGCCGATATAGCAAAGTAGTTATGCTCCAGGACTATAGCTCAAATATTCATCGATGAGGTGGAAAATTTTCAACATTCGCAATTTGCGAAGTTTTGTTTCCTCTTCAACTCGATCGATTTACTTGTCGTTTTCGATATCCTCTTGATGTATTTTGTATTTTGTAGGATTGATCGTTTATTAAGAAGTGAGAATTTGTTACAGAGTGATCGAAGACCTATCATCCTAGGTTCTAAAATAGGTCCATCAGGAGCCGTCCCCGGAAGTCTGGTCGGGATCACAATGCAAGCAATTCAAGAAATTTTGAAAGTTGGCGTGAGACATCAATTGAGGCAGGAAGCTCGAGGAAGACATCGTGAAACAAGAGCAATGCTGGAGGGTATCATGTCACGCATCTCACGCGACATTTCGATGCCTAGTGAGAAGGACATCATAGGAAAACTTAAAGGCACAGTCCAACCTTAGAATCGGTTCTCTGCTTTTCTGCCTATCTTGGTAACGGTCCCACTGTCATTCCAACAATATCTTTGGGATCGTACAGAACCCCTTGTAAACGGAGTTATGGCCCCTCAAAAATTAAGCTGCGGAAGCATGGTGGACGAGTTGTCCGAGGCTTGTAACTTGCGTCTTTTGCTACCAATGTATGCGAACGGACTTGAATGGATAGAGAGTCTGAGAATAAAGGCAAGAACGGGGATATTGATCGGAACATCTCGCCACTAATCAGCTCGAAAGTTCGCAAAAGGGGCGTGCCAAAGTGGCTTCTCGAGGTGGGCTCCCCACGGGTGCGTTTCAAGAACGTTCCCACAACGCTGTGGGAGGCAAAACAACCTCCCCATGGACAAATTTGCTTTCCATGGATGCGAGTTATAACTGAAAATTGCTCCCACGTGGCCGTCGCTACGATTCCATGGACGCGTTTTGCCATGGAAATGTTCTTGGAACGCACCCCTGAGTGTCTTCCTCCTATATCTCGTGACAGGTGTTGTACTGGGTGGGTCTACTTCACAACTATGTTAAAATGCCAGATTTCGTCTCACGTGTTGGACTGTTCCTTTAAAGGCAGTGTTCACGATAAATCTCGTTCTCGAGGTCTCGGTGTGACACGCTAAGTTGGCAGATACTGGAGAGGATAAGGTCGAAGAAAGCAACGAAAACTGGCCAGAAATAAACACAAACGGCTTTGAAAGCTCTCCCGGTGCGCCTACCTATCCCGGTCCGCCCCCCAATCGGACGAGCTTGTGGCGCCGCACACGTTTCGATGGCAAATTGCCAAGCAACTCTACCGCAGTTAGGATTATCGATTCGCGTAGATTTCGCGATTAGCGCGCGCTTGCCGAAATCAGTAGGGCCCATGATTCTCGTCCACGCCCTGAATTTAGAAACCGTTATTTTGACTTATTCTGGACGTTTTTCTTTCCTTTTTCTTCACTATTAGTTACCTCACGACCATAACAATCCCGTTTTTGGGTCAAACTCGAGTGCGATATTCATCGTGAACACTGCCTTTAAGGAATTTCATTAACCGCAGGCGATTTCAAGGTTTTGTTTCTCTGTGCAGTCCATTCAAAGCTTTCTCAGATATCTGTAAACGCTGCGAAACTACGACACCGTGGTTGTGGAGTTCTCGGACGTCGTCCCATCAAATAGCTTTTGATGAGAGTAAGGCATCAGAAGACAAGACTAGCGTGGGCGACGGAGCATCATCAATAGAGTTAACAGCAATGTTAAAAAATGTCTCTTTAGCTTAATTAAGGTCTCGTTCGCTTGGAGCACTACATAAAGCTGAGAAAACGGCTTTTTACCAATGCTGTTGAGTCTAGGGCATCTGCTCCGTCGCCCACGCTAGTCTTACCTTCTGATGCCTTACTGCCTCACTCTAATGAAAAGCCATATGATGGGACGATGTCCGAGAACTTCACAACCACGGTGTCGATGTTTTGCAGCGTTGACAGATACCTGAGAAGCCTTTGAATGAGTTGTACAGAGATATAAAACCTTGAAATCGCCTACGGTTCATGAAGTTCCTGAAGTTTTCCTCTGCTGTCCTTATCATTAAACCTCGAAATGTCGCGTAAGATGCGTGTTATGATACCTCCAGTTCTGGTCTTGTCTCGCGATGTCTTCTTCGAGCTTCCGGTCTCAGTAGATGTCGGGTGCGCAACTTTAGGATAAAATCAATTAGTGGGACTGTAATTAGTGATCGTTCGCACCTCGACTCAGATTACCAGGAGGTATAATTATCTGCCTCGACTCAGAATCTCTCGCCAACTCCGCACGGCGACTAGATCGCCGCAACGCGACGATGAGGTTTGCCTTCGTATTCCTCGTTTAGGAGGGTGAGTGGATGCATTGGCATCGTTCTGAATGGGGCACTCCTAATGACTCTGCCATAGGCAAAGATAGAGGCATGGTAATCTCATTGATTGGTGTTAGAGGAAGGTAACGAATACCGAATGGATAAGGATAAAAAACAAAACCAGGATTTATCTCTACTAATGAAAAACAAATGGTGTTCAATTAATTTAAAGGCAGTGTTCACGATAATCTTCAATTTTGAGATTAAACGCTAATTCGATAGTTTGGCCCCCGAGTAGAACAGAAATGACGAAGAAACCGAGAGAAACGCCGCAGAATGGCACGAAATCCTTTACTCTCACCCCAGTTCTTTACTCTGAGTGGAACTATTTGTTGTGGCAATGGAATATTTTGTGGACCCGTCTTTTGCGGTTCTCTATTTTGTGTTGCTGCGTTCTTCCGTTCGGACCCTAACTAATACTGTTTCGCTCATAATTTTGTTCCATTTTTAGCCCCATTTTTTTACCGGTGACAACATGTTCATCCAAACGGACAACTAGTTCAGGCTAGAGATTAATGTCATTGAAATAAGACGTTTAAAGGCAGTGCCCACGATAAATTTCGTCTTCGGTTTTTGGCCGGAAATCGAAAGTTGTTTTGAGTAGAAAACTCGGGAACGAAAATTATCGTGAACACTGCCTTTAAATGAATGTGGATGCATGGAACTTGAAAATTGAATTACTTGATAGAATCTGTGGAATTTAAATAAAATAATCATAGAAATGTAATATAATAATGACATTGAACAAGTCCTGAAATAATCATCGAAATAAAATAAAATAATCAATAATCATCATCGAAATGAAGCAATAGCTTGCAGCGAAAGTTTCATCGATAAATGAATGTGGATGCGTGGAACATGAAAATCTAATTACTTGATGGAACCTATGGAATTTGAATAAAATAAACATCGGAAAAAAATCTCATAATATTCATCAGAAAAATAATGAAGTAATCATCGGAATGGGAACTTTTTTTTGAAAATAAAAGGATGAAGGATGAAGTTCTCGGCGTATATCAATCCTCTGGGAAAATAGGTTTAAAAATTATGGCAGGTGCCCAGACTAGGAAATTTTTAGACGAATAAGCATTTGCATAAAAAAGTCAATAAAACAATTGTTATATTAGCGAAAAAAATTGTTTACCTTTGTGGGTACAAGCAGGTGGGTATGTGCTAATCGTAGACCGTTTCATCTACGTGTAATGAAGGACTGACGTTTCTCGGGACGAGATTGTAGAGTACTGGAAGAAGATGTCGCGTTTTGCAACAAACTCAGCTGTGTGATTCTTTAGTACTTTTGTCACCAAATACTTATGTAAATTAATAATTTTCTGCGTGTAATAATCCAGTGGATCTTACATAATTGTTTTGTGTTCAAATATCTAGGAAAAGTAAAACTGCATGCTCATGTAATATCTAATAAACATGCGCTGTCAATCCTCCTAATCAATATACTGGCAAAGGATCGGTTACCGTCTGTAGTCCAATCATAATCCGAGAGGCAGCAATTGAACCTGCATAACTGGCCGCGCGGAAACCGCCGCGCGATCTTAGCTGTCTGCTCTCTCTCTCGAGGTGGGAGGGGCCTTCTGGCGAGCGAGCCGAGGTGCGAACAGCGCTAACGAGTTTTTAATTACACCAGCGATCTCTGATTTTATCCTAAAGTCTTACCTTCTGATGCCTTACTGCCTCACTCTAATGAAAAGCCATATGATGGGACGATGTCCGAGAACTTCACAACCACGGTGTCGATGTTTTGCAGCGTTGACAGATACCTGAGAAGCCTTTGAATGAGTTGTATAGAGATATAAAACCTTGAAATCGCCTACGGTTCATGAAGTTCCTGAAGTTTTCCTCTGCTGTCCTTATCATTAAACCTCGAAATGTCGCGTAAGATGCGTGTTATGATACCTCCAGTTCTGGTCTTGTCTCGCGATGTCTTCTTCGAGCTTCCGGTCTCAGTAGATGTCTAACGCCAACGTTCAGAATCTCTAGATTGGCTTGTATTGTTATCCCGAGCAGACTTCCAGGAACGGCTCTTGATGGACCCATTTTAAAACTTCGGATGATAGATTTTCCATCACTATGTAACAAATTTTCACTTCTTAATAAACGACGAATCCTACAAAATACAACATTCACCAAGAGAATATCGAAAACGAGGAATAAATCGATCGAGTTGAAGAAAAGACAAAATGCGAATGTTGAAAATGTTTTCCATCATCGATGAATATTTGCGCAATATTCCCGTAGCATACTTTATTATATCGTCATTATGACCGAAAATTTCGTGGCAAAAGATGAAATCGATAGCCCCAAAGGGAGCAAAGATAAAAAAAGACGATGTCAATAGATTTTTGTCCACTACTGTATTAAACATTATATTAATATATATGTAGTGCAGGGTTCGGCACGAGGTGTGGACAAGGCTAAATTTTCTCGGACCCCCCTCTAAAAGCAAACTTTTGGCTATTTTCTCAGACTCCCTCCCAGAAGCGATAATAGGTCAAATTTTTGGCGATTTTCTCGGACCTCCTCCTAGTAGCGTTAATTGTCTGTTTTTGTAGTGAAGTTGAAATAGAAGGAACAACTTATTCGAAAAGGTGTATAATTTGAAAAAGAACAACCATTTCAAAAAAAAACAAGACATTAACATTGGAATAGATCACGGACGAGGCTTTTCTTTACGGATTACATGAACTTGCCTGCGTTTTCGAATACCTCAGCTAAAGTTAGGGTTTTGATTATAGTGAAGGCTCTCCTAATATGGACTATAAGACACTTAGGTTTGAACGTGTATCCAGAAATTATCAATGATTCCGGGTAGGAAGCTAAGGTATATATATATTTGGTAGAAAAGAAGCGTGGAGAAGATGAAGTGATTGGCTAAGGTCAAGAATACGAGATATCTCGAAGAAATAAATGTGTTTCCAAATTAATATGAGTTCGCGAATTCATTTCGCAAGTTCAAGAAGAACATGTCACTTCAGATTTATAGACTTCTGGTTCGAAAGAGCGTCATCCGATTTGGTTACGTTGCGAATTTCATTCTCCGAAACCCACTCATACGCGAAACACACGACACGGGTTCGATCCCGCAAGGTGCTTAATTTTTGGAAATCATTAGACCTCACTTTTTTTTTGCAAAGTAAGGGTCACGAAATTAAGATATGAGAGTCGAGAGTGGTGGATTTACTCTATATACAAATTTTCAGCCTTTAAGATGGACGCTGAAAAGCACTTCTCTGTGTGGCCCACGTCTGTCGAAGGTGCGGTCGCACTGGAAGTCTACATTTTTGCAAGGTATGAGTCAGGAGAATACGATGATAGAGTCGAGCGTAGCCGATTTGCCCTGTATACGCACTTCCACCATCCAACATAGATGCTGAACACCGCTACAGTATTAGGCCTCACACTTTTCTCAGGTGTGGTCCAGCCGGAAGTCGTCAATTTCGACATTTAGGTGTGACGGGAGTAGGATAATTGAGTCCAGCGTGGTCTATTTACCCTTTCCACAATTTTTTTACCGTCCCAGTGTGACGCCGAAGACCGCTACATAGGGAGCGGAACAAGGAAAAAAAACGTCGAAGTCCACAAACCTGCAATAGGGTTTTAAAACACTTGTAACATAGCTTCCAAAAGAGCTACCCCGAGTTTGAGCAAAACTAAGAAACTAGGTTTGTAGCCCTACCGAATGAAACTTTACTCGTTTCCAGAGGACGCCTTGCAAAAAATTTTCTAGGTGTGGACATTTGATGTTTTGAGCATAAATGTCCGCACCTAGCCAGCGCATTTAGGTGTGGACATTTATGCTCAAAACATCAATTGTCCACACCTAGAAAATTTTTTTGTAAGGCGTCCTCTGGGAGCGAGTAAAGTTTCATTCGGTGGGGTTACAAACCTAGTTTCTTACCCCCCTTTCATACTTCGAAAACCGCGAAAAAAATCGCAGATCTGCAATGGTTAAGCATACCAGAGTATCGCGAATTTTATCGCTGGCGAAAAAAATCGCACATTCAAGCTGCGATTTTTGACGCGGATTGCAGCGATAAATGTCGCTCATAGTTGTTTTATCGAATTCATCGAAAAATTTTGTGCGATTTTTTTCGCAGCTTGAAGATTTGCGAGAAGAATGGTTGAGATCATTCTTGTCGCAATAGCGTCATCCTAGAGAAGTTAGCAGCTTATTTTTGTTAAGCTCGCATAGAGTATTGTGTATACAAGTGCGCAGGACTTCAGTGGGAGTGTGCAGGACGTGATAGAAAGTGTGCAGGACTTCAGTGGGAGTGTGCAGAACTTTGGGAGGAGTGTGCAGGACGTGATAGAAAGTGTGCAGGACTTCAGTGGGAGTGTGCAGGACGTGATAGAAAGTGTGCAGGAAACCAGTGGGAGTGTGCAGGACGTCATAGAAAGTGCACCGGACATCAGTGGGAGTGTGCAGGACTTTAGGGGAGTGTGCAGGACGTCATAGAAAGTGCGCAGAATATCAGTGGGAGTGTGCAGGACACCACAGAAAGTGTGCAGGACATCAGTGGGAGTGTGCAGGACGTGATAGAAAGTGTGCAGGATATCAGTGGGAGTGTGCAGGACGTGATAGAAAGTGTTCGACCCACCAGTGAGAGTGTGCAAGACGTGATAGAAAGTGTGCAGGACTTCAGTGGGAGTGCGCAGGACGTCATAGAAAGTGTGCAGGAAACCAGTAGGAGTGTGCAGGACGTCATAGAAAGTGTGCAGGACATCAGTGGGAGTGTGCAGGACGTGATAAAAAGTGTTCGACCTACCGGTGGGAGTGTGCAGGACGTGATGGAAAGTGTGCAGGACTTCAGTGGGAGTGGGCAGGACGTGATAGAAAGTGTGCAGTATATCAGTGGGAGTGTGCAGGACGTGATAGAAAGTGTTCTGACCCACCAGTGGGGGTGTGCAGGACGTGATAGAAAGTGTGCAGGGACTTCAGTGGGAGTGCGCAGGACGTCATAGAAAGTGTGCAGGATATCAGTGGGAGTGTGCAGGACGTGATAGAAAGTGTTCGACCCACCAGTGGGAGTGTGCGGGACGTGATAGAAAGTGTGCAGGACTTCAGTGGGGTGTGCAGGATGACATAGAAAGTGCGCAGAATATCAGTGGGAGTGTGCAGGACACCACAGAAAGTGTGCAGGACATCAGTGGGAGTGTGCAGGACGTGATAGAAAGTGTGCAGGACTTCAGTGGGAGTGCGCAGGACGTCATAGAAAGTGTGCAGGATATCAGTGGGAGTGTGCAGGACGTGATAGAAAGTGTGCAGGATATCAGTGGGAGTGTGCAGGACGTGATAGAAAGTGTTCGACCCACCAGTGGGAGTGTGCAAGACGTGATAGAAAGTGTGCAGGACTTCAGTGGGAGTGCGCAGGACGTCATAGAAAGTGTGCAGGATATCAGTGGGAGTGTGCAGGACGTGATAGAAAGTGTTCGACCCACCAGTGGGAGTGTGCAGGACGTGATAGAAAGTGTGCAGGACTTCAGTGGGAGTGTGCAGGACGACATAGAAAGTGTGCAGGATATCAGTGGGAGTGTGCAGGACGTGATAGAAAGTGTGCAGGACTTCAGTGGGAGTGTGGAGGACGTCATAGAAAGTGTGTAGGATATCAGTGGGAGTGTGCAGGACGTGATAGAAAGTGTTCGACCCACCAGTGGGAGTGTGCAGGACGTGATAGAAAGTGTGCAGGACTTCAGTGGGAGTGTGCAGGACGTCATAGAAAGTGTGCAAGATATCAGTGGGAGTGTGCAGGACGTGATAGAAAGTGTTCGACCCACCAGTGGGAGTGTGCAGGACGTGATAGAAAGTGTGCAGGACTTCAGTGGGAGTGTGCAGGACGTGATAGAAAGTGTGCAGGACTTTAGTGGGAGTGCGCAGATGGGCAGAAACAGAAACCTGGCAACAACCTGCACGCCCTTCTGCTGCGTGCTGTCTGGTGCTGCGCAGCGGCATCAAACTTCTGGAAACTCTCCGAGCTGTCATGTACGAGTATTGGGATAACAACATCATATTTTTGGATTCTCGGACCGGGCATTGCATTTGTCGCTCTACTCTGGGCACGGATCGCACTCGTACTTTGCGATTCTTATTGCGCGTTGGCGCAAACTCGGTGCACATATATTATAACACATCAGTGTGATCCGTGCCAGTATCAATGCGATGCGTACAGACTGTAGATGGACAAATGCAATGCCCGGTCCGAGAATCTAGGAATAATGATACTCTGGTCCCAATACTCGTACAGGACAGCTCGGAGAGTGTGCACAAGTCTGCTGCCGCTGCGATTTACTGCACAGCACGCAGCAGAAAGGCGTGCATTCAAGTTTCTGTTGCTGTTCATCTGCGCACTCCCACTGAAGTCCTGCACACTTTCTATCACGTCCTGCACACTCCCACTGAAGTCCTGCACACTCCCGCTGAAGTCGTGCACACTTTATATCACGTCCTGCGCACTCCCACTGGTGTCCTGCACACTTTCTATCACGTCCTGCACACTCCCACTAAAGTCCTGCACACTTTCTATCACGTCCTGCACACTCCCACTGGTGTCCTGCACGCTTTCTATCACGTCCTGCATACTCCCACTAATGTCCTGCACACTTTCTATGACGTCCTGCACACTCCCATTAAAGTCCTGCACACTCCGGCTGAAGTCCTGCACACCTTCTATCACCTCCTGCACACTCCCATTGTTGTCCTGCACACTTTCTATCACGTCCTGCACACTTTCTATCACGTCCTGCACACTACCACTGGTGTCCTGCACACTTTCTATCACGTCCAGCACACTCCCACTGGTGTCCTGCACATTCCCACTGGCGTCCTGCACACTTTCTATCACGTCCTGCACACTCCCACTGAAGTCCTGCGCACTTTCTATGACGTCCTGCACAATTCCCCGAAGTCCTGCTCACCCCTCGCAACACTATCCAATCCGTACGGTGGCCAGAAATCTACTTCTGAAGTCTTGTCGCATTGTACGGAGCATTCACCTTCCCAAACAGGAGAAGGCGCAATTAATGAGTGCAAACCTCTCTCAGAAAGTGGACGAAATCCATCCCCTTCAACACTACAAAGATCCCTCTGCGTCCCTACCCGTGATGTCGGATGGTCCTCGCACGATTAGCCTGTTTCTAGGGAAGTCCGTAATACCAGCGAAAAAAATCGCGGATTTCCGCATTTTTTTTCGCGGATTTCTGCGATTTTTTTCGCCGTTTTCGAAGTATGAAAGGGGGGTTAGTTTTGCTCAAACCCGGGGTAGCTCTTCTGGAAGTTATGTTACAGGTGTTTCAAAACCCTAGTTTAGGTCTCTGGACTTAAAGGCAGCATACACGCTCGCAAACATGATCAAGATATCAGCATAAATACGCCCGCACGGCCCCTACCATGTCGTCAACCACGTTTGAAGCGCTGAAAACCATCCAGGGGCGGCATGCATGAACGCAACGAACGGTGTAGGGAGCCGCTCCGCGTGCCATGCGCGTAGCGTCGAGCAACGGGGCGGCCCCGAATTTCGTGGCGTGTGTTGATGTGCCTGATTTTCAGGGCCGCCCCGTTGCTCGACGCTGCGCGCATGGCTCGCGGAGCGGCTCCCTGACACCGTTCGCTGCGTTCATGCATGCCGCCCCAGGATGACAGTATTTGACCGTCCCTGTCTCGCACGCCCGTATTTTCACACCCTTTCGAGTAACAGAATGAAAAGTTAAACTTGAGAAAACATGTGATAATTGAGAGTGATAGCACTATCAAATGGGAGTGCACGAGAGAAACAGCTCGATTTACCTGGATCTTACATGTCTGCATACCGATCAACTCTCGCCCACTCTCGAGAATGCCGCTCTACTCTGGATGGCTTTTGAAAATGGAGGATTTCATCAGTGCACAAACATGTAATATCCAGGTAAATCGAGCTGTTTCTCTCGTGCACTCCCATTTGATAGTGCTATCACTCCCAATTATCACATGTTTTCTCAAGTTTAACTTTTCATTCTGTTACTCGAAGGGGTGTGAAAATACGGGCGTGCGTGACAGGGATGGTCAAATACTGTCATCCTGGATGGTCTTCAGCGCTTCAAACGTCGTTGGCGACATGGTAGGGGCCGTGCGGGCCTATTTATGCTGATATCTTGACTATGTTTGCGAGCGTGTACGCTGCCTTTAACGTTTTTTTACCTTGTTCCGCTTCCTATGTAGCGGTCTTCGGCGTTACACTGAGACGGTAAAAAATTGTGGAAAGGGTAAATAGACTACGCTGGACTCAATTATCCTACTCTCGTCACACCTAAATGTCGAAATTGACGTCTTCCGGCGGGACCACCTCTGAGAAAAGTGTGAGGCCTGATACTGTAGCGGTGTTCAGCACCTAATGTTGGGCGGTGAAAGTGAGTATGTGAGGTAAATCAACCACGCTCGACCCGATCATCTTATTCTCCTGACTCATACCTTGCAAAAATGTAGACTTCCAGCGCGACCGCTCCTGCGGCAGGTGTGGGCCACACAGAGAAGTGCCTTTCAGCGTCCATCTTAGAGGCAGAAAATTCGTATATAGAGTAAATCTACCACTCTCGACTCGAATATCTCAATTTCGTGACCCTTACTACGCAAAAAAAATGTCAAGGGTAATGTGTTCCGAAAATTAAGCACCTTTCGAGATCGAATCCGAGTAGTGTGTTTCGTGTGTAAGTGCGTTTCGGAGAATGAAATTCGAAACGTAACCAGATTAGATGACGCTCTTTCGAACTAGCAAGTGTTTTTGCCATGTCTGGTCTGGCTAATGTTAAAGCACCTATTTTATCTAACCACTTATTGGAGTGTTTTCCTTACATTTAAAGTGACCTGTTCTTCTCTGAAAACATATTTATTTTTTCAGTACATCTCGTCGTCTTCGCCTTTGCCAATAACTTTATTCATTGCAACCACTCTTTTCTTCCGCCCCATTGCGTAGCTTCCAATCTGTTCTTATTTGCAATTCAGTACACAACTATCCAGGATACACGCCCAGAACCTATGTGCCTTATATTCAACCGTAGGAGAACCTTTACTATAATTTTAACATTTACGTAAATTCAACTAAAACAAGGTCTCATGCTAATTGGACGGTATTACCGAATTATTCGCAAAAAAATATTTACTAACAGTGTACCTACTACCCCCGGTCAGGATGATTCACGTGGTCCCCGGTAGAGCTCGGACCCCCCCTCCCCACCATTGCGCAACTCAGACCCCCCGGTGTGGATATCCAAACACCGCGCCGAACCCTGATGTAGTGCACGCATTATATAGCTTTAACACTATACGTAAAAACCGCGCTTTTGTGGCAGCTCGAGCGTGGACAGCTCAAAGTGTTCTCGGCCGTCAGCAGTTCAATAGTCGGCTAAGCACCTCCACATTCAAGTAGCTCCAGGCAGCGATTACAGCTCCCTTGAGGTGTTCGAGTGAGTCGTGCGGCCCACCTTCACTACAGATATAGCGAAGCAGGATTCCTAGGACGTTTTCCATTGGGTTAACGTCAGGTGAGCACGCCGGCCCAGCCATAACCGGCCATGCTGCTCAAAGGCAGTGATCACGATAGAGGTCGTTTTTCTGTTTTTCCGCCTATCTTGAGAACGGTCGCATGCTGATTTCGATGATGTCCCTGTAATCGTACAAGACCCCTTGGAAACGGAGTTATGGCTTCTCAAATTTCAGCAAGGGAAGCATTCTGGGCGAGTTGTTCGAGGCTTGTAACTCCCTTTTCTTTTGCAGCCGATGTGTGCGAGCTGACCTGAGTAAAGAGAGAAGTTGAGAATGAAGGAAAGAACGGGGCTTTTGATCGGGAACCATCGCGCATCTAACCACGACTCAAAGGCACAGGACACCCAAAAAATTAATTTTCAGATTTCATGCTTATTTTGGAGACAGTCACACGCTGATCACAGTGGTATCTCTGAAATCGTCCAAGACCCCGCTTGAACAGAGTTATGGCTCTTCAAAGATGACTAGATTTTGAGGGTTAAAAATTGGTGGGCGAGTTGTCTCAGGCCTGTTCTTCTTCTTCTTCTGCAGCCACAGAGAGCGTCCTGTGACAGATTGAGGAACTGAGCCACAAGCGTTGGATTCGTCCAAAGATCTATTGTCGTTACCGATGCCGGTCTCATCGGGCAGCTGAAAAGGTGCGCAGTGGTATGCCCTTTATTAACACAATCAGGGCACTCGTCAGGTCTGCTGCTATCGATCTTATGTAAGTAAGACATAAGCATAGGGGAGTGCCCGCAGCGCAACGAGGCAAGGGTGCACCTGGCACGCCTATCGAGTTCCATCTCGGTTTCGCTGACCTCAGGCGGCACGACTCCGAGAATGGAGTTTACGGCGGTCTTGCATAAGTGATCCTTGACGAATTGGGTATGCTCAGCACGTAAGAGACGGAGGCGTTCTTGTTGTGCGTTGGTCCATCTCTGTATATTGATTTTCGTGGGAGCATCGGCAAACGGGTTTCTTATACTTCTCTAACGGGGTCTAATAGTCTTCGCGACGGATGATTCGGCTGCTTCAGGATGTTTATGTACAGCTGTTGTGCATGGAGTTGGCAATGGTCCTTAACTGGCAGGATGCGAGCCTCGGCGTGTAGGTGCTCTACTGGAGAGCTTTTAGAACAGCCTGTTGCGATTCGCAATGCTCCATTTTGAATGCGCTGCAGCTTGGACCAGGATGTGTCCGACACGATATGCTGCCAGACTGGTGCAGCATACTCCAGGGCGGGCTGTACGATGGCCTTGTACGTGGTCAGGATCGTTTCTTTACTGCACCCCCAGGACGTTCCGCCGAGAGCACGTAGGACGTTAAGTCTTGTTTTCACTGCAGCTTGCTTCTGGTCAGTGTTCTATGAAACCTCAGCGAAGGGTCCAACACGAGTCCGAGCAGCTTAGGGAATCGGGCGGCCGGCAGGCGAGTTTCGTCCCATTTCACCATGGGATGAGCACTGTGCTCGGCATTATCAGTGGAAAAGACGGTGACGGATGATTTAGCGGCAGAGACCGTAAGCATCTTGCTATCGAGAAAACATTTCAACTCGATCAAGTAGTCATTGATCTTACTGGCAGCTACATTTATGTCGCGATCCCGGCATAGTATAGTAATATCATCCGCATATGCTACGACCTTGATGTCTTGGGATGGAACGGGTAGATCTTCAATATACAGACTGAAAAAGAGCAGGCGATAGAACTCCTCCTTGAGGTACACCGGCGGCAATTGGGATGCTATTGGAGACGTGCCCTTGAAATAGCACTTTGTTGCCCGACGTCCTTTGGTGAATGCGGTTATCCACCGCTTCTGCCAGGGCGGAATGGTAGACCTTAACAGGCTCTCCGACAAAATGCCCAAATTTACAGTGTCAAAAAGCCTTCGTTAGGTCGAGGGCTACACCTACGGTACGCTGAGGTTTCATGGCATTGAAGCCGTCCAAAACATAGCTCACAATTTCCAGCAGGGCCGTAGTGGTGGAATGTAGCTTACGGAAACCATGTTGATGCTGTTGTTCGCTATTATGCTCGGCAAGCTCCCCCACAGCCAATTTTTCTGCAAC
The DNA here is from genome assembly GCA_029168955.1 of Aplectana chamaeleonis. NCBI lineage: Eukaryota > Metazoa > Nematoda > Chromadorea > Rhabditida > Cosmocercidae > Aplectana > Aplectana chamaeleonis. Next base: position 470,608 of record JAPDOI010000139.1, on the reverse strand, counting down.
TTTGGCAATAGGTGAGAGAAGACTGATTGGCCTGTAACCTTTGCCGTGGATGGTGATTTACCCGGCTTCGGCAATGGGATGACGCGTGCTACTTTCCAATCTTGAGGTAATGTACAGGTGCGAAACGATGTATTAATGACGTCAGCGAGCAGGGGTAGTAGTTCATTTGGCAGTCTCTTTAGAACTGCTGGGCTCAAACCATCTGGCCCTACTGCCTTCGAGTTACTCATTTCCTTGATAACCTTCTCGACCTGAGCGGGCGTGACTGCATCATCTTCAGCCATAAGTGGCAATTTACAGAGTTCCCGAACAGTTATGCTATTCTGCTTCTCTCTTTTTGTCTTTGTTATGAAAAAATGCTTCCCAAGAGCATTTGCGGCCTCTTTCCTGACTTGAAGACTCCGCCGTCGAATTCAATCGTGGAATTGTCGGCGGAGGTGAACTTTCCGGAGATCCTTTTCAAGCCCTTCCACGTTGCTGCTGCATCATTTCTGAAGTTCATCTTCTCAGTGAACTTTTCCCAAGATTCTTTCTTGTGCCTATCAAGGTCCATCCTGATCTCATTATCCAGCTCGGCAATGTCTGGGTCGAGATGATTAGCAGCTCTCTTTGCGTCCCTTGTCCTTATCTTCTGCAGTGTCTCCCTGGTGACATTGGGAAAGAAGGTCTTGACACGACCTTCAGGGATCGCAGCTTTCATCGCCTTCCTGATGGCATTAGAGAGGTGGCGCTCCTTCTGGTGTACATTGCCATTCCACGGATATTCGGCCGCTTGGCGGAGTGCAACCTCCCTGAACAGGCTCCAAGCTGCAAGGCCTAAATTGAGATAAGAACGATGACGAACACCTGTATAGGGAGCAAGAGAGTTAGAGAGATCGATATTGACAAGGACCGGAATGTGATCACTGGAAAGAGTTGTGGATGTAGACCAAGAGCAGGCGTTAGAGAGATTAGAAGAGACAAGGGAGATGTCTGGGCTGGAGGATCGACCGTAGGCAGGGAGACGAGTGGGCTGGCCATCGTTAAGGTTAACGAGGTCGCACTCATCCGCCCAGTCTTCGCAACATTTCCTCTAGCATCAGCATCGAGCGACGAGCAGAACGTGTGAGCATTGAAGTCACCCGCAAAGACAATTGAGGGAGATAGAGAGCAGTCATACAGCTGCTTGAGTAGAGGGATAGGGTTGTAGGTTGGTGGACAGGATGTAGGAGGAGGAATGTATATATTGAAAAAGAGAAAGTGGAGTTTTTAGAGGTAGATGGATGGGGATGTACTGAGAGTGCCATCCACTGGAGTGTTTGGAATGATGTGAGAGGAAGAGACGACAGAACAAAAGTAGAGACTCCGCCTCCCTGAGATGACCAAGGATTATGATATGCAGTATAGCCCGGGATGTTTGGATGTCGAGAGGTAGCAGAGGGAGAGAGTTTGGTTTCCTGAACCATGATAACATCCGGGTGATGAGTACGGGCGAAGAGAGATAATTCAGAAAGCTTGGCGCGAAGGCCGTTGAGATTGATATGTACACAAAGAGGGGAAGTGGTTGGTAGATGAGAAATTGGAGTTACTGGAGGCGGAGCACACAATACAACGAAAGGAAGAATCGTGGTGCCTCACAGAACTGAGACCCGAACAAGAGAAGTGCACTCCACCTTTGGCATCCAAAACATTGGACGCTGGTTCCATACCAATTGACATCTCTGTCGCATGTGGCACATGGGTAGTTCTTCTTCTTCGCGGGTCCTGGGTTCTTCTCGACGCCGGCTCTTTGCAGTAGGATCTTCAGGAGAGCTGCGGCCAGCCAGCACCTCTCCCATGACAAAAAACCCTCTCCGCGGAGGGATTGACGTCGGTTTGCACGGAGGCGATCTTCTTTCCTCCACACTGCCACGGCACGAACGTACGACATCTCGGCAGCCTCAGGCCTGTATTTCTCTTCATTCGCAATCGTTGCGTGAGAGAAAGCCAGGACAAGGAGACAGTCCGGTAATGGACTGAAGCACGACGACTTGTTGGAAATCAACCATCCATCAAGCTGCTATCGAATTCGAAAATCTGTTAGGGGGTCGGGCCTGTGGTGGTGAGCGAAGGGGGTCGGGCCTGTGGTGGTCGCTTATATCTCGCTTATTCGGAGGAAATGAGATCTGGCATTTGGCACGTGTTATACATGAGGGGTCTTCTACACAATTACATGAAAATCTCAAAATGCATATCTGAGGGTGTACTGTGCCTTTAAGGGAAACTGTTATAGGACGTGGGCGGAGTGGCCCAATGGGTTGGCTGACCCACGAGATTTTCACCCACTTACCAGCCGTTTCTCGTCGCACATCCGTTCCTAACCTTCTTAGAGGGACCCCAAGCTTACCTTTTAGTCAAAAAAAAACGTGCAAATTTTTCTTCGTGAACACTGCCTTTAAACCAAGCCGTAGTTGAGCGACACGTGTGGATGGCGGCATCGTCTCACTGGAAGGTGAGCTCATCTTGCTGGAACCGAGCAAGGAACGGTAGCAGTCCTGTTCACAACAATTCCTGGTACTCCGCGAAATTTCTTCGAAAAGAATCGAAGGCTATCTGGAGTACACCGTCTGCATCGAAGCCACATCATATTGTGAGACCCCCTCCACCAAAAATCCGCTTGGCGAATTTCCCCCGGTCCTTGCGGAGATCTCGCCAGTAGTGTGCGTACCCGTCAGGTCTACCCAACTTGAACTTTTTCTGGTCCGAGAAGACCGCCTGAACACAATGTTTACCCAGATAAAGGCTGAGAATAAGTTCTGCTCATCTTAGAATGGTCGGTCGCCATGTTCCTCTCAGCGCAAACCGGGCGGACTTACTCAGACATATAGCGGACTGCAGGCGCGGCCCAAGAAACAACGAGCCCGAATAGTTGACGCGCCTCATTGGATCGTTTTGCGCGGCTCGCTGGTTTGGCGCAGAATGCTGACAGCCGAGCACGTTTTCTGGGCCATCCGCGCCCGTGAAATCGTCGAGGCGCGGGCTATTTTGCGACTTCCCGTGCAAGTCTTCTCAACTTCCCTCGCTCATTCAGGCACTTGTCCGCGCCAAGTTTTTCACCGATCCGCGCAACTTTATTCATTGGAGCGCGTTTGCAATACATGATATAATTCGTCGATTTTCCCCTTCCATTAGCTATTTGAAATACAAATGATAGACGAAACGTTATTGCTGTTATATACATTTATTATTAACGCTATTCAATACCATTTCATCCAACAATGAATAGCAATAGTACCAGTTTAGAACAGATACAGACACATACATATAACTATATAGACATAGATAAATAAACAGTCTTCAACACTTATAAATAATGTCCTCTAACATGATATTCTCGACGATGGATACTAATGATACCCCCCAAAACCTATCGATAACTCTTTCTAAAAAAGATATTACCTAAATCATTTTGAGCAGCAACAGAGCCGGTCGGCGTAGTTAAAGCATAGATAAGGGACCCAAACGAACGAGGAAGACTCGACTAGTTACAAACAAACATCAGCAGTGTGTCAACGAATGAGTGAGCATGTGTGAACGAGAAACTACATTTTCTCTCAAAAACATCAGGAACACACCACAGTCTTCGAAACCATCTTGTACACGTAGCGCCTATAATTTTCGCATTGTCATACCCTTTATTGCCAAATACAAGCTGATTGGATTGATTGTGAGAACGATTTTTGCTGTATTTTCCTTAGTTACATCTTTAGAGACCAGGGTCTCAAAAAATTGATTTGCGATATTCAATTTCCTCTTTTCGCGCCGTTTTTTGAGGCTGGATGGTGTTTTAAATCACACTTCAGTAAGGAAATGAGACTCGAGCATTCCACAAACTTTTTGTGCTATGCAAAAGGATAAACATTATGCCTAATGAGCTTATATTCAAGTACAGGTCCATGACCATGAGAAAGTTTCACTCGCCACTGATTAAATGATTTTCAAAATTATGTAAGTACACAGCTACACAGCGTACCTTCCATTAAAAAAAACATCAACCAGCAGCGGTGTGAATGTAACCTCAATTATAGCGCTGACCCGGCACTTCAGTCGGAGGAACTGGAATCGGTGTTTTGCTGGGGCAGCATGCATGAACGCAGCGAACGGTGTCAGGGAGCCGCTCCGCGTGCCATGCGCGCAGCGTCGAGCAACGGGGCGGCCCCGAATTTCGTGGCGTGTATTGATGTGCCTGATTTTCGGGGCCGCCCCGTTGCTCGACGCTGCGCGCATGGCACGCGGAGCGGCTCCCTGACACTGTTCGCTGCGTTCATGCATGCCGCCCCTGGATTGCGATCCAAGCAGTGTCAGTGCCGGTCTTCTCCTTGGCTGACTTCTAAAACAAAGTAGTTCTCTTGATGTGCTTAGAATAAATTAGAACAGTAACGGGGCTCACATTATTTGACTTCTGTGGCTGCTTCGAGTGGTCGTAGTGGAAACCGCAAATCTGTACCTGCTCGTACTGCCATTCATTCACAAAAACTCCGGCCTGTAACTCGCAGTGCCCTATGCCCATCAAATCCAAGAACTCTGCAAATACTTCCTTAACTAAAGAATTCAGAAATCACGATGTGTTACATATACCGATCAACGTGCCTCCTATCACTGTGGGCAGACTGCTCAGCGTCTCGTCTAAAATCGACAAATGGAAATTGTAGTCTGCAGCATTGGAAGTAGGACCTGGTGAGGTTGCGGACTCTTCCTAACATACTGTAGTCTGATTGTGTTATCACCCATTTTTTCGAAACAACTGAGAATGGTCGGTGAGTTTTTGTTTCCACTCTCACATTTTCACCGACGATTATAAATTGCCAACGGCACAAAATTCTCACGGCAAACAAAATTGATGATACCGATTGATAAAGGGTAGGGTATTAAAGAAATGAAGAGCGGTGTTTCACATTCACACACTGTCTTTCTCCAGAGGTAAGCGGCTGAAGCTTCGAAAAGACTAGCGAGTAGGGAAGCATTTTCACCGGTGAGAAACTAATCACGATATCAGGCCCTAATCATGGAAAACTCTTGAAAGAAAAACTTCTACACTTCCGTGAGAATTTTGTGCCGTTGGCAAATTCTAAACGTGTCATTTTCACCTGTTTTCTTAGCTTCCACGGATGTAGTAATATCTGACAGACTTACCGATCTACCACAGCTGTTTCGGAAAAATGAGTGATACCACTAACAAAGTGCTGTATGTTAGGACGAGTCCGCAACCTTACCAAGTCCTACTTAGAGTGCTGTAGACTATCACTTCGTATTCGCCACTCGAATTGAAACACGCTATTTTGCTCCATGAGAACATTATTTCTCGTCTTTGGCACTGCTCAAGTATTTCAACTACGGGGGTGAAAAAAAAACTAGCCCACGAAATGTTCCTCGCGCAATCATTGCCCGGTAGGGTTAATTTGTTTATAAAACAATGAGAGTGGGCTCTTATTCAGTTTCCCAAAGAATGATAGTAAAGATAAATGGATGATGATAGAAAGGAACTAGAAAAAAAACGCACTTCGCAAACAAAATGTGGGAATGGGCGTCGATTTGTTGGCCTTGCGCAATACAGACATTGCTATTTACTTCACGACATGATCGTGAAGAGCCGCGCCTCATTTGTCGGTCATTTGTTGATCATTTGCGGCCCTGATTGTGGCTCGCGGCTCTCTGCGAAATTTTCGGCCGCGGCTGATTTACATTTAATACTCAGTCCCGAAACTTCGCCCGCGGCTTGCCAAAACAGCTGACTTGGGCCGCGGCTGCAGTCCGCTATATGTTTGAGTAGGCAGTGCTGTGAGGTGCGGTACTGGAAGCATACGAGAATGCTCTATAATTGGGTTGCGTTTGATCGCCCTCCATACGGTCATTATGGATACCGACGTAGAAATTTCGGCTTGGACCTGATTGACCGACATGATCGAGTTGGACCCGAGCCTTCCTATAGTTCGGGTAGCCAGAAAAGGGATAGCTATGGAAACCTCAGCAGACTGCGCTGGCTAGTGTGCGCCCACGAGAAATGTGGTGATCGATCGGCGCACGCGACAGGCCTGCTGAGTGGTCCGCAGCTATCCGTTTCGCGAATACATCCACCCACCCTACTCTATGTTCCTCATGAGCAGAGAGCTTTCTGGGTCTGCCAGGGCCTTTGATTGAACCATGTGACTCAGGATCGTGCAGAAATCGGTAGACAGTTGTGAAGTGACGATGGTGTTGTTCCGCTACCCTCCTGATAATAAAGGCACAGTCCAACCTAGAAATCGCTTTTCACTTCTACCGCTGGTCTTGCAGACGTTTTCGCGCTGATCACAATGGTGTCTCCGAAATCGCTAAGAACCCATTACGAACAGAGTAATGGACCCTTAAAATTGTGAATCTTAGAGGAGAGAAATTCGTGGACGATTTGTCTCGAGCCTGTTTTCCTCGTCATTCGCAGCCATTGCGCCGGAGCAGACCACAATACAAAGCTAGACCCATAGCAGTTGGAAGAACGTAGATTCCGATCAAAAACCAATGGCGCGTCAAGTCTCTATTGAGACTAAAAACTCTGAAGTGGGCGGAGCGAATGGCTGCCCATTTCGTGGGCGGAGGGAATGAGTGCTCAAATTTTCTCATTTATTCTGAAGCGTTGAGGTTCCGCGTTTGGCAGGGTTGCTACCCACAGCGGCAGGACCATAATATCAACTTTTACCCACGATCTTGGACTGTGCCTTAAAGACTAGCCTTTTCCAGGGCGAGAATCTGAGCATTTTTACCCTCAGAGAGAACGAATCCGTTTGGCATGACATAAATACGTTGATAATACCTGCCACCATCCATCTCGTATAAGAAACGTAAAATGTTTTGAGAAATGAGCAAGGGAGCAGTTCCAATAAAAAGTGTTGCTATAATTATGATTCAAAGACTTTGAGAGTAATACAAAAAATAAATCTTATTTCTTGTCTGTCCAAATGGGACTGTCCGCCAGCGCGATTGGCGTGCGTATCGCGCGGTCCTCGCCAAGGCATTTTTGAACGACCCTCAGACAGCTGACTGGGCTATTGCTCAATATTTGTCCAATAATCCTTAGAAATGGCTCAAAAGTCCGAAAAATGCCTATGGCATAATAGCTCAACACGCACGCCAACGCCGTAGGCGGACAGTCTCATTCGGAATTACTTCATATGGTTTGTGGATCAAAAAAATGCGAATCAACCAGTACTGCTTCGGGAAAAATTTGTATTCGGGAGCGCGCCGTTATCAAGTGATGAGACTTCACTAAATCTGGAACTAAAGCATAGCCCTGTTGAGTACAACAATTCAGAACTTTACTTTTTTCGCAACAGATTAACAATATGAAGCAGTGCAAGAAACATAAAACACTAAAAAGTGTGGAAATCATGAGAAGAAAACAGCACAAAATAGCATCAAGGGCACATGACACGACTGCTTAGATAACGAAAAAGAGACTAATTTTCTATATCACAAAGAATTACCAATTCGAATGTATTTTCTACCAGTTTGCAACGACAGAGGAATGGCGAACGAGGGAAAGGTAAGAACCCATATTACTGCTAATCGACAGATTGCGGTCAGTGGACTGGAAGGAGCCAGGTTTCCATTACGCATCCATCACGTCGTGAAACAAAAAGTTTGGTCTCTGCCAACTCGTAAGTAGATGCCTCCGAGGGCGCGGCCTGAAATGCCGCCCCATTCCATGTAGCGGTAAACTACTGGTTTTGGCTACGATAGCTAAAAACCCGCATATTCTTATGTAGAGGCTACAAGGGTGCAAATTCTGCGAGTATTCAAGATAAAAACGAAGGCTAAATTCGAAACATTGATCTCTCTGACGCTAAACCCGTATATTCTCGCTATGATTTTGTAGCGAGAATCTACGGATTTAGCGACAGCCTGTGTTGAAATGCAATCTCGAGCCCGCGTTGGCTACGCGAAACGCAGGGATGCGGTTCGAACAGTGTTGGCCCAGTCAACCCACGGATAACTTGACACTCTGTTGGTGGTCGTGGAGGGTGACCCCGTGTCGCTCTCTGGAAGACCTTGCTAGGGACAATTTTGGCCGCTGGTATGCTGCAGGCCGTGGGGAAGAAATGCGCCCGATCGCAGCGGGGATTTCTAGTACGGATCAAGACTGGGTGGGTCGATCGACCGAGTGCTGCAACGAGAATAAGCGTAGAATATGCGGGTGCTGTAGCGAGAATTTAGGTAGAATATGCGGGCGCTGTAGCTAAAATTTCACCAACTGAGGCTAAACTTTCCGTAACTTACGTAAATTCTCGTGTCGAAATCAGACTAGATGCCTCCAAAACCCTGGGCATCTCTGGTTTCCGTGTGAGGCATCTAGCTACGCATTGGCGGAGGTAGTGGAGGAAAATTCCTTGCCAATAACACGTATCAGTGACCCAAGTAAGCCACCGCCAATTGTGCTTGTTGTGTTCCAAATTGGAGTAATGACTCTTGGTTTCAAGCTTCTTCTTCTTCTTCTTTAGCGTTTGTCCCGCTTCCTTGCAGGGTCCGCATGAATGGTTCGTTGGCGCCACTTTTCTCGATCGTGCGCCTGATCGGGATGTAAGCCAGCAGCTTTCAGATCGTTGTGCAATGTGTCCAGCCAGCGCTGCTTCGGACGTCCTTTCGGTCTCCTGCCATGGACTTCTAAATCAAGAGCGATCTTTCGAACGGAATCGTCTTTGCCACGCAGAACATGACCATACCATCTCAATCTTGATTCTCGTAGCTTTTCAGCAATGGGAGCAACACCAAATCGCTTCCGGATGTCTTCATTGGAAACATGATCGAGAAGCGTGATGCCGGCGCTCCATCGCAGCATTTTCGTTTCCATGACACTCAGACGACATTCTGCTTCTTTGGTCGCAGGCCAGCACTCAGCTCCATAGAGCGCAACAGGTCCTATTATAGACCCGTTCACTTCGAGCTTCATGTGATCAGGTATCTTCTTATCACATAACACTCCGGTTGTTGAGCGCCATTTAAACCAGGTAGCGTTGACACGGCAGTTATCTCATGAACAATGCCGCCGTCAGCAGTAATTGTCGATCCAAGATACTTGAAAGCGTCCGTACGCGGTAGATTCGTACCATTTATTCTTATACTGCCGAGCTCATTTGCGTCGGTTGTCAAGTACTCGGTCTTCCTGACGTTTAGTCGAAGGCCGAACTGCGCAAGACGGTCACTCCAGGCCTGTGCTTGTTGCTCGAGATCGTTTTTGTCCTCAGACACCAGCATCGCATCATCCGCATACAGCAACGTCCACGGTGCCGGCTTCTGCAGGTCTTTTGTGACTGCATCGATAAAAATGACAAACAACAGTGGGGATAGGGCCAAGCCTTGGTGCACACCCACTGAAATCGGAAATTCTTCGACGTCCCAGCGGCAGCTCGTACGCGGTTCCTGGGTCGTTGTAGAGAGCTCGCACCCACCAATGAGTTCTTCAGGGACAGAATGCACTCGCAGAGCATACCAGATAACCTCATGCAAAACACGATCGGAGGACTTCTCCAAATCGATTAAAGCAAAATGAAGCGGTTTCTTCTTCTCCCGATGCTTCTCAGCCAGGAGTCTTGCGGCGTGTATGGCATCGGTGGTGCCACAAGAGGAAACAAAGCCACACTGGTTACTGGACAGCTTCACAATTTCTCGAATGCGACCATCGATTATTCGCTCGAATATCTTCATGCTATGAGAGAGTAGTCGTATAGGCCGGTAATTGACACAGTCGGCAGGGCTGCCTTTCCTTTTCCAGATTGGAATAGTTGTGCTATGTTGCCAGTCCGCCGGGATTTTCATCTCTGTGACGACCTGGTTGAAGAACTCTTGGTTTCAAGCTTAATCTTCATATATTTCTAAATTCATTGCTTTTGCTTTTATTCAACTATCATTTTTTTCAATAGAGTTGTTGTGCCTCTTGAGATTTTCTCTGTATTTTTCAGAGGGGGTATTGCATCGTAAAAAGTCGGCAAGTGTGTACGACAAGTGGGAGCTTCTGTAGCGGGAGAATCTCTCCTTTTGGGTTTTATGCAGTGATCACGACAGAGAAAGTACTTGAAAAAACCGTAAAAATCAGTTCTGTTCGAAAACAGCTGAAGAACTGCGAAGGTTTCGCGGCGAAAAACGCGCTAAAAATAAAGTTGTTAAAGGCAGTGTTCACGAAGAAAATCGTTTTTCTGTTTTTCCGTCTATCTTGGAAACGGCCCCATGCTGATTCCAATGGTGTCTCTGAAATCATACAAGACCTTCTGTGAACGCAGGTATGGTCCCTCAAAGATTGAGCTATGGAAACATGGTGGACGAGTTGTCCGAGGCTTGTAACTTCCGTCTTTTGCAGCCGATCTATGCGAGCTGACCTGAGTAAAGAGAGAAGCTCAGAATGAAGGGAAGAACGGGGCTAATGATTGAAAATCATCGCTCATCTCACGATCTCGAGCATTCATTTGTTCACGTCGGTGGGCGTGTGATGCGCTCTTGGGGTTTTCAATGCGCTCGAAGTTGCAACTTCGGGCTCTTTTGGGGCTCTTCCTGGCTCGTTTTCATGCGTTCTTTCGACGTTAACGTTACAGAGTGTCCCTCCACTACCCAATCCTAGTGGAATTTCGAAAACTTTTTTCATCGTGAACACTGCCTTTAAGGCACAAATATGCCAATCCGTGCACAGATGCACAGCGCCGCCCATAGAAAATCGAATTTGCTGCTGTACCTGGTCAAGATTCTGCAATGTGCACAGCAACTAATTAAGTGGTTGAAGAGTAAACAGAAAGAATTGATTTTACAAAAAAAAAACAAAAGTATTAGTGTCAACTGAATGGGAAAACTAGAGCTCGAGAAAGGTCTAGTCGACGACAGGAAGTCAATTATTGGTAACGCTATGTAACAAATTTTCAATTTTTTTCTGTTCTTGGGTTGAAAGTGTGTTTTCCCAACTCGCTGGATCTAGAACAGACAGGAAATCGCTGTTATTCCACGTAAACTTCGCTTTTGTGACTAGGACAATTAAATTTGGACAATCGCGTATTTACGTAAGACAAATTTTTTTCCGGCTTCTAAGTGTTATATTTCAATTATTTATGTCTATTGTATACGAAAAATGACTTCACTAAGCATAAACTTCGCTTATACGACGACAGCACGAAGAAAACTCGTTTTTTTTGTGAAAATAGAGAGATTTTTATTCATTTTTGGCACTATGATCAGGTAAAAACAAAAAAATCCACAAGGAATAGACAAACATAGTCGGCAAGCACTCAACAAGGTTCAGAAATGTGTAGATTTTTCAGATTTACGACTGTACTGTGAATCACTCTCTCGAAGTTGCACCCAAATGTAGTCCCCTCTCATCGTTTCGTTACACTGTCCTTGGTAACGACGTTCAAAGACCAATATATCTTGATGGAAGGGCTCGCCTTGCTCGTTGAATTTTTCAAAATGCGAATCAACGATATCGACTTTCAGAGACATTCTGCATCTCACTTTGGCGTAATTCTCTACGAGAGTGCATCAACTCCACATAGCTTTCAGCTTTGTGATCACCTAGGAAGCCGTGAACAACTGCAACGAAATTGCTCCAAGCCGTTCTCTCCGTCCTGCTCGACAGCTTTGCAAAACCTGCACATTTTAGGATACTTTTGTTCTGTGGTCCGACGAATATACAAGCCCTGACCCTAGCCTCGGACAGAGTCGTTACCAACGACAGTATAACGAAACATGATGAGGGACTACATTTGGGTGCAACTTCTAGAGAGTGATTCACAGCACAATCGTAAATTTAGAAAATCTACACATTTCTGAACCTTGTTGAGTGCTTTCCGGCTGAGTTTGTCTATTCCTTGTGCATTTTTTGTTTTTACCAGTTCATAATGCCAAAAACGAATAAAAATCTTTCTATTTTCACAAAAACGGGGTTTCTTCGTGCTGTTGTAGTGTAAGCGAAGTTTGATCTCAATAAAGTGATTTTTCACGTACTTTGGAAGTAAGCAATTGAAATATAACCCTTAGAAGCCAGGAACAAAAATCGTGTTACATAGTGGGATCAGTCTCGAGCCAGTTCATGACCCCTGATACAACAAAACATCACTTGAGTCGTGCGCCAGCGAAAAATTCACCGATTTTGGGTTGTTTTTTTTAACTTTAAAATGTTCTTTTTTCGTGAGTTTTTCGTATGAATCGTACTACAGCGAACCAAACAAGACTTAACTAAGAAATTTCGACAACCATATTTAAAACATTGAACATTGCCCTTAACAATAGCAGAAGGAAGTCTACACGAGAATATGGTCTCGACTTTCTCCGAAATTCAATCTGACCACCAGGGCTGTGCGTAATTGAATTTTGTTATTTCGTAAATCGTAACTGATAATGAGTAACAGGCCCACACATAAGCTAAACCCTTACGATGTGGAAACACCGTAGCATTTCAGTGATGAGGTGTTTCCATATCAAAGGAGGTTTGAGGTTGAGATTCAAAGCCCTAACGTTGAAAAAACTAAGAAAAATGAGCTCGGAACGATCCCCTACGGCCCCAAAGTTGGACACCCGTCAGCTTGTCACACGCCAGATGCACTATCCACGCCCACCCACGTGAACAAAAGAATGCTCGAGATTGTGAGGTGACTAATGGTTTCCGATCAATAGCCCCGTTCTTCCCCTCAATCTCTTCTTTCTTTACTCAGGTCAGCTCGCATACATTGGCTGAAAAAGACGGAAGTTACAAGCCTCAGACAACTCGTCCACCATGCTTCCCTAGCTCATTTTTTCAGGGACCATAACTTCGTTCCTAGAAGGTATTGTACGAATTAAAAAAAATCATTGAAATCAGCATGGGACCGTCTACAAGATAGGCGAAAAAGCAATAAACGATACTTATCATGAACACTGCCTTTATGTACCACACCTGTGCCAAGTTTAGCCCAACTTTTGCATACGAAAGCATAGGGAGTCATCGCTCTACCAAACACACTTCAGTTGAAGCCAAGGAGGGCAAAACTGTGATGAGAAAAAATTGACGGGTCGATAGTTCTACTCTTAACCTTTTAGGAAGGATGCTTGGATAAGGTGGCCATCCTAAAGGGGATATACATTTGCAAAACCACTTTTTTGACGCAGAAATCGAGTCTGCTCTCTATATTTGTGAAGCGTTGCTCTTAACGAAGTTATAAGCGTTCCTCCTAATAAGCATAACTTTTTTGGGATGGATACGTCGTCTAAATCTGCGCTTTTAAAAATTAGGTTCTTCATCTTCTTTTCTTTAGCGTTCAGAATTTGCTCCTCATTATTGAAAACATTTGTAAACTTTTTTGAAAAAGTAGGACACCCGCAGCCATAATTTTTCAGAAATGTTTTGAACCAAATGTTGAAATCACCACCTCTCCCCTCGTAGCCTCTAGAGATCCCCGTAAAAAAATCTTTGTCAAATAATGTTTTCAGGTTAGAAAAATAATTTCCCGATTCTCCGGCAGATTTAAATTCACGTAGTTCCACTTTTTTGTTAGTATCTTTTTAACCGCTAGAGATGAATGCGTGGGGAAGGTTGTTTTTGAAATCTCCCCAAAATTCTGCAACGAACTGTATAGTGGGTTCCAACCTTTTCTCGCTCCATGAGCCAGCCAGGTCTTTAGAGCCGAGCCCTATATTTACTGCCTATTTATGTGGGAATGGAATTGCTGTCCGCAGTTGCAGACGACCGCTTAAGAAGTTTACCGAGAGCTAGAAGATAGTGGTGCTGGGACGAATATCAATCATGTCTGGACCTCGCAGTCACAGCATGATTTTGTTTGCAGTACATGTTGCAACAGCGGTTGTCTGCAACTGCGGACCGAAATTTAGGTACGATATAGACTGTAGCTCCATCAAAGGAGCCGCGTCCCTAGTGTTCATCATGTGACAAGAGCATTCCATGGAAGTAAACAGCTGTGAAGCTACCGACCTGGCTCGGCTTGGAGCAAGGAAAGGTTGGAACCAATTAATAAGTTTGATTGAGTCCGTCAGAGTGAGAAGGGGAACGATTGGTCATACGTAAAGCTTGTTATCAACAATCATAGTTTTCCATGACTGACGTACTGCTGACTTCAACCGGCCGGGAATGCAAGGGTACGGGTTCACCAAAAATTAAAAATTTGAAGAGTAATCAAATATTAGGAGTGTTTTAAATTTAAAAGTGTTGAAGCTGTGTTGTATTGAAAGTGTTAAATTTATATTTATACTAGACCGCATATTTGCATTGTTCATCTAACCGCGTTTTCACGTTTGATTACGATTTGTTACGATTCGTTACGATTTTGGTCCCAAATTTCGTAAATCGTAAATCGTAAAAAATTCGCCAAAAACGCCCGTAATTCGTAAATCGTAAACCGCAATTCGTAATTACGTACAGCCCTGCTGACCACCAGTCAGATTGCATTTGGGAGCAGCATTTTGTCCGAGATGTTAGCATTGAAAACTGACAGGAAACGGAAAGAGAAATCGGCGTGAATTGGAAATGTTAGAGAATGCTGAAAATGTGAGAGATGTTTTTGTATTGTCAACCTCTGAAGGGGGGAAGCAGCGACGCGATCTTTAAAGGCATAGTCCAATCTCAGATTTGTATTTCTGTTTTTCTGCCTATCTTGAAGATGGTCTCATGCCGATTCCAATGATGTCACTGTAGTCTTTGAAGACTCTCTGGGAACGGAGTCATAGCCCCTCTACAATTGAGCGGCGGAAGCACGGTGGACGAGTTTTGCGAGGCTTTGTAACTTTCGTCATTTGCAACCGAAGTGAGAGCGGACCTGAATTGAAAGAGAGGCTGAGAATGAAGGAAAGAATGGGGAAATTGATCGAAAATCAACGCTCAAGGATCGTAAAAGGAGCGTGCCAAAGTGGCTTCTCGATGTGGGCGCCCCAGAGTGGCATCTTCCTATATCTCGCTTATCCGCAGGAATTGAGAGCTCGCACTTAGTTGGGGGCATATAAAGTTTGCCTACTTCACAATTATGTGGAAATCTTAGATTTCGTTACAGAGCTTGGACTGTGCCCCAATCACGACCACGTGTACCACCCGGGGACACGCTTTTCAAAAATCGAGCTCTGCACCACCAGAGGAAACTCCCAAACCTGAATAGGATCAAAGCATTGAACTACCATAGACTTGAATACAAACCTCGTGGTCTACCGGTAACGCAACAACGTACCATATTTGGGCTATTTCAGAAATACCGTTAGTTAAGGTGAAAGAAAAAGCGCCTGTGTAGCAATTTCAGAAGCACCTTATAACTTCGTTTTGGTTTTATCGCTACTTGTTATGCTTAAAAGGAGACATAAATCGTTTGTTTACTCATCTCAAAACGTTGCAACTTAGTTAAAGGCAGCATACACGCTCGTAAACGTAATTGAGATAACTACGGAATTAGAATGGTATGGCACCGAACACAACGGTCACGCATTTTGAAGATTCAAAAACAACCCACAGTGACGCCACAGGAGTGGGTTGGTCCCGCCCCCTGCATCTGCCCGCCTCCCAGTTGCTGCCCTCTGCAAAACAGGGGTTCTGGGCCATTTCCGACGTCATTGATGTGCGTGGTTTACTTATTGTACCTATTCTACCACCTACAAACGTCGCCAACGGTGGGAATGGCCCAGCAGCCCGGTTTTGGGGAGGAAGCAAATACAGGGGCGGGCAGATACAGGGCGGGGGCCAACTTCCCACTCCTGTAGCGTCATTGTGGGACGTTTTGACGCTTCAAAATGAGTGAGCGTTGTGATCGGTGTCATACCATTCTAATTCCGTAGTTATCTCAATTACGTTTACAAGCGTGTATGCTGCCTTTAACTGTGTAGCGGTCTCAAAGTTCTGCTCTTCCGAAACGAGAGAGTGTTGAAAGCTCAAACTGTGATAATGTTCCTGCAGCGTTACTAGCTATAGTTAGGTCCGTGACCTGTTTCCTCAAGAAAAAAACGTTTAAATTCAAACCGCGGCTGGCGCGGTTAAATTTAAAGGCACTGTTCGCGATAAAAATCGCTTTTCTGTTTTTTTTTTGCCTATCTTGCAACCGGTCCCATTCTGATTCCAATGATGCTTCTGGAATCGTACAAGTCCCTCTGGGAATGGAGTTATGGTCTCTCAAAAATTGAGGGAAAGCATGGTGAACGAGTTGTCCGAGGCTTGTAACTTCCGTCTTATGTATGCAATGTATGCGAGCTGACCTGAGTAAAGAGAGAAGTTGAGAATGAAGGGAAGAAGGGGGCTTTTGATCAGAAACCATCGCTCAACTCACGATTTCGAGTGTTCCATTGTTCACGTCGAGGGGCGGGAAGAGGCGGGACTTGCCCACAGCGGCGGGGTTTGCCCACTTTTCTAAGCCGTTTTGCGGCTCCTGGGTAGTTTTTGTCCCGTTTTTTCGACGCTGTTCTGCTTCTGAGAGCCACGAGAAGCATTTGTCATGAAAAATTTGAGGATGAAGTTTATAGCGAACAGTGCCTTTACACCGCCACGCCAGCCGCGGTTTGAATTTACACGTTTTTTTTTGAGGGAACAGGCCACGGACCTAACCATACATTATGAAGTGAAAAGAAAAAAAACAATACTGTGGAACGCTATTTAAGCTGGCGTGTCCCACCGGTGGGACACGGTATGCGGTGACACAGTATTGCATGCAGTCGTGAATAAGTCAACAATAAAAGCCGAGCGGCTGAGTTGAGAAAACACAATGGTAGAAGTGGAGAAAAAATCGCTCCGCTCCCAAGATAGCGAGATGTTGAGTGCGAGTATGGAGCTTTGGGGAACTACTCTGCCCCTAAACAAATCATTCTTATCAATCAAACCTGGTCAGACAGGTAATTGCAGGTATACATGTTCTATCACTTTGACAGTCATGTTCTAGCGTTAGGAGCCGATCGGGCCCCCGAAGCTCTATACCGCTATTACAAATGTTATGTGATTTGAGTATGGCCATTTCGGTTCGTTTTTGACCTTACCAACAACCTAAATGTTCTGTAACAAGCCGCGTAAGTTTCTCAAAACCGACTCAACCACTTTAGCGAGCGTGTGCGCTGCCTTCAAATCCAGGGTTCGAGATGAAATCTCTTTCAGTGTTTTTGGCACGAAGTTCATATAGTAGCTAGGCCCTTGGCTCGCTTCCTTGAGAAAAAAAAACATTCAAATCTTACCCGCGGCTGGGGCGTCGGTCGCGTGCGACGGCCCGCTAATCGATTTAGGCCGTGAGGAGAGCGCAGCTGCTCAGAACTTTTTGAACAATTTGAGAACGACATAAAATACTGCGAACAATTGTTAAACAATATATCTTTGCGTGAACAACGTTCGGTTCAAATACCTAATTCAAACATAAGTTGTTGGTGGCTGCTATGGTGCGCGGACAATTAACGGGCGACTGAGTTCGAAAAAATGACGCTGATACGGGCACGAACAAGTAATCAGCAAGAAGTTGTGTGAACGGACAATTTCCGAACTACTTACATTGGAATCCGCTAAAAAACCACGAATAAATTACCGGTGGCATTAAACCGGCCTGATGTACGGATCACATCCGAGCAGCATATTGAACAACTGTTCCCCAAACTTTGGAACGCACTTGTTACAAACAACCAGGCGGACTAGCGATGGTGACACCGCTGCGTCGCCGCTGCTTTATCTCTTCCTCCGCTGCTTTTCTTGTTCTGCATTTGGTCTCCGTATTTTTCTCTCGTTTGTTGTTGCGGAAATAGCGGTATAGAACTTCGGGGGCCCGATATACTCCTAACGCCAAAACATGCTCAGACTCTGCGGGGGGGGGGCAAGCGCCAGACAATAGAGCCCGTTTTCGACTTGGGGGAGCGACAGCGGAGGTCCCCCTCTCTGAGGGTGGCTTCAGGGGAAGCCCCTGCTCTCCTCCGGCGCTTCCACCCCCCCCCGAGAGGAAGAGAGGGGAAAGATGGATGGGAAGAAGTCGTAGAAGGTAGTTTACGACAATAGAGGCCAGAGAAGGCATAGTAGGCCAAACGCACGCATCGTCATTCACGTCAAGTTTTGCCCCGATTTGACGTGATTTCTCCTGTGATCTATCACGAGCTCACCCGGTATAAGAGGCGCCTCACCTCATAGAGAGCCGCAATCGGCCCAAGAGGGCCGGCTCTGGACGGGGAATTCAAGTCCCTGTCAGAAAGGGATATTTTCGGAGGAAAGCGGAGACGCTTTCCGGGGGGATAGGTGACGTCACTGCTCCGGGGCCGTGACGTCAGTGCTCCGGGGCCGTGACATCAGTGTTCCGGGGCACTGACGTAGAGGGGCTTCAAGGCAGTGACAGGGGGCTTCAGGGCAGTGACAGGGGCTTCAAGGCAGTGACAGGGGGCTTCAGGGCGGTGACAGGGGGACTTCAGGGCAGTGACAGGGGGCTTCAGGGCAGTGACGGGGGGCTCCGATCAAGCCAAATGGTCACTTCGGCGGTAGCCCCCCT
This sequence comes from Aplectana chamaeleonis, assembly GCA_029168955.1. Taxonomy (NCBI): domain Eukaryota; kingdom Metazoa; phylum Nematoda; class Chromadorea; order Rhabditida; family Cosmocercidae; genus Aplectana; species Aplectana chamaeleonis. The sequence goes on along the minus strand of JAPDOI010000139.1, from coordinate 452,174 downwards.
GATTGGGGGGAGGCAAGCGCCGGAGCCCGGAGGGTTGCCCCCCTGAAGGGCTGCGCTAGAGACGATTACAAATTGCCACCGTCACAAAATTCTCACGGTAAACAAAATTGATGATACCTAGTTGATAAAGGGTAGGGTATAAAAGAAATTGAGAGCGGTGTGTTTTGATTCACACACCGTCTTTCTCCGAAGGTGAGCGGCTGAAGCTGAACACACTAGAGATTAGGTAAACAGCCTCACCGGTGATAAAGACAACACGACATCGGGGCCTACTCATTGAAAACTCTGGTAAGACAAGTCACTTCACTTCCGTGAGAATTTTATGCCGGTGGCAAGTTATAAACCTGTCTGCGCTAGCCCCCTCCAGTGTATGAGTGACTGTCGAAAGGATAAAACATGTATACCTGCAATTACCTGTCTGATCACGTTTTATTGATAAGTGTGACTTGTTCAGGAGCAGAACGGGCCCCCGAAGCTCCATACTCGCACTCGTTGTTGCAGTATTCCTTTAACTTACTTCATGATTCCCTTGCATCTCGAAGTCAGAAGCCTTTCGTAACCGATTCTTGTGAAACTGAGACACGAAAAAGACCCGATGTTTTTTTTATAAAAAAATAGCTTTGTTGCAGGCTCCGGTATCTATGCGGATCACCGCCAAGCAGCTCCTTCTTGAGGCCAAAGAACGTAAATCGGAGTTGATCCCAACAGCAACAAAGACGAACATTACTGATCTAGACGATTGAGCCCGATTTCCACGAGAGTTCAAGGATGGATGTAGTAAAATAAGGTGCGTCTACTGCTTATATTTCCAGCTTCATTCCTTACAATGTTTCTTGTATTCTCATGACACTGTTCCTTCCATATTTCAGAGACTAGTCTGGAGGGGTGGGGGGGGGGGGGGGGGGGGGTGATGCAAGGCGGAACATTAAAGCGAGGAAAGTTCAGTTTTAGGGAAGTTTACGATAGGTAGTTCAAGCAAAGATCCCGCTTTGATTGTAGCTTTGCCCAAATAGGTTCCTAAGGATGATGACCCCAAATCCATTAGTCTGTCTCCCTATGTTCGAAAAAGTATGGCAGGTTAAGGTGTCCGAATGACACTAGACTCAGTAATTTACCGCGATTTGCCCGAATTATAAAGAAAGATATTGAATTCGCTATCATCACCTTGAAAAAAAAACTTCTTGGCGAAGTTCCAGCAAACCTTAAAATGTCGACCTACTACGGTGGAAATGCCGCAAACTACTTTGATCTACTGAAAGACTAAAATCAGATTAATTTTTTGTGTTCAGATCTTTTACTCATTCAATCGTATGATCTACCGTGTGGGTCATTCGCTGAATGCCACCTTGGACTGCTTGATACTGACACCACCGATGAGCCATCCTTTTGAAAATCGAGTTCTTCCGTACAACGAGAATTCTTCAGCGTCGTACCCAAAGAACGAATTCTTCAGAGGACCTAAAGATGACCCTCTTTAGATCCTCGTCATAGCCCGTCGAAGGCCGAACTGTGCCGTCTCTAGTAATCCTACCCCGTCCCGCGCCGTCCCTATTGGTAAGCTAAATGTTGACTTTATATTCTTCCGAAATATTCCTAGATCGTGTTTTGGTCAAACCGTCAGGGAAGGGAGGTTTCTTTTAACGAAATCACTTGAACGATTTGCATTGATATTCGTATTACAGCATTCATTGATTGTTGCTTTTCAGAATGCACTTCAAACGTGTGCATAGGAGAAATGGATAATGACAGCGAAGGTCCACCATCTCTTGACGGGAACGACGACACAAAGTGAGGAACACAAGCAAATTTGAATAGTTCAAGATTTCTTCTGCGAAAAATTTGTGTGTGATATGTTTCGCCTTTCGTTATTAGTTTAATCGTACAGGAATGAATTCTTTCAGGCTCCGTGAAGTGGAATTTGAAGACTTCTGCGAACGGCAAAGCGACGTCAATTTACTGGGCTTACGAAGTCGAGCTCAACATCGCGCAGCTATAACCTTACGAATATCCCCGTCGTGCTGATCTCTCATGAAGATACAGATGCCAATCTAGCTGTCTTGGATCTTTGGATCCACCGCTTGTCGGTTTGGTTCTGTATCCTGTAGGGGTCAAGATATTGAATAAATTTTCTATAACATTTGCATACGAACATGGTAGATTGTTGTGAGTATTGTCCATTGAGTACAACGGACAACAGTTTGATAGCTGTTTATAGCCTAATAGACATATCCCCCCCCCCCGCTCACACAATACAAGCGCTGGGCTTTCGACCCTTCTTTTGGAATCGCCGCATGGAGAAGTGGACAATTTCGAAGGCAGTGTTCATAAGGAAAAGTTGCACGTTCTTTTGGCTAAAACGTAGGCTTTGGGCTCTCTAAGAAGATTAAGAATGGAAGTGCGACGAAAAAAAAATCTCGTGGGCCAGCCAACCAATTGGGCCACTCCGCCCACGTCCTATAACAGTTTCCCTGGATTCGTGGTTAGATGAGCGGTGGTTTCTCATCAAAAGCCCCGTTCTTCCCTTGATTCTCAACGTCTCTCTTTACCCAGATCAGCTCGCACACTTCGGCTGCAAAAAACGGGAGTTACAAGCCTCGGACAACTCGTCCACAATGCTTCCCTAGCTCAATTTTTGAATGACCATAACTCCATTCCTAGAAGGTCTTCTACGATTCCAAAAACACCATTGGAATCAGCATGGAACCGTCTTCAAGATAGGCGGAAGAGCAGAAAAACGATTATTATTGTGAACACTGCCTTTGAATGTTTTTTTTTCTTGAGGAAACAAGCCACGGACCTAAGGAGGTTTTTAGAGTTCCACCGCGGCGCGATTTCATGATTCATATGCGAATCGACGAGCGGCGCGTTATCGATCGATGCCCACAGAAAACATCTCATCGCGCCGCCCTGCGATGAAACTATAAGGGGTCGTGTTTACTACCGCCGCCGAGCGGCGCGGCACAGTGCATTCCTGTAAGGGGTCGTTTATACTTCCGCCGCGGCGTGGCGCGGCGAGATGCAATACAGCCATATCGATTGAGCGGCGCCGCCTGGCGGTGCCGCGAGGCGTTTAGAGTTTTTCTGCTCGAAATCTTCCAAAGGTGCCGCACGCGGCCGCCGCCTAGGTGCTGCCGCGCCGCCCGAGCAAAGCAGGCGGCGCGGCGGCCGCGTGCGATCCGTATTGACATAGTGAGCTTTTTTTGCTGTTATTTCATACACATACTCAATTTTGTTCTTCTGATTCATCTCTAAAATTCCTTCCAAGGTCCTGGGCGTTGTTTAGAGTAGGCTGAGTTGTGAAAAGTTCATTTTTTAGCTTTTGAAATCGTTTTTCTTAAGAGAAATCGTTTTCGAAGACTCTATCCGCCTTCGGATGCTGTGTTATGGTACAAAAATTATAGATGTTTCTTTTGCACAAGAAATCACTCATTACAATCGGCCTTGTGCTATGTCAGAGCTACCCCAGGCTGTGTTTAACGTCAATCTGCGACTTCGCCGCGTAAATTCGACGCAGCCCGATTATACATCCTGGTGGCGCGATTTTTCAAGCGGCGCGGCACGCCGCGCCGCTCCACTTATTGCCGCGCCGCTCCGCGGCGGAAGTATAAACGACCCCTAATATTGATCACGCGGCGCGGCACGATCGATACTAAAAAATTGCACTTTGCCGCGCCGCTCGGCGGCGGAAGTATGAACGACGCCTAAAATAGGCCTAACTGTAAGTGAGGTTGTTGGTGGACGGACGCTAGAACACCACCCTGCGGCACACCACTGGAAATTCAACCGAACCCGGAACGTTCTCTTTGTGAGGAAAGCTCAAATTCAACCAATTATATGCCGGTGCAAACCCACTATCTCCGATTTAGCAATCAACTTACGATGTGAAACCCTGTCAAATGCCTTCGAAAAATCCAAGTAAATAACATTTGCATCAATATCCTCTACTTGTCCTCTACTTGAAAATATTGAAGGTTCCCCGAGTTTCATAATTTGACGACTTCTGTTAATAGCATAGCAGAAACTCTTCAGTTGAACGTTTTATGACAACGTTTCGGGCCTAAGCCCTTTTCCAGGTCAACTGAGACACAAATTAAAACATTGAAAAACTCTAACATCAACAGAGGCTGCTGATCGACCTGTTGTGGTGAAGGGTGGACTGTGTCAACCACAACCAAGGAGCCTGATGCTTTCTCAATAGGTAGGGTGAGAGGGTGTCACCCTACCTATTTAGAACCACCCTACCTATTTAGAAAGCATTGGGCTCCTTGGTTGTGGTTGACACAGTCCACCTTTCACCACAACAGGTCGGTCAGCAGCCTCTGTTGATGTTAGTGTTTTTCAATGTTTTTATTTGTATTTCAGTTGACCTGAAGAAGGGCTTAGGCCCGAAACGTTGGGCTGCAGTAAACCTCCTCAAAATAAAGCTAAGATTATCTTAAACGATCTTATGAAGGAATGTTAAGATGATCTGGGGTGCGTTCCAAGAACATTACCACGTGCAAAACGCGTCCATGGAAACGTAGTCACGGCCACGTTGGAGCAATTTTCAGTTATAATTCGCATCCATGGAAAGCAAATTTGTCCATGTGAAGGTTGTTTTTCCTCCCACGGCGTCGTGGGAAGGTTCTTGAAACGCACCCCAGTAAGATTATCTTGATGATATGGTGAAGGATATGGATCTCATCTGCTACTCAGGCACTCAGGGCGACGGCCGGCGAACCTCTATGCCAAAATCGACGGCCGGCGCCCCACATTTCGAGGGTGCCGGCCAGCGGCGAACCATGCTGCATGCGACGCACACGCAGCGCGGATATTGGCTCGCCCGCGAACCACAAAACACGCCACGCCAACTTCAATTCGGCCGGTTGGAAAGACAATTGATAATGATCACGACTGATCTTGTCGTAACGTGGTTATCACGTGCACAGCCGGTATAAAAGGCGCCTCATCTCACTAGAGTCCTCACTCGGCATTCTACTGCCGGCCCTGGGAGGTGACTTCGAGTCACTCTCCGGAGGCCAGCATATTTTTGACTGCTGAGGGGATAGGGGTATCCCTCGGCGTGGGGGGGGGCGGTTTTCGCCGCAATCCGCGGGAAGGGTGGTTCCTCACCGCAGACTGCGGCGGACCGAGGCGGGGCGTTTCTCCGTCATGGGGCCGGGGTGACATGCTTGAGATAAGCAATAATACAAATAGTGATCGCGGGCCATCTGGTAAAGGTCGGCGGGCCGTCGACGTACGGCCGGCCGGCGAACCAAAAGCGGGCGGCCGGAGGACGGAGACCGCGGGCCAGCTGGGAAAGGTTCGCCGGCCGTCGTACTGAGTACCTGAGTAGCGCATCATTCAGGGGTGCGTTCCAAGAAGCTTTCCATGGGAGGAAAAATGGTCTGATAAGGTATGACGAATGATAGATCGAAATACATGTTCATTTTAGGTGGCCTCATAAACTATCATTGGTTGGTATCACTATCAAATATCATTTCCTCCCGTGGAAATCTTCTTGGAACGCACCCCAGATGATGAAGGCCCTTAGTTAACCCACCACCCAGTCAGGATTATCTGAGTGGGTGATAAGACGAGCCCGAAACGATTCAGCTCAGATAAGTCTGAAATCGTATCGAGCGGTAGATTGCATTGAAGCGGTCGGTCTTGCAAAGCCATGATGATGGGGGCATGATGGTAACTGTGATGATAAGTACAACAGGCCATCATTCTCTACGTGGTCGTTCACGAATCGACCAACTCCATGCTCCTTTTCTCAATAAATGAAATGCTGTTTGTTTTGTGGAAGCTGATATTGATATTGATAAATAGATAAACCGATATCTCTGCTGAATTATTTAGGTTACTCCTTTGCTCTTTAAAAAAGTCTCGAGCGCACTCCTGACATGGCACGCTGTTTCTTTCCCCTCTAGCCAAGAAGTCAGTCAGATCTGACTGAGTGATTCAGCTTATCTTGTTTTTCGCTGACTTTCTCTACTTAGCCTAGGTCGCTATCCTACAACACGAACGTCTGAAATAAGTGCGGCTTATCTGAATTCTTATCAGAACATGGATTCAGTCAGGCTAAACTGAGGCCCGTAGTAAACCCACCACTCAGTCAGGATCATCTGAGTGGGTGATAAGACGAGCCCGATATGACTCAGACAGGGCTCAGACGAGTCCGAAAATATATCGAGCGCTAGATTGCATTGAAGCGGTCAGTCTTGCACAGCCATGATGATGAGGACTCGATAATACCTGTGATGATAAGAACAAACGGCCATTATTCTTTACGTGGTTGTTCACGAATCGACCAACTCTATGCTCCGTTTCTCAATAAATGAAATGATGTTTGTTTCGTGGAAGCTGATATTGAACTGATATATTGATAAGCCGATATCTCTGCTGATTTTTTTAAGTTACTCCTTTGCTCCTTAAAACAGTCTCAAGCGTACTCCTGACCTGGCACGCTGTTTCTCCCCTCTCTAGCTCAGAAGTTAGTCAGATCTAACTGAATCTATTCAGTCAGATCTGACTGAGTGATTCAGCTTATCTTGTTTGTTGCTGACTTTCTCTACTCAGCCTAGATCACTATCCTACAACACGTACATCTGAAATATGTGCGGCTCATCTGAATTCATTTCAGAACATGGATTCAGTTGGGCTAAACTAATCTTTCGCCGACTTTTCTACGGGCCTGAATTTTTTGCCGGCTTTACTACGGGCCGAACATTTTTAAGATGATGCTAATTTCATCAGTTTGGCTGAACTTTTACAGATCATCTGAACATAGAAAAGCGAGAGAGCATGCATTTTCGGAGAAGCTCGTCTTATCTTTAGGAGTAACCCCGGAGCGCCTCTTATTCTTCAGATGAAATACCAGTTATCAATGTCAGCTATCACAAAACAACAAACATTTCATTTCATTCATTGAGAAAGAAAGCATGGAATTGGTCGATTAGAGAATGACCATCTACAGAATATAGTTTTACACAAACGAAATTTTCGAAAAATTTTCGAAAGATTTTTTGAAATTTTTTTCGTTTGTTTTCGTTCGTTCGAAAACTCGTCTAACGAAATTTTTTCAGATTCCGTTCGTTCGAAATTTCGTCGAACGAACTTTTTTTTTCCGCAATTCGTTCGTTCGGAATTTTTTCGAGCAAATTTCGAAAAAAGTTCGAATTTTTCGACGAATTTCGAAAAATTACGAAATTCCGAAAAAAATCGAAATTATGATTAGTTTCGAATTTCGTTCTTTCGACCTCCAAAATTTCAAAAGTTTTTCTGAATTCGTTGGTTCGAAATTTTTTCGGACGAAATTTTTTTCAATTTTTTTCGTTCGAAAACGTTTCGAACGAAAAATTTTTCGATTTTCGTTCGCTCGAAATTTTTTCGAACGAAATTTTTTCATTTTCCGTTCGTTCGATAAGATTTCAAACGAAAAAAAAAATTCGATTTTCGCTTGTTAGACATTTTTTTTTGAAATTGTACAACTATACTACAGAATGAGGGCCGGCTTGTCTTATTCTCACAGGTATAGTCATGTGTTTTCATATCATGAATATGAGAGGACGACGGCTCTACAGCCCGTTGTCATAAAACGTTCAACTGAAGAGTTTCTGCTATACTATTAACAGAATATCCTGATGTAACAATAAGGACAGGGCCCAATGATTTAGCGACTGTAGCATAGCTGTTGTCGCGAATTTATTTCTTTGAAACCAATGCTGCGCATGCTGATGTGACAGGGAATCGGGGTTATAAACTATGGACGCCACCGGCTTCGAACATCCGCCCTGATGAAACTTAGATTAAAATAAACGCAAACGAGCTTACTATTGCAGTAATCACTTTCCAAATAACTGCAGGGAGATGATCTGTTGTTTCCGAGAACAAATTCGGCCATTTAGCCAAAGCTCAGATAGCTCAGCCGGTTAGAACCAATCGGAATCGTCTATAATCGGAAAAACGGGGGAGCGAGAGCTTTCCTCCTAAAAAACACCGTTCTAAACGTGTTGGCTAAAAGTTCTTTTTTTTAGAGTCATCCACTATTCCTACCTCTCAAGACAACAAACCTCCCATGTACTTTTCGCTCACGCTGCTGGAAGGAGCGCACAGGACTTCCGCGTGTTCATAACTATTCGAGTTTCTGACGTGATTTTTGCTACGCAATCACAACCCCTCCATTTTCGGCAAAAGCTCGGGGTGTGTTTATCGTGGACACCACCATTCCTCACAGGACACCCTCCAACATGAATTTTGAGATTTCCATCGAAGTGTGAGGCTGATGCTTCGCGTATGCTCTGAGAGTTTCGGCCGAGGAATAGCCGTGAATTAGCCGCGAAATGCCTGCTGGCCGCGTAATAGCCGGGAAATAGCCGCCAAATAACGCCGGCCGCGAAATAGCCCACCAGGCTCCGCAGCGGCTCCTGGTGGGCTGTTTCGCGGCTATTTCTCGGTTATTTCTCTACCACGTCGCCCGCAAAACAGCCGCGAGATAACCGAGAAATAGCCCACCAGAAGCCGCTGCGGAGCCTGGTGGGCTATTTGGCGGCTATATATCGGCCAAAACTCTCAGCGTAGATAGCTCTTGGCAGGTGCGGAATTCGAATTTCTGCGAATTAACCAGAAACGGGAGGAAGTTACTCTGACACACCCCAAAAGGAGGTCACCTTGCCAAGTCATTTTGACGTCTATAGAGGCTAGATGCATCATGAAACTTGATTGCTATCTTCGATATTGTCTTTTTTCTCAATGTCTGTATTCATTATGCTCCGCTTCCTAAAGAGTGAGAGAGGCTTGAGCCGGTGCAAAGCTTTTGTGCTGTGCCGGAAAGTGGTGCAGTATTGCGTCAGGGTGCACTGTCCGCAATTTCAAATCAACTGACGTTGCGCTTCCGCTGGTCCTGCCATTCGGTAAGCTAGAGTCTTTAATACCTAAATGTTTGAATTTACCTAATTGCGTAATTAAATATGTTTTGCTCTAGCACACATTGTGATGATATCCGTGCATCTCCATTCTCCATAATGTTATTCTTATTGCTTCGATTGTAAAAACTTTCTTTCTTTTCATTTTTTAAAAAAGTATGATGATGCAAACAGAATTCAGACGCTTGCAAATTGTATGTGCATGGAAAGGTTTGAATTTGAAATTAAATGCTTTATTTCCTGTGATGAAGCTGTTTTTTCGGCAGTAGCTCGGAGATTTATCAGTTCGTTCCCTCTATTTTATTTCGGGTGGCGAACGTTTTTCTTCCCCTCTCCTCTACTACAAACTTTGTGGTGGGAAATTTGCTGGAAGGAGACCTGTGTTTATTTTCTGAAATCCTCTTTTCTTGGCCTTGGTAGAGCACTTTGTTCAAGGTCTTATATCGTAAGAAATCTTCAATTTCATGGATGAATCTTGAACGCCCCCCCCCCCAACTAGCTTTGCACCTCGTTCATTGGTGGGAGGACTGAGGTCCCGGAATCGTTAACATTCTTCCAAATCTTCTAATAAGTCTAAAACCATGTTCAGATATTTCTCAGGGCTCTCAGCAATGCTTGTGAACACGTTTAACCGGGGACACTTCTGAGTTTTCGAAGAACTTCCGGGTCTCAAACGTTCACAGAACTTTCTAGAACCTTCTACTTCTTCTCCAGGCGTACGTAACATAGTTAGTTACATAACAAGACGTTGAAGCTAGGACTTTTTCAGGCGTTACCGTCTACCGTTACAGAGAATCGTGGCGGGACCACCTGAAAATTCACTGGCACCAAGCCAAGACACAGCAAAGAGCAGCGAACCGCCGCGAAAGCGAATGCAGGGTTCTTGCAAAACTGTTGTTGATTGAGAATGACACAGCTTGCCTAAAACTTCTCCTTGGCAGGTACCTAACATGAATTCGAGTTTCTTACACTGATTTACGGGCAATTGTGTGTACCTAGATGCATAAGGATGCTTACGCCTGTGACCCTAAATTAACCGGGAATTCACTCAGAAAAGTATTTTTCGATGCTGAGCACAAGTTTCTTATCACTTTTTTGCTAAATAAGGGTACATTCTGTTGAGCATGTGTACTTTCCGCTCACTAACCTGTTTTGGTCCATATTGCAGCCTTATACTTATGGTCTATTCGATTTATCAAAATCTAAGTAACTAATGAACTGCTGCCAAACAAAAAAGGGGCCCAAAAACTCGTATTCGCTGTCGCAAGTCATTTTATGGAGCATTCGCTTCGCTCTCTTGGCTTGCTGATTATTGATGGCGAAGCGGTCCCGCCACGATTGTCTGTAACGGTAGACGGTGACGCCTGAAAAAGTCCTGGCTTCAACGTCTTGTAGATACACACGCACAAAAGCGCCCGCCCACACAATTTGTCATTCGAATTTAGCCTAGTACCGAATAGATCTGCGCCGAGGATTATTTGGGCAATCATTATTATAGAAGTATCCGAGAACGAGCATTTATTTGCGTCTTTCGATAGCCCAGGAGCTCCTTTTTCGTTGATAAACTGTCATTTTCGGAGCCAAATTCAAATTCAGGTCCGCATTTGCGGACTAGGGCTGTTGCATCACGAAACACGATGATAATCGTGCTGGGACCACGTGGTCCTGGCCTGATTCACTCTTCTCACACAACGATTAACAATCATGTTGCATGACGCAACAGATGTAGTCCGCTAATGCGGACCGAAATTTAGCTCCGAGATTGATAGTAGACGAATAGCGGTATAGGACTGCGGGGACCCGATTGGCTGCCATCGTTCAAACATTTAGCTTTTTCCCCCTTCCAAGCCGACGAAGTGAGGCTTATCATGTCGAAATCTCCTTATCGCTATTATATTTGGCCATGACCGACCGCTTCGCTGCTTGCTCCATTCGGGAGCGAATCGAAGTGGGGCTTGACTTTGACAAGCGAGCAAAGTCTGTACGCGCGTTAGCGTGGTACCCAAAGAGGATCAGTATTGGGATTATTTATTATGTAACAGAATAAAATTGATCATGGATTAATAATTAAAATGATAAAGAAGTCGTCACGGCTACCGCCACCATGGCAGAGCGGGAGTGGCGTCAGGCTATTCATACTCCCACACCACGGGCGTGTCGCGCTGGTGTTGGGGAGTATGAAAAGCGCCTAATCTCCTGCCACAAAAAGTCTGAATACGGTGGATCGATGCTCACTCGAATCGGGGGACACTCCGCGTTCGACTCCCAGCTGGAGTTCAAGAACTCAGGGAACGCGAGAGTTCAACGCAATGTTTGGCGGGAGGCCCCCATCGTGCACGCGATTATGACCTAAGCAGCTTCACCAATAGACCCGAACTGGCATTGCGGGAGACCCACATGTAGTGGCCGAAATATAATATTCATTGAGCTACAGAGTTCATTACCATTTCCGAGTTTGACGAGAATTTGCCTGAGTATGATTTGCTTGTGAGCCGAACCCCCCCCCCCCCGAAGCTCCGAACGCGCAGCCCAATATAGGCTCAGTGAGGGGTTTTTGTTTGGTGCCTTAAACACAGCATTTGCGCAAAGACACATCCGATTTTCAACTATATTGCGAAGGTAGGCTAACGAGGTTGTGATATATAGCCAATACGCATCACAATACATTCAAATATCGGAGAAAACCTCTTTAACAGTATGGCAGAATTCAACTTCTATTTTCACGCCTATTTTGGAGTATTTTGTGTAATACACAAATGTTGGAAATTTGAGCGCCTGAAATGTGATAGCGCCTTAAACTTTGAGGCTCTTTTGACCTTTCTATTGTTAAAAAGTTTGAAAATAAGAAGTTCCCAATACGCTCCCTGATTTTGAGCCGGTCTAGGTAAGGCTTATCGGGTTTATCATGTCAAAATCTCCTATCACTGTTATATTTTTTGCGATGACCGACTGCTCCGCTGCTTGCTCCTCTCGGACTCAACCGAGAAAGCTTGGCTTTACGTTCGAATAAGGATTTCCCGGATTTAAGAGTATTCAATCCTGGATTGCTTGTGCCTGTGAGGGCACTTCTGTTCCTCGTGCTAGATAATCATCCGGTAAAACACCTTTTCAGAACACCGAGCTGTATCACGGGGCTATATAGTATTATGGATACGCAGCGTTGAGATCTCAAGCTTTGACAACCATCTTCGATTTGAGTATTGGATTAATAAGAAGGAAAAACTAAATGTGGGTTTTCTGCGCGGACATTTTCTTGAGGGAAGCCGCGACGCTGTTATTATTTCACTCTCTTCTGGGAAAACGGGTTTTTCTCCACTACGACCACTGTTTTTCTGCGGAACAACCATTTTGTTTCCATGGTAAAGATAATTTATCAAAATTATCCTCAATCTCTGGTTGGGAGGGGGGGGGGATAGCCGCTATGCTGCTATGAAAGCTTTGTCACCAAAGTCGAGAGGTTGTTTCTAAGAAAACACAATGCTAGAGTTGGAGAAACAACCGCTCCGCTTCCAAGATAGCGTGATAATAGCTGGAACGCGGCTTCCTTGAGATAGGATACAAACCATACAGTTCTACTGAAAGAATTTCCCATCCTGGACCAGTTTTCCGGTAGGAAGAAGAAGCTAGTTTTCAATCCTCTAGGTGGTCTGACTGCGCTCTAACCTTCGGGATCAAACGTCCCGCACCCCTTATTACGTCTATTGCTTCGTTTTGCATATGATGAAGTGTGGACGAAAATAACTTAAGACTTTTAGACAGTTCATTGGAAGTTCCTGACTTTGCGGTGAATCAGGAACGGGCAGGCTCTGCCAGAGTCATGCGACTACTAACACTGTTTCTCATTATAGTTCACGCTGCGATTGGCTCCTCCGATGATGATGTGAGTTTATTTTTGGTTTCAAGATTTGCAGTTTTTTTTTCCATTGCAACCGTTTTCATGCAGCCGCGTGAAAGTGTAATTGTTGCAGGATGTGGTACCTCGAATTGGTCCTTCATTTGGAACAGTCATTGTGAGCACTATGGATGGCCAGTTGAATGCTTTGAATACACAGACTGGCACTACCAAATGGACTCTGCAAGGAGGCATGTTCCATTCTTTTTTTTGCAGTATTTTGGATTTCTCGTACACTTTTGCACAAGATCCAAAGCATCGTGCCACTACAAGGCGCATTGCCATGGCACAGGCTGTTCTTGGTCCCGCCACCGTTGTGCAGTTATGTGAGCCTTTCAGAAAGCTCCCAGTCTGCCGCAGGACCAAGCGAAGTGTTGCGTAATTTTTCGAAATTAAAGGGACCCTACATCGATTTTTTTCCGATACCCAAAATTTTTGCGACCCCCTCCTCGAGGCGCGATTTCTGGGCAGCTTATATTTGATTACTAAAACTATAAGACGCCGAAAATCCGTTCAGTAGTCGGGCTCAAGCGTCGAAAACCTAAGCAATGCTACGATTCTTCCCTTTCGTGACTTGAAAATATCGGGAGTTTGTGGGATGTCTTCGCCAAATTTCCATGTTCGATCCGAAATTTTTGCGATCCCAACTCAAACCTTCATTTTCGGACCAAATTTGTTTGCGACTTACTTCACCCCCGTTGCGAAATTTCGCAATCCCGCTTGACCCTGGTCTGCCGTCACGAGAATCTGCGTGGGCGGAAAATCTCGCGACGCCAGGTAGGGAACTTTCTGCAGCGCCCACATGGCGTCGGCATAGAAATTTGTCGCGCAGGATCGAAACAGCACTGTCTAATTATCCCGCGAATTCCGCGTGGCCCGCCGCAATGATCGCGCCCTCTTCGTTCACTATCTCAGGCAATCGTAGATCGTGGTCCGGAGAATTTTCGGCTTTTCTTTCGAGACCGGACTCCTACTTAATAGCGAGGCCGGGGAACCGCGACGTTGAAAATCCGGATTTTTGTTAAGCAGCCCGAGGCTGGGCCTTTTTTTGTGGGTTTCCGCAAGGAGAATTGCGCTTTGGGGTTCTGGAAACTCCGTGCATGCCTCATTTCATGACGACTTTTCTAGCCTAAAGTTAGTATTTTCTTCAGTTTTCCATGCTTTACCTTGTTTGTCATGGCAGGGTACGGCACGAGGTATGGACAAGGTCAATTTTGTTCAACCCCCCTCCTTCAGAAGTAAAATTTTGACTATTTTCTCAGACCCCCTCAGAAGCGTTAGCGTTTTTTTGTTGTTGTAAAATTTGAAGAGTAGCATAATCGACTTCTTTGTAAAAAGAAGTTGAATGTAAACCGTGTATATCCCCATTCAGTATTGTCCACTTGGTGTCCCGGCGGGAAGCAGACCCCCTTCACCCCAGAGGCTCAGGCCCCCCCCCCCCTGTAGATATCCAAACCCCGCGCCGAACCCTGTGAGTAAGGGCGTGTCCCCTAGCATTGATTATGCTACTCAAGCAGTATTAGTGCTGCTAGGTGACTTTCATAGTATCACCGCACGTCAGGGTTGGGCAGGGCTGCGACCGGTCGCAACGAGGGGGTCGTAAAAGTTTGAAATTTTTTTTCGAAAAAAAAATGAAATTTTGGGGGGTCGTAAAATTTTTGGAAAAACTGGGATTTTGTTCTTCTTTCAAATGAATATCCTTCATTTATATGGGACATTTTAGAAAAAATCTTCTATTTTGTGGGGTTAGGCGCTATTCATACTACTCATTCCAGGAAAAGGGGTCCGTAAAAATCTTGTTCATGAAAATTTTTTGATCCCAGGGGGGGTTCGTAAAAATTTTGATCACCGGTCGCAACGGCCTGCTCAAGCCTGCCGCACGTGCGGGGACGGTTCCGGGAGAGGGGTCGTAATCGTATCACATTTTTAAACTGTTGGTAAACAGGGGAGTCGTAGCTACGCCGAAAATTGCCGCAACGGCCTGCTTTCCTTGAAAGCTGCTCTCCTTATGTCCTAGAGCGAAACCGATCCGCGGGGTTCTGAGGAATATTCGCCTCGCTGTCTAAGGCCTCTTTCAGACTGCAATCGCTAATCGCCGCGATGACATGTTTTGAATACAGATCGACGTGCGACGCGATCTCGATCGATGCTCATGTTTATTATCCCTTCGCGTCGCGCGGCGATCTAACTCTGAAAGAGTCCTAAGGCTTTGTGCATACTTACCGCGAAGACGACAGTGCATAGCAGCTATATTGATTTTTGATCGATCCTGTTGCTGAACACTATGTCTCTCCGCGGTAAGTGCGAACTAAGCATAAGCATCACCTAACCTATATCTTAGCCAGAGGGGTTTTCTCGGAAAGTGATGTAGTTTACCCGCCACTATTTTTTGTTGCTGTGAATAGGTAAATTTTTGTTCTTACTTGTTCACATTGAAACCAAAAGGGCAAATCTCGATTGCCCAAGATTGTGGTTAACTTGTAATGCACCTCTGATTTCTCTGTCCTACGCTAATATTTTCCATCCACCACGCTTTGCTCAAAATGCATTTCAGATCCTGTCCTTCGCGCTCCGACAACTGTCAAACAGGGGTTTACATTTCTTCCAAATCCTCAAGATGGCTCTCTATACACACTGAAGGAAGGCATTCTGAAAAGACTCCCTCTCAATATTCCGGCTTTAGTGCATGCATCACCTTTGAAGAGCTCAGATGGAGTGCTGTATGCTGGTTGGTTACAGATTATTTTATTTGTTGTGAGCATTTATTATTTTCTATTTCTTGTGAAATATGTTTCATTGATTAATTTTCATTTGTGGTTATTTCATTACATTGCGGTTGAAACCACTGCAGGGGCGAGTTCTCATTATGGTTTGGGTAACCATCAGGGTTGAGCAGGCTGTCGGGTCAGGAGCTACGACCCCCTTGACCAAACTATTGTGAAATTTTCCAAATTTTTTTCGATCCATACCTGAGATGAAAAATTGAGCTTGAGCTTTTTTTCGAGTGATAAAGTTGGAAAAATTTCAAACTTATGGTAAGCTTAAAATCATTTTAATAGCTCTTAGCCTAAAAGCTTAATATTTCCAATAACTTTTGAAAAATCTAGCGATCTCTTTTACTAAAGCTAGAGTAGGGAGATGATACCTTTTTTTCTCCAAAAAATTCGAGACCCCTTCGAAATTTCTATTCTTTACAATTTTCTTTACGACCACCGTTGCGTAGGGTCGCAACCCTGCTCAACCCTGGTATTTTGAGTTTTGCTTATTCTAATCGAATTCAATTTAGGTAGCAAAAAAGATATATGGCTGGAAATCGATCCTCTTACCGGAGTCCAGGTATCCTTCTTCGTTGTTTGGAGTCGTTTGTTCTGCTTTTCTTATTTTTCGCATTATCTCACTGATTTAGGTGCAAGCGATGTCAGCTACTGGGGATAAAATATGCCCTGCAAAGAGCCAAAATGGCGTATTTGTTGGACGAACTGAGTATAGGGTTTGTGTTGGTTATCGTTTGCTTACGAATTTTGTAGTTTGAAGCCATCTCCGCAGAATTATTAGCGCTTTTTCAGATAAGTATGTTCGACACGAAAAATACGGCTAAAACGTGGAACACAACGTTCTCCGATTACTCTGCTCACCTTTTACCAGGTAAGTGTCAAAATAGTTTCTCTACAGTCGCTGTTTCAAACTCTTCTTATCTACGCATAATAAGGTTGAATGTGGTCCAGGGTTGAGCAGGCCGTTGTGGCAATTTTCGTCGCGGCTACGACCCACCCAAAATTTTAATTTTTTCCAAAAAACTCCCCGAAATTTTACGACCCCCCGAGGGGGCCCCTGGAAACAATTTTTTAAAGTTTTACTTAGTGTCAAATTTTAAAGAAGAGCGAAAATTGTTGGAATGATTTTCAGGATCTAGATCGGACGCGGCTGACGTGTGGACACGAAAGGGTCATGTATAGGCGCTTTTTTTCCATTGGCGAGGACTATAAGCAAGTCATTTGGAAAAAATCTATTTTTCTTCAAAAATGTTACGACCCCCAAATTTTCAATTTTTCCAAAAATTTCTGAAATTTTTACGACCCCCCATTGTGGCGCGCCACAACCCTGCTCAACCCTGATGTGGTCTATCCAATACAAATATAGGGTTTTCATGTTTTTTTTTACATTTTCGTTCACTGGGGAGAGCAAGCTATAAAAATCATGAGAAAAGACTTTACGGTTTTCTGCGAACACGATACCTTTTGAGTTTCCAAGTGAGGATATCATACATTTAGCATTTCCCTTCATTGAGTGGGTTGAAAGCACTTACAATAAGGGGTGCGGCACATAGAAATTTGACTCAGACCCTCCTACTGTCCTCAAGCCCTTCAGCTCTTTCTTACGGTTAAGCATCATGATAGTGGTTCACGAAAAATTGGTCACCACGATGAGACTTGGTGGTTTTTCTTTGACTTTGATACTCTCTTCTGTGAAACTATGTGGTTTGTCAACAAATAGTTCCGCACTGTGATTTGGTCCAAATGGAATCGTGACCAGGGTTCGGCAAGGGAGTGTGGAGCTCCAAAGGGGGGTCTGTTGTGGAAGGGGGGTTTTAGCTCTGCCGGGAGACCAAGTGGACCATTCTGAATAGGGATTTACGCTGTTTAGGATGTTTTTCGTCGAAGATTTTGATACAGCTTCAAATTTTCATGAAATGTTGTTTTAACTGTGCTATAGTAAAGTTCCTCCCAAAGTCTTCTCGTTTTTTTTTTAAATAAAGTGGTGCTCTTCTTCAAATTTTCAAAAAAAATCCACGTCAAGCTCTTGAGGGGCTTGAGAAAATCGTCAGAAATTTGATTTAATCACAGAACTTCGTGCAGTTCCCTGGTTGTGAGCAGGGCCATCTTTCACTTGTGTTGGAAGTTTATTTATATCTTTCGTCGATTTCAGCGAATAATGACTATCCATATCGGCACTATGTATCTCACGGGAATATTATTACTGTCTCGCGCTCAGGTAACTGCTCCATTTTTTTTCTGTTTTTTGTTTCTTGTTCCTTTTTGAAGCCTCTTTGCTATGAGTATTTTTTTGATAGCACTAACCAGGTCGTTTGAGTTGTCTCGAAGAAGCTGGTTTGTTTTAGTTCGTGTCGTTGATTGGTCTATTAGTAGTTGAAACGCTGCTCTTGACCTGCGTTCTTTTACTCCCGACGCTCCTCGTTTTCCTTTTCGAACAATATTTCTTCTTTTTTTTTGCTTACATATTTTATTCTTTCTATAGGCCCGAAGCTATCAGCGTCAGGCAGGGTCGAGCGGGGTTGCCACCGAACATAACGGAGTCGCAGGGGGGTCTTGAGAATTTCGGTCCAAAAACTGAAATTTGTGAATTTGTGGGAGGGGGTCGTATAAATTTCTGGTCAGAATTCTACGGACGAGGGGAGTGCGACCGCCCCACTGCGTACACTTCAAAGTTTTGGAGAAGGATGATGGAAGCGGCAGCTTCAGATCTAACTGTCTATAGCTGAAGGTCATCGAGTTTTTCTGTTCGTTTTCTTCAGTTTTCCTTTCATGGGACTTCGCCGCTACCCGGCAACGGGGTTGCGTAGGGCGCCGCTAACCTTTTTTGGGCTGAAATTAAGGACCTCTGGTATTCTTTCTAAAATCTGGCGTGGGTCTAATACATTCCATGATTTCTTCCAAGAGTTTCGGTACTCTGATTGGGTGAAATTTTGACGCGGGTGCGAATTCATCAGTCGACTTTTCGGGTTTTCGAAGAGGTTCCGGCACTTGTTTTCATATGAAGCATAGAAGAATTTCGTCTCTAAAATTTCAGAAGATCACGGAAGGTTTAGCTGTCTCTTCACAATCGTTCGTCATTTGGAGGTGTTTTGTCCAATAAATGTCTGGTTCAGAGGCGTTGACATAAGGACTGCGCGATAAGGGCATGTGCTCATGAAGACGAGGACGTCCCTAAGAAACCAATACATTCCACAGAACCGATAGTTTGAGAAGTACCAGTTCCGAGAGTTTGAGGTATCTCGTGACCGAATTCGGTTATAGCTTAGCTGCGTCTAATTTTTTCCTTGCTCGTGGAACTCCGATGAGCAATAGCTTTCTAGCTGTATTTCGTTTGAGGGAGAGGTCAATCTTACCTTTGGGACATGAAAAGCTATACCATTTTTTTAGTTTTCAGAAATCGTATTTTTAAGGGTCATGCATCGGCCCAGTCATGGTGAATCGGAGTTTGAACTACGGGCATAAGTAAATAACTATATCTTCTTTGGTGCATTACCACCTTAGAGTGTTTTTGTTGAGCTCAAGAAACTGGTATGCGAAACGTTTTTTGAGTATCTGAAAGCGATAAATGCGTCAATTAAGGGGTTCGTTCATAGGCTTGTCTTCTCAATCCATGGTAGAAGAATTTTGGACATATCATGTTTTGAACAGATTTCGGCGTGAGATTTCGGGCTAAGCAGCTTTAGAGCACCCGCCTCTTTGTTCGGTATTGTCAGCGTTGTAGGTCAGCAGAAGGATATTTTTGATATCTGCCAAGTGCAGTCCACCGTCCAGGAAAAAGCAGTGGTGCTGTTGCGGGCAGAACCCTAAGCATCCGGTAGATTTTTGGCGCTTTGCCATGAATCGTCATACAATCGGTTGACCATGCATTACGTGTGGGTTTTCGTTTATTTCTTGGTTTCAACTCGTTTCCTTCGTGCTAAAGGGCAATTGCACGCTTTTCGCGTTCTCAAGTATTCTTTTTCGTTGTTTTACTCTAAAGGAAGGACACTGGCCAATCTGTTGTCCTTTTTTAGCTAAAGCGGGCAAACGGAAACATATTCAGGAGAGCAGGATATTTTTGCGTTTTCTTACCCCGAAATACATCAAGAACACGTATAAATGAATAAAACAAGGCGAAACATATGCAAAGCACTAATTCTTTTGGACATATCTCCAACAGGGTCGAGCAGGCCGTTTTGTAGGACCTGCTACGATCCCCTCCCCTCGGGGACCTGGAATTTCGAAAATTTTTGCGGCCCCCTCCCCGTATTTTTGTTTTTGGGCCGAAAAGCTTGTGATTCCCACCCAAAATTGTTATTTCTAAGCCCAAACTTTATGTTTATGTTTATTACGTTCGCTTAAGGCAATCGTTAGATAACAATATCCAACTTTTACGACTCTCCTCACTAACCGTTGAAAAAACAAGCGCGGTTGACCCTGATCATCAAACTGGTCTCAGTACCATCACTAGTGTAAATCCCACGAAAATCGTCAACGTTCTGGCAAATTTTTAGCCAAATTTGAAGTGGAATCGGTACTATGAATTCTTTGAAAACACTGTAAACTGCTGATCCTCCTCACGTGTAAAAGGAATTCCCTACTCAACACTTAAAAAAAAACAAATAAATGAGGAGAAAATTTGAAAATGAAAGGAAAACTGAAACGAACGAAAAAAAAGATGATCCAGTCGATTGCATGATGATTTTTAGTAAGCAGATTTTCAAACACCAGAACCATTTCCTCCTTCTATGGATCTGTTGTTTTGAGTATTCAACGCTTTGAAGGCAGAAAACCACATTTGTGTTTTTTGAAGAATGTTAAAACGACTTAGTGTTATGAAAATGCGATTCATCGGTCGGCTATCTAGCACGTGTGCAGAAGTGCCACGACAGACGCAAATGACCCGCTGCTAAATACTTCTCAACATAAGGGATCCTAACAGAGGAACGCGTGTATTGGAAGCTCACAATTTTTGGAGGGTTCTCAGTTTGACAAAAAAATTTTAACTAACCGAAAGAGTTTAGGGCGCAGAACACTTTCGACTGTTCATATTCGTTTCACGCCAAACACCCAAAAATAGGCGCAAAAATCGAGTTGAATGTTCTGGGATTTATCAAAGAGTTTTTCTTCGAGGTCAGAGGTGTAAGAAGTATTTCCGCTCTTGATTTTGCTGTTGAAACTCGGACACTAGTTTGACAGATGACTCTACTGGCTTACATGCATTTCGGTCAGGGCCTGAATGAAGCAAATTAGAAACGCGCTGATCCTGTCAAATGTGAACTAAACTCTATCTAATCCAAAGAACTAATTCCGAAGCGTAGTTGAAAAGTAAAGAAACTGGAAAATAAGCGTACCTTGTCGGGTAGCACGTTAGAAGGGTGACACCATAGAATGATTGGTTGAAACGTAACAATGAAGGTTACCGGTTGACGTTAGAATGTGGACCTGAGTTGAGGTAGGGCTTGAGTTCTCCGGCTATATGTAGTCCTTCCCCTTCAGGTTGATTTTACAAGGTGCGGTTTATTTCTAGTTTCTTTCTTTTTTTGACTACGCTTCGGAAATAGAATTCTTCGAAATAGGTAGCGCTTAGTCGAAAATTGAGAGGATAGACGCATTTCTGCGTTGCTTCTTCCAGGCTCTGAAGATGGTGCCTCGTGGGTCTTCCTGCAGATTAGGAGAACGTGAATAACTTACAGTCTGGTTAACACTTGATCGCAGTACACCTGATTGTTAACGCTGATGGGAGGACAACCTAGAAAGCCTTGAGTGGCTTGCACAACATTCCCTACTTCCCTGAAGATTCAAAAAGGGTCCAGCATATTTCTTTCCAGTACTACAGAGGCACGAACCAATCACGTCCTTCTCTTCTCTACCTGCAATTCCCCACCCCCCCCACACCTTGATAAAAGAATGAATTACTGACCTCGTGAAAGCATTCGATCAGCAGAAGAACTAGCACTATCAAACGAGATTCGATGAGATAGACCACAGTATTTGAAGGAGAGGCTTGCTCTAGACTCAGGGTCAAGGGGGACGTTTTGTGTGATCTCAACGAGGCTGCGATCCCTTCATCTTGGGGGCCAGAAATATCGGAAATTTTTACGATCCCCTGTGTCAAATTTCGCTTTTGTGTTGAAATTCTAACGATCCCCTCCGAAGTTCCGAATTTTAGACTTTAATTCTTGCGACCCTTCCCTCCACCCATTTAGAAATTACACAGCCCGTCTCGTCCCTGTCTAGACATCCCGCTAGGTTCTAAAAAAATGTTTTGACAATTGTAGGTGCGATACAGAATATTTTCCTCGATGCTTCAGGGTATTCCCGAGCTGACATATAGTCAGGTCCGTGGCTTGTTTCCTCAAGAAAAAAACATATAAATTTAAACCGCGGCTGGCGCGGCGGTTTTAAATGTTTGTTCTTGAGGAAACAAGCCGTGGACCTAACCATACACCATTGAATGTGCGCGCTCACTTTGGCCGAAAACGGGCCCAAGTATAGGCGGGTACCGGGATAGTGTGCATTTCGTGGGTCGGCAGCAGGGATGTGCGGCAGTTGCCGTTTGCCTATTGTCGTTTGCCGGCCATTTTTGAGACTTTTTTGCTGTTTGTCTTTTGCCGAAATTTTTGTTGTTTTGCCGGCAAAACTCGGCAAACATTGAAAGAAAACGCGAGCTATGCTCACGGCCATGTAGGCACAAGGGGTGAGCCGACTACCCGTTGTTCGCTAACCGTTATCCGAGGGTTTTGACTTATCCTTCATTTCCGCGCTACTCGCAGGGTTGGGCTTCACTATCATAAAAGTGGTGCGGTTTCGAGAATGATTCCTTCATTTTCATAGCTGCTTTTTTTCGAAAAACAACCGCTTCGCATCTACGATAGCGATAATACGACTGCGAGTAACGATAATACTCGGAAATGAATGTATTCTGCTCTCCACTTCGTCGCCTGGCCATTTCTGAGCAAGATGAGGGATAAAAATCTTCATAATCTCACCGTATGTATTCTGATAAGCGAGCGTTCATGGTATGCTATAGAAGGAAAAGCAGTGTTTCATTATCTGGGTTTCCTGTGCCTTCATGGTCGTATGTGTAGGCTTCACAGGGTTCTAGCCTCCCCCCCCCCCCACCGTCTATTCATTGACGCAGTGAGCTGCCATCATTTGACCTGCTAGGACTCAAAAAACTGATGGATGGCCATACGGAAAGTATTTACTTTGTCGGATGTAGTGCAACATGTAGATAGTTCAACTCCAAAGTGGTGTTTTAGTTTCTGTTCCAGAGTTCTGACAGATTTTGGGGTAGCTAAAAGAAGCAGGAAGCATTCGTGCGACTCACATGGACAGAGACTCTGAGAAAGTCTTCCGCGGCAGTGTCAGGAAAGTACCGCTACCTCAGAGAAGCTCACGGCCCGTCCGCTGCGCTTTTCCAGGATCGTCCGCGGCCGACGACCGGACGATACTTCACCGAAGCCGGTAAAGCGCCGGCAAAGCGCCGCGGACCATCCTGCAGGCGCCGCGGATCGTCCTGCAGTCGTCGCGGATCGTCTTGTAGGCGCCGCGGATCTTCCTGAGAGCCGCCGCGGATCGCCCTGAGAGCCGCCGCGGATCGTCCTGAGAGCCGCCGCGGATCGTCCTCTCCGACACAGTCATGACCGGTCCGCCTCTTCTTGAAAGATGCGTGAATGTCGCGGTCCGGGGCAGAGAAAGCTCCGCCTCGGTCCGGACAAGGGCGTAGCCTTTGCCGAGGTCTGCGGTGAGGAGCCACCCTCCCTGCGGACCGCGTCAAAAAAACCGCCCCCATTCCCCAGCTGTGAGGATATCCCTATCCCCCCAGCGACCAAAAATATGCTGGCCTCCGGAGAGTGACTTGAAGTCACCTTCCAGGACCGGCGTCAGAATGCCGAATGAGGACTCGAGTGAGATGAGGCACCTTTTATACCGGCTGTGCATGAGATAAACACATTAGGACGTGATCATTCGCTTTACCATGTTTTTTCATGGTTGCCACTGCAGCCGTGCCTGCGGTCAAGTGAGATGTGAGTGAGTAAGATGAGGAGGTGGAAGTCGTTCAACTGCCGGTGCACCCCGGAACCAGCCCAGCGAGGACAATCAGCGCCGCGGATCAACCGTCAAGCGCCGCGGACCGTCCGGAGAGCTGATCTGCCGCCGCGGACGGGCCGTGAGTTTCTCTGAGACCCTCGACTGCCGCGATAACTACACGGTAGTACCGCAGCGGCTCCGTGATTACTGTGAGACGATAATAAATTGCCAACGGCACAAAGTTTTCACGGTAAGCAAAATTGATGATACCCAATTGATAAAGGGTAGGGTATAAAAGAAATGAAGTGCAGTGTGTTACATTCACACACCGTCTTTCTCCAGAGGTAAGCGGCTAAAGCTCGGAACTGAATAGGGAGTAGGAAAGCAGCCTAATCGGTGATAAGGATACATGATATCGGGCCTCAAACATGGAAAACTCAGAAAAACGTCTACGCTTCCGTGAGAATTTTGTGCCATTGGCAAATGATCAACTTGTATTACTGTGCCGTGGCGATTCTGTTGCAGGGCCTTGAGGGTCGACAAGGCCGCGACGTTGCCGCGACAGTACCGTGGCAGTTCCGTGTTAGAACTGCACGGCTCCAAGAGGATGCATCAGCGAACCCGCGTCAACTGCGATGCACTGTTCTGGGTGATAGACCGAGATTTTTGCCAGTTTAATAGCCCAAGTTTGAGGTACATCCCGAATCTCCTACATCACTATAATGGGGCTAACCTCTGTCCAAATCAGACAGAGGTCGTAGCTATCTCAAGTGTGTATTTTTGTTCGTAGGCCCACCCACTTGTAGTATGATTCACATCATATGAGTTACTCGCCGTCGGTCCTATTTTTGTTAGAACGCGGCCGCCGATCGCGGAGCCGCAGCGGCACTACCGCGCAGCAGCAGCTACACTATTGCGGGGCCGCCACGACATTGTCGCTGCGACTCCGTGATAGTGCCGCTTCGGTGCCTGTAGCAGCCGAAACGGCTTCCTGGTGAAACCGCAGCGGCGATTTCTTTGTTTCCATAGTCTCTTACATGTCTTGTTTCTGTTCATCTGATGCCTTTAATTGGAACTATGCTCTTGAATTGAAATTATTACAATATTCACATAAGTATGTAAAAAAAGGAAAAAAAGTGGAGCGGCACAGGTGAATAACTTTTGGTTCAATCTGAGGGATAAGGTTTTTTGTCGTTTGCCGACTGCCGTTTGCCGGCCGTTTTTGAGATTTTTTGCCGCTGCCGTTTGCCGAAATCTCAAAATCTATTGCCGCACATCACTGTTCGGCAGACAACGAGGTGCGTAAAGTGCACGCGCCCATTTTAGGTGTATGCCGGTTCAGAAAAATTCGTTTTAATAGCATCGCAAGCAGCATTTAATAGGCAACTTCGAGATTTTTTAGGAACATTGCTCCCGGTACTTATCAAACCCTCTGCTAGTAGTTGTTTTGACTGCTGATTACGAATCTGAGGTTCATTTATCGATAAAAAATGTTTTTGGCTGACTCGATCCTAAGCCTCTCATCTGGTTGAAATTTTGAGGTCCAAAGGCGACATTAGACGATCTCTGAAATAATAAGTTAGGCCTGGCTCAGAATTGTTCTCTGTGGATTAACTTGAAGCGCATGACACTAATCTGGGGTTTGTTTATCGATTTTCGATGATTTATTGTACCATAGGTTACGGTGGGTATGCGGTGGTTTGGTCAATTCCTCAGGTTTGGCTCAGAACTTCTCTGTAGGTGTCGTTCTTTGGTCGTTTTCCGATTATTTGATGAGTTAGGTTACGCCGGCTAATTGGCATTATGCCTACCGTAGCCTATGGTAACCTTCAGAATGGCGACAATTGCACACCAGATGCGTGTTAAAGGCACAGTACGAGCTCGTGGGTAAAATTTTATACCTATTATGGTCCGGCCGCTGTGAGTGGCAACCCGGCCAAACGCGGAGGCTCAACTCTATAGAATAGGCGAGAAAAGTCGAGCGCCCATTTCCTCCACCCACGTCAGGGTTTTCGGTCTCAATAGAGACGAGACGCATTATGGATTTTGATCAAAATCTACGTTCTTCCATTTGTTATCGCTTTATGGTGAGATCAGCTCAGGCGCGATGTCTGCGAATGACGAGGAAAAACAGGTCCGAGACAACTCGTCCAAGAATTTCTCATAGTCTGATTTCACAATCTCTGAGGGGCCAAGCTATAACTCCGTTCGTAGAGGGCTCTGAGCGATTGTGGAAACACCATTGTGGTCAGCCCGAATTTCTCCCCATGTCAAGCTAAGAATAAACTGGAAAACGATTCTGATGTTGGGCTGTGTTTTTAAGCATCTTAGATAACCCCTGTTCAAAAATTTTGAATCAAGTCTAGAGCAATTCTTTCGAACACGCCATTTTTTCCCGATTTTCCTTTACTTTCACGAAACGTTGAAAATGTCTCTTGTGCAACTAACAATTCTGGAGCACGGATTAATTAAGTTCTGTCTCACACCTTTAGTTTTCAAAACACTCTTTCGTAAAGCCTTTTGGTAATCTAAATCAAGCCCTAGTTGGTACCAACCAACTCATACTTCTCGCCGCCCTTTCCGCCCGAGCTACCCATGAAGCGGCGAGATGATCAACTGGGATGAAATGCTTATCAATAATCCCATTGATAAATTTTACAATTTTTATTTCTGAATGATATGCAATCGATAAATAGTGGTCGACAAAAGTGAACGAAACCAATGTGGCTACCCCAAAAGCCTCCATGCTTCTCGATTTGTGTCCCTTATAACCCGAAGACTCCAAGCAGCAGTGGGATATACAGCATGCTGTCCTCAAAAAGTCCACCTGTTGCTTCACATTTTGTGTTGTTATGCATAAGTGTGTCATTGCATTGTGGGATTGCTGGTTTTTATAGGAGAAATCGCATGGGAGCGCGATTTGAGCCAACCAATAGTGGCGATGTATTTGCTGCAGGATGACGGACTGCATAAGTTGCATTATACAACAATGGGAGGTGAAACAATGGAGAACATCATTAAGGTAGGTTCTTCTCTGGTTTGATCTATATTCTGGAACAATACACAAAATGCACGTGTATGAGGTATGAACGAAACTTCATTGGATTTGAGATATGTATAGAAATTAAGCTGCGGGCTTTGATTTCTTCAGATCCGCCTTCATGGTTCTGTTGACGATCGGGCAGGTGTGTTCTGCTCTGACAGTCTACCGTTTGGACCCGTTTTGAGCTTACTCTTTTTCCTCGAACTCCTGAAAGTCATTAAAAGTGCACATGATAAAAGCATTGACATGATCAAATCAGATTCCAAAAAAGTTATTTTTATCAACATCAAGCCTCATTGCTTGTAGCTTGGTCCGTGATGAGTGGAATAGTTTCGATTTCATCTGTACAGAATTATCTACTGGTATGGATAGTCAGTAAATAGATGGGTGCAGTCCAGCTGCAGCTGCTTCTGTATACGGGTTGACGTTGTGAAAATGGACCTCTAACTGACTTTTTTCTAGGTAGGTATGGTTCGGCATAGTAAGGTTCCTCTTTATGTACCTCGTCATCCTCCGCGTCTTCTTCACTATTAGAGACACTGAAATATGGAGCATTGTAGCATCAGCAACACTCCGCCCAATGAATGGTCGTTTACCTGTAGTCATATCCTCTTCGGACCATAAATCCGTGAACAGGACACAGTGCCTTCATCACCCGAATATTTCCGGCGGCATCATATTTACAGAGGCATGGGAGTTCCTCGCCGGGAGCAAGGTACCGGCAACTTGAGATTGTCCCATTCGTTTCCTCAGACGATTCTGATTCATCGTCTGTTTGTTCCTGCAAAATGTATTCGTCGTTGTTTTCTTTTGCAGGAAAATCCCCTTTGAAAAAATCTCAACTAACCTGAATGGGTGAAGGCAGATCCTCGATCACGATCGATTGTTTCGACCGTGATGAGTGGTTGGACTTTAGGGATCGTATATCCTGTATCGACAACCTGGTGTTCATGCTGGCTTTGTGAATGTGTTGTGACCTTGTTGATGCTTTTCTTATCGCCAGCTGTGATAATGAGGAAGATGAGCTGGAATGAAATACTAGAAACCTTGGAGAGGAAGCCGCGGAGAAAAATTGCTTTGATTCCCGGATCCCTCGTATTTTCTTGTATTAGGAACGGGTGCCGGCAGCGAAATTGTTTACGCATTTTTTCATTTTTTAAAAAAATTTATTTTATCTCAAATTAGAATTTTTTCACCACCAAATAGTGTTGCCGTTATCGATCCCTGCCCAATGTTCTAACTTTCTGTTGTTCTTCACGCTCGGACAAATCTCGGTTGAAGCGCGAATAAATTCACCTACTACGTCAAGAAAACCGCGCTAGAGAGCAGGATCACGCCTTACACGCGAGTCTAAAACGACGTCATCATGCCCTGAAATCACCCCTTGCTGGTCAATGGCGTCGTTCCTACCCCACGACGCGCTGATGATGTCATCAGACTTCAAATCACTAACTTCCGGTGAACGGCATCCGTGCATGTCTGTTGGTTAGGCATTGAAGGGAACATGCCCTAACGCTTGAGCTTTCTAGGATTTTTTAGAAATGGATGCACGCCTGTGACAGGTATGTAAGCCTCATGGGCAGGATGGTGACCCAGTTAAATGGGGGTGATTCCAGGGTCCAATGACGTCATCAACGTGGGGATGATGTCATTCACAACCAACCAGGGGGGTGATGCCATGGTCTCATGACCCCAATTGCGAGAGGCGTAACGGGATTCGTTTTAAAAAGTTCGGTGTGCTATCGCTGCGAGGGGGAGGGCACTATGGTGCGATGCCCTTGCCACCGCGCAATTTATGCACCTTCTCAGGGTCCCCCACCCTCCCCCGTTCCAAAACCAGGAGGATTGTTGTTGCACGAAAAAATAGGCGTGGCCAAGTGCGATACCACAGTGACCCCCCTCGCTGCGATAGAACCAATTTCAGTAGGTAAGACGACCAGTTCGAAATAAAAAATACAAAGCAAACGGATACTTGGGAAGATCGGAAATTCCAAAGAGTTCTCTACATTCAACAACAACGGACACCCAACGAAACCAAAGTTTTGATCTTTCCAACTCTTCTAAAAAAGTGGGCGAGCGTGACTGTTTTGAAAAAAAGTGTGTGGTTCGCCAACCCCACCGAAATTCCCAGAGAAGCCACTGACGTTGTGCAGAACAAATTTGATTGATGTGGACGAGGTGAATTTTTCCGTCGTCTCGATGTTGTTTTATTGCTGAAGACGTAGAGAATGCTCGCATCAATCGACACATAGAGACGCAGACTGTTTGGGCACGGTCAGACGAGCAGTTTTGTACCGATCATATATATGATATATATATATATATATATATATATATATATATATATATATATATATATATATATATATATATATATATATATATATATATATATATATATATATATATATATATATATATATATGATTTTGGAACATTTAAGGGAGGGGAAATGAAATCAGGATATCTCAAACCAAAAATTTTAGTGTTAGTGGAGAGCGAGAATTCCGTAAGGAAAAACGAGAGCAGGTGATACAATGAGTATGTGAGTTCAGGGAAGGCAAGGATGGTGGTATGAACTTTTGAGTGGAAAATACAAAATATGAAAATGAAGTGATCAAATCTGGGTATAGGTATTGAAATTGGAAAAGTTCTTCGCGTTCTGTTTGCCACTGAACTCGGCATAATTCACTTTGGGTGACCGAAGGGAGGTGCTAAAATTTCTCGACCTTGAATTGAACGTGTGAAAGGCATAGTTGTCTACGAGTTACTATTAGTTTATTTTATTCTCAATATTGGAAATTTCTGAAAATCGTTTGAGTATTGCGCCAGAGGATGTGATCAATTGTGCCCTTCTTTACGCGGTGTGTAAGTTCAAACAAAATAGCGCCAGCCACAGACGAGTACCCAAGATTGTGGTTTTGCTAACCCAACTTCGGTGGTGACCTCCAATCACTCCCCAGAGGATCCCCTTGTGGGACTACAAGTGGTTTTGCGGGCGCAGATGCCACAGTCACTTCACATTTTTACCAAGTCCAGGTCTAACTGGGTTCGCTCTGATTCTATGTAGCGCTACATGCGAACGATTCCCAGATATTAGTTATCAGGATGGACACAATTTTCGTGGTTGTAATAAGTGTGAAAGCTACAAAAACAGTCGGGTTCGTGTTATACATAGACTGTGAGTGAGCGGGAGTAGATAAAGTGGGCTCGTCTTTAAATAACGGATTAAACGTATTAAATCAAAAGTATGTGAACGAGTAGAATTTTGCAAGATGTATGAAATCAAATTGAACTTTCCTAGCTTATTTGAACTAGAAACTTGATTCCTAATCGTGCGATCATAACGCCCATCTCACTCACAAGGGAAGTGTATAGAGTAGTAAACGCATCTGCGAAAAGTACTAGTATCGTTGGTATCTCGTGGTCCCATAGTAAAACTGCGCCGTGACCCGCCCCGAGCTGCAGGTTCCAAGAGGTTACAAGCCTAAAAAAGGTCCTTTTGTACCCTCCAAAAAGCGCATTAGTCTTCGGAAAATCTGGAAACGGACCTGATAAATGTGTTCATCGCCCAAAACTACACCTCCTGAGCAAAGTTCAGGTGAATGCACATTTTCCAAACTTTGTCCAGAGTGATAGCTTGGACTTGAACGGATTTTCGGTTGGGCGTTAATTTATACCAGCTAGAGGGCTTTCGAAGCGTTTTAGAAGAATGTCCCAGATTCGACCTAAAGTCCTTCCAGGGGGGGGGGTATTGGGCGCTGATCACAAATCAGGGGTTCACTTGCCGATTTACCGATGTTTTCGACTCTATTTGTTCAAAGCTTTCCATCGGGCAAAAATTTAATGGCAAATCGCTACTTTTGGCGATTTCCGGAACGCTACGGAAGAAAAGGCTCAAAATGTTTCTCCATGGGTTACTGGAGTGCTGAACACAAATCTGGAGTCCGTTTATCGATTTTTGGCAGATTACGGTAGGTATACGGTAGTTTGATCAAAGTCTCAGATTTTACTCAAAATTTGTATGCGGGGGTTAATTGGGGTGGAGAATACGAATTTGACGTCCGTTTGTCAATTTTCGAAATACTTAGGTAGGTTTTGCCCCTAAGTGACATGGTACCTAACGTAACCTACAGCAGATCTCAGAATTTCGACAAATGGACTCCAGATTTGTGTTCACCATCCTAGAGCACCCCTACAAACGAGTTTTGGGCAAAATCCGAGAAAATTGTTTGAAACTACCAAGAAAATCCCTGGTGGGTGTACCCTTGCCTTTTCGCGAAGCTTGAAAAACGCTCATAACTTCTTCGAACCTGCTGCTCGCGGCGGGATACTGCGCATTTTTACTATTGAGCCACAAGAGATACTAACCATACCAGTCGTCTTCGCAGATGCGGGTACCACACAGTAAACACTTCACTTGTCAGATAAGTCCGGTCGGAGCAAGCAGCGAAGCGGTCGGTCATGACAAAATATAACAATGACGAGGAGATTTCGACATGACAAGCCCGATCGGCCTTGCTTTGTCGATCTCAAAGTGTGGGAGAGGGGCCATGCTTTGTGCGGAGAGGTCTACAACGACCTGCTTATGCCACCATCACTTCAGTGTAAGAACATACACGATCCCATACAGTCGGCACGGATCGCACTGATACTTCGCGTTTTGTGAGTTGGCGCAAACTTTGTGCACATATTTTATAGCATACGCGCACCGAGTTTGCGCCAATGTACAATAAGGAACGCAGAGAATCAGTGCGATCCGTGAATCCTGTATGTATATACGCGATAAAAACGATTTCGTAATCATATGTTGGAAACAGTTGTAAGAAAAATTTAGTATAAAAATGAACTCACATCGATCCTTTTCTTTTTCTGACGTACGCCTGCGCAGCAAACACAACCAATGAGAAAATTTCGAGTAGGCTGACCACAGAAGCGCCGATCCACAATCCAGTCAAACCACCGAGATCGGCGAGAACGCTCGTAAGCTAGAGGAAGATGGTGCAGTTAGAGTGAATGTTAGTTAAGCATTTAAAGGCAGTGTTCACGATAAATTTCACTTCCGATATCTCCACGGCTTACGGAAGGTCTGGTGCCTTATATAGCAAGGCATGCTTGAAAAGAACACGAAAGCGGCGTTTTTGAGCCAAAATAGGCCCTGCCTTGTTTACGTTGATTTTGGAGCGTGGAGGAATTGACCGCTAGAAGGACGATACCTATCAGTGCAATGAAGCAAACAGCTCACTTATCAGCACTTCCTTCACTTGATCATTCCTATAATCTGAGTCTTCATTTGTTCCTTTCAAGGGGCGGATCTGGGGCACGGGGCGTGTCTGGGGCACCAAAACGCTTGTTTGCAGCCGTTATTTTGCTACTCCTGTCTCGTTTTCTACCGTTCCTTTGGCACTGGGAGCCTAGGATCCTTCTCGTCTATCATTTTACTGTGGAAAGTCAACGAGGATGATTATCGTGAACGCTGCCTTTAATGAGTGTGTTTCGTTTTGAGTCTGCCGTGCTGAGCTTTGTTATGTAGTTTGCCTTGACGCTGTAAAGTCGTGAGAGGATGGCGTGGGGCATGCATACAGTGAGTTCTACAATTTTGAAAAAAAATATCGAACGAACGAAATTTGAAAGTTTCTTGTTCGAAACATTTTCGACCGAACAAAAAATGAAAAAAATGGTTCGAGAAGAATCGAACGGACGAAAATCGAAAAAAATCTTCCACGAAATTTTGAACAAACGAAAAATGAAAAAAAAATTCGTTTGAAAAATTTCTGGACGAACGAATTTCGAAACTAATCGAAATTTAGTTTTTTTTTCGGAATTGGTTCGAAATTTAGAATTTTTTTTCAAAACTCGTTCGAAATTATTTTTTTTTGAAATTTCGATTTTTTCCGAAATTTGTTCGAAAAAAATTCGAACGAACGAAAATCGAAAAAAATTCGTTCGATAAATTTTCGAACGAAAAAAAATTCGAAAAATCTTTCGAAAATTTTTCGAAAACTCCGTTCGTGTGCAACTATAATAAAGTGGTATACCCTGTTCCAAACGAGATGTCAAGCGAAGAGTCCATGGAAGCAGGGCTTCCTCTGCGTCTCTGACATTTTTGGATTACGGTTAAACGTCACGTACGCAAATCACTTGCACGACATAGCATCCGTCTTACCGTAATCCAAAAACAATCCATTTCCTGAAACACCCTTCCTGCCACGCAAATAAGATTATCTAGATTAAGAGTGAGTACTACGGGTATTTTCAGCGAAAATAACGCAAAAAAAAGATGAAGTATGCGCATAAAAGAAAGGAGAATGTGAAAAACTCGATGAATTCTATTTTTGGATTACGGTAAGACGGATGATGTGGTGCGCTCATGATTTGCGTACGCGCCTTCTTGCCGTAATCCAAAAACGTCAGAGATGAACAGGGAGCGCTGCTTGTTTAGGCCTTTTTCAGAGTGCGATCGTCGCACGACGCGATGGGAGGATGAACATGAACATCGATCGAGATCGCGTCGCACGTCTATCTGTATTCAAAACATGTCATCGCGGCGATCAGCGATCGCACTCTCAAAGAGGCCTTAGACTCTTCGCTTGTTATATCATTTGGGACAGAGTATAGCAACAACGAAGGACAACTTTTTTAGTATATCCTGTACAAAATACGAATTGCTCTCCAATACTGTGAGCTATTTGGAATGGTATTGCGTAATTTTAGTCATAGAAAGGTGGGCGAAGGCATGCCTAGCAATCCGTGTATGTTGCAAAATGGAGCGGGGCACACAGGGTGAAGCGGGGTTGTGTGGTGACACAACAAGGGGGGGGGTCTCAAGAATTTCGGCTAAAAATAGAAATTTTCGAGGGGATCATAAGATTTTTGTTCCCAAAAATGCAATCTTTCAGAGGTAGTTTGTGAAATTTTACGAGTTTTTTGTCATCGAGGGTGTGGGGGTAGCTACACCGAGGTCCAATGTAACGGTCCACCGGACCCTGGGAGCACAAATCACGCGTAGGTACTGCGAAAACTGTCTTTTTCTGTTGCAGAGTGGGTTATGAACACGCTTTCAACGTTTTGTTACCGTTATTTCATTTCTATTCAGTAATGCAGTTCATTCTGATTCTCAAACTCCATCTCGTAGAGCAATTTGCCCTAAGAACAGTCTTCGGGTTTTCACCGAAAATGGAGAGGTCCGGTTCCCATTGCAACACAAATGTTGATAACAAAAGTGTCTCAAAACAAGCCTATGCGGTCCCCAAACCAGGGTCAAGCGGGATTACGAAATTTTCTAACGGGGTGAGGTGGGGTCGCAAGAATTTTTGGTCAAAAAATGAAGGTTAGATGGGATCGCAAAACTTTCAATCCGAAAATCAAACTTGAGTGAAGATATCCCAAAATTTCTCGATATTTGTGGTCACCAAAGGGAAGGATCGTAGCATTTCTCAGGCTTTAGACGTTTGAGCTCGACTCCTGAACGAATTTCTGGCGTCTGAAAGTTTTAGCAATCAAATATAAACTGCCGAGAAATCTCGCCTCGGGGGGCGGGGGAGGATTGCGAAAATTTTGAATATTGGAAAAAAATTGATGGTGAGGGGGGATTTTGAAGAATTACGCAACGCTTTCGGTGAAAACTCAAAAACTGTTTTTATTGTGAACGCCATGTTTAATGGCAGTGTCAAAGTTTCAAAGGACGGATTAAATTCTCAATGTACCAATTCACCTGGCTCATTAGTTTTGTTGAAAAAAAAATCGAATTAGATGAATTTGGAATTGAAAGCTGATACAGGTTCGTGTTATCCTTTTCGTGAGAATAAGTTTATCAGGGCAGAGTTCATCACCGGTGCATGATCGGGTTAAAGACAGTGTTCGCCATAATTTTCTTCCCTGAGAATATTGTCTGAAGCGTACACTTCGTCTCTGGATAGAGGAGAGATGACAAAAGGTGCTTGAAAGTATTGAGAAAATTATATAAACCAAACAAGCCGTTTTAGCAGTTTCCACCATTTCCGTGATTTCAGTAGCAAATTAATCGTTCAAAAGCGGAGACATGGTTCTTTCTCTTATGTTTCCACAGATTTTCGAAAAGCATGGCGTGATATGCAATTTAAAAAAAGGAAGAGAAGCCAGAAACGGAACATATCACTGGAACATGATGTTAGCTAGCCTGTGTATTCATCATTGATAGATTAACACCTTGGTTGGTGACTGTATTTTTAGGTATGAACACTGCCTTTAAAGATCTCTGTTATTATGCCTAATGTTTGTTATTAAGCCAAAAGCGGTGCCTAGCTGTGCTTAGCAGGGTAGGTGAGGATAGAGGAGAAAACAATAGTTGGTAATCAATGTAGTTCAGAGTGCTACACTAATTTTAAAGTGCTTTCAACAAAACAGAGCAAAAGCTGGAGGAATTTACGTACCGTATATGCTGGTGTTTCCTGTAGCGTTTCGTAGTTCAACTCCTCGTAGAAGATCTGGATCATTGCAGCGTTTTTGCGGTACTTTTCAAGGCACATGAAATCTCCTGGTACACAATCCATCACCTTTGCCGAGCCTGATGGCCACCTTGCTGCTGAGTAGGTCACCTCATAGTTGGTCTCCCTGAAAGATGCACATATCGAGTAGAGGTAACACTCTTGCTAACGCCTAATGTCACCTACTTAACGTTTGCAGTTAAAAGGGCTCAAGGGTTTGGCCTTTGATAAAAGGATGGCAATTCGCCAGCGAAAGGGAGCGAAGGAGGGTGTCGTTTCGAGAGTTTGAAAGTCGTTTGTCCACTGGATGAGTTTCTATGTTTTTGCGACGCGACCGGTAATTGTGGTGCGCGCGAAGCGCGCACCAGATTTGGTTTTGAATCGGCCCCGCGCGCAACACCTTTCTCGAAGTCTCGGTTCAGAGTGAACGTAGAAATTAGAGCTAAATTACATTGAAAAGAGCGCAAAAAGTTGGATATTCCACCCAAAAATGGTTTGGAATGGTTCACTGGTTTTCGAGTAAAAAGTGAAAGACCGCGCGTTTTTGTTGTTAATCTCTTTTTTTCAGGCGGCGTTCACGATCTTGTTGGTTCACTTAAAATTTAGCTATGGAGCTCATTTTTGGGCAGGAGGCTGGAAATGGATGCAGGTCGCTCATATTCCAATTTGATCTTAATACCTTAACTTTGAAGGGTACCTCAAAATCGTGGGTTTACATACTTAATTAGCCGTGGAGCACAAAAACTGCTTTTTTCTGCTAGGGCTGTGGAGACCGGGGTGTGTAGGTGAATCTGCAGCCAATCAACACAGGTCGTCGGAGGTAAGTACTGAACTTGCCAGAATTCGTACTCATGACGTCTTTGATCGATAATCAATATTATCGATTTTCGCGCTTTTTGCACAAAATGCGGCGAGGAGTGGTGATTTTTGGTGGGATTGGTTTTCTTGGTTGGGGAATTTTGCTCATCAGTCATTATGGAGTAATACCAATCTATAATATTGATTTTTTCGCCTGTTGCACAAAATGCCGCAATGATGTTTGATTGTTGTTGGCTCTAACAAGGGACACCTTCGAACATAAAATGGAGTTTTGAAAAACGGTCTTTTGAGAGTTGTAGAGGGCGTAAAAATAAACAATTTAAGATTTTAAAATTTCACTCAGTCCTCACGGGTAGATCAAAAACCACCAAAACAATGGGTTGCGGTAGGTAAAATGCCATTCAATGCACCCTAACCTGACGAAAGCCCCTAAAAACAGGAAACGGACCTCAGATTCGTGTTCAGCGCCCCAAGTTACCCCCTGGGGCTGAGTTTGTGCGAAAAAAAATTTCGACCTCTGAACCCCCAAAAATGGCCTTGAGCTTTTTACCTCATGGGGCTCCAGAGGTCGAGAAAAAAATTTAGGACTCAAACTTCGCTTTCGGAGGTTATTTAAAGTGCTCATAACGAATCTGAGGTCAGTTTATCGAATTTCGACAGATTACGGTAGATTACGGTGGGTATACGGTAGTTGGGTCAAAGTCTCAGAATTGACTCAAAATTTCTGAACAGGGGTTATTCGGGGTGCTGAATACGAATTTGATGTTCACTTGTCAATTTTAAAATTATTAAGGTAGGTTTAGGCTCTCTATGTCATGACAACTGCCGTAAACTACAGTAAACCTCAAATTTCGGAAAACGATCTCTAGATTCGTGTTCAGCACCCTAGAATACCCCTACATACTAGTTTTGAGCCGAATCCGAAAATTTTCTCCAAACCACCCTAAAAATTCCTTGATGGGTACCCTTGCCTTGCCGCGAGGCTTGGAGAAACGCCTGCAACTTTTTTCGAAGTGGTTTCTTCTTTTTCAGAGGACCTGCAAAGAGCATACTCGGGTTTTACGTTCAAAATGGTTTCTGAAAATTACAATTAATCCAGAATGGCCAGGCTGACTAAAAGTAGTTCTCGTTTAAAGTGCGTTTTTAAAAGAGTGGTTCTGTTCTACTCCGAATTTTGGAATTGATAACGAAACACTTTTCTTGAGTCTTCGAGCCATGCGCTAAAGTAATAGGTTGCTTTAATGGATTTTGTAGTTTAGGTGAACCCACTTCTGTTTACAACAATTATTTCTAAAAAGATTGATCATTGATAAAGGAACAAGTCCACGAAGTTTCATTTTGTCCGAACTTTTTTCCAGTGTCATATATCAAAATAAGTCCCCTAAAGTGTTTCTCCGAATTAAGGACGGTTTTTCTGTAACATATGTGGGGGAGAAGGGTAAGGGTATTCTTGATATTCTAGCAATTGTCGAAACCTCGGAATTTCTAGTTTCTAACATTGATGTGAACCGTTCTCCGTTTATATCACGTTACCTCTGCGATATAAGAAAAGAGGTATAAAAACAAGAGACACTGTTAAAACTCAAAACAAGTAAGGTGAACACATAGAAATGTCATTACTACCAGCCATAATGCAGTAATGAACCCACAGTATTCGAACCTTCTTTCAATTGCTTCGTAATCCAACGCCTAACCGACTGAGCCACGGTGTGCTGCTATTTCACCCCGACTATCACATTGCAGTGATCGGTGGTTTGAATGCAACGAGCATTGTTCAGGGGATCAATGAATAAGTCATAACTCGAGAACCTAGCTAGATTTCATCTTCAAACTTTTGGGAGAAACTTTTCAGATGATTTCAAGGTCACTGTATAGCTCACATTTGTGCTACGTCCTTCCAATCCAACGTTCGGGTTTCTTTCCTTTTTTGATCATTTTTGATCTACCCGTGAGGACTGAGTGAAATTTTAAAATCTCAAATTGTTTCTTTTTAACTCCTCTACAACCCTCAAAAGACCGTTTTTCAAAACTCCATTTTATGTTCGAAGTGGTCCCTTGTAAGTCACTTGTTTGGGAAATTCTTCTCATCATGCAAGATCATATGTTGATGATCAATAATATCGAGTTCTCACATGTTGCACAAAATGCGGCAGTGAGTGGTATTTTCATGGTCTTGGGTTATAAGTTTCAAAAATTGTACTCATACGACAATATCGTCTTTTAGATGTTTCATCATTCGGAAATGGAAATCGATGAGCAAAATTGAAGTCAGAAAGGGAACCTTCGGGAAAAATATGTGGAATGTCTGAAAATTTAGCTTCCTGGCAAAAGTAACGATTTGGTAAAGGTCAAAGAAAAGTTTCAAAAATGTCTTCAAAACATGATTTGGCGTAAAATAGGCTGAAGTAATAAAAGAGCCTGGAAATGAAGTGAAATAACCTAAAATGCGATTTGGTAGTCGATCATTCCACAAGCTTCTCCGTTAATCTTATCAAAACGAAATCAAGCGCGCAGCGGAAACATTAAGCCATTTTTGAAAGCTGTAATAAGGGAATCAGCATAGGTCAAGCTAGGCGAACGCAACGCTCCATTCCTTATCGTGCTTGATTTAGTTTTGATGAGTTTAACGGAGAAGCTTGCGAAATGATCGACCACCAAGTTGCATGTTAGGTTATTTCACTTCATTTCCAAGCTTTTTTATTACTCTAGTCTATTTTACGCCAAATCATTTTTTAAATATATTTCAAGACATTTTTGAAACCTTTTTTATGACCATTACCAAATCGTTACTTTTGCCAGGAAGCTAAATTTTCAGAAATGTCTGTGTTTTGTAGGCTGTAAGATTCCCCCACTGGTTGGGACCAGACCAGTGGGCAAATCTGAAACGGCGATGTATAAGAGTTGCGCGGTGTTTCGGTTTCTTTGAAATTCACGAAGTCCCTTACAGAAGGAGTTCTTTACATTACTCCGACCCGAAGACTCGTTATCGACTACTCGAATATGTTCGATTTCGACTGTCAAAAGTCGATTGTTTGAAGGAGTCGAATTTCGAGCATGTTCGAATTCGAAAATACAAATTGCGAATATATTCGGAAGTCTAAAGCCGGAAAAATACCATTTTCAAACATGTTCGAAAATCGTTACGTCGAAAATTTGAATTTCGAAAATGTTGGAATATTGAATGATTGAAGAAGTCAAATTTCAAAAGTATCTGAAAATTGAAAAGATGAAAAAAAAACAAATCACGAACATACTGGAAAATTGGAAAGTGGAATTAAACTAGAACATAATCGGAAATAGAAAGGTGGAAAATACTAATGCCGCACTCGAACATTTGAAATTTCCATCATGTTCGAAAATCAAATGTTCAAAG
Organism: Aplectana chamaeleonis; assembly: GCA_029168955.1. NCBI lineage: Eukaryota > Metazoa > Nematoda > Chromadorea > Rhabditida > Cosmocercidae > Aplectana > Aplectana chamaeleonis. Next base: position 412,883 of record JAPDOI010000139.1, on the reverse strand, counting down.
CAGTTAAATTTCCAATATACAGTGCGTTTCGAAATTATAAAGGCACCCCAGAAATGGCAATTTCGCTCGCGTTTCAAGGAATTTCGAGCTGGGACCAATTCCATACGATTCAGCATAGTCGAAAACATAAAACAACCTTATTTCCAAAAATATTTCGTCACACTTTTTCAAGAAATATTCGGCAACTTAAAATAACACCGTTTCAAAACTATAAAGGCACTTTAGAATAACGATAAATTTATTTACAAAAATAAAAGTTAACAACAGATTAATAACGGATTGGTCCACCATTATTAGCAATAACATCAAAAATGCTATTTGGCATACAATCCGTAAGCTTCTTTAGAAGAGAGGGGTCCAAATTGTCCCAAGCTCTCAGAATGGCGTTCTTGTGGTCACCGATATTGTTATACTGCATGCTATTAGAGTATATCTGCCTAACGATAATCCCGCAGATGTTCTCAATCGGCTCTAGGTCAGGACTACAAGGTGGCCACATCAGAAGAGCGATATTTTCGCTGTTAAGCCATTCGACAGTTGACCGGCTGCCGTGGACCGAGGCGTTGTCCTGCATGAAAACGTACTTCTGACGGCGACGTCCTCTCATAAATGGCAGGAGGTGGTCAGCGAGCACCTTCTGGTATTCCTAGAAATCAATTCGACATGAAACAAATAGCTAGTTGGAGAACGCCAGTGCTGCAGAATGCGCCCCACACCATTAGTGACCCACCGTCGAAATTGCGCTTGCTGAAGAAAAGCGGCTCTTTCTTGAGATCTCTCCAGTGACTATGAAAACCATCAGGGCCATCTAAGTTAAACTTCTTTTCGTCAGAAAAGATGATCAGAAAAACGTAGATTGAATAAAATTGGCTAAAAATGGAAAAGCGCCTTGGGGTGCCACACAACTTACCGATTCCCAATCCGTTTTCATATTCTCACGAGCAAACTGGAGTCAGCCGGATTTGTGGAGATCGGTCAGCTTTGGAGACTTGCTATAGACTGCCGAACAATGACAGGACTGTCATTTACGGCCCTCTATACCGTCGTCTTTGACGCAGGAAGTACCAGCTCGCACCTGACCTGGTCCACTGACTTCGTAGAATTGGACATGAAACGCCGAATATGACGGACATCTTTGTCAGACAGCACTCGTGGTCTTCCAGCGTTCTTATTTTTTCTGTAGGATTTCGAATTCTTGACGTGGCTATCAATGCATTTTGGAGAATGGCCAAGCTGAGCGGCGATGAAGCGATTCGAATGGCCAGCCTGATGCAACGCTTTCACTTGGGCTTGTTCCTCACTTGAGAGTTTGTATACACGAGGCATAATGTCAGCGAGGTACACGGAAGTGTTGCCATTCAAGTGGAATGCAGGAGGATTGAAACTGTGGGAGATAAAGAAGCATCGCAGGGGGTGCCTTTATAATTTTGAAACGGTCGGATTTTGATGTTGGCGAATATTTCTTGAAAAGTATGAAGATGTGTTTTCCACAGAGAAAATTTTCTAAAGTTTTCGGCTATGCTGAATCGATTAGAATAGGTCTCGGCTCGGAATTCTTCGACCTGCGAGCGAAATCGCCATGTTTTGGGGTGCCTTTGTATTTTTGAAACGCACTGTATTAGAAAACCGAAAAGTAGAAAAAAAAAGGAAATTCAACATATTCGAAAATAGAAAACTCAAAAAAAAACGAAAGTCCGGACATTTGCGAAAATCGAAAGTCTAAAGAAGTCAATTTTTTGAACATAAATCGAAAAGTAAAAAAAAACGGAAATTCGAACGTATTCAAAAATCGAGAAGTCGAAAGCCATGAAATCTACATTCGAAAATCGTGAATTAGAAAGCTGTGAAATATCGTATACACTCAAAATTTGACTAACAAGGGAAACCATTTTAGCGTTGTGAGAGTTGAGCAAAATGAAGTACCTTGCGAGAATGCCAATGCTACGAGTAAAAAACTGCGACTGCCGCTCAAACCTGTATTTGAAAAAGTTATATGTTTGAAACAACCGGTGCACGTGAGAACCGTCTAAAAATTTCAACCCCTGGCCTCGGACATAGAGGAATAACGAAATGCTGTCATGAGTTTCCACCCTTTTTTTACCTAGACCGTCGCCATACCGTGGTTTCGCGATTTGAGGGCAGTTCCGTTTTGTCTCTTGCCGCGGATATTTGTTTTATAGGTTTGCAAACCTAGGAATCTGGCGAAACCACGCGCTGTGCAGGGGATAGTTTCACAGAGCTCTTCCGCAAACTCCACGCTGTAGGAACTACGGCTGTGAACTCACTCGCAAGGCTGATGGCAGTAGCATCCAGGAACTCCTTGCTTCTCTTTGTACAACTCTGAGAGGTAGAGTGTGGCGTTACGAAGGCAGTCACGCTGTGTCATGTCAGTTGCGTGACATGCAGCCATTCCCGTAATGTTCGGGATTGGAAACATCGGATCACCACACTTGCATAGATCCATGATCAGTTTTTGTGCACAACTTCGATGACATGCCTGAACAGCTGTGTAGTGCCGAGGAATGTGAGGCATGTGACATACTTAGACACTGTGTACACACCTCGACAGAGTAGTTGAATCCCTTGTAGATGAAATTGGGATCATCCTCTCCACCTTGCTTACAGTGACCGTGAGGTGCAACAAGACGAATGAATTGCTTCTGGAAGCAATAAGTGATCATTGTGTAGAAATTATTAGTATAGAAGAAGCGAAACGAACCATTCGAACTCCGTAAGATGACATGAATCCCGTAGGAGCACTGTACCCGAAGGCATCCGGGAATGGTACAATGTGCTTGTCGTGGACTGTTATTCGAAATCCCACTGCTTCCGATGTGGGCAGATATTCGCTCACATTCGCATATAGTAGGAGCTTCAGTCCTTAATCAGATTCTATTTTGTTACTTGCGATAACGAATGCATCAAGCCATGCTACATAAACGAACCATAATTCGCTCCAGCTCTGTGTGACGATGCTCCTCCATGATTAAAGGTGTAACAGTTACCATAAGTATTGTCATAGTACAAAGTGAAATCTCTGAAAATGGTCAGCCTATTAATCGTTTCTTCGATGCGATACTGCAGGAAAACCGTGAAATGGAAACAAAAGACAATGCATTCTCTTGACGGTTAGTAATTGGGATTGGGTTATAGTTTTATCCTTCCGCATTGCTGCCAAACCGTTCGATAAAGCAAGGTGGTCTGATTTCAAGGGGCTCGTATCATTGAACAAAAGCTTTGGGTAGTGTTAAGTTGCTTTTTAATAAGAACCAGAGAACGAAAAAAGAGGAGTTCAACGAGACTCTCGGATTATATCGAAAAGTGTGTTTGCCACTGAGCTGCGACAGACAGTTCGTGGTGTTGGACCGAACCAGACAAACATACAAGATAGTTACATACTATATAGAATTGCCGGAAACAACGAATTTTTCCACAAAATACAAAATTGCGGAAAAATTTTTTTGAACCCATGGCAAACCCTAGAAATTAGCTCCTGACCTTAGTTACTGGTAGGAGAATGTGCTCGGCCACAATTCGTGACCTCGACCAGCAATACAATAGCAACATATCTCTAGGGTGTTTCAAATATTCATAATTTTGCTCTTTATTAGTAGCATCTGGCCGCGTGTCACTGATTGGCATTTTCTCACGGCTGCATGCATGCTACTGTCGAAGGTTGAAGCGCTCAATTTTTAAAATGTGTCAGATATTCAAAAACATTTTCCTAATGTAAACGAGACAACATCGCTTGTGTTTTCTGATGATCTTGAACAAAAATTTTCTCCTAGGAAATTAAACAACGAATTGTTCAGCACATTTTATAAACCCTGATGGACGAAATAGAAACACTTTGAAAAAAAAAGCATGTGGAACGGAAGTGGAACGAAACTTCGGCAGACATTGCAGAACGAACAACTCACTGATCTATGTCACAATCCTTTTGATTGAACGAGCACTTGAGTACGAATTCATCTAGTTGGTGGGACATGCCCTCCTTCTGTTCCGGTGTCATGGAACCCACAGCGAACATCAGATTTTGCTGCGCTTGCGTTACAATGGCGATTTCGTCGGTGAGATTCTGAAAAGGATTGATTGCGTTTTGGGAGATGCTAAATTATTTTTATCAATAATCCACCTCAAACCCGAGCGCCTGTGTCACTTGCGGTGCCTCTGTGGTAGTCGTAGTTGTGAGCCTCTGCTTAGTCCGGATTTGCGCTTCTGAACGTTCGGTGACGTTGAGAGTGTCGAGCTCATCGTTAGGATCAATCTCGATTATCACTCCGTCCTCCCGATTCGATACGCAGTGGTTGTATTCCTTGTGACAGAGGCACAGATCTACATGCTCAATGTCACGGATTTGCTCAAAGGACTCTCTGCCCCGGTAGAATCGCATCGGGCAATGACCTGTGCCGTCCACACATTCTGTACACACCTTCTCCTTCCAAGTGTTATCTGAAACATACGCTGGATTGAATATCGAAATGTCGCTGAGATCTAGTGCTTTGATAGAAGTGTACCTACATGGAAAACATGGCCAGAGGGTCTTCGAGACCATATCCAACTGGCACAAACATCTGGAGGTGTGAAGGCTCCTTGGTAAAAAGGAGAAGTCGACAGCGATCTTTCCTTTGTATGCTGCGAAGCATGAACCCTTCCGCTCGGCGGTTAAAGGGTCAATGTCGCATAAACACTGAGCCAAAGCCTGATGATAGCGGCGTTCGTGTTTCCGTCGTTTCGGCTTTCGCTTTTGTCGCCGAACTGAAATGAATGGATTAGTGGCGAGTGGTTGACTCGGTGTCGAGCATGCCCTACGTCATAGCGAGTCACCACCTCAGCATACTTTTTGTCGAGTGCGGCTGTCCCCCTCCAGTGTACGAGGCGTAGGTGAGTGTGGCTTTTGTTAGGCGGCACGTTTTGTCATATAACTTGATGTTGAAACTAGATACACGACGTACTTGCGTTCGCGTTTAAGTCTACACACATCGTTGGACAAATAATAAAAAGCGTTTCTTATCGATGACAGCGGCTCAGCGAGTGCGGCTGTACCGGCTGATTCATATCGATTGAGAGCCATGATTTACTGAAGTTTTTTCTCAGAACTGCTGCTTTATCATGGAAGTGTTTGTTTGAGGCATTGAGGAACCCACATGTCGCCATGAACGCGCTATGAACCCATGCTGTGCAGTTGATTGCTGTGGACGAAATTCCCGTCGAAAGACCGGATAACCGAGAAGATCTTGCGTACATTCGATCTGGTGTGATTCGCGGTACGATCTCAGGTGGGCAATAGCAGGGTGGGGGGGGGGGGGCAAAATTATGGTTGCAAAAGCTCAAAAGGCACAGTTCAACCTCAGGAACGGAGTTTGAATTGTTCACATAATTGTGAAGTAGACGCGCCCTATATAACACCTACCAAGTGCAAGCTCTCAATTCATCTTTCAGGTACGCTGGCATAAATTGGTTTCAGATAATGGAAGATACACGTCTCGGGCAACTCGTCCGTCATGCTTTCGCCGTTCAATTCGTGTCAAATTTTGAGGAGCCATAGCTCCTCCCCTAGGGGGTTTTGTAAGACTCCGGACTCATCATGGGACCGTCTCTCACATAAGCACAAGACTTTTTAGAGTGTGCTGTGCCTTTAAGACAATATAGTGCATGAGAGTGCTCTCTACCCAGCTCTGGAAGAGGAAGTTATGAAAGTGAAAAGATTAATGATGCTCCGGAGATGATGTTCCGGATGGGGAGTTTGGCTCAGAAATGAAGCTCAGAAAAGCACGATGAATTCGACTTCAGGAGAGTAACAAGCAGTGGGGAAACGAATTTCCGATCTATGTTGAGACTAGCCTTGCGTGGTTAGACTGCGATCAGGGAATTGTTTGTCATGGTGTCCTTCGAAGAGAAACCCTTTTCGGCTCTAAACTCAAAACGAGTACCCAACATAGCTTTCAACTTTCCTATCATAATTATGAGCGGACAATTGACAGCGACTCATGCATCTTTTGTTGTTGTGGCTCTTTAATTTAGGGTCAACTATAGCATTGGTCCAACTGTTACAGCAGCACGACCTCAGGCGATTCTCAGCCCCGGGCCGCCTGTCAGTTCGGCTGCATCTCCCAATCTGCGGGTCTGCTCCTGTTGCTATCCGGGCCAATAGTTTCTGTCTGGGCTCCTCAAGTTCGCCAGAACAGCAACAGTAGTAGCCCTTAGTGGGAGAGAACGAGCCGAACTGCCAGACGGCTCGTGTTTCCTGATCAGTGCGGCTAGGGGCCGAGAATCTTCTCAGCTTCTCTAAAATGGGGAAACCTCGAACGTGGCAATCTACCGTCTCTTACTACCTATTGGCCAAATAACACCATATGCCCGAAGTAAAACTCATGCTAGATTTTTATATATTGATTAGGATAACATAAAGCATAGCTCGCTCGGATAAGTCCGGGTGGAGCAAGCAGCGGAGCGGTCGGTCATTGCAAAATATAACAGTGATAAGGAGATTTCGACATGATAAGCTCGAGAAGCCTCACCTTGACCGGCTCAAAATCAAGGAGCTATGAATGAGAAATATAGTCTCCGTAAATATGAAAAGAAATCAGTATCCGGGCCTACACTAAAGCAAAGATATTCACGTAAAAAGGTGCTACATTACACTCCGGGCTCTTCCACATGTTAATTTATCAATCAAAAAACGACTACCCCTCTCTACGCCAAGCTGTTCGTGAGCCTTTCTCTGTGTTAATTTCCTTATTGCTGATCTTCTGTCCTTGTCTGTGAGCCTGAGCGAGACTGGGAGTCAAAATGCCTGCATATTAAATATTTGGATACTATTTCCAAAATACTAGTTAAGCTATAGTATTCTATGATATTGGTGGATAGGTAGTTCTGAAGAATAGCACTCGCTGGTGTCCATCTCATGCAGGGTTCGTCTTAGCGATGATATTCCAGGTTTTTATAACGAGAGATCATTATAACTAATGTGAATTCCGTGCGATTCAGGAGCAATCTGGCATAGGCAATAAGACTTTTCTAAGCTTTTCGCGAGCACTTTATTCGAGAAGAAAGGATAGGTCGGCGGAGATAATCTCATGAAATAATACAATAGGATACCCGAAAGCACTGCTGGTTGCACCATTTGCGAATCAGTCATGCCAACACATCTGTGAAATGAAAGAATACTGAAGATCTTGGTTTATGTAACAGCTTATCCATCTAAAGCTAAAGGAAATTAAGCAGGTGATTCGGTGCCCTCAATTCTGCTCAGCGAAGAAACGACAGTTGCATTTTTTTTAAAAAATAATACAATTTCATTCCATTAAAAAATTCTCTGAATTTGTTCTGGTGTTATTCGAGTTCCTAGAAGAATTGAATGTCCCCTCAAAGAGGATACTAACGTTAGCATGTAAACTATTCAGTAGTGAAGCCACACTGATGCTGATTGTGAAATGCAAAAGGGGTCGAATTCTAAGGAAAGAAACAATGAACATAGGGTAGAAGAAATGCGCTATCGAATGCATACACACACTTCGCCCTACATAGGACATAATTCGAAGAAAAGCTAAAAAGGGCGGAATTCTATTCCTCAACGCAATTCAGAGGTCCATTCGGCATGAGTCCTGCCTTTGATGTAATTAAAATTGAGATATTTGATAAACTAAGTTCTCCAATCAATTGGCGAACATATGCTGTGTACGTAATCTAAACAGTAGTGTACAGCTCAATTTTTCTCATTATCTGGGCGCCCTTTCTTTTGCTTCGGTCAAAATTGTGTTCATAGGGACAAGTTTTGTTGTATCTTGTTGTTAATTAGACTCGTGGATCTGGCTTTAACGCGCCCATGCGCAACACTGCAATTCTGGAACCAAAGTTTGGACTGTGGGGAAGCGGTTTTATGTATTAAAAGGAGCGGGAAAAATTGGTATCATCACCCAGAAAAGGTCAGGAATGGTTCCCTTTGACTAAAAAAAAAAGTAAAAACCGCTCGATTTTGGTCGAAAACCCGTCTTTTTTTAAGCGGCGTTCTCGATCTTGTTGCAAAACCTCCCGTTGAGCTAGGTAGCTCATTTTTAGATCAAGTTTTGGAAATGAATGCAGCTAGCTCGTATTCCAACTTGAACTGGATAACTTTTCTGTGAAGGGTACTTCAGAATCGTAGATTCATATACTGAATTGGCCGGGGACTCAGAACTTTGCAAACATATTACGAACACTTTAGCCAACATGTTACGCAGGTCGCGGTAACATGTTGCTATAGCTGCGGAAAGCTGTCCCTATGCGAGACTGATAGCTGTTCGCAAAGATGAAGGAAAGCTGTTATGCTTGCGAGCTGAGCGTGTCGGTAGGAGCTGACGGTGTTTCGCTGCCTGGCACTCGGATCAGATTTGGCGTCCCTTGGATTACTGACAATGTGCGAACAACGTTGAGGCCAATGACAAGCAAAACACCGAAGTACAACGAGACTCTAACAAGTACTCTAGACATGAACCCATGCTCCGCTGTTAGGATTCGGCTTCATGACCTTACACGAGAGGCAGGCCTGCTCATAAACGCGGGTTGAAACAGGTCACAAGTCTGTAGCATTCGATTTCGATGCGCTCTTCCATGTACAGATCAAAGATTAGGTAATGTGCAGCGCAGTCTTATGTGCCTGATCTTTACTCCCCCCTCTCCTTTCCTGTAAGTATCCGCACAAGGCCTTCCACGGGCCGGTCTTCAAATCCTGATACTCATGAAGTTTTTTGTTATGTTTACGTGCACGGAAATGCATTCTCATTACTAGATAAACGTCATGTAAGATAAACATAGTGTTAAGATGAACGTTTCGTGGCTATTGATTGCTAGCCGACCGGAAATTCAACTTTAAGTAACTGCGTTTCGGCCATGGTGGTTGTTCTTCCAGCTTTTCGTTATGACCCTGCATTCGAAGGGTAGAAAATGTTGGATAAGGTAACTTTGAAAAGCGAAATCATAAATGTTCCAAAAAAAAATTTGTTGATGTTCTAGAACGATAGCTTTTCGTCTGGATAGTTCTCGATTTGGGCCTTTCAAGAGATTTAGCAAAATGGTTGTAAACGAAACAATGTTCCATTGGAGAGATGTACGGGTAATCTCGTCGAGAAAGTTCTTGTAAGAAACGCGCCTGGGCGTACAGTACCGTGTTTTTTTTAGCAAAGAAAGCGTTTTGCGGCGTTTTTCGCGCTCACAAAGCGCCGCATCGTCACAATTTTCTTCAAAACGGTTCGAGTTCAATTCGAAGTCATTTATGAATTACTTTTATTGAGTCCTATGCGGTAGTGTTACAAAACCGTAGATTCAACTCCAGAATTTTATCGAAAATCGCATATAGTGGAGTCCACCAAAAGTGTATCATTTACTTATCAATGAGAAGCGGTCGATTGGAAATCAATGAACATGAAACTCGTTGCAGCACAACCGCTCTCGCTCAATCGGTATCGAGCGTGCTGGTATGGGATTCATGCACATTGATCCCCAGCCGGCCGCTTCTCATTGATAAGTAAATGAGACACTCTTGGTGGACTCCACTATATTTGCGCCTCAAAATCCCTCATTAGGAACTGATCAGACGGTCATGATTGCCGAATTCCGTCATGTTTTGACCTGTGGGCGATGTGAATTACAGCAGCAAATAACCATTTTCAGCAAAATATCAGGTTGAAAAAACTTTCTATACGTACCATTGTATTCGACTCACTGAGAGGAACACGAAAACTACCTGAAAAACTCATTTCATCGATTTTGCAGTGAGTTAAGTCGATGCGGGCTTTGTGAGCGCAAGAAACGCCCCAAAACGCTTTTTTTGCAAAAGAATTTGCGCGGTACTGTATAAGATAAAAAAAGGCGATGGCAAGTGAAAAAAACACACGTTTCGTCTGCAAGTTTTTCAAATAGAACTAGCACCAGGTGTATCTAAAATCACGAGCAAACTCTAAGTCTGGCGAGGAATAGACCCCGGATTTGGGTTCAGCGCCCTAAACAACCACCAGTTGAAAGTTTTGAGCCGAATCAAAAAAATTTTCTGAACACCCCCAAAATTTCCTGATGGCTACTCTCACCTTTTTGCAAAGCAATTAAAATAGATTTTTTTTGGAACCCCCGCAGCAATTCAGGGAACTTAAAAAACGGGTTATTTATGTACTGTCCCAGACCTACAGCAACGACAACATGGTTTTCCGAATCTCCACGGGAAGTTTAAAGCAGTCCCTAGTCAGTGAACCTGAAGGCAGCCTGCACGCTCAAAATTTATTGAGATAACTACATTACTGGAGTCGTGTGGCTGCGATTAGAATGCTCACGCAGTTGGAAGCGTCAAAAACGAGTTAAAACTAGTAAATTTTTGAGCCATTCTAAGTCAAGAAAGTTTGCAGCCTCCGCCCATTCGCTTTGCAGTCTCCACCTCCAATACAAGCTCATACAGGTAGATTCTTGGAGCCTTACCTTTTTGCTAAAATTTGGAGCTTCAAACGACATAAGCGTTCTATTACAGACCGTAAAAGTTTGTTAGCTTCGCTAACACAACCACTTTACCATATAGCTCCGCTATTTCAACCGAGCGGGAATGCCCCCTTGTAACTCGTCCGCTTTCACTCCACAACTCTCGTCTTCCGCAGCCATCGCACTGGATCAGACCACAATATGAAGCTAGACTGATAACAAATTGAAGATCATATTGGGTTGAGTACCGAAATTCACTGCTATTTGGTTTTGATTTTTTTCATTTTATTTTCTGCCTTGTTTTGCACAGTGTCAGGAAGCATTCAAAATCGCTTTTTTATCTAACATTTTATGTCACCTTCTGTGAAATCATTTCGATCACTTCCGATCTACAAGTTTGAATTTACTATGTGATTCAGGTAAGGAAAATTTGAAATGCTTGATTCGATTTCCATCGAATCATCAAATCAGCTGTGATTTCTCAAACGTTTGTTCTTTCTGGGTTATAGATGATACACCGAAACCAGATGATGCACCAAAACCAGGTTTTCGTAAATTCTACAACGGAGTGAATTTGGCATTTTCAAAAAAATTCGAACCTCTGTATTTTTTCACGTTGTTTTTTTTTAATTTCTGAGACCTCAAAGCACAAATTCCGTGGTTAGGTACTGTAAAAATTTCCTCATTCAAATATATCTATTTTTTGTCTAATCGATTGCTTCCCGAAAATCTCTCTGATCGATTTCCCCGGTTTTCGAAAAACAGTCGATAATATACAAAAATGGTATCGTTGATTGGAAAAGTCCTCTTATTGCTTATAAATAGAGTTTGGGTCTCGAAACCTGAGTATAGAAGAGTAACTTCAGAAGTTAAACCTTTTGAAAAAATACAAAGTTTGCTCCTTCCGAGAATATGCGGAAACCTGTTTCTGTGCTGACATGAAGTCTTCAAAGATTTGAAGTGTGGAATCAATCATGAACGATTCGGTGCTTCCATAGAGAGAGGATGTAAACGTTCTAAAATAATAAGACCTAGACCGCACAACAAGTTCAAATGTGAAATTCAAAAGTAACCCGTTTTCACGAGAGATGGCAACGATTATTAGATGCAGGAAAAATGTGTTTTCGAATATTATATGATATTCTGCTACAAAATTCTGAAAGTAACATTTCGTAAAAAAGTGCGGGAACTCATTCCTCAGCCTGAAAGATTCTAGATAAAGTCTATCACGCGTCTGGAGCCTATGGTTAGGTTCTTGGCTTGCATCTAAAATTAATCTTGCATCTAAAAAAGGCTTGCATCTAAAAAAAACATCTAAATTTAATCCGCGTAGCAGTTACCAGCCAGCCGCAGGTGAGATTTAAACCGCCGCGCCAGCCACGGTTCAACTTTAAATGTTTTTTCTTGAGAAAACAAGCCACCGACCTATACATATTGATATCAAAAACTTATCGGTCGGTGGGCGTGTCCCATTTGCTCTTTTCTGGGACGAGATTAACTTTTACCTCGTTTTTTTTCTCACTTATTTTAGCGAATTGAGAAGTTGCGCTTGCCAGGGTTGCCTTACATGTACAGCGGTCCGACTATAACAAAAAAATTACCCCTGAGGTTGGACTGTGCCTCAAACGAGGGGAATCGATAAAGAAAGACAAGAAAATACATATTAGATGCAATTGAAACTGTGACAAAATGACTGCAAGAATTACAGTGCATTACTCCGCCCAGCATTGGGAGATGTTCTGTGGCAATCGCTCAGCTCATAACACAACATAACAAAAAAATCATGAAAATCAGGACAAGGAAAGCATGAATCCACCAGCAGTTATGAGGGGGAGGGGGAGAAATAGTAGTGAGAACGTTCGCGAGAAATCGATTGCAGCGAGCGGGCTAAAATTCGAAACGCCAGCTTGACGATGCCGTAATATGTTCGATCCCTGACGGTAACATGTTCGCTCGCTCCCGGATTGCACCACCTATTGCTTTCCTGGAAAACCCGCTGCGGAAGCATGTTTGTAAGCTGCGCGAGACGAAATAACATGTCGGAAACATGTTGAGGGCATTTTATGCTGCTCGAATGATGTTCCGAAGGTTCTGAGGGGGGGGGGCGAAGTTTGCGCGGGCATGCTACGGCTGTGGAGACCAGTGTGCGTGGATGCGTTTGGAGTCAATCAGCACGGGTAAGTACAGTCGGCACGGATTGTGCTAATATTTTGCGTTCCCTATTGTGCGTTGGCGCAAACTCGGCGCGCGTATGTTTTATCATACGCGCACCGAGTCTACACCTACTATACTTTGACCGAATCGAATGATTCGAAAAATCATTCGATTGAAAAAGTCGACTTCGAATTATTCGAAAAGTCGAATATTCGAAAAAGGCAAATTCCCGAATCGTTCGAAAAGCCGAGTATTCGAAAAGTTCAAAATCCCGAATTATTCGAAAAGTCGATTATTCGAAAAGCTCAAAATCCCGAAATATTCGAGAAGTCGGATATTCGAAAGTTCAATTTCCCGAATTATTCGAAAAGTCGAATATTCGAAAAGTTCAAAATCCCGAATTATTCGAGAAGTCGAATATTCGAAAACTCCAAAAATCCGAATTATTCGAAAAAGTCGAATACTCGAAAAAAATCTGAAAATGTAAAAGTATAACACCTACCGAGCAAAGAACGCAAAGTACGATTCGTGCCTACTGTACTGAATTTGTCATAATTCTTACTCACGACACGTCATCGATCAATAATCAATATTATTGAGATTCGCGCCAAATGAACAAATGCGGCAAGGAGTGGTGATTGTTGGTGGGTGTTGGTCACATGTATGGGAAATTCTACTCATCACGCAATGTCGAATATTTCTGAATAGTGTCGATTTCCAATAACGTCGGTTCGGCCTCTCCAAAATGGAAATCGCTAAGCAAAAGTCAAGTCAGAAAGGGAGCTTTCGGGAAAATATGTGAAATTTCTGAAAGTTTAGCTTCCTGCACAAGTAACGATTTGGCCATGGCATGCTTAAAGGCATCGTACGCGCAGAAAACCGTATATTATTTTTTCATGTTTTTGTGGGGAGAGGGACTTTAGGATAAAATCAGAGATCACCGGTGTAATTAAAAACTCGTTAACACTGTTCGCACCTCGGCTCGCTCGCCAGAAGGACCCCACCACTTCGAGAGAGGGAGCAGACAGCTAAGATCGCGCGGCGGTTTCCGCGCGGCGGGTTATGCAGGCTCAATAGCTGCCTCTCGGATTATGATTGGACTACAGACGGTAACCGATCCACTGCCAGTATAATGATTAGGAGGATTGATAGCACATGTACATTACATATTACATGAGCATGTATACTTGCTTTTCCTAAATATTTGAAAACAAAATAATTATGTAAGATTCGCTAGAATATTACACGCGGAAAATTATTAATTCACATAAGTATTTGGTGATATAAGTGCTGAAGAATCACACAGCTGAGTTTGTTGCAAAACGCGACATCTTCTTGCAGTACTCCATAATCTCGTCCCGAGAAACGCCAGCCCATCATTACACGTTGATGAAACGGTCTACGATTACCACATAACCACCTGCTTGCACTCACAATGGTGAACAATTTTTTCGCTGATTTTTTTGATGAATATTGAAATATTTTATTCCGATGATTATTTTATTTAAATTCCATGGGTTCAATCGAGTAATTCAATTCTCACATTCCACGCATCCACATTCATTTATTTATCGATGAAACTTTCGCTGCAAACTATTATTTCATTTCGATGATTCGATGATGATTATCTATTATTTTATTTTATTTCGATGATTATTTCAAGATTTGACATTTCTATGATTAATTCATTTAAATTCCATAGATTCTAATCAAGGAATTCATTTTTCAAGTTCCACGCATCCGCATTCATTTATTTATAAAATTTACTAAGACGTGTGTAAAGTCATGTGTATAAGAATACACATCAAGTATGGACAATGAGATAATTGCCATTTTATGATATATTAGACCCAATCAAGAGATTACTGGTAGTAAGTTAATCAAAAGAGGAAAGGTATGAAAGAGAAGTTGACAAAGTTCGTTTCGCCCCTGGCCTCAGACGAACTTTATCAAACAGCTCCTCAGTGAGGAACAGAACTGTCGATGTGAAAAAAAGGATGAAAACGAAAGTATGAGTCGAGCAGAGTGAAGTAGTGTTAGAAACGTTAGGAAGAGGTATTATGGCAAGAGGCTATAGTATGTATACTCTCAATATCAGAATGAAGTCCATATGATCACAAGTCCTAATTCCTAATTTTATTCTACCATTAATAATTTCTATACTAACGTCCAAATAATTGCATTTACAGGGATTATTGTGCGTCTTTGTGAGTTCCTATACATTCTTGTATATTAGTGAAATTTAACTATCCACAAATGTCTCATTTTTATTATGGATCATGAGCAAGTCATTCATATACCTAAAGGGTTCGAAAAGTACAGAATTTTCAATTTTCGCGCTAATAGAGTATCTATATTCCAACATGAACAATGTTATATCGGCTAACAATGAGCTGAAGTTACCTCCCTGAGGAACTCTTTTAGTCTGTTGAAGCACAAGTTCTCCGAAACGACGGTAACTGTTGCGTAAAATATAACCTCTACAAGGTGCACACCCACGCCGCTTCGCGGCGTACTTGTGATCGTGCTTTAGGATCTATGGATTATTTAAATTGCAGGGCGGTGCCTCGCTGTGCTCAACAGCCTTAAAGCCACAGTCCAAGCTCAGAATCGATTTTTCGTATTTCAACCTATCTTGGAGAAAATTTCACGCTGATCACAATGGTGTCTTCAGAATCGCTCAGAACTCACTACAAACTGAGTTACGGCTCCTCAAAAATTTTGAATTTGAACTAGTAGAACTTCGCGGACGAGTTGTCTCGAGCCTGTATTTTCTCGTTATTCGCGGCCACCATTCTGAGTAAAGCCACAATATAAAGCCAGACCGAAAACAAAAGGAAGAACATAGATTTTGAACAAAATTATTCGCGCGTCTCTTCCCTATAGAGGTCGGAAACCTGCCAGTGGGCGTTGCCCATTTTTTCTTTCAAGGGGGCGTGGCCGACTTTTTCCTAGCTTTTTCTCGCTTATTTGAGCGAACTGAGATTTCGCGCTTGGCAGGGTTGCTATAGACGACGACCGGACCAAAATATCAAAAATTACCTCTGAGGTTGGACTGTGCCTTTAAAGGCATCGTACGCGCAGAAAACGGTGTCTTATTTTTCTCTGTTTTCGAGTAGGCAAGCTCTTGAGGTAAGCCATAATAGCCAAGAAAACCCAAAAAAACTCCTGATTTGGATAAACGCGTTTAAAAACTTTTTGAAAAGTTGACTTTCCACCCCCTCCGTGGAATTCGGTGTGTCCAGTGCAATGTTTTTCTGAACGTCTGAAGTGGTTTCACGCTTTAAACTTTCTAGGTGAGAAAATTTATTTTGCCTTCCTTCTACCAAAAATCACTAAATAATAAAAAGCTTCTACTGTTGAAATTCGGATGATAAGTGCTAGATGGCTGGTGAGAACTGGTGGCGAATCCTCATCTTCAACCCATTCCAACCTCATAACTACGTCACACACACACACACATACAGACGGTCACACACACGAAGCAGCGTATAGTTAGTAGGATAGAACGTCGAAATTCACATCACTCGAGGAGCGAGCGGCGCGCGCGCCGCCTCGGCCTCTGTCTGCCCTACGCTCTCTCACTGTCTCTACCCTCCGCTCCTCACCAGCACGCGTAGGAACCAAGTGAATTTCGCCGTTTTATGGCCTGTAGTCAATGTGATATATCAAGTCTGTAATGCTATAATACCTGTAACCGCTTTTATCTAGCTCAGAAATATTCTCTATCCATTAGTAACTACCAATTTTTATTAGCATTTTTGAAGCGAATTTTCAAAAACTCTTTCATGTTACACAGAATAAAACTGAGTGAAAGGATAGTAAAACTCTAATTGAACACCATTTGTTTCTCATTAATAAGGATAAATCCTGGTTTCGTTTTTTATCCATATCCATTCGATGTTCGTTACCTCCCTCTGAAACCAATCAATGAGATTACCATGCCTCTATCTTTGCCAATGGCAGAGCCATTAGAAGTGTTCCATTCAGAACGTTGCCAACGCCTCCATTAACTCTCCTCGACGAGGGATACGAAGGCGCGCCTCATCGTCGCGTTGCGGCGGTCTAGTCGCCGCGCGGAATGGGCGAGAGATTCCGAGTCGAGGCAGATAATTATACCTTCTGGTAATCTGAGTCGAGGTGCGAACCATCACTAATTACAGTCCCACTAATTGATTTTATCCTAAAGTTGCGCACCCGTTTTTGTGTAGCTTGGCCTCTCTAGTGAACGAAAATGTCAAAGGGGCCCATGGAAAACCACCATTCGCGAAGAAAAGTCAATCGAAACACATTGTAAATATGAATTTGAATTTCGCGCCAATTTTTTTTTAAATTTTTCTGCGTTTGGTGGCCTCGTCACTGCCATTTTCGATGTTCTTCTGCATGTATGGCTTGTTCCGTAACTGTTTTCATGTTGTTTGACGGCCGCATCAGCATTCTATGAAAAAGTGCTAGATGACTGGTGAGAACTGGTAGCGGATCCTCATCTTTAACCCTTTCCAACCTCATAACCCTACATTTTAAAAGTTTACCAGTGTGGTCTACCGGGCTCATTCATGAAATTGAGCCTAAAAATCGAAATTGGTTTTCACCGCGAATGATGATTTAAGAGAAATTGGGAGGAAAAATGTCGAGAAGATGACTTGGAATATTATAGAGAATGTTTTGAAACAGAATCACCTGAAATAGTGAAAAAGCTGGGAAATGCAGTAAAATGACTAAAAATACACATTGGCGGTCAAGCATTGAGCAACTATCGATAAATAGTGACAGACGAGGGGTTGGTTCTTATAAGCTTCACCGTTAACCTTATCAAAACAAAATCAAGCATTATATGGAAACAGCAAAAAAAAATCATAGATGTAATACGGCAATCAGCTATGGTCAAGCTAGGTAAACGCCACACTCCAATTCATATCGTGCTAATTTTTGCTTTGATTAGTTTAACGGAGAAGATTTCGAAATTCGATCCCTCATCTGTCACCACTTATCGATAGTTGGTCTACATATGCTTGACCACCAAATCGTATCTTTAGTCATTTCACTACTCAGGTAAAACTAGTTGTCGAGAATCGGACGGAAAGGTGTCCTGCAGGCGTACGAATGCTGGACAACTTTCGCAGACCCTAGAGAATTCTGGACAACTTTTTCGCCCAATTCTCGACGATGCCCGTTAACTTCTCGACCATGTCCCGACAACTCCTTGTCCGACTCTCGGCAGTCAACAAACTTTTTACACTACACAACTGTATGCACTTACCCAAAAATCGGAGCTCCTGCTCAACCGATGATTACAACGGTCGGCAGAAGCTTACGAAGATGGTTTCCACACCACTCAGTTTGCCCAATTCCCAAATTGGCTCGCTTCATCGACGTTTGGCAGACGCAAACTGTGCATCGTATATGCTGTGGAGTCTACACAATCGTTCAACATGGGCCGCTATTGGCCTTGGCCAGCACCAGTGCGCTATCAGTGTAGTGGTCTTCGGAAGTACTCTAGGACGGTGAAAGTTTGAGTAGAGAGTAAATTGACCACGCTGGACTCAAATACCCTACTCTCATGGCTCCTAATTTCCAAAATTGTCGACTTCCGGCGGGACCACACCTGAGAAAGGTGTGAGCCATTATACTGTAGCGGTGTTCAGCTTCCATATTAGGCGGTGGAAGTTTTATCCTACTCTCGTGACCCACACTTTGCAAAATGTGGACTTTCAGCGGGTCCACACCTGCAGCCAGCGGCCAAACCGCTGGCTTCAGGTGTGGATCCGCCGGAAGTCCACATATTGTACATAAATGTAATGATAAACAACCATTGCAAGGTTTAGAGTTGCAAATTTCGGTCAGAACTGAATCATTCGAGATTTATTAGAACTAACAATCTTAATTTCAAACGTTCTGATACTTCTTGGGTAACTTCTTGAATATTATATTTTGAATCCGACTGCCGCAACTACCGATAATGGGAAAAAGATCAGTATTAAAAGCTCGTAAACTTTCAAAATTTTTTAACTAGAAAATCCCATGTTTTGGTATGTTCGCTATTTTGAGAAGATGAAAATTTAAAAAAGAAGCGAGTTTGATATTCAAGAAGTCGGTGAAATATATTATAGTTGATAACCAGCTACATAGAAGAATGGAGAAAAAAAAACCACAGAGGACCCACATAAAAAGAAGAGAACAAAAACAGCAGTCCCCCCCACACACAAAGTGGTGAAAAGAGGGTTCTGAAGTGATGTCCTAAATTCTTGGGAAATTTTCAACATATTCGGAACATATTCTCAATTTCGGAAGAAGGTGTCGAAAAATCTATCCGAATTCTCGGCAAACACTCGTTCCCCCGGATTCTCGGCAACTCTCTCTGAAATTCTGAACAAATCGGCCGCAATTCTCGACAAATACTGCGAATCTCAGAATTCTCGACAACTTCTATTAACTTTCTGGACAACTTCTCGATTGTCGACCGATTCTCAACAACTATTCGTCCGATTCCGGACAACTAGTTCTACCTGAGTACATTTCTCAGCTTTTTCACCATTTCAGGAAGCCATTTCTTTGATTTTTTCGATTTTTTTAAATTTTCCTTGATATGATAATTCCAAATCATTGCTTTCGCTAGGAAGCTAAATTTTCAGAATGTATGTTTGTCACTAAATGCATCCTGCGGCATGCATGAACGATCCTTGAAAGTGCTTTTAGGTTCGCTTACGCCACGAGCGCTTTGGAAGGAAGTTGAGCGTGGGAGACGCATGGACAAAAACGTGGTGAGCGTTTAGCACAGGAGTCTCACGCACGGGGTTCCCAAACCCCGTCCTCGTGCGTCTATGGATGCCGCCCCAAAAATTTATCCTGTGCGTTTCTTTTCACTTTGTGAGGAAAGTTTACCCCATCGCTTTGACCGCGCTCTCCCTACACTCTTTTCCTTTCCCGCCGAGATCCTACTTGCAACTTCTTTTGCCAGTAAGAGCTCAGATTCATCATTCCTCATATCTACGGCAAAAGCTTGACGTATCTGTTTTGAACACTGTATTCGTATTGGTTAAAATGACTATGAACTCCCCCGGAGAAACTTCAAGGCGAAGAATGGAACAAAGGACGATTCTAAAATCAAAATTGACAATTTAGTTATTTAAAGGCAGTGGTCACGATGAAAAACGTTATCGAAAAAACTACAAAAATCAGCTTAGATCAAAAACAGCTGAAAAACTATGAAGGTAGCGTGGTGAAAAACGGTCTACAAATAGAGTTTCTAGGGAACAAAGAAGCTAGTTCGTGCACACGTGCACAGCGATGACGAAACAGATCGCAGTCTCATGCCGAGCAGTCAAAAATCATCGACATTGAGAGGACGAAATAAATGCAAATTTAACGAATAAAAACAGTTGAATAATGAAAGCATCACTTCAGTCAATGTTTTTGACTAGATGTGTACATAAATTCGAAGGTTCATTGATTGACATTCAATTTCAAGCTAGCTGATGTTCTTGATATAAGAGGTCATCGATGCCGATGATGTGGAGAGGGCTCGTCCACCATCAAAAGGCAAGAAAGTTCAGGTTTCAAATTCGGCCCAAAACAGTGGTTTTTTCGCGATTTTTCTTATAGGACC
Source organism: Aplectana chamaeleonis (assembly GCA_029168955.1). Classification (NCBI taxonomy): domain Eukaryota; kingdom Metazoa; phylum Nematoda; class Chromadorea; order Rhabditida; family Cosmocercidae; genus Aplectana; species Aplectana chamaeleonis. The sequence goes on along the minus strand of JAPDOI010000139.1, from coordinate 392,680 downwards.
TACAACTCGAGACCGAGGAAAGGGTTTGGAGAGAAACATACGACAAGCATATTTGATCGCGACCACTGGCTTTAAGTAAGGCGATATGGGGATGAAGTAGAATGCATACTCTGTGGAAATGTAAATTCAAAAATCAAGTCACTAAGAAACAAAACGAGAGAACAATGTAGAAAAAAGGTCCATTCGTACCTCTAGAGTGCAAATGGGAGGCTAACGCTGCAGCGATACCTTCAGATTTGTCCCCAGAAGATATTCGTTTGGAATATGCGTCTATCTGTAAAAGAAAGAAATCGCAACTCGGCAACAGTGCTAGTCGCTTCGGTTTTTATTAGAAGATTGATCACCGCTAACACTCACCATAGCTTTTGTCTCTGGATTGAGATTAATTGCACTCTTCTTGTACGGATTCAAATTACACAATGTAATAGACGGGAATGGAGCATTTTCAAATTTCAACTGAAACAGGAGCATCAAATGGAAATGTAAACAACGACTTATTGCAATAAATAATGAAAAAATATTGGAAATTCCAGACTTGGATTTCAAGTTTTCTATCGATTATGCATTTTGAGAGAGAGGTTTAATGAAAAAGAAACTGACTTCACGAGGTGCACCACTAGATTAGAAACTCTGTACGAGTGTTTCAATACGCACAGTGTAGTCAGAAAGTCACAGTGCGTGTCATTCCTTCTTTTCACGCAGACTAGTAGTTTAGTTTAAGGTACTTTGGGCGATTCATCCTAATGAGAGTTACTTTTTTTCGGCGTAAGTACCTTATGTTGCTCATCAGGGCATATACCTGCTGCATTGATGTTCATACAATTGTAACGGTATCCCACACTGTAGAGAAAATTGTATGCCGGCCTTATCCTGTCTTGAGAAAATCATACCTTTTTTTTTGCGATATTTTATTGGGGCAAACCTTACTTCAGGAAACATAAGATCATATGGTCAAGACGACAGATGCAAAAAAAAACCAGCAATAGGGTAAATGTTTTCGATGCAAGTAAAATTAAAATGCCAATTGTGCGAGCACTTAGTAGTAATGGCGCAAAATATTTGAGATAAAGGCACTCCAAAACCCAGTCGCTTACATTATGAGAAAAAAACAGTTAAAGAGAAGACATTCAAAAAAAAGGCGAGCAAAATTTAAAACAAAAACAGTTAATGGGGGACGGCTAAAAATATCAGCTGTGCGTGTTGGTTACTCTACATATTACCTAGGAAGTAAAAAATATAGAATGCGTTGGAAAAAGTTAGAAATTGGGATAGACATTTGTTTTGAGGAAAAAAAAACCTTTAAACCTTTCCAATCGGGGTTTTTGTTTCTAAGGTTGACATTTTTTTTCGAGAAATCATCAAAGCTTCTTTGTATTCCGAATTAGTAAGCACATTAGAAAACTTGTTTTGCGGTCCAGAACTGCTGAAGAATCTGAGTCGATGGCATTTTTTGATCTCTATTACATATTCTTCGAATGATCTTCTTCATTTATCTTGTCTATTTTAAAAACTGGATCGATATGATGGCAGCATACACGCTCACAACCATTGTCGAGGTATCAGCATAAACGGGCTCGCACGGCCCTTACCATGTCGTCAACGAAGTTTGAAGGGCTGAAAACCATCCAGGATGGCAATATTAGGGCAATCCTGTGCTATCACTTCAAGTTATCCCCTGTTTTCTCAGAATCAACTTTTCATTCTGTTAGTCAAAGGGGTTGGAAAATACGTGCGTGCGACGCCCGTATTTTCCCACCCCTTTCAGTAACAAAATGAAAAGTTAGGCCTGAGAAAACATGTGATAATTTAGAGTGATAGCACTATCAGAAGGGAGTGTAAGAGAGAAACAGCTTCATTTACCTGAATATAATATGTCTGAATGCCGATGAAATCCTCTATTTCAGAGGCCAGCTTAGGTAGAGCAGCATTCTTGAAAATGTGTGGGAGGTAAATGGAGTTGCATCTGTCTTACACTCCCTTTTGATTGTGCTATCACTCTAAGTTATCACATGGTTTCTCCATGGTGTATGCTGCCTTTAAAGGCAGTGTTCACAATGATATTCGTTTCGGAGTTTCCACTCAAAATAATGCGCTGGCAACAAAGTGCTACCAAAATTACTAAGAAACAGCGGGAAACGCACTAAAACGTCTTATTTCAATGACTTTATTCTCTGGCCTGGGCTAGTTGTCCGGTTGAATGGACATGTTCATGGTGATTATCACCTGAAGAAAATGGGTTAATCGAAAATGGAACAATATTTTGGCAAACAGTATTAGTTAGGGTCCGGAGGAAAGAACGGAGCAACAGAGAGTGGAGAATTGCAAAATACGGGTCCACAAAAGATTTCATTGTCAAAACGAACAGTTCCACTAAGAGTAAAGAGGCGGGGTAAGAGTAAAGGATTTCGTGCCCTTCTGGTGCGTTTTTCTCGATTTCTTCGTCACTTCAGTTCTACCCAGGGGCTAAACAATCGACTCATTTTTAGCGATTAATCTTAAATTTGAAGATTATCGTGAATACTGCCTCTAAGTTGGAAATTACGTCGAATGGGACAACTTATCGTTTTTTTGCAATTTTTTTCTGGCGGGGCCAATTTGTTTGCAACACATATTAACGGGCTGCAATGTAGGAGAGCAGCACGTAGGAGAGCAGCATTGTGCCTTTGTAGTGCAGCAATTCTCCTTGTATACCTTTTCTCAGTGAGATTTTTTAGGCTATGAACTTTCCTTTAACCCATTCACGACCACGTGTCCTACCGGCGGCACACATTTTTCGAAAGTCGATTTCTCCGCCGCAAAAAAGAATTATGAACTTACATATGATCAAAGCATTGAACTACCCTGAATACAAACCTTGAATACTAAGCTCGTGGCCCACCGATAGGCCAAACGCAACAACGGATTCCTGAATGTTTAGGTTCCTGGCAAAAGTAAAGATTTGGCATGGCCATAGAAATATACTCAGTTAAAAAGGGAAAATAAAGAAAAATGAGAAAAGGTTTTGAAATATTCCTGAGAACGATTTGGCGTAGAATAATTTGTTTCTCGGGAAATGAAGTGAAATAGTTGAAAGTATGATTTGGCAGTCGAGTTTGAACCAACTATTGATAAGAGTTGTGCAAAACGAGAGATCGCCTTAACTGTGCTTATCCGTAGAACATATCAAAGCGAAATCACGCGTGAAATGGGAAGCATCGAAACTTTTTCAGGAGCTGTAATGCGGCGGTCTTCACGTATTAGGTGAAGTAAAATCAACACGCGTGATTTCGCTTTGATATTTTCTACGGATAAGCACAGACAAGGCGATCTCTCGTTTTGCACAACTCTTACCAATAGTTGGTTCAAACTCGACTGCCAAATACTACTTTCAACTATTTCACTTCATTTCCCGAGAAACAAATTATTCTACGCCAAATCGTTCTCAGGAATATTTCAAAACCTTTCTCATTTTCTCTTTATTTTCCTTTTTAACTGAGTATATTTCTATGGCCATGCCAAATCTTTACTTTTGCCAGGAACCTAAACATTCAGGAATTTCATTTATTTTTCCTAAAGGTTTCCTTTCTAACATGATTTATGCCTGGTGGTGTTAGATGAAAGTAAACCCACTGATTTCCTGCCCCCCCCCTTCTGTGACGTCCTGCGCACTCCAACTGATGGCCTGCACACTTTCTTTGACGTCCTGCACACGCCCACTGATGTCCTGCGTACTCCAACTGATGTGCTGCACTCTTTCTATGACATCCTGCACACTCCCACTAATGTCCTGCGCACTCCAACTGATGTCCTGCACACTTCCACTAATGTACTGCACCCTCCCACTGATGTCCTGCACTCTTTCTATGACGTCCTGCACCCCCCCCCACTGATGTCCTGCACTCTTTCTATGACGTCCTGCACCCTCCCACTGATGTCCTGCACACTTTCTATGTCATCCTGCACACTCCCACTAATGTCCTGCGCACTCCAACTGATGTCCTGCACACTTCCACTAATGTACTGCACCCTCCCACTGATGTCCTGCACTCTTTCTATGACGTCCTGCACCCTCCCACTGATGTCCTGCACTCTTTATATGACGTCCTGCACCCTCCCACTGATGTCCTGCACACTTTCTATGTCATCCTGCACACTCCCACTAATGTCCTGCGCACATTCTGTTACATCTTGCACACTCCCACTGATGTCCTGCACACTTTCTACGGCGTTCTGCGCACACCCATTTGAGTCCGGCACTTTCTACGGTGTTCTGCGCACACCCATTTGGGTCACAAGCACGCTCACGCCGATCATTTTTCCGCAGGGCTACCGTAACCCTCCTTCAAAAAGTTTCTGAGTGTCAGCTTCGATATGAGCACATCGTAATAGCCAACAAACGTGTTTGCACAATTTCGACCTCCTCAGCCACTTCCCGGCGGCTTCTCGAAGAGAACGGTGTGTGAATGAATGCATACCGCTCCTCTGCCCTTTTATACCCCGCATGTTATGAGCGTGTGTTATCGTTCGTTATCATGTTTTGCTCAAGAATGGTTACGGTAGCCCTGCGGAAAAAATGATCAGCATGGGCGTGCTTCTATTTGGGTCCCGCTCACTTTCTACGGCGTCTTGCGCACTTTCACTTTGTCACCGCACACTTCCTACGGCGTCCGGCGCACTCCCATTTGGGTCCCACACACTTTCTACGGCGTTCTGCGCAAGCCCATTTGGGTCCCGCACGCTTTCTACGGCGTCCGGCGCACTCCCACTTGGGTCCCGCACGCTTTCTACGGCGTGTGGCGCACTCTCATTTGGGTCCCGCACACTTTCTACGGCGTCCGGCGCACTCCCACTTGGGTCCCGCACACTTTCTACGGCGTCCAACGCTCTCTCATTTGGGTCCCGCTCACTTTCTACGGCGTCCGGCGCACTCTCATTCGGGTCCCACACACTTACTACGGCTTTCTGCGCACACCCATTTGGGTCCCGCACACTTTATACGGCGTCCGGCGCACTCCCACGTGGGTCCCGCACACTTTCTACGGCGTTCTGCGCACACCCATTTGGGTCCCGCACACTTTCTACGGCGTCCGGCGCACACCCATTTGGGTCCCACACACTTTCTAGGGCGTTCTGCGCACACCCATTTGGGTCCCGAACACTTTCTACGGCGTCCGGCGCACTCCCACTTGAGTCCCACACACTTTCTACGGCGTCCGGCGCACTCTCATTTGGGTCCCGCTCACTTTCTACGGCGTCCGGCGCACTCTCATTTGAGTCCCACACAGTTACTACGGCGTTCTGCGCACACATTTGGGTCCCGCACACTTTCTACGGCGTCCGCCGCACTCTCATTTGAGTCCCGCATACTTTGTACGGCGTCCGGCGCACTCTCATTTGGCTTCCAAACACTTTCTAGGGCGTTCTGCGCACACCCATTTGGGTCCCGCACACTTTCTACGGCGTCCGGCCCACTCTCATTTGGGTCCCACACACTTTCTAGGGCGTTCTGCGCACACCCATTTGGGTCTTGCACACTTTCTACGGCATTCGGCGCACTCCCACTTGGGTCCCGCACACTTTCTATGGCGTTCTGCGCATACCCATTTGGGTCCCACACTCTTTCCACGGCGTTCTGCGCACACCCATTTGGGTCCCGCACACTTTCTACGGCGTCCGGCGCACACCCATTTGGGTCCCACATACTTTCTAGGGCGTTCTGCGCACACCCATTTGGGTCCCGCACACTTTCTACGGCGTCCGGCGCACTCCCACTTGGGTCCCGCACACTTTCTACGGCGTTCTGCGCACACCCATTTAGATACCACACTTTCTACGGCGTCCGGCGCACTCTCATTCGGGTCCCACACACTTACTACGGCTTTCTGCGCACACCCATTTGGGTCCCGCACACTTTATACGGCGTCCGGCGCACTCCCACGTGGGTCCCGCACACTTTCTACGGCGTCCGGCGCACTCTCATTTGGGTCCCGCACACTTTGTACGGCGTCCGGCGCACTCTCATTTGGGTTCCACACACTTTCTAGGGCGTTCTGCGCACACCCATTTGGGTCTTGCACACTTTCTACGGCGTTCTACGCATACCCATTTGGGTCCCACACACTTTCTACGGCGTTCTGCGCACACCCATTTGGGTCCCGCACACTTTCTACGGCGTCCGGCGCACACCCATTTGGGTCCCACACACTTTCTAGGGCGTTCTGCGCACACCCATTTGGGTCCCGAACACTTTCTACGGCGTCCGGCGCACTCCCACTTGGGTCCCGCACACTTTCTACGGCGTCCGACGCTCTCTCATTTGGGTCCCGCTCACTTTCTACGGCGTCCGGCGCACTCTCATTTGAGTCCCACACACTTACTACGGCGTTCTGCGCACACATTTGGGTCCCGCACACTTTCTACGGCGTCCGCCGCACTCTCATTTGAGTCCCGCACACTTTGTACGGCGTCCGGCGCACTCTCATTTGGCTTCCAAACACTTTCTAGGGCGTTCTGCGCACACCCATTTGGGTCCCGCACACTTTCTACGGCGTCCGGCCCACTCTCATTTGGGTCCCACACACTTTCTAGGGCGTTCTGCGCACACCCATTTGGGTCTTGCACACTTTCTACGGCATTCGGCGCACTCCCACTTGGGTCCCGCACACTTTCTATGGCGTTCTGCGCATACCCATTTGGGTCCCACACTCTTTCCACGGCGTTCTGCGCACACCCATTTGGGTCCCGCACACTTTCTACGGCGTCCGGCGCACACCCATTTGGGTCCCACATACTTTCTAGGGCGTTCTGCGCACACCCATTTGGGTCCCGCACACTTTCTACGGCGTCCGGCGCACTCCCACTTGGGTCCCGCACACTTTCTACGGCGTTCTGCGCACACCCATTTAGATACCACACTTTCTACGGCGTCTTTCGCACTCCTGCTGGGGTCCCGCACACTATCTACGGCGTTCTGTGGCGCACTTGTGAGTCACACCGTGCGGCGTTCCAAAAAGTACTTCCGAGATCCTGCCGTATTGATTGAAGCGTTGCCCCGTCAAATCCTGAGCAAAAGCCTATCAGTAACGGTGTTCATTTCACTTGTTCATTTTTACGAATAAGTAAACGTCGGATGGTTTATAATAACATGTTTACGTGTTTTTGTCTTTCTTGACCCTCAATTTCGAGGTTCCGCAAAAATTGAGCAACCAACTTCAAATTTTGACAGGAGCTAGGTGCAAACAAAGCCAGCTTCCTGGCCAAAAATGAGCTCTCTAGCTCAACGATAAGTGTTCCAACAAGATCGTGAACGCCAACTGAAAAAAGAAAAGGAGATGAACATTTTTTTTGACCAAAATGACGTGGTTTTGACACTTTTTCTCGAATCTCAGGTTACCATTCCGGACCATTTTTTGAACAGTCATTCACCTTTCTAAAGTATATCAAATACAAAAAGAACGGTCTTCCTACGTTTACTCTGGACCCTGATGCTGAGATCAGGGGGTTGCGCGATGGCGAATCAAAGCCAAATCTGGTGAGCGCTTCGCGCTCACCACAATTTTGACCTTTTCAGAATTACCGTTAGTTGAGGAGAAAGAAAAAGCGCCCTGTGCAGCCATTTCAAAAGCACCTTATTTTTCTTTTCAGTTCTATCGCTATTTTTCATGTTCAAATGGAGACATACATCGTTTGAAAATTGATTACTTGTCTCAAAACGTTGCAACATAGTTGACCGTATTGTGGTTTCGAGGTATTGTTTTTCTAAAACGAGAGGGTTTTGGGAGCTCAAACTGTAATAATGTTCCTTCAGGGTTACTAGCTACAATATAAAGAGAAAAGCCAAAAAGCAATCACCCGTGGAACGGTAATCAAGCTGGCGTGTCCCACCGGTGGGACAGGGTGCATGGTGACGCAATATTTTTCGTGAGTGGGTTAACATTCAACAATTTGAAACCGATATGTCTTCAAAAACAGCAAACAAAGATTTTCTCCATTTAATTTTGCGTTATGATGTTCTCTGATTCTCGGCAGGTGAGCTGCCAGGTGGGCAAATGTTCCTCTTATTGACGAACAACAGATTTCCGCCAACTACCTTTCGTTTTAAAGCGTGGAATTCGTTGCGAACAGAGATGAGTGCTATTCAAAACGGTGTATTGTTTACATTCAGATTTGATCATTATACTGTTTGGTGGACTACATATAACTCCCGTGAGATTCGTTCCAGAAGAAAGCGTCAGTCTCTCTGGTAAACTAGTTAAAAAAAGAAAAGGCTCGATGGCAATATAGCAATGGGCATTTTATGCAATGTGTTAGTACTGACCAGCTGCACAGAATGAAAAATCATGGGAACCTGAAGTGTTGGTGTAAAGCGCCATCGACAGGAACCTAATTCACATAAGTTTCTGATGTAATGGGTTTGAGAATTTCTGCATAACCAAATCATGCCAGCACTGTTACTAGCGAGGACTATACCCTCGATGCCCGAGCAGCTCGCAGGGATGAGCTTGGCCTGCTTTGCGGCTCGTTTTGATAAGAGGTTAACGAGTGGGAACTCATTTCAGGTAGCAAGTTCTTGCTAACTTTTTGACATTTGATAGGGATGCGCTTGGATATGATTCTTCCAAAATCTGAAGAAGCTTTGTGAGTCAATCAAAAGTTTTAATCACCTCATGTAAGGTTGAAAAGCCTTGCGACATGGCTCTCGACATGATTTTTTCTTCAAACGAACGTCAATTCGAAGAGCACTTGTTCAACACGGCGAAAGTTCTCGTCACACAAATTGTGCAGTAGAGCGGGTCTCGTCGTCGACCTTGAGTGCATAATTCTTTCGTTTAATAATAGAACATATCAGAAATGCAACAGATTTACGTCTTTCGCTTACTAAGGATTCAGCAATTGATTACGAAAATCCATTTTATCGATTGATATTGATTGGGTTAGACTGGTGATTTCGTCGTTAACGAAAATTTTGGGAGGTTATCATACTCTTTCTACCATCAAGATTCTTCTCTCCACCACGTCTCGTTTGAGTGTCAGCGCAAATGTTTGAAAAGGGTTTTGACGCGAATTTCGTATGCTTCATGAAGCATTTTAAATTCTGATTTCTTCTATAAGGTTTCTCGCCCATTTTTGTCCCTGAGCTGGGTTGAGATGTGCTTTTTTAATACTCATATTTACGTATATTAGACTCATCACGTGTAATGAAAATGAATGAAAATGAAGTAGTAAAATCAAGAAAAGCAACTCACATCGAGATCAACAGTCTTTGCATATTGTAGATATTTTACAACGAGAAAGAAAATCTGAATAGCCAGACAGAAAAAGCATAGCCAGAATGCGGTATACCAGAAACACCGCCATCTATTATTAGGAGCCAAGGCAGCATGGCTAATCCCGTGAAATGTGCTTTGGCGTTCGAATCGATGCCGGATCTCTTTGTAGTTCAAGTGGCCTGGAACCCGTATTTTTGTGAGGCCTGAAATGAGAATGTCTTTAGGTTCTTTTTCCTGAATGGGTTGGAATCTATGGCTTCACTCGCCTCTGTACTTGAAAGAGTTGGTGGAATTTTTGGCCGATATTACTCTGTGCATGTTAGCAGGGCGAAGTGGGAATTTGTTGGAAGAAAGCGAGATACATCAGGTCGGAGTTGTAGAACTGAGGGCAGCTACTAGTGTCGAGCATGCGATCAACATGCTTTCGATGTAAACAGAAGTAATGGAAGTGGTGGTTACGAATCGATATACCCGACGATCAGATGCTGTTCGGGCGTGATCAATTAATTGGTTCTAGTTGATCCTAACGATGTTAGCATTTGACTGGTCCGCTTCAAAATACTGAAAGCTTCACAGCTTTTCATTCAAAGTGCTGGATGTTCTATAGCTATCCTTTCCATAAGGCTAGGTTGCGTTTTTGAAAAAAAAATATCAAAAAATCCCATGAATCATCAGCTTTATTACAACATGTACCTGTTCTTTGAACAGCTTAGGTCAAGCTCCCTCGAAATCCAACTTTTCACTTGTCTGCCTCTCTCACTTTCATGACATGTGAGTGAGGCTTCGCTCCATCGATCAGGTGTGCAAGCAAAGTTATAAATATATTGTCCTACCAGACATTTGCGAAGGTATCAAAATCACACTTTGTCTGATTTCTACATACAGTGCAGCCACGATTTTTAAGGTCGTGGGGAAAAATAGTGATCGTTGCGCGCGGTCGAAACCCTGTTGGCCAGTGGTGTTGCGAATGCCGCACGGCTCGCCGCAATTATTGCGTCTTTTTCATTCACCAGACTGAACTTGACGAAAAGATCTAAATTATTTAGTTGACTTAGCCGCTATAAATTTGCCAGTATGAATGTTCCTTTCTATGGAGTACTTCCGTGAAATTTTTTACATGTTCTCGACTCAAAATCAAGCAGGCCGGTAGTGCAGCATTCCGACGGGCTTCAAAGAGACGGGTTGGGCTCGCGAAAAATGTAGCTACATATATTTTCAAGGAACGTTCACGAGGAGCTCTACTACAGTGCGTACCATAGTAAAGCGTCACCCCATAAAACACCGGCATCCATGTAAGTTGTCGCAAACCTTCAGCTGATGGCGTGGTCACCGTTGGTTTCCGCGCACCAAAAAACAGGTTTTCAAAATTTCCTTTAAAAATGAAAAAATAATACTTGTCTTGTATTTAACCCCTAAATCCGCCGTGTCATAATTACCTTATGGGAAGTATCTTGACAAAGCTACTCTGCCACGCTCCTAGTCGAGAACGCATGTTTGAGCCGGTTGGAGACTCCAAGGCGGGCATCAAGGTTGGGATTCATGAGCGCAAACCATGAGCTACAGTTGGGTTTTTTTTTTGCCACAAACCCAACTGTAGCCCATGGTTTGCCGTTCATGAATTCCAGCCCAACAGTGCATCTGGCAACTTGGACCCATAGATGCTGAGGTCAGGGATAGATTCCATGCTAAAATGAATGTTTCACATCATTTCCAGACATGGAAGACCCACAAACTATAAGAGTTATGCCTGTAGTTTTTTTCGTCAGTGAAAAGGTGAATTCCTAAAGCGCTGTTGTAATTATGATAGATTCAAGGTTTGATATAAAGTAAATTCCATTTCTTCATATTTTCTTGTGAAATTCTGAGAATAAGGGTTCTTTCGGAAATCAACGGTCACCATGCCATCAGCTGAAAGTTTTTGAGAATTTCGATATAGATGTTTTATGGGGGCTGCTATATTAATGATACACACTGTATTGACTAATTATGTAAGTGCGGTGAGACTTTCGAAAACTTCTTTCGGAAGCCGGGGTATGATTTTGTTCAGGTTTCTATTTTTGAACAAAAAGGTCAGGTATTCGAATACTGATGTGTTAATACGTAAATTTTATCTGAACGAAGTGATAGTTAATTCTACTCTATATTTTCTAAATATTTAATGCACTTTTGCGCTATTTTGAAAACAGTCTTGACTTATTGTTATAGATGTATCTTGTGGAGTGAAAGAGCTCCTTTCTTTTGTGAAAATGTCATATTTGTTTTGAAGGCCCTGCTCAGGGAAATTTTCATGTTGAGATCATTCGTTAAATGGAGGCTAGTTCTCCCGTTAGAGCTGAGTTGATGAACAGATAGTAAAAACAAACTAGAAGTGCGTATGGAGCAGTCAAAAAATCTCAGGAAAGGAAAATTGAATCGCGAGCGCGAAAAAAAACATGCTATAATGGAAGGAAGAGAAGTGGAAAATTGGTATTCCTGCAATTTCTAACAGAGCAATTTCCTGGTCCGTAGCGAAACTTAGTGAGACTCCAATGACTATAGTAAAATGTGCATTAAAGATACACTTTAAGTAGGAAACGAAATCGTTAACATGACTCCGTGATGCCGAAAACTCGTAAAAGAATGAATAAGGGTCCTCTAAAATCTGTCACGGTATTTTTGGTGAGGTTTGGTGTGTGTGCGAGACAAGAGTTTTTATTTCTTAACAATTTCCCATGTTTTCGAACAGTATATCAAGGAAAAATTCATGACAGAGTGTTAAACGTATTCAATAAAGTAAGTTACATGGTAACGGGGTACGGATTAATTGGAGCATGTGAGGAATTGGGCGAATAATAACAGCCATAATTCACATTAAACGATTTCAAATAACCGGCTGATTTTCATAAACTCACCTATTGGTTTGATCGACATCCTTCGTCGGACATTCTGCCACCGTTTGTTGGGATCGACAAAGGAATGTCGATGTGAATGGAGATCGCTGTCGACGAATCTGATATTCTTACTGTCCTCGGATGCCTGTCGTGTGCCAGCGAAAGAAGATTTGTGTGTGTCGACGCTGGACTGCTCCTGGGAGAGATTTCGAGCCTGTGAAGGGTGGGACTCCTCATTGCCATCCATCGTTTGCAGGAGAAAAACTACAGTGAAGAATTTGCTGAGAGCGCACTCGGCAGAAGCTTCACGCTCTCAGTGGAATTGACAACATGGATGCACACCTTCCGACCGAATCACCACCACCTGTGTGTGATCTACGGCCAGTCAGGTTTGAATTGAATGAATCAGTTCAGAAAACTTGAATTGAATAATTATAGCAACTTCCACAGCGTTCAAGCTATGTGGCCATGGAGGTTATCTGAAATCAATGAAATCGGCAATTAGTAATCAGTGGAGATTATCGAATGATGTATTGATTGAAAGAAGCTGTGCAGTGCAGAGGGCCAGCCACAAATCAGTTGCGGCCTGAGGCAGCCAGCGAGAGGAAAGAGGCGCCTGCTGTCGACGGACTATGACGAGCATATAAACAGAAAGGTGTAGGAAAAAGACATTTGCCGAACTATTATTGGGTCACCTAACAATTAACCCCTGGGGCGGAAATGACGAATGGAACCGTTCGTCGTTGAAGTGTCACGAACACAAGGATCGTCGTCCGTCTCGGATCACTTAGCTCATATCAGCAGCGACCTCACTGCCTGAGAAAGCCCTTCGATAGCTCTCATTACACTATGTTACAAAACACACGTGTGCCGTTTACCTATCATCGCTCCGCATAAAATTGGTTTTTCCGGTCACATAATGACACAGCTTCAATATTATCTCTTCTTTTAAGGCTCCTTCCCATCATCTTAGAGATTTGTAAGAATTGTTTTCAAAATTTCACCATCTCATGCGCATAATCCCAACACTAGTTAGTGGTGCGTATATCATTCTTTAAACAATAAGTTCTTTGTCAAACATAGGATAATCACTCAAAAGTGAGCCGATTTTGCATTCCCACGTCTCTTGAAAAAATTTTCAAGCTTACCCCATGTATACCTATATACTATCTTTGTCAAATTTGAGAACAATATCGATCAGTTTTTCTTTATGCCGATCAGGATGGTATGTGGCTATTGCAAACTTTCCGATGATTTCTGTCTTATGTAGTTTGAGGTACACCATTGTTCCACTCTCAAATTCAAGTTAGCGGATACTAGAGCAGAAGTTAGACATTTCTAACCATAAAATTCATCGTCCGACCTTAAAATGTGAAATTGTGCATCTATCACAGTATAAATTCGAAAAGCGTTGAATAGCCGCAGATTTTCGTTATTCTTGGTCTTCTACAAAATCAGATTCTTCTCTTCACTACCAGTGTTGTGATGCAACAAAATACTGCTTTCGAACTGAAAATCATTGCAGCATTTGTATATTCGATACCAATTTATTAAGAATTATATTTTAGAGTGCTCAAAAATTTTGATTTATTGAATTTTTTCGATTACTTTAACCTAAAATTAAATTCGTTTTAGAATGCAATTTTACGACAAAAGCTTCTGAATCATAAGGGTAGTGTTAACGATAAAAACCTTGTTCAAGTTTTCGCTGTTTTTGTGTAAGCAAGTCCAATAAGTAAAATATAATAGGTAAAAGTCCCCACAAAACTCTCAAGAATCTGGCAAAAACTGTTTAAAGAAACCTCTAAAATGTTTAACTATGCCTACTCGGTGTGTTTCGGAGGACTGCGGATTTTGAATAAACGACCGGGAATGTTTTTGCGCTTTAAATTCCGTAAGTAAGTTTGAATTTAGAATAGAGAGTATTGAAAAATTCTTTCTCTGGTGAAACGAGCGTAGGACAACTGTGATATGACGTGGGCGTGGTGATCCAATTGGTCGGCTGGTCCACAGGATTTCCACCCACTTCCTGGCCGTTTTTTGTCGTACTTTCGTACTTGCTGTTCTTAGAGGAACCCAGAACTTATTTTTTCCCGAAAAAAAAAGACGGGCAACTTTTCCATCGTGAACACTGCCTGTCAGTCACTGATGTGGCGCCGTACCCACTTTGCATTGTAAAATTTTTAGTGCGAATACTTTGAATGATGATTTGCTCGCTTAAAATTTGTTGAGATTCTCCCATTTAGTGTTTTGTTGTGTTAGAATTCTGGACTGAGCGTTTGCCACAGTGCGCTAGCGTGCTCTATCTGAAAATTTTTAGTGTTTTCGGAATTATGTAGATCATATTGGCCACGAGCATGATTCCCCCGTCTGCGTACGTGGAGCAGTAAGTAAGTGTCGCGCGCGTCGAAGTGAGCGGTGGCGCCGGCATGTACTCTGTTTTCCCTTATAAGATGTCAGAAATTCGTCCGCGGGATTCGTTTTACCGCACTCGCGTGACACGCGCCGATCTGCAACGCGTACGCTTGCGGGTGGGTAGTTTCATGGAGCCTATTATGCGATCGATTTCTAACAGTACATGCATAACACTGCACATGTATATCACAAGGTTGCTGAGTTGAATACAAAACTTAGGTGTCAGGCAGGAATCGAACTCTCATCGCATCGCTCTCCGGGCGAAAGTGTTACCATTACACTACCTACATCGCTCTGTATTCCTTAGGTAATTGACATATGAACTGTATAAGCACAACAACGTATGAACTGTGTTGTTGTGCCTACACAGTTCATATGTCAATTAGCTGAGAAACGTATGCATATCATTGTCTGTAGTGTAATGGTAACACTCTCGCCCGGAAAGCGATGCGATGCGGGTTCGAGTCCTCCCTAACACCTAAATTTGATTCAACTCAGCAACCTTGCGATATTTTGTGGACATATACAGGGCTGTGCGGAACTCTTTCTCAAGATATTCGGAAACGGAAACGGATGAAAACTGGCCAAAAAACGCCGTAAACGGAAACGGAAGAGATAAAAAAATTGGATTGTCTTATTCTCACGCCCCGCTGCTGCTCATTACCCGCGGCTCTCATTAAATAGCCAAAGATTTCAGTCAATAAACTAATACTTATTCAAGATAAAATAACTACAAGGCATTCAACGATTGCGATCTTTTGCTTCTAGAAGTCCGAAGAGGCAACCTCTAAAAATACTCGTTATATGTGGCCGTCGTTTGAAATAGTGTACAGCAGGGGTGTGCGGTAAATGCCGTTTGCCGATTGCAATTTGCTGGCCGTCTTGTGGTTTGCCATTGCCGTTTGCAAACATTTTACTTTTTGTTGCCGCACACCTCTGATGTACAGCCTGTCCCCCAGAAAGCAGTCCAAGCGACACCAGGTGTCCGTCAAGGCTGATCAGAAGTCAATTTTCAGATAATCAGCGTTTACTGTTTCTTCTTTCAAACAATGTTTTCCTAAAGGAGTGGATATCGAACGATTAAATTCGAAAAATGAAGAAAGAATGGGAAACTCTTTTAAGATCTGCCCCAAATGAGCTTTACCGCTGCCCGTGGTCACCTTCACCTGTCTTGGGCCGAGGTTCCTTTCTGGAAGACAGGATGCACGTGCAAAAAAAGCTATCTCGATTTCTGTTGGCGTCGCGGCGGTAAACAAGCGAAGAAGTGGAATGAAGAAGAAAAGCTTCACGAGATCATTGAATCTCAGAGAAAAAGCAACATATTTTCAAAAACAAAAATCTTCAAAAGGAGTTCAGATTCGTGCCACGCTCATTTCGTGTCATCATTCGGAATGGTTCCAATGTCAGACCACCAAACTAGGTGAATGATATCATCCAAGCTCAGATATTCGCATGAACATATGAGGTCGGATGTAATTTTTAGCGTCTCGTGAAACCTTCAAAAACCCGTGCCTGGACCCCCTATCATACATCCTGTGGCACTAATTTATTCCGTTTCCGGGCCAAAAAACTCGGAAACCGGAGCGGAACGGAACAGCCCAATAACAGAGGAAATACGGAATCGGAAACGGAACAGCCCTGGACTTATACCATGCCATAAAAAGGCAATAGATATTCAAAAACTACACATGGAACTATTTGAGCCGTTTAACTCGTAACACCCAAGAAATCGCGTGTCCACTTCTTGCCCCCACTGGTGTAGGGCTTGTTCAACAAATCCACCGCTCGAGATGCGTGGCTGCCCTCTCATCACTGCAGCGCACCTCACAGCGGGAATCCACGCCGCCGTGAGCTGTGGATTCGTTAACAAGCCCTGCTGTTGTACCCCTGCGACCACATGTCCACACTGCTCAGCCACACCGTGATTTCGATTTTTAGTCGCTTATTTGAAAAAAGTAATATTCCTTCTAATTGTTGCTGGAGGTCCCGTACTAAAAAATAACTGGCATTACTGGTGGGCAGACGTAAGGCACTTTAAATATCTTTCATACGGGTTCATTCATAACAAACATCTCGCTTTCAAAACCCACTGTGTTCTTTGAATTTCAAATCTCATCACTTGCTCGAAACGTGGCAGAATTAGAGGTGATCGTGTTAGGAGTTTTCTGAATGAAGGGTATCTCTGCATGCGCGTAAGCTTTGCGTCCCTTGGTTTGAAAGTGTTTCCGACTCATAGCAAGAGTTCCGATTTTTGGAAACTCGCAAATTTTGATCGGATTCCTGTTAATGTTTGTTGATTGCCGAAAAACATAGTTTTTAGAGCGCACTGACTCCTGGTGGTAAGAATGATGTCCTCACGGAGCATGGGACATCCTCGCGAACGACTTCTCCGCAAAATGCGCTGTTTGCCACTCTGTACGTTGGAGAGTCGCCCTTTGGCTTATATGCGATGGACGTGCTGGTGGATAAGCATACGATCACTTATGCTCCGAAGTATCTGGGACCACCTCTGCTGGAAGGGCCGAGCCCGATTGCGCTCTCTGTTGGTCGCAGCTTTCATCACCTTCCATCTTATGACGGTACATTTAATTGCTTATCTTTCAGGATGAGGAGAAAGCGAAATTCATTCCTCCATCGCGACCCATCATCACTATTGAAGTTCCGGCAATAACTCACAAGACAACCGACGGAGAATTTCTGCTGCTAGGTTAGATGATTCATTTTTTGAAGGTAACAGGGATCTGTGTCTAGTGATCATTGTTTGGCCGATTTATTGAATTTCGCGTAATATTTCGGTAAGTTACTACTACTCCATCACTTCCCTGCTGATTTACCGAAATTCGCCTTCAGTCGAACTTGCCGTTTCACCTGCTATATGTACATCTGTGGCTAATTGAGTTTCGGAATGGTTCGGAATTCTTCAGTTTCTGTAATCAGGAAGACAAAACGTCAGAACTCGAAAAAATTGAGGTTTTCTGACTGCCTGATAAATTGCGCGTCACCACGATGCACCCACCCCAATTTTTCTCTTAAACAAACCGGAGAGATAAGATTCAGTTTTCTGCGGTATATGCTTGAAGTCAGCATACGTTTAAAACGACGTTAGCCAAAGTTTAAGATTCGTAGCTTCATTAGAAAGTTTTTTTGTGACACTCAGATCAATTTAGCACCCCTTCGTCCGTATACATCCCTTTTGGATAAGTCACTATTAGTGAAAGTTTTAGCTGTAAAAATCGGTGTATGAGGGAGGACCAGGGTGAGCGGAGCTCTCCGTTTCGCATTCCGAAATATCCTCATTTTCGCGTATTTTTTTGGCATTCCGCATTCCGAAAACCGCTGAAAACACTGCGGAGCGCGAAAATATCGATTCATCCGAGGTGAAAAAACACATCAAATGATTTTTGAATGTTTCCGCGTTTCGCGTTCCGAAACCATATTTCCGCGCATTTTCAGTAGTTTCGCACCCGATTTTTGAAATCCGAGAAAAAATTTGGTCCGAAACCAGGAACCGATTCCCGAGTTTTCATATTTTTATCCTTCTCATCCCTATTGAGGACCGAAATTAACAGAAGCATGCTATCACCGAAGACAGGTCCTGATTTCTATAGGGGTCTGCAGAGTTGAAGTCGCGGTGTTGCTCGCAGCGGGGACGAGAGCTGAGTCGCAGTATCGATTACATTCGGCGGCGAGGGCGACCGACACGACGTGAAGGGCGACGAGGGGGCACCGCAGAGTGTTTTGACGGTGCAAAGGCCCTGTGTCACTGCCAGCGAGCGGCAACCGACGCGGTTATGATAATGTTTGAAACATTTTTTGTCGCCGCGTCAAGGCTGACTTTCGGCGACCAGTCGCTGGTTAGTGCAACTTTGCAGACCCCTTATGGGTACGGAGTCACCCACGAGAGTACGGATATGCTGTTTGCAGGACAAAAGCGAGCGAAGTAATCAGCTGCTTGAATCCAGCACCAGGAGAATGACCAACCGGGTTTTAGTCGAAGCTGATCTCAATTCACTACCTTGAGAGCCTCGAGAGTTATCAAACGCAACAACAGCCATGTAAGGCCAGTTATTGTTGGGGTAGCCGCCAAAGAGATGACTGCAGATACCTCAGCAGCCTGCGCTGCGTCGGGTCTGCCCACGAGAAATGTGGTGATCGATCGACGCACGCGACAGGCGCGCGGGCTGCTGAGGGGCCCGCAGCTATCCGTTTCGCGGATACATCCAGTATACGAAGAATGGCATTTGTGTCGCTGAGTCTGACGTGGCTGCCTGACCTAGCTTTATCAGATGTGAAATGATTACCGACAGGACCAGAGTGACGTTGTTGAAGATACATAACCTCGGCGTGCATCCGGAAGAGACTTCGCGTTCACTGTTGAAGGTTGGCGCAAACTCGGTGCCATATGCTAGAGCATAGGTGCACCGGGTTTGCGCCAACCTTCAACAGTGAACGCAAAGTCTCTTCCGGATGCACGCCGACCTATCTCCATCTGCATTCCATTAATCCATTCTAAGCTTTCAAGTAAGTTTCTCCGGTGAGGAGGACTTCAGTATTGATGTCTTCGACGTCGTGAGATGTGATTGACGAGATTTGCGGAAAGTTTCTGAACAATCAAGTGAACTGAACTTTGGACGAGAATCGCTTATGTTGTGGGCAGCGTTCTTCGGAAATAGTGAATTTGAAGTCGTACTTGTCTTCTGCAGAACGAATCCGGAAGAGTATCAAGACGTTCTGTTCCTCCATTTCCTGTCATTTCTGACACGTCAGCGGTGCAGAGGTGTGGTATCACAACAGTTACGGGCCAATGTTTATTTTGGCTCTTTAAATGCAGCGTGGTTTGGGCATAGGAACATGGCTGCTTTGAAATAGCTCGCTTGTATCTCAGATCTGAATCTCAGATCGTGTTCATGTCCCCCATGTGGGATGGCTGAAATGGGCTTTTTTAGCGCCTGTACAGATGTGATAGGGTTTTTGCCTCAAAAATGAACTACCGCTAGCAGGAGGGAGCAACAGCCGCGCGTTCAGTCTCTTTTTCGTTTGATTGGGATGAAGTAAAGGGCTAGAATTTAATATACTGCTGTCTGACTTACTTGCGGTCTGTGTTTCAGGGTATCATGAGAAGCCGGCTGTTGATCTGGGGGCAATTTTCCCCATTCGATTCTCTAATACTCCTTCATTTCCACATATTGAGTACAAACCAGATCCCAATGGTGCCAATCAGGTACGTCCGTTTGGTGAAGTTTGTTGTTTAGCTTTCATGAAACGTGTGCTTTTTGTAGATTACTTCGCCATCCACTGCAGTTCAAACGGTGGAGAACAGCCTTGCCGGAATGTTGTTTGAAATCTACATCCATCATCCAGCAGCGTTCGTCTCGGTCTTATTCACGCTTCTTGCTCTTGCAGTGACTGTCGTTTGGATGTGCGGCAAACAAGTATGTCTAGCTTATAGGCTTCCGCATTCATAAGCTAGAGCGGTGTTCGGGGTCAACCAAAGAGTCGAAAAATCTTTTCTGCTCTTAAGATGAAAATTGAAGCTGAATTTCTGGAGCCAATCAATAGACAAGATTCGCAGCTCGCTAAAGTTTGCAGTATTATGGTGTACCATCCGTGTCAACACAAATACGCTAGGAAGAGAGAGGTGGGGTCAGCGTTCTTAAAGGCACAGTACACCCTCTGACATGAATATTGTGATTTTTATTTGATTGTGTAGCAGACCCCTACGGTATAACATGTGCCAAGTGCGAGATCTCAATTCCTCCAAATAAGCGAGATAAAGGTGACCACCACAGGCCCGACCTCCTTCGCTCACCGCCATGGACCACACCCCCTACCAGAGTTCCGGACTCGATAGCGGCTAGATAGATGGAGGAATTTCCAACGAGTCATCGTTCTTCAGTTCACTGCCGGACTGTCTCCTTATCCTGACTCGCTCTCGCGCAACGATTGCGAATGAGGAGAATGACAGGCCTAAACAACTCGTCCACCGATTTTTCACTCTCACAATATAGACATCTTTGAAGAGCCATAACCCTGTTTTTATTGTTAGGGGTTTTGGACCATTCCAAAGATACCGCTGCGATCAGCGTGTGACTCTCTGCAAGATAAGCATACAAGCTGAAAAATATTCTTTTGAGTGTTCTGTGGATTTGAGGGAGAAATGCCCATTTTCACCGCTGTCTCCACCATCATCCATTCATGTAGCGACTCAACCCGATACCTGGATATCTTACTCCCAACGGCCCTTCATAGAGGGTTTTACCGAAAGCGCATTTCTCTCTCAAAGTTGCCATTCCAAACGAAGTGCCTCTGTTGAGGAATCCTTCACGTAGAATCCGTATTCTCCATTTATAAGCGTTACGCGTTTTTCTGAACGAATTTAAAAGCATTTTTAGTATTTTGTCACAGCTAAATGACATTGTACATACTTACCGTAGCCTACCTTGTTCATTCGAAACCTCATAGGTTTTGTCAATCAAAAAAGTATCTTTGGAGTCCTCACCGTATTTAGTTTGTTAGAGTAACCATACGTGATACAGGCAGCGGCCTCCTGATTTCCAATCGCTTCACCATTGAGTGATTCGGGATAGGTGAATACTGTACATTGCAGAATTGACCCCAGATTAAGTTCATGCGGGGTGCGTCGTAACACAATGCGTAGTGGTTGTGGACCATAAAATTTCAGGCCGACATAAAAGTTTGGAAAGATAGGTTCTGAAGTAGAATGCATTACCTCTCGTAGTATTTGGTCAGAAGGCGAGCAGGGACGTGTTTTCGCGTCTTTAGCGTCCTTCAATAAGAGCCTCCTACATAATTTTTGTGTTTCACATCTGAAAAGTTATTCAATATCCAGATGAAAGGGCCATCCTGCAGTTTAATGCTTTCTAGGCTTTGAATTTGAACGGAAAAGTTCGGATTGTGATTTTAGGATATATGATGATGTTGTACTCGACACGAGGTTGGTATATCTTCTTTATGGCCGACGTTTCGGAGAAACCTCCTTCTTCAGAGCCTGAAAGGATCGAATAAGATTTGCGCTTACTCGATCAAACGTCGCCTTAAACTTACCGATTCGAGAGCCCAAATTTCCCCCGCGTGGGTGTGAGAGGAGGGCAGATGAACCTCACCCAGCCAGGAACTCGCTAGTAAACAAAACAGCGCGGTAAGTCATTAGTATAGCCGTCTCGCTCATTCAAGTCCGAGCAGAACAAGCAGCGGAGCGGTTGGTCATGGCAAAACACAACAGTGATAGGAGATTTCGACATGATACGCCCGATTAGCCTCACTTCGACTGACTCAGAATGAGGAGGAGAGGCTATAGGAACGCTGTAGACCACCGATTGTAATGTTAGAAGGCTACTCTTACGTGTGGCCTGAGTTCCCGCGTTATACGTAGACCTACGTAGACCTTCTCCCTTTCGACTAATCTGCGGGTCATAAGCTTGAATGAAAAATGCCTCTAATGTTTTTCGCGCTGCGGTATCAGTCTCCCGAGCCATTATCTCGACCTTGATATCAAAGCTCTCACCAAAATGGGTTATGACCCGATGCGCCCCAAGCACTGTTGTTTCCCGCTGCCTTTCTTTGCCGTCCAAGTGTTCTTTGATCCTGACATGGAGCGGCCGCGACGTTTCCCGATGTATTTTTCGCTGCACAGCTCACAGGAAATCATATAGACCACACCGCACGTGGTGCAATCCCCGTACTTGCCAGCCGGGCAAATCACACAATTGGGAGTTGTACATATGCGGTCATAAATGCGGTTTCGGACGAGACGCCTTTTAAGGTTGTTAGGAGGGATCTCGACCAGAAACACGGAGTTTTCCAGTCCCGTCTTCCTTAAACATTTCCTGATTGAAATGCTCAGTTGATCGGATATGAACGGTACTTTGAAGGGAATTTTCTGTTCAATTAAGCTACTCTGAGCTACATTGCGCAACGTTGTGTTTCTTGACCAGCGCCAACTAAATTCGCTGGAGTATCCGTTCAGATCGGCTATATCTCGAGCCCTTCGGATAGATTCCGTTCTTTCCTCTTCTCCGCTATATACATCACTGGCTGTTCGGAACATATTCGCTATTACAGCTTTCTTTGTTTGATATGAATGTGCTGACCGAAAATGGACGATTATGTTTTTATTGTTGGGTTTGCGGTACCACTTTGTAGCATATCCTCCGTCACGCAAATGGACTTGAACATTCAAGAAAGGCAGCCAATCTTTGACGGGTTTCTCCCTGGTGAACTTTATGCTTTCTGCCCGAGAGTTTAGAATGTCAAAGTAATGATCCATATCTTCCTGTGTGGTACAGACGATGAAACAGTCATCTATATACCTGCAATAAAGCATGGGAAGGCGGGCCAGCACCGGAAGTTCGATTTTTCCCATATAGGCGATAGCAAGAGTGGGCGCAAGGCGTTGTCCCATTGCCAGCCCTCTGATCTGCTTGAAATAGCGGCCACACCATCTAAAAACATTGCAGCTGAGACTCTCTTTTATGAGTGACATCAGTTGGCCAATGGATAGTCCGTACGTGTTGACTGAACTTTGGTGTTGTGTGAGTAGTTCAAAAATTGCCTGCATTGCGTGCTCGTTGCTGACATTTGTGTACAACGCAGTTACATCGAACGATTCCATAATACAGGAATTATTCAGTTGTGCGCTGCGCAAATTTTCAAGAAAACACTGAGTGTTTGGATGGTGTGGCCGCTATTTCAAGCAGATCAGAGGGCTGGCAATGGGACAACGCCTTGCGCCCACTCTTGCTATCGCCTATATGGGAAAAATCGAACTTCCGGTGCTGGCCCGCCTTCCCATGCTTTATTGCAGGTATATAGATGACTGTTTCATCGTCTGTACCACACAGGAAGAGATGGATCATTGCTTTGACATTCTGAACTCTCGGGCAGAAAGCATAAAGTTCACCAGTGAGAAACCCGTCGAAGATTGGCTGCCTTTCTTGAATGTTCAAGTCCATTTGCGTGACGGAGGATATGCTACAAAGTGGTACCGCAAACCCAACAATAAAAACATAATCGTCCATTTTTGGTCAGCACATCCATATCAAACAAAGAAAGCTGTAATAGCGAATATGTTCCGAACAGACAGTGATGTATGTAGAGGAGAAGAGGAAAGAACGGAATCTATACGAAGGGCTCGAGATATAGCCGATCTGAACGGATACTCCAGCGAATTTAGTTGGCGCAGGTCAAGAAACACAACGTTGCGCAATGTAGCTCAGAGTAGCAATTGAACAGAAAATTCCCTTCAAAGTACCGTTCATATCCGATCAACTGAGCATTTCAATCAGGAAATGTTTAAAGGCAGTAGTCGCGATCAAATATGCTTGTCGTCTTTTTCTCTCCAAATCCTTTCCTGGGTCTCGAGTAGTAGGACCTATAAGAAAAAATCGCGAAAAAACCACTGTTTTGGGCCGAATTTGAAACCTGAACTTTCTTGCCTTTTGATGGTGGACGAGCCCTCTCCACATCATCGGCATCGATGACCTCTTATATCAAGAACATCAGCTAGCTTGAAATTGAATGTCAATCAATGAACCTTCGAATTTATGTACACATCTAGTCAAAAACATTGACTGAAGTGATGCTTTCATTATTCAAGTGTTTTTATTCGTTAAATTTGCATTTATTTCGTCCTCTGAATGTCGATGATTTTTGACTGCTCGGCATGAGACTGCGATCTGTTTCGTCATCGCTGTGCACGTGTGCACTAACTAGCTTCTTTGGGCCCTAGAAACTCTATTTGTAGACCGTTTTTCACCGCGCTACCTTCATAGTTTTTCAGCTGTTTTTGATCTAAGCTGATTTTTGTAGTTTTTTCGATAACGTTTTTCATCGTGACCACTGCCTTTAAGGAAGACGGGACTGGAAAACTCCGTGTTTCTGGTCGAGATCCCTCCTAACAACCTTGAAAGGCGTCTCGTCCGAAACCGCATTTATGACCGCATATGTACAACTCCCAATTGTGTGATTTGCCCGGCTGGCAAGGACGGGGATTGCACCACGTGCGGTGTGGTCTATATGATTTCCTGTGAGCTGTGCAGCGAAAAATACATCGGGGAAACGTCGCGGCCGCTCCATGTCAGGATCAAAGAACACTTGGACGGCAAAGAAAGGCAGCGGGAAACAACAGTGCTTGGGGCGCATCGGGTCATAACCCATTTTGGTGAGAGCTTTGATATCAAGGTCGAGATAATGGCTCGGGAGACTGATACCGCAGCGCGAAAAACATTAGAGGCATTTTTCATTCAAGCTTATGACCCGCAGATTAATCGAAAGGGAGAAGGTCTACATATAACGCGGGAACTCAGGCCATACGTAAGACTAGCCTTCTAACATTACAATCGGTGGTCTACAGCGTTCCTATAGCCTCTCCTCCTCATTCTGAGTCAGTCGAAGTGAGGCTAATCGGGCGTATCATGTCGAAATCTCCTATCACTGTTGTGTTTTGCCATGACCAACCGCTCCGCTGCTTGTTCTGCTCGGACTTGAATGAGCGAGACGGCTATACTATTGACTTACCGCGCTGTTTTGTTTACTAGCGAGTTCCTGGCTGGGTGAGGTTCATCTGCCCTCCTCTCACACCCACGCGGGGGAAATTTGGGCTCTCGAATCGGTAAGTTTAAGGCGACGTTTGATCGAGTAAGCGCAAATCTTATTCGATCCTTTCAGGCTCTGAAGAAGGAGGTTTCTCCGAAACGTCGGCCATAAAGAAGATATACCAACCTCGTGTCGAGTACAACATCATCATACATCTAGATTATTACCATGCCGAGGTTTATGGAGAGTCGCACATGGAGATTTTAGGATAGTTTTACAGTACTCATAGCGCTGTCCAGTCGCACATAATATTTACATGCTGTACCTGTCGCGACGCGGGATCCTCACCCAGGGCTACGGCCTAGGTGCATCAGTGGACAAGGGGTCTGGATCCCGTGGCTGGGGCCTAGCCACCAGAGGACTTACATCCGCGCTCAAGCTCACTCGCAAGGGTACTGCCACGCGGAATATTATATACCCGAAAATGTGCCAAGCCTGACCCAGGAGGGCACTGACGAAACCCAGGATGTGTGGATGGGCCCTGCTGCTCTTGGTAATAACTACGATATTAGTGACCAGCTAAAGCAAGCCCACAACTACGCCGCTCCCCGGGGACGAACCAGCTCCCACACTCTATTTCGTCTGGCGCGATAATACCACACAAATATAACACATTTGCAATACTGTAAATATCCAATGTTGGAACATCTTGCCACTGAACAGAGCACAGGATTAGAGAGTGCGCTTCTTATCCATATTCTTCTCCTTCGATGCGAGGCATAAATAAACGGATTCCTAAAATTCAGTTACGGGACGGACTTTGCCCAACCTATGGATTCTGGCTCCAACCCCCGCGGCGTACCGTAAGCATGCGGAGCCGAACGTGTGTTCGACACCACAGAGACCGGGCAGAGGGCACACGGGGTTACCTGTGGTCGATTCAAACGGAATGCGCGATGACAGGATTTGGGCGGTGTTGTACTGCTCGATCGATTGACGTCGTACGTGAGGTCGACGGGCGCAGGGCGGTGGAAAAGCCACTGCGCGCGGGGCACAGCCCAGCCACAGGACCGAGACGACAGAAACGGGCGGCAGCAGGTGGACGACTGACGATATGGACCTGGCGTGAAACGGGGACGATTTTTGGGCCCGAGTGAAGTCGATACTTAGGCGAGCGCGTCATTCCGCTTTAATGCGTGGTGGGACCCAGCGCCGTGAGGCTGACAAGTCCTTTAGGAAATGGAGTCGTACGAACGTCACGACAGCACCACACAATTAAAAGTTTATCCCAAACCTCATTTGATCATAAGCCCATACAATCGTACCATTGGGCCCCAAGCCCTCTTAACCAAGTTCTGAGATATTTCTCTAGATCCGAAGAAAAATTTGCTTTTGAAGGGAGTTACCTTCTGACCAGAATCTAAGAATTATAGCCTCTTTACATTCACTTGCTTTGCAAAAAAAAAACAGAGTTTTTCGTAATCATAAAAGTTGTATTGTCAAGTGGGCACTTTAGAGGTTGACAGTTGGAGTGAAGAAAAATCTGATCGAAAATATTCTTTCATTTGTTGACATATTGAAAGTTTCGACACTGGGGGTGTTAGGATTTTCCGCTTTTTAAGGGGAACGTTGTAGCCCCTTCGAGCGAGGTCTGACCTAGCGACCCGATGGAGCCTGTTGCAAATTGCTGTGAACATATTCTATGGGAATTTTTTAGACGACATAATCGCCTGGTTAGTTGATGCTCAGTTTTTGCAGTAATGAAAAAGTGCGCTCATACCTACACTAGTGTTAGGAAAAAATCCGCTGGACACCCACCTTCAAAAACAAAAAAAAATTGTTGTACTACAAAGATTTCATCCGGTTTTCTTGCGTTTTTTTTTGCTTGTCAGCTGTCACAAAATGCACTTAGGCTGTCACATACTGCCGAAAGCACGACGGCGACGTCTTGTATAGTGGAAAAATCTTTTATTGCAACTTTAACATTAGAAGTCGATGTCTCAAGGTTAATGGACCTTCGAATCTATAAAATGGCTTGCGGCTGTTCGGCGAAGAGTTTATGTCATATCCGCAAGGCCTGTGATAACAAAAGGATTCGTACTCATCGTGTTCACGATCCTAATATGTATAAATAAGAAAATTCGAGAAATGTATTCGTATGGATAGTGACTTTCGCTCAAGAAGAAAGTTGATATTCCACAATTCGAAAGACGTTAATAGTCGTTTTCAGATGGTCCCAAAAAGGGTCGCTCCATTCAAAAACTGTTAGGAAATTCGTTTAAGACGAACGGCATTTGTAGTGAAATGCTGAATGGTAGAGTTGCAATAAGTTAAACGGTCGTATTATATATCCAGGGTGGAGCGGTTACTGTCCCGCCGGAAAACGAAGGGAATGTAAAAACTTTAGAAAAAATTGTACACTTGGAGGGCGTAAAACTGTTGTGCCAAGAATCAAAGATTTTCAGAGTTTTCAACAGAAGTTGTGGGGATACTCGGTGAGAATAGTCTGAGGGGTAAAGAGCGTAGTTTTAATTAGAATAAAATACGAAGAATAAAGTATGCATAATTAGAATAAAATACGAAGAATAAAGTATGCATTACAAAAATTTCAAAGTTTTCACAAAAAAATTTCATAGAAAATTTCAATCCCAGAACTGTCAAAAAAATTCCACCTAGGAGGCACGTAACAAGTCTCAACATCTTCCCAAAGTTCTGTTCACCAATGAGAGGGAGGGACGTACATAGCTTTTTCGAGGTAGGGGACAATGGTCTGCTCGACCTTGTGAATGTCCCTGGAAACCGATCTGCTTTAGACCGAATACGAATATCCACATGACTTGGGGAGGCGTGTATATCTTCGAAGCATATAGTGTAGTCACCAGTGAGCCATCATCATAGATAAGCGGAGTTTTTTGAAACCCGAAAACGGAAAGAAAAATTGCAGCCGGAAACGGAAAACGTGCTCGCCAAAATGAACTGAAAGGTGGAAAACCGAAACTACGGAAAACTTCGAATGCTCGCCAATCGCCAATGGCTCGTTTTTTAATTTTTTTTGCATTTTCCCATCAAATACCGAAAAGCAGATATTTCCGTGTCTTCTGCCTATGACGTCATATGCATGACATAGCGATACAGCGCTCGCGTGAACGGGTCACCGTGTTTTCGCCACTTCCTGGCTGAGTGCTTATGCTTCTCTGTGTAGTTAGACTAGATATAATGAATTCACGCCCAATAGATCGATTGGGCCTTGTCAAGAAAAGTTCTTTTGAATCGTCGACAACTTCTACATTGTGCCGCGAAATGCCTAACTCATGTCACCGAACGCGTTTGGTCGATACGGAATGGTGTGTCAGAGACAGGTATCAACGCGGGTGTGGGCCCCATAAGGGGAAGATGAGCTCCGGAGGGGTGGAAGCGAAAAGGCGGGATCACATCTTTCTCAGGTGTGGCCCCGCCGGAAGTCGACAATTCTGAAAACTAGGAGTCACGGGAGTATGATATCTGAGTCCAGCGTGGCCGATTTACTTCAAATACAAACATTCACCATCTCAGATGAATCCCGAAGACCGCCCTATAGATAGTGGAAAAAGATGGTAAAAAAACGTCCAAGTCGTAAAAAAGTTGGTTTTTTTTCAAACGATTCAAGTTGAGTGCTGAATGAGGTATATGGGAAAATCTGGCTTTAAGAAACTAGACTTTATACTCTACCGTTTGAAAGCTTTCGCACCCCTGGAGAAAGCCTTTGAAGAAAATTTACTGGGTGCGGGTTCTTCTTCAATATAAATTGAGGGCCCACAGCTGGGCCCACGTGTAAGTACTGAGAAAACGCGAAAAATGTTGCAGAATTCACACCAGGAAAATTTTCTTCAGAGATCTTCTCTATGGGTGCTGTTGGTCTTACACGGTAGGGTTCAGAGCGTGGTTTCTTAAAGCTAGGATTTTTCCGGGTTCTTTATTTAGAACCTAAGTTACTGCAGTTTTAAAACCCTAGTTTATGTTTGTGGAGAGCCGTTTTTTTTCATCGGCTCCCGCTATCTATGTAATGTTCCTCTGCGTTTATCTGAGATGGTGAAAGTTTGTGTCTAGAGTGAATCGGGACCACTCATGAGAGTATCCTACTCTCATGACTCCTAGTTCTCAAAATTGTCGACTTCCGGAAGGACCACACATGTGAAAAGTGTGAGTCCTTATACTGTAGCGGTGTTTAGCCTCCATATTAGACGTTAAAGGCACATGACACCCAAAAAATTAATTTCCAGATTTTATGCTTTTCTTGGAGAGAGTCACACGCTGATCACAGTGGAGTCTCTAAAATCGTCCAGAACCCCCTTTGAACAGAGTTATGGCTCTTCGAAGATGCTTGGAATTTGAGGGGGGAAAATGGTAGACGAGTTGTCTCAGACCTGTATTTCTCTTCTTTCGCAATCGTTGCGTGAGAGAAAGTCAGGATAAGGAGACAGTCCGGTAATAGACTGAAGAACGACGAATTCTTGGAATTCATCCATTCATCGAGCCGCTATCGAGTTCGAAAATCTGTTAGGGGGTCGGGCCTGTGGTGGTGCGCGAAGGGGGTTGGGCCTGTGGTGGTCGCTTATTTCTCGCTTTTTTGGAGGAATTGAGATCTCGCACTTGGCACGTGTTATACATGAGGGGTCTTTTACACAATTACATGAAAATCTCAGAATTCATATCTTTAAAGTGTATACATAGAGAGAATCGACCCCGATCGACTCAAATATCCTACTCTGGTGATCCGTACTTCGAAAAAATGTGGAATTCCGGAGGGACCACACCTGCAGCAAGGTGTCGGCCCATACAGTGTAGCGCCCTTCAGTGTCCATCTTAGAGGGTCAGAGTTGGTATACTGGGTAAATCGACCACGCTCGACTCAAATATCCTACTCTTGTGACTCGTAAGAGAATATGGACTTACGGCTAGGTAGAACCTTCCCTCAAACATCCGCATTTTATTACACAGCACAAGCTTTTACCAGTTACATATATCTTTGCACTTTCAGCTCCTTTCTACATAAATGCAATGAGCACTGTTCTGTGCCGTCGTGCTCTCAAACATCCAATTTTTTTTTGCAAAGCATTGGCTTCGAGCTTTCAATTTTGGGTTTTTAACCATTTGGCAATTTTGTACTTATCATTTGAATACGGCAAGAGAAATTTCTGTGCAATGAAACGTCAGAGGTGAACCTGCTGGAGAGATCGCATCATTGAACACATGAGCTCTTCTTGGAGGTGGGAGATAACGGTCAAAAATTGACCTACTAACGTTCCTGGGGGGGGGGGGGTGAGCAAAGAGGCCGGCCCACACCTCTTGCAGTACCCTGGTCACGGACAGACTAGTACACCCTATCGGCATGCATTTCCGCGTCGATTTAATCTTTCTTGATAGACCATGGCTAGTCGATTCCAACTGATTTCATAAAATGACGAACGAACAAAGCCGAGAAGAGCGAATTGCAAGAAAACTGGTTTTCAGACTTTAGCTTAGTTAAAAGTTAGTTTTAAAACCGAATAGAGGATGATTTTCAAATCAAATGAGATAGAATTTCTTGATGTTTCTGAGGAGTGAGAAAAGCGTGTGGTGTGAGATATGAGGAGCAAGTCCTAGTGTCATCGATGAGTATCAGATTTCACAGTCACCATTGTCGCAGTCTGAAACAATTGTTAATGTTTCCCAATTACTAGTATTTACGAGAGTGCCGCCTCAACAGAGCAATCACACCCACAAACACGGAGGCTGTTGCCTCGTGGAAGCAATTATACAACAGGCAGGTGGGGCTGATTTCTTCGCGCTATCAATAAGTAGGTGTCATGGTGAGGGCGTGATTATCGGGATATTTATGACTTGTCGCTTCTATCGGCAGCCGAAGCCGGAACAATTGTCATCAGCAGTGCGCGCTCACTTGCGCGATTCTCGGCTGGGGCTGTTATAGCGTGTGGGTGGGTGGTCGCCGGGTCGTTGGGTTTGAACGGATTTTTGAACAGTTTTTGGATGGCGCAACTTTTTTTTGGGATCCTTTAAATTCGAGTATTAATGTCTTGCACATTATTAAACATCAGCTTTTTTAAGTGAAATTCAATATCCATACGAGAGCATTTCTCGAGTTTTCTTATGTTGCTCAATCCTTTCGTGAATTGAAATTAAATGCTTTTGAATTCAGTATCAGGGTCAGCTACGTCGAATTTTGATCGTTATCCCACTATGTTTTCTCGGGACATTCAGAAGAAGGGGTTTTTCTATGACGGTGGCAAACCTGGCTTTCCTTTTCAACGTTTCCGTTTCAAGAGCGTATAACTAGAATGGGGAAATGCATTGCGATTCGAGAATGTTCATGCCTGGAATAGAAAAAACAACACAGCTTTTGTACGCTCCGAATCCTTGAGAGCCAGGGGGTTATATGCGTGGCACTATAAGGTATCTATAGTCTGTCCGTATGGAAATGTCCGCCCATGCGATCGGCGTGCGCGTCGAGCAGCCGTTGTGAAGGCATTTCGGGCGAGTCTGTCCACGGCGGCGAAAAGCTGACCGAGCTGTTGTTTAATAATTGTCTAACATGTTTACTAATCGATTTACAAGTAAGAAAATACGCTCATGGCAGCCGCTCGACAGGCACGCCGACCGCGTGTGCGGACAATCTCACTCGGACAGACTTTAAATCACTCATACTATCAGTTAGCTACCTTAACCTACTAAAAATTCCAAAAAAAAATCTGAAAAAGGATGTGATCTCTGTGTTCAGCGAGCGCTCCGACGAAGAAAATTTTCCTCCCTATAGGGAAACCTTTCCCTAACATTAAAATTCCAGGAGTTCAAATCATTTTCCATCTTAGTGGTGACGGTCGTTGGAACGCTGAGGAATATCTTTAGCGCGAAATATGCAAAAATCCCCAATATTGTGCGAAAGAAATAATGGTGGATAATAAAACCACAAAGCTGCGAACGACTGACCAGCTGGGGGATGAAAACCCTGTTTATAATAGTTGAACCTCACTTCTTTACCAGCTGCGCTGTTTTATTTCTCATGACCCTGAGCTTGGCTACGCGTAGAGTGAACTGAAGTGCTGCGGCCGAGGGAGTCCCCGAGCTTACAATTCTTTGAGATCGAAGAATCGGAGAATAACGTACATTTCTTCACCATGTCAGACATGAACGCCTCACTTAGCATTCTATTATTTTTCGTTCAATCTCGAACTAGTTATGCTTTCCTTGTGAGAAGCGTTTCTAAACTGAAAGATGGCACGAAAAGTATCCGCACTCTGAAACAGGGTTGAATCCACTTAGGATGATCTGTGATATGGGGGGAAGAGTATTGAGAAGATATTCTGAATAAAAACAGGAAAGGCATGGGCAGTTTTTTGGTACCTTATGGCTGAAATTCAAATTTGAGTCCTCAATTCTTCTTGTGTTTTCATCTGAATTGTGGATGGAATGTGTGTGGTATCAGATTTCATGCCCTGTAAAATCTGTAATGATTGGACCGCCTTTCCGGGGTTCTGCCCCACATTCCCAACTGACCGATCAAAACGCTGAGTTCGGCCCTACTCCGGAGTCAAACAAGTAAAAGAGTACCAACATACCCTCTATAAAGCGTCGTAATTCACACCATTCAAGGCGCTAGCAGCGCGCGCGACGCCTGGCCCTCCATCTGCCCACCGCTCTATCACTGTCTCTAACCTCCGCTCCGCACCAGCATGCGTAGGAACCATGTGAATTTCGCCGTTTTATAGCCTGTGTGTATGAAAAATCATACAGGGAGCCTTGGGAGCAAGGATATGTAGAGAAAGATTTCTACCCAAATGCGAAAAACGGAAACGCCGAAAAGAACCGGAGGGCGCTAAAGAGGAAAATACGGAAAGGTTCAGACTATCGCTCCTTGTCACCAACCCGGTTTTTCCAATTGTTACCCGTATTTCACCGGGAACGGAAATTGGAGACCGAAACTTTCCGCAAGTTCCCGGTCGGAAGGACATGAAAATTGCTAGAGTTGGAACTCAAATTGGCGAAGATTGCAAGTTTTCGGTAATATTTGAAACGTGTTACGTTCTTCGTATAGGAATAAACGAATGTACTGGTTGGTGTCCGACATGAGCGATACATAAACCTCTTGAATCACCTGCATCGTTATTGATGTTATTGACTGATCTCCTTCTTTTTGTGTTAGTAAAACTGAAACAAAGCGCATCTGTTGAGGGCACATATCAGATCGCGTGGAATCGCGGTGTCAAACAATCGTGAGGCTGAGCGATGGGGTTCCTTGAGGTGTTTTGCGAGAGAGGTTTTCCAATTCACCCGTTGATGTACTGCTTTAGTCTGGTGTTGCTTTGATTGCGAATGAGGCTCGAAGTGCTCAGACGTCACGACAATCAAACTCGTCCACGAATTGGGTGTTCACAAGAAATGAGGAGGTGAGTTCCAGTTCACGAGTACTCTAACTGTGGTTTCTGTTGTGTTCTAGACACCACGTGCAACGAAACAAAAAAATCTTTCGGTTCCACGTTTGCTCCTGATCAAAGCTTGGCTTAGAAGAGGATTCTCCAAATGTATCAAGAGAGATTCAGAGAGGAAATCTTCGAACAGAAAGAACTTCTTGACAAATTTTTGATTGATGTAAAAATACTGTTTTTCCTCTAATACAAGTACACCTCTATTTGAAGTACACCTAAAAGGGAAGCCTGAGTATAAGAAGTACACCCCCTATTTGAAGTACACCTCTTTTAAAAGTACACTTCTTTTCGGAATGGACTCAGGTACTCGGGTAAGTGTTTGGCAATACGAACGCGACATTTGAGAGATCAGTTTGAACGATATGTTCCTACCAATATTGTTAGATTTAAATAATCAAAAAAAAAACTATCGGTCATCCTTTTCTCGATCAAAGATTGTTTGTGTGGGACAACTTCCGATGAAACTTGAGCGAACTTCAGATTACCTAGAAAAAAAAAGAGAACTGAAACTTGACATTGTTGTTATTCACGGCGAATGCACGGAGTTCATTTGCGTACTCTACAAGAATACCGATTTGATTGGGTTTTAATCATTCAAAAGTAACTTAAAGGCCCAATATGCTGACTTTAGCTGTCCTTGAAAAGCCAGGATTCCCCAGCGTTATAGAGATTGGAGCATTCATGTAGAAGAATAGCTTACACGACGAGGAAATCAGTAACCACCAGTGGTAGAATTTTCTTACAGTGGGCTGTGGGCCCAAAGAACTGGGCTCTAGAAAAGCTGTTGTCAAGTCGTTCAAGAACCGCGCCTATTCAATCGCTCTGGACGACTGGAAAGGCGATCAGTTCCATTGTTTTTCGGACTAAGTCGATTCCCATAGGTCTCTCTGTTCCTCATAAAGCAAGTATCAAGGAAAGCGATACCGAACTGATTCAATTTTTTGAAGAAATCCACTTGGGAAGGGTGTGAATTTTTATTTCGGAACTATGACGTCAGTAATTGTGTAAGCCACAACCCGATAGAGCCTAGGGCTTGTCCATAGCAGACGTCCTAGTGCCAAGTGACGCTGGGGATTTGCATCTTCAACATTGTCTTTAATTTCACTGCCCAACGACCACTGCAGCCGGCCTGTCGCTGGCGGTGGAGGCATGGCTGCAGTAACGGCTGTCACTAGTTACATACAAATTCTCGGGGTCATACCGGAAATCTCTGCCGGAATTGCGAACAGTCTACCATTGGAAGTTTACAAAAGTCGCGCCGAATAATAGAAGTACAGCCCCTATTTGAAGTACACCTCTAATAGAAGTACATATAAAATATTGGGCTGACAAGGGAAGTATAAGAAGCGTAGGTCTGAACGGTAGAAATCTAATGTCATGTGGGAATGTTCACGCATTACATGGTAAAATAGTGTAGGCGGCCCGCCGCGAAAGATAGATCTGAAGGAGTTATGAGCTCCGAAATTTTGCCAGCCATCGATCCTCTCATAGTCTTTGAATTGTTAAGCGGTCAAGTTAACAGCATCGACGGCGCAAAGGGAGGAAGGGACGGTGGTGGGCATGTGACCAGGGTTCGAATCTCCCCCAGAGCTGCTCTTTTGCGAATTCGCGGGACTTTCATATTTCGATCAGAAATTATATCACAAATGTCATTTTATCCTTTAGCTGCGCGGTATAGCCATATCGACAGTGAAATAGACTCGGATACAAAGAATTTAAGGTTTTGTTCCCCATCAAGGATTTCCATTGTTTTGGAGAACATATATGATTTGGAAGTATTAACATCACATATTTTCAACAACCTTATCACTTTATGGGACGCAAATTACATAACGATTTCTTTCACCAATGGTAAATAGGCACATAATGCATCAACCATAAGCAAATTCCGCAATAGGGACAGCGAATGAACGCGATAGGCCCCCGGCAACCTATCTCTTCAGAGGGGCCGAGTGCTACTGGGAATTGGAGATCAGTTGGAGTTTCGAAAGGACTCGGACAGATAAGAACGTAGCCGGCCTTATAGGCATCGTCCACGCCGAAAACCGTATATTATTTTGAACGACCTAAAAATTCAAAATTTTGAAGAGCAATGGTAGAGTGAAATCGCTTGAGCAGTGCTTTTGAATAGCTGCAAAACCCGATATCTGCCAGCTGAACCAAGCTTGTTATGCCAGGCGGTTTCGTCAAAATCTGCAAGTTTTTCCCCGCCGGCACAAGAGCCTGTATGGCGCTTTGATTGGAACAATCACTCCTTGAGTCGAGAAAAAGTACACAATTCTCCGGCATTTTCTGGATGAAAACGTTCTCGAAAAATGCAAGTGTTGTTAACGTCGTCATGATATGGGATGTTCCGCTGACGACGTAAAGTTTCTTCGTCTTGAATACACCCTTCAATGGGAAGCGACCACCCGGCTCCGATAATTGGACAAAGAGCATTTCTCCGACCTTGCCTGATGGGAAAATGAGGGGCATGACGGTCAGACTACGGGTGGTCGCAGAAGCCGACTGCACAAAGCGCACCGTCTTCTGTTACTTAATGGTTCTCGTAATTTGTTCAAAATATTTGGGGCAATACTTCCCTATCATATAAGTTCCCCAAAAGAATGGGAAAGCTTTGATGGGAAACAAAACCTTAAATCCTTTGTACCCGAGTCTATTTCACTTTCGATATGGCTATATCGCGCAGCAAAAGGATAAAATGACATTTTTGATATAATTTTTGATCAAACTATGAAAGTTCTATGAATTAGCAAAAAAGCAGCTCTAGGTGAGATTCGAACTCTGGTCACATGCCCACCACTGCCCCTTTCCCCCTTTGCGCCGTCGATGCTGTTGGCTTGAAGGCTTAACAATTCATAGACTAGGAGGAGGTCGATGGTCGGCAAACTTTCGGAGCTTATGACGCCTTCAGATCTATCTTTCGCGGCGGGTACCCAACACTATTTCACCATGTAATGCGTGAACATTTACACACAACATTAGATTTCTACCGTTCAGACCTACGCTTCTTATACTTCCCTTGTGAGTATTAGAAGTACATGTACTTCTAAAAGAGAAAATACGGTAGTTGTACTTTTTTCAAAGCTCTTTTTGCTTGCTCGGCTCAACTTTACTGGTGGAGCTTAATATCATTTGAAAGCACATTTATTTCCCTACGAAGCGCTCCTTACTGCTTCCCATAAAACTCGATTGTGTTTTAATTACTAACCTATTTAAGGGTTTAGGCGGCTCACCTTCTCCGAACGTTTGAGTCCCAGCATACTTTCAATTTGTCAGCCATGGCGGTGGATTGTTCTGTATCGCCATACGATCACGATCACTGAGCATAAAAGCAAATGTTCGCTGCCGAGGCAGCTTATCAAAAGTTTCGACGAAAACATCTTTTCAACATCGGAGCGACCCCCCCATCATCAAAATTTCTCTCCCAAATTCGAAAATTTTGCGATCCCCAGAGGCGCGATTCTTGAGCAGGTTACTTCCCCCCCCCAAAAAAAAAAGAAAACTATTTCTATATTTGGATATTCAGATCGTTCGGAAAACCGAAATAATCAGTATATTCGATTACTAAAACTGTCAGACACCGGAAACTCATTCAATAGTCGAGCTCGAGCCCCTGAAACCTGAGTAATGCCACGGTCTTTCCCTTTAGTGACCAAAAATATCAAGAATTTTTGGGATATTTTCACCAATTTTTCATTTTTATTCCGAAATTTTTGCGATCTCCCCCCTTACCGTCATTTACGGGTCAAAATTTTTGCGACACCCCTCTCACCTCCCGTTGCGAAATTTCGCAACCTCGCATGACCCTGTGGGTCACCTTGGCGTGGCGACTCTACCTCCATCTCTCATGCGAAGACTCGTGCTCTCATCGCGCCGCGACGAACTAATCGCAGCGCGACGTCCGCGAGAGATAATTAGGGTAGTCCATGCTCCCCATTGGCAAATTATGGAGATAGGTGCGAACCATCATTAATGAGGCATCCTATAACGACTTTATCCTAAAGACCACCACCCAATGGACTCATTCATGAAACTGAGCCTGAAAAAATGGAAATTGGTTTTCAGCGCAAAGATTTAGGCATCTTAAATAACCTCTATGGAGACGTTCTGGGGCTATTTGATTGTTTTATTCAGGAGATCGTCAAAAGTCGCGTTTTTTCAGCAAAATTTCCCCCATTGCGAAGCTTTGGACCGAATCATTACTCGCAAATCTATGAACAATGGGTGACTAGCCTTTACAAGATGTCGTTTTCAGATCGAAGATGGCTGGATGAAAGTTGGCAAGCTGCTGTACAATCCGTCTGAAATTCTCGGCCGTGGATGCGAAGGAACCGTAGTTTATAGGTGAATGTTTTTTTTTTTTGCGAATCCAGACAATCAAACTTAATGTTCTAGGGGAAAGTTTGATGGACGTGACGTGGCCGTGAAACGGGTGGTTTCGGAGTTTGTGAGGCTTGTGGATAGAGAGGCTGACCTGCTGCGTGAAAGCGACACTCATCCTAATGTCATACGCTATTTTTGCATGGTACGCCTTATATCTATTTTTTCACAAAGTCAAAGATATAGACGGGAATTGAATGCTTCTCAGGAGTCTGACAGTCAGTTCCGATATCTGGCCCTGGAGTTATGCGTAGCATCGCTCAATGATTACGTGCACGAAACGACCGTGAGGGAGAAGGTGGGATGTGACTGCTCTTTGACAATTATGGCTTGTTTAATTCCACATATGTTTTAGGTTTCAATAGCTGCGACGGAATTGCTACATCAAGCTACTCAGGGCCTAGCTCATTTGCACATCATGCATATAGGCATGTTCCTGATTTTGTTTCGATTCCATACCTCTTTTCAGTTTTGGCCAAATTTGCATCTCCACCCTGAGACGTCATTATGATGCTCCCTCTTTTGCAGTTCATCGAGACATGAAGCCTCAAAACGTGCTGCTGTCCATGGCTGGGTCTCGTGGAGTGCGAGCAGTGATTTCCGACTTCGGCCTGTGCAAACGCGTGCAACCTGGTCGGCATTCGCTATCGAGGAGGAGTGGATTAGCCGGGACAGATGGATGGATAGCGCCGGAAGCACTGATATCTGAAAGCACGGTGATCACCTGGAACTAAAGTCTGTTCGAATGAGGCTGTCCGCCCACGCGGTCGGCGGGTGCGCTAATCCACCGTCACGAATATATTTTTCGGACCAGTGGATTGATTAGCTGGATTATCAGACGAATCCTGATGAGTACTCCGGTCAGCTGTATCTCAGTCATGGGCAGGCTAATCCTAAAAACGCCTCCATGACGGCCGCTCGACATGCACTCCGTCGCATGAGCGGACAGTCTCATTCGGACAGACTTTACGTATGTATGCGGTGCCTGAATACGCGATTAGACGAGGACGTAGACCGTTACAGAGTTTCCCAGTGGACATTTTCTCGCTTGGCTGCATCTTCTATTATGTGTTGTCAGACGGAGATCATCCGTTCGGAGATAGCTTACACCGTCAAACAAACATAATCAATGGAGAGTATGTTCTTCGCGGAATCAAAGAGGGTGTGTTTGACTTGTGTCATTTGATGCAGGAGTGAATCTGAAATAGTTGTAAAGCTCAGACGTTCCTGTAACAATTTCTTTGGTTGAATCGATGATCCAGAAAACGCCGCAAGATCGTCCTTCTATACAGGGAGTGCTAGCGCATCCATTTTTCTGGGAACCTGATCGACGCCTGCAGTTTTTCGGGGTAAGTTTTGCTCCAGTTCAACTCCTGGCCTTGATCCGAACTCCTGCATATTGGGCAACGTTTGTGTGTCCCTCTATTATTCTCCGTATTCAGGATGTTTCTGATCGAATTGAGAAGGAAGATGACTCCAGCACAGTGGTGAGCCGACTGGAACGGAATTCTCGCACCATTGTTGCAGGCAACTGGCGCAACAATATTTGCGACCATTTAGCTACTGGTTTGTCATTACATCTAAACGCTTTCTCCTTCATCTTCCGATGACACGTTTTTCTCCAGATTTGAGAAAGTTCCGAACCTACAAAGGTCACTCTGTGAGAGACTTGCTGCGTGCGATGCGGAACAAGAAACACCACTACCGGGAGTTGCCAGAGGATGTTCGAAACTCATTGGGTTATGTGCCGGATGAGTTCCTTCATTACTTCACGTCTCGTTTCCCTATGGTGAGCATTAGTTCACACAAACTCGATTCCGATGGAAAAGTTGTCTGAAATGTGCTCCGATGTTCCTAAACTGATCATTAGCGCTGCGCTGAGAATTAACTTGATTTACATTCAAGAAGGGAGAGAGTGGGTCGTACGGTGCGCAATGATCAATGCTCCTTCATCGCATTGTGCTGCGCTGCGGCGAACGTTAGTTAAAGGCGCAGCACACGCAAGAAGACGTTTGAAACATTTTTTGCTTTTAATGAGCGGTCTTGCGAGCTGATCACAACGGAACCTTGAGAATCGCCTAAAGGCAGCATAACGTCGGCATGGATACTAAAGAGGCTTTGCGTTCCTCATTGGAGGTTGGCGCAAACTCGGTGCGCCTATGTTATAGTAGATGGCACCGAGTTTCGCCAACCTTCAACAGTGAACGCAAAGTGTCTTCCGGTTCCATGCCGACCATACACGCTCGTAAACGTGATTGAGATAACTAGGGAAATAGAATGGTATGGCTCAGAACACAACGCTACGCATTTTGAAGCGTCAGAAACGACACACAATGACACTACACAAGGAAGAAGTTGGCCCGCCTCTGTATCTGCCCGCCCCCTGTATTTGCGTCCTCCTCCAAAACGGGTGCTGGGCCGTTCCCATTGTCGTCGATGTATATGGTTTACTTATTGTACTTACTATACCATCCACAAACGTCGCCAAAGGTGGAAATGGCCCTTGTTATGGAGGAGGACGGCAAATACAGGGGGCGGACAGATACAGGGGCGGGGCCAATTTCTTACTCGTGTAACGGCATTGTGGGTCGTTTTGGACGCTTCAAAATGCGTAGGCGTTGTGTTCTGAGCCATACCATTCTATTCCCGTAGTTATCTAAAACACATCAACGAGCGTGTTTGCTGCCTTTAAAAGTCCCCATGAATGGAGTTGCGACCCCTCAAAAATCGCCTAATTTTGAGTGGCAAACATGAGGTAGACCAGTTGTTTGAGTATTGTTTCTGACGTCACTCGCGACGGATTTACGGGGAACCTGAATGAAGAGAGAGGCTGAAAAGGAAGTTGCCGAAGAGGGCGTGCCTTAGGGGTTCCTTGCTGTGGGCGTGCCAAAGTGGCTTGTTCCTGTATCTCGCTCATTCGGAGAAAGTGAAAGCGGGCACTCCGCAGGTGTTATACTGGGTTTATATCTTAAGTAAATGGGAAATCTCAGATTTCGGCTATCTGTAAACACGCCTCCCTGAGTTGAATAAAAATAGAGCGTTTCGGGTTGACAATGCTTCTATGTGTACGATATTGGCTTCCCATCTAGGAGCGCAGGGAAGAGCTACAGGAAGACCTACGGCTTCAACACGTGTCCGAACGCGAATGGTCGCACACACGGTCGGCGTGCCTGCTTAGTGGCCATCTAGTCAAGCGTTTCTGGACGTGTATTCAGCCAGGGGAAATTATAACTTAAAATTATATCCATATATCTGCTAGATCACCCGGGAAATAATAATATTTATCTATTATATTCATATATCTGCTAGATCACCCGGGAAATAAAAATAAACTGTTAACGAAAAGATTCTGAGCCGACATTGAAAGCGAGGTCTCATTACAAAAGAACGCTTCAAGTGAGGCCGAAATTGGGTTTAAGATTAAAAAAAGCGTCTCAGAGGCTGAAGCGAACCGTCGGGCAGATCACTTATTTAGTCCCATTAAAAGCCGAGCAACCGCTGAACGAGAAAAAACAAAGATTCTTCCTTCAAAACGGACTCAACCCCGCGACAACGCGCGACCTCTTGGCTACGAAAATCTCACAAGTGCAGATTCAATAAAAACTTCTGCTGTGACAGGAATTCATCTTGAGACTGTAATAATAGTATAATAAATGCATCGGATAGATAATTACAGCTGCAGTCAGCTGTTCTCCGACGGGTGGAGATTAGTCAGGAGACTCCTGACACGACGGCCGCTTAGCACGCTTCCTGACCGCATGGGCGGATGTTGACAGTCGGAGAAAATTTACTTTGCGTAGCTCGAGAATTTCAAAAGGAAACACGAGGCGGATCGTTATTGGGGCCAACACGTTTTTTTTTCAAACACGACCCTATCCAGCAACTCAGACAGTAATGCGGGCGGATCGCTGGCTTTTGGCGGGCTGATCGATATCCTCCCCCACCCCGGCCATCCGCCCGCCTTTAGCCAGCGATCCTTCCGCCAGTAGCCAGCGATCCGCCCGCCACTAGCCAGCGATTCGTCCTCGATGCCACATGTGTGTTATTCCGATGGTTCCCACCACGATTTCCGTGCGTGGGACCCCCCCCTAGCCGTGGGGACCAGGGGTGTGCGAAAATTTCTGATTTCTGTTTTCTGGCCGTTTTCGGCCTTCTGTTTCTGGTTTCTATTCCTGAAAGTTGGCAAAAAAAACAGAAAAAAATCAGAAAAAATCAATGAAACCCATCTTGTTGCAACAGTGCAGCGTAGTCTTTT
Organism: Aplectana chamaeleonis; assembly: GCA_029168955.1. Taxonomy (NCBI): domain Eukaryota; kingdom Metazoa; phylum Nematoda; class Chromadorea; order Rhabditida; family Cosmocercidae; genus Aplectana; species Aplectana chamaeleonis. Next base: position 350,496 of record JAPDOI010000139.1, on the reverse strand, counting down.
ACAAGGTGTTATTTGTGCTCAATTGTGCGATTGCTCTCAAGGGCAGGTTTCGCGATAAAAAAGTTTATTGTTGCATCTTTTTGAGAATCTAGGTCTGGTCATCACAAAAGTGAAAATAAATGAAAAGTCGTAGAAAAACGCTTTTGCTGGGTCTCAGCCCGCTCCCAAATAACTAGATTTCTACAATTGCTTGCTTTGTCGTCTTTTATTTAGCATTTAAAGTAGTTGCTGAACACCTAGAGACTACTAACTGCTTCAGCAGCGAAATAGAAGACGGAAAACAGGCATTTACAAAAATCTTGCTAGGGGGGGGGGTGGGCGTACGCCCACCAATTAGCCGTTCTGACTTGTTTTATGCGTTTCTTTATGCAGCTTCTCACTTATTTCCATTTTCGTGATGACCTGAACTGCATTCTTATAAAGAAAATTGAGCAATCGTTTTTATCGCGAACCTTGCTCGCGCACGCGTACATAGTGTAGCACTTCGGCACAATAAGGGTAGCATCCCAGGGCAGAGATCGAATTCAACCCCTTCTTGTCAGTAGCTGCTGCAGTTAGTTGTGAGCAGCAGCTGCTGCTGACAGCGAGGGGTTGAATCCGATGTCTGCCCTAGAATGCAAACCCATTGTGCTGACGTACTACCCTACGGGTGAGTGCTCTGAGGGTGTCGGTCGAGGAATAGCCGATAAATAGCTTCAAAATAAATAAATAAATAATTAAATAAAATGCCTGCTTTCCGCGTAATATCCGAGAATTGGTAAGGAAATAGCTGGTTGCCGCGAAATAGCCGTCAAATAATGCTCGCCGAGAAACAGCCGCAAATGAGTGCTCTCCAAGGAAAGTGTACGACGCATTCTCGAGGCAGATTCTGATGTCAACACCGCGATCGGTTCAACTACCCATGTTTGCGCGCTTATGTCTAGGCTATTTCGCGAACAACGAGGTCGCAGCCGCGTAGTAGTCAAGAAATGATTGAGAAATATTCGAGAAATAGCCCACCAGGAACAGCTGTTGAGCCTGGTGGGCTACTTCTCGGCCAAGACTCTCAGGGTGAGTGCCTTTAAAGGCAGTGTTCACAATACATTTCACTTCCGATATCTCCACAGCTTACGGAAGGTCTGGTGCCCTAAAAAGCAAGGCATGCTTAAAAAGGACTCGAAAGACGCGTTATTGAGCAAAAATAGGCCCTCTCTTGTTTACGTTGATTTTTGAGCGCGGGGGAATTGACCGCTAGAAGGATGATACCAATCAGTGCAATGAAGCGATCAGCTCACTTATCAGCACTTCCTTCACTTGATCATTCCTGTAATCTGAGTCTTCATTTGTTCATATCGAGGGGGCGGATCTGGGGCATCATGCGTGTCTGGGGCACCAAAACGCTTGCTTGCAGCCGTTATTTTGCCGCTCCTGGCACTTTTTCCACCGTTCTTTCGACACTGGGAGCCTAGGATCCTTCTCGCTTCATTTCACAGTGGAAAGTCAACGAGGATGATCATCGTGAACGCAGCCTTTAATGATGTTGTATCCATCATTGACGCGATATTACTACTAGAGGTCATTTGTGCGGTTCCGTAGATATTATACTACCGGTATGATAAAGGTGTTCAGAATTACACTCTCTCTTCACTTGAAAAAAAATGCAACGAGTATTTTTTTCGAAAATTTTCTGTTTTCTGGCCGTTCTGGCCTTTCTGTTTTCTGACAAACTCGATTTTCTGATTTTTTTTTTGAAAATTTCCGCACATCCCTGGTGGGTGTTGTGAGCAACCAAATCTCATATAAAGTTAATTTATTGTACGCTATTTTTCAGCAATCGAATGTGCATATGAATATTGGCCTGATATATGTGCAACATTTTAGCTACCTCTTATTCCCGGCCGATGCACCAATTTGGTGGATACCAATGGTTACAGACTTTTGCGATATATAGATTTATTAACAAGTGCCTGCTCAGTGAGCAGACGAATCCACCAACAACATTCCATCGCCTTTCATACTGATTGGGGAGGCGGCCCCACAAACAAATATCATGCAAAGTTGTAATTACACATATATTCACAGGGTGCACCGAGCCTCAAGCAGTATCGCATCTATTAATGGTAGCGGCACCTATGAGGCACACCCGCGTGTAATAAACCTACCAGACACTACCCTCTGGATACGATGCCTAACGGCAGAGTTGTAAATGGTGCCTGGACTATGTATGAACTATACAATGTTTTATGACCGTTCTGATTCTTACAAGGGAACCACAATAAGTCATAGTGACCATTCCAAATGAAATGTACTTTTCTAGAACCGTTTTCGGGCGAAAAGTCCGAATATGCCCATCGCAGCTGCATAGACCCACTCTGAAAAAAGTTATGAGCGTTTATTAAAGCTTCGCGGCAAGGTAAGGGTACCCCCCATGGAATTTTTAGGGTGTTTTTAAATTTTTCTCCTGATTTCGCTAAAAACATGTATGTAGGGGTAATCTGGGATGCTGAACACGAATCTGTGGTTTGCTTGCCCAAATTTTAAGGTTTACTGTAGGTTACGGTAGGTAACATGCCATTTAGGAGACAAAACCTACCTCAATATTCCGATAATCGACAAATGGACATCAAATTCGTATTCAGCACCCCAAATAACCCCCACACAGAAACTTTGAGACAAATCTGAGACTTTGACAAAACTACCGTATACCCACCGTAATCTACCGTAAGCTGCCAAAAATCGATAAACCGACATCAGATTCGTGTTCAGCACTCCAAATAACCCCCAGAAAAACGATTTGAGCCACATCTGTCGTCGCATTTCGGAAATCGTCAAAAGTCGCAATTTGCCATCAAATTCTCCCCCGATGGGAATATGTGAACGAATACAGTCGAAAATTTCGGAAAATCGATAAATGAGTCTCAGATTCGTGATCAGCGCCCCAAATAACCCCCCAGAGCAATTTTTTAGTCAAATCTGGAATATTTTTCTCAAAAGCTTCGAGAGCCCTCTGATTGGTATAAATAAGCGCCCAACCGAAAATCCGTACAAGTCCAAAACGCTGTTAGTCTGCGCGCAAAGTTTGGAAAATATTCCTTCAACCTAACTTTGCTTAGTGGGGTAGTTTTGGACGCTGAACACGATTATGAGGTCAGTTTCCGAATTTTCGTAAAAATAATGCACTTTTTTGGAGGGTACAATAAGTACGAAAATCGGAGAAAAAATGTCTATAACTTTTTTCAGAGTGGGTCTAGGCAGCTGCGATGGGCATATTCGGGCTTCTCGTCCGAAAGTGGTTCTAGAAAAGTACATTTCATTTGGAATGGTCACTATGACTAATTGTGGTTCCCTTGTTAGTACTCAATACCATTTGCCCTAATCTATACATGTTATATTAGATCCACAAGGTTGTGTATCCACAACAGTGGCGACCATCCCCTCAGCTGCCAAAAAATATTCTCCGGCTTCTGAGTGGATCCTTCAAAGGTGACTTGAAGTCACCTTCGAAATGCCGAGTGAGCATTCAGTGCGATGGAGCGCCTTTTATGCCCTTCTGTTTGTTTACTCTGAGCATGATACTGATACCAGAAAAGAACTCGTCAATGATTGACGTGTTTCATTGCGTAAAATTTGAGCGGGCAGGGCGCTGGCTTTCAAAGCGGTGGTGGGCGGATCACTGGCTGTCAAAGCCCTGGCGGGCGGATCGCTGGCAAGCTGCGGGCGCATCGCCGCTTTAGAGCTTGCCGGCGATCCGCCCGCTAGCGTGATCAACTTTCCCAGGCGCCACTATCCGCTCGCCAAAACGCAGCGATTCGCCCGCGGAGACAACGAGAGGCAGCGATCCGCCCGGCGAGACCACAATGGGCAGCGATTCGCCCGCAACTTGCTGGCGTACCGCTCGCAGAGGCCTAGATTGCCAGCGGTCAGTCCGCGCCTATTGTCTGAGAATCGTACCCGAAGTTTTCTGAAACGTTGGCTGGGAAGTTTCCAGTCACTCTTCGCACTCGCCAGCATACCGCCATCTATTTCAGCAGACCGCCATCTATTGCAGTCAATGAAAAATGAGAGAACGCGCACCAGTCATAGTGGCCGCTGTCGCGCGCTCTCTTTAGTGGTCGGGGAGCGTGTTCGTGTTGATCGTTCACACAGTGTTGCAGCTGTATACGAAGCCATACATATTGGAAGCAGTCATGATATCCAGCACCGGAGTATTAGGTCGGGATCATACTGTCGTCGTGGTGATGCGTGAGAGAAAGCGGTATCGAGCATTCTCGGCGATATTGCGCATCGGATCGAATCGGTTGTTTTCTTGTGCAGAATGGCAGTTCGTGGTGAAATCGGATATTTATCTGAGAACTGTTGACGGCTTCATTTTGAACCACGTTGTCCAAATTTTCTGCCCAAAAGCGTATCGCTGCGGTTCGATATGCATATTTGCTAACAATTTCGTCATTTTGGTTCAAAGCGGAGGTGCCAATCGTTCTCGGATAAACTCCCCATCCCACTTAACTCCACGGACTGCTGTACTGTCCATCAAAAGAATTCGCTGCGAGTGATCGACACCGCTTTTTCTCACGCATCGCAGCGACGGGAGTATGATGACGGCCACACTCCCGGCGGCCCGCGACTGCGAGAGTGCCTATGTAGCAGGCATATCGGCTTTTGGTCGGTATGGAAGTGCTGAAAGTATCATGTTATACCGAAACCGAAACACCTTTAGTGTTCCGCTGCAAGTTTCAGTCCTTCTTCCCTTCCGAATAATTTGTGGCTTTCAGTTACTTCTCCATGTATACACGGCGATGGAGTGGTGTGCTGACGAATGTTGCTTCAGAAGTTACTATTCAGACGAGGTGAAAATAGAGTCGGACCATTTTCTCAATGTAGGGCAAAAGACATCTTTCTAGGTTCGTACTCGCATGAGGCTTACCAAGGAAGAGGATGAATTACGACTAAAGTTGAACTCTGAAAACATAGATTCAGATGAGTGGATTCGAGGCAACGGCGTGAAGGGAAAATCACCGTTAAGAGCGTAGGTGAAATAGGTAGATTCTCACATCATAATAGTCTTTCAGTTCTGATGAAATCGTTAAACGAGGAAGATTACTTTTCTCGAAATTTTAGGAGCGTAGGTTTAGGTTTATGATATGACTCCATCGGAAGTCAATGTACAGTGTTAATTTATTTCATCTGCGCTCAAAGGTGGTCACCAAATGTTGCTTTAATTTGGTATATGTCATTGCTTCCCCATTTCTCCGGGAAAAGATGACATGTGAGTTTTATTTTGTTTGTCCCGTCAGTTCAATATGTTTGTTAATCTATTGTCCGAAAATCACTGTACTAGTCAGAGCGTGAGACCACATGATTAATGTATTCTGCAATTGCCTTCAATGTTGAGGTGTTCCGTCTGGTGCCACCTCTTCGTTCTCTGCTCCCACGAACATGTATCTCGTACGCGGTTCCCCTGTGATACTTTTAAGTGGTTTACTTCTTTCACGAGTTTTGCAATCAAATTGTATTACCCCTTCCAAGTTCATATCCTGAGTAATGTTTTATGTCTATCCGGAAAATTAGGGTCAACTTTAGTATGGATTTTTATTTGGGTCTGTTTCTCTTTAGGTAATATAGTGGGCACAGATCGCTTTAATGCTTTGCGTTTCTTATTGTGTCCTGACGCAAATTGGGTGCGCATTTGTTATAACATACCGGCACTGAGCTTGCGCCGACGCAGAATAAGGAGCGCGAAGTTTCAGTGCGATCCGTGCCAACTGTAAAGTCTATCCGAATGAGAATGTCCGCCCAAGCGGTCGGTGTGCGTGTCGAGCAGCCGTCACAGAAGCAACTTTTCGGACGGGCCCTTCCACGGCTCCAGACAGCTGGCTGGGATATTATTCAGTATACGTCCTAGAATCGTGCTAATCGATTTACAGGTCCGAAAAGTGTGTTCGCGACGGCCGCCCGACATGCCCGCCGGCCGCTTGGGCGGACAGTCTTATTCGGACGGACTTTACGTATGAACCCAGGCACTCATAGCTAGCTGTTAATTAGTACCCCGGCCATTCCTATCGCTCGCGCAAGCTGCCAGTGTTAGGGTCTACGGTCAGTAAACTAGATTGCTACCTTGCTTGTGGTCAACCAGTGAACACGGCTCGCTCAGAGAAGAGGATTAGGCTCCTAGTTAAGCCAGGAATCGTTACGGACCAGCACATTTCAAAAGCTCATCTTGATTTGATTGAATGGATCTGAAAAAAGGAACAGGTAGTAGGATGAAGAGTAGGTCTAGATAGACCGTTAATCTATCAATCTGAAGATGACATGTCGAATGAAAGTAGCGATGAGATTTCTGATATCATTTTTCCGGCTTACCTTAATCCAAAAAAGGGGAAGGGTGAGAGATTGGTTCTGTTTGGAGAAGCTCATCTTTAAATTCTTCAAAAAAAAGTAACCGCTCTCTCATTCTTTCTGCTTTTTTTGGATGAGGGTGAGCCAGAGAAACTTTTGTTAGAAATTTTATCCCTACTCTTTTTCGAGGTTTCATTCTTAAATTCAGGAAGTCAAGTTCTATTCATCATCGCACGAACGCTCGTTTTTTGAGAGTGGCAGGACTGAAATAAGATGAGCTGTTAGGAGCAGCTCGTCCGTAAAGTCGCCAGGCTTAACTGTGAGCTTCAGTCTCTTCTTTGTACAATAGGGAAGCCGATATCACTGCTGTCCCTACTGCCCCCCCCCTCCCTCACCTTACGAGCCTGCTGTGAGTGTTTGAGTATTAGTTCGCTTGTACATAATGGCTTTTGAAGTTTACTGTACAATATTTTCGGGTTCTTTTCTTTGCGTCGTTGATGTTTTGTCCCAGTTCTCATTGCAGATGTTTTGTCCCAGTTCTCGTTGCAGCATGTCCGTCCCAAGTTGTTCCTGTGTTGAAGACGTGGGTCTGCGTTGTGTGCACCCTCGTCCTTTTGTTGGGCTATGCTTGAAGTGTGGTCAATTAGACACTGATCTCTTTTGTTGTTTCATTTTGAGAAATTGTGTAAAGTTATGTGCACTTTGTTTTGGTTGCTTTATTATGGAACCAGAATGGACAATGTGTTAGCATATAATAGCAAACTTTTTATTCGCGTGATTATCATCGATGCTGGCAGTTTCTGAACAAGTGCAGACGAATGAGTTGGCCGCGGGTTGTGAAGAGTTCTATGGTCGCTTGCACAGAGCCAGTTCAGAAGGCGGAGGGAGGCCAAATTCAGAGCTGAAATGGAAGGAAGTTAAATATCCTACGATGTGATCTTCCGAGCAAACATTTTTGTTCACTTTCTTAGATTGTGAAGGAAAATTTGTTTTATTCATTGATCGATTCGAGACCCGGAAAGTTCCCGACTAATACAATGTGCTGACCACGGAAACCATTTGAGTGTGGTGCGAAGTGAGCGAAATCTGTCTTGCAAGGATGCCGTTGCTATTACTCTAGCGTCCAGAAGCGTGTGGTTTTGGGCTCATCTCGGTTGTGGGCTAACAATCGGGTAGAAATATTAGGAAACTAAGACAAACAGTCTACATATATTTGTGATTAGTGGACCGTGGCCATAGGAACCCAAAGCGAGACCGATCCGGATACTCGTTCTACGAATACATTCCTTGTAGCCAGATATTAGTACTTCGCCAAAAAGCAAACTAACTAGAATTGCGGTGCCAGGTTAGCCGAAGTATTCTCCTGTGATCTAACGATATCTTGCAAGAATGGATTCGTAGGATGAAACGTTTCCAGTAGAGTTGCAGCTTCTGTTGTGGGTACGTCCACTGGGGGTAGGACATCAGTGGCCATAGAAGTGCTTGGTGAGGGCTCCTCTTGAAAAACTGCACTCAAGCCACGACTGATGTCACTGGGCAAAGCCATAGGTGGTGGCTGGTTAGTGAACTGAAATCGAAGCTGTTAGCGATGACTAGAAATATCCAGCTACAGTAACTGCATTGCTGTTGGTTAATTTGCTCATGCAGTGGTAGTGTTTCCCTTTGATTGTGAATATCCCATTTTCCTCAATCAATCAAAGCCTAGCTTGCTCGCGAGTCCGCGCGGAGAAAGCAGCGGAGCGGTTGGTCATGGCAAAATAAAACAGTGATAAGGAGATTCTGACATGATAAGCCTCACTTCGGCCGGTTCAAAATGAGGGAGCTAGGCTATAAGTAAACACTGAACTAAAAATTACTTTCTGCTCTCAACAGTTCACCGACTTCTCCCACCCAAACTTGCTTTGCACCACTCGATGCGAATCAAAATGGCTCGTACGGACAAAGTTTGCAATAGGACTTACAGAGGAGGGAGCGTCGAGGTCAATCAAAGTGTGGTCGTCGTGAGCGCTTGAGGTTTGCTCGGAATGAGACTGAGGCACAGAAACCCTGAAATAGAATGGTTGTTCAAAGATAACTCTTATCACAATGACTGATCACGAAAGATATTTGGAGAGCAAAGAGTGCGAACTCACGGCGTAAAGGAAAAGTTCAGTTTTATCTATTTGGCTACGGTATTCTCTGGAAGAATAGTTGGAATGCTATGAATCATAGTTATCCCATAGCATACCACTTCATATTAGCTGAAGTTCATGACACTCTGAAAGGTTCATACCTCGCCTGTTGCGCTTGCCGTTCGTGCATTCCATCGGTACATTAGAAACGCTTCAGCCAACTTTAACCTTAGACTTTGAGATTTTTGGGAATCACCTGCTCGGCGACGCTGCCCGGTACTCAGCTAGACGTTGAGCGAGTTCAGCGTCTCTACGTTGCTGTTCCTCTTGATGACGTCGCTCTTCTTCCTCAAATTCGCGTTGGAGACGACGTGCCATCTCTTCATCAGATTCGGCTCTAAATGAAGGAAGCCCAAGTATTGTAGAAATTCAGAATAGCTTCAAACTTTTAGAAAGAAGTTTATCACTTCAGACCAGGAATGAGCAAAAATAAGAAAATTCAGAAACCGATTTTCGGAACTTCTTATCCCGGGTTCTGAAATTCGTGCGCGAAACGCCTAAAAATGGCGGAAATGCGGTTTCTAGTTGCGAAACACTGAAAAGTTCGAAATTTATTGATTGGTTTTTTTCTGCCCCAAACGACCACTCAGGCACCGTTTCGGTTTGAGCGCCGTCAGAACGAGGTTGGACCGTTGAACCGCTCTGGCTCGAAACGACAAAAGGGGCGGGGTCAACCCGAAACGTGGCTCGTTCGTTTCGGGAATGACATCGGTCCACCTCTCAGAGCCGGGATTGCAGTCTCGACGATTTCGTAACTACTCCGTGGATCGTGTGTCGGTCCACCTGTCATAGCCGGGACTGCAATCTCGATGATGACGTCACTACCTCGTGGATCGCGCATCGGTCCACCTTTCATAGCAGGGATTCTAATGAGATGATGACGTCATCATCTTGTTACCATCGATTCCAAGTCCTATACCCTTCATAGCTGTTATCGCGATGACGTCATCCTTGATTTTAGTAGCATGATGGCTATATGGCTTTGCCACAATGCTCGAAAAATCAAGGATGACGTCGTCGCGGTGACCGCTATGGGTGTAGGGCGTAGAATCGATGCTAACAAGATGCTGACGTCATCATCCTGGTTGTGACCGTGGGAATCCTACACTTCAACTAATATTTGAATTTAATAACACTCAACAAAAAGTTTTTTAGTGATTCCTTTCCACTGATTCATAGTTCAGAGCTTTTGTTCATTCTTGCCCTGGTTTGCTTCTCATACGGTAGTTTTTGGAGCTAAACTCCGGTCCGCAATGGCGGATTACGACTTGGATCATGCAACACGATGTTAATCGTGCTGGAAGAATTGTGAATTGTAGAACAATTAGTGCAAAATTGGTGCAGTTCTCTGCGTTTTCACCATAGTGGTAGATCTCATATAACATCAAATAGCGCAAAAGAGCATATTTTGCACCGAAGAAAGCGAAGAGCTTATTATTTCCTCGGTTTCCCATTATGCTTCTTTTCTCATCTTAAAAAAGGACAAAAATTTACTAACACACTTTCTCGAGTATTAAGCTTTCATTCGTATTTTTAACAATGTTCACACCCACGCCGCTTCGCGGCGTACTTGTAGGCGTGTATAATGACGCATAAAATAATCGAATCATTGCCAAATGAGAACTTAGTTATTATCGTTTCTCGAAACCCAGTCTGGTCTCTAACACTTCCCCCTGCGCGTGGCGCACTCCAAGTTGGGTCCCAAACACTTTTCTTTTCTCGGCGCTTAGCGCACCCCGAGTTGGGTCCCACACGCTATCTCCGGCGCTTGGCGCACTCGCAGTTGGATCCTTCACGTCTAAACATGTTGATGGTCCTGATATCGCATCCACGAAAATGCCTTCAACGTGGAATTCCTGCAGGCGAGCCCTTTTTCTCCTCGCCTCGCCTCATTCGAGTCCACGCACTCAATTTCCATCCTCGGATCAGCCTCAACGCCCAAAATTACCTCGGGTCGCCCTCTACGAATAGCTGAGATGTCGTCGTATCGGTGAAAACACAGAATATCCAATTTATTGCAGCTTCTTCGGAAAAATGAGTGATACCACAAACAGACTACCGTATTATAAGACGAGTCTGCAACCGCACCATGTCCTTTTAACATAGCGGTAAACTATATGTAGATTTGCAGTTTAAACTAGGTTCTCTAACGATGAATGTTTTGTGTTTTTAGTGGGCATGAATGTTTTGTAAAACATATATATCTTGATGCCTTCCTTCTCTTTCTATTCAGAGAAGCTTTTTTTCTGCCTCAACTCTGCTTATTTTCAAAGCTAAAATTCTGCCCCCTAGTATCAGATCGGCCCCTCCACTGAAGTGATTCTGCTAGCTTGCTACCCATATGCCTGACATACTTCGACTTCTTCACCCTCGAATCCACAGGAATACGTGCAGTAGGCTGGCGGAATTACTTGAATAGCAGTGGAGGGCAATCTGGTGAACGCTGTGCGGCCGCGCAGCGACAGCTTCAACTCAGTACCGCCCGGCTTAGTCATCGCAGGCTTGACGGTACGGTGCCGGGCTGGCAATCAGAAAGGCGTGGAAGGAAAGAAATTTATCTGGAGACGAAAGAAGTGAATTGATAGCACCAAAACGGAGCAAAGGGCCTGAAATTGAAAAAGACAGAAATTATTCAGCATCTAGCAATGCGTCCCCAGCAAACTTTTTTTTCTTTTTTTTTCTCGGAAATACAGCAGAATATAAGCGCAAAAAAGGCCGGAAAGCAAAAAACAGAAGGCGAAATTTGCTTCACATCCCTGGTATCGTTAATCTTTGGATGTGGGGAAACCAACTGAGAGCGCGCGTATCGTGCGTGTAGGGTGGCCCCGTTACGGGCTAAATACGATCGATATCGCTCGCCGCTAATTTTTCGATGATTAACATTCTCCATTTTTCGGTAAATATGGTAAAAACGGTAAATTCGCTTAAAGTTTCTAGATCTTGGTTTCTCTACATACTTAATGCGAAGAAAAGAATCTTCAAAAAACCGTCATGCATAGACGAGCGTAGTATCACATATGTACACTCGGCATGAATCCTAGTGATACTTTGCGTTCCCTACTGAAAGTTGGTGTAAACTCGGTGCCATATGCTACCGAATAGGTGCACCGAATTTGCCCCAGCCTTCAATAGGGAACGCTCAAGTATCACTAGGATCCATGCCGACAAACCTCTTAGTCACTGACTCCTAACAACGGAATGTCAATTTAATACAAGAAACGAAGTCCCGAAATGCTCGATTCCCAATAGTCCTTCGGTTTTTGAGAGGGGGATCGCGGTGGAAGGTTTTAAGGTCGCAGGATAGAGGACCGTTTTGATCAATCTTCTTGACCACAGTATTGGGAAAATCAGCAAGAATTTGGTGAGAAAAATATGAAAGGTCTCATTTTTGAGAATGATACATAGAGCTCACAGCTATTTTAAAACACGGTCTCTCTTTTCCACCCAATACCTACCATTTGGAGTGCAAGTAGCATTCACGAAAACTTGCCATTTGGTCGTGGGTACCAGTTTAGAAAGGTGCAATGCCAGAATTAACAGGACGTTTTTATTTGTTTAGACACTTTCGCAGCAATCTTCTCCAAATTTTCGCAACACTAAGGATCTAAGCTTTCCTTCAGAAAAAACTCAGAATTTTTTCTTATCGCGGCCCTGCCGGATTTATATTCACCGAACGGATCCAATTTTGTACTTTCAGCGGGAAATCAAAAAGAGATAAAGATCGGCCGCCCTAATGTAACTCACTGACTAACGGTAGAGAAAGAAATGAATGAATAATCCTTTTTGAAGGATCTGAGTACATTTCGTATTGCACGAGACAAGAGAAGCCAATGACAGCTACATCTGTCCAAAATGTGTTGGCGACCAGGGATGTGCGGCAATTGCCGTTTGCCGATTGCCGTTTGCCGGCGGTTTTTGGACGATTTTTGTCGATTGTCGTTTGCCGCTTTTCCTGCCAATTTTCGACAAAAATCGGCAAAAAGTGAGTAATAGATAAGAAGCTCCGTAAATGGGCGCGAGGCCCATAGTAGGCAAGCTGCGCTCTAATTTTAAATGATGTCCCAGCTCTAGCATCTTTTGGATAGGACCTTTGTGTCTTTATAGTAGAAACTTCTAAACAACAGTTTGCGATTTGGATGTCATTATGTCCAGGACCCACTGCGGTACCGACGCTCCCACTCGAAGGGAAAATAGGCCTGGAGCCTTTCTCGCTCCTACTAGTTCTTCCGGAGCATGCAGCCTTTAAACAGGCAGTAATCGCGATGGAAAAAGTTGCTGAAAAAAACGATAAAAAGCAGTTTGATGCGGAAACAACCTTAAAATGTGAAGGTTCCGAGCCGAAAACTCGTCAGAATAAGAGTTTTAGACTCTAATGCACAGGTGCACAACTCCGCCCAAAACCTCCGAGTACCGTGCTACGAACAGCCGAACTTTATCGACGTGCACAGCCAGAAACGAAGCTGAAGATGAACAGTTAAACAGTTCATACGAAAATAAGCAGGATAATATATTTCGCTCTCGAGAGAACGAGAATTTCCTAACGGGCCGGATCAACAGTCTTTAGTCACTAATTCAGCCCTTATTTTGAGCCAGCTAATGACATCGACACTGCAAATCAGTGAAGCCGATCATGTGGAGTAGATAGTCCACCTCCAAAAAGCAAGCAAGGTTGAGGCTGTTGATGCCACCCAAATAGGCGTGTATCCCATGGTTTTACTTATAGGATCTACTACTCTGAATTCAGAAAAAGTTTTAGTAAAGAAAAATTGACAACCGAACTTCATCGCTACCACTGCCTTTAACCAACTGAGCGGTCGGTCACGTCGAAATTGCTATGTAGTATTCTATTGTCATGCTGGAATGGGCTCACTCGTTTGAAGTAGTACCGAACTCATAGTTTTTTGAGGATTGGGCAACCAAAATAGGGCTCAACGGGTGAATGGATTAACACCCTGAAAAATTTTAGTGTGGGGGGACACAAAGGGTTCAGAAAAACACTGTTTGGCTCAAGTGGTATCGGATATCTGGTATCAATGTATTTCGAGTGAGATCGTATGAAAATAATCACTCAACGGCAGTGTCCACGATAGAAACCGTCTTCGAGTTTACACCGGAAATCGTCAGGACCCGAAAGAGGCTACAATGTCGAAAAAACGGCTGAAAAGGGCCCAAATTGCTTCGCGCGGCCCTGAACTTCTGTGCAGAGCGCACTCCATGCCTTCTTCCCTCAACGCCAAAAAAACAACTGAAAAAATAGACCCCGAGAAAAAATCAATATTTGAATGAGTGAATTTGTTTAATCTGTGCATTATGGGAAATAGCTTTGACCAGTCGATCATCGTGTGTTTTGTTGAAATCAATTTTTCTGTGGTTCGCTTTCATCTGTACCCGTTGACAGGAGTGTGCGGGGATTGCATGCTACACTGAAGTTGAAGGCCGTATAGGGCTCAGTTTCAGTCGCTTCCACATTACTGTTGCCATCGGCTCCAAACCTTTAGAATTCCGCTGCAAACTTGGAATGGTTTTTATTGTGGACGCCAGGGTCAAGCGGGGTTGCGAAATCTCGCAACGGATGGAGAGGAGGGGGTCGCGAAAATTCTTAACCTGAAAATGAAGGTGGACTCTGCTTCAGTGCAAGTGAACTCCTGTTTTCGATTATCACAGCGCGGAGCGGTGGCTTTTTTGTCGGAAACTCCTTATCACTAATTATATTTCGACGCGGCCCACCGCTCCGCTGCTGGTGATAATAGAAATTCATAGGTCACTGAGCATTTACCAGAGCTTATGAAACGGGGAGGGATCGCGAAAAATCTGGACCAAAAATTAAAATTTGGTAATTTCTTCCCATTCCGGCCTGACAGTTTTATTAATCAAGTACAAACTGCCCAGAAATCGCGCTTTGGGAGGGTCACAAAAGCTTTGGATTTGGGAAAAATGTTGATGGTGGGGGCCGCTCTGATTTCGAAAAATCACGCCAGGCCCCGGTGGACCCTGGTGGACGCTGCTTTGAAAGTAGGACCACCTCACGCTGTTATTTCCTTGGATATATTCCAAGTGGGTCTCACCCCCTAACTTGGATTGCACCGTACTCTGAATTTTGTGCAGTGAAATCACAAGCAAATAAACGATTACAGTTTTGTGGTAGTACTGGAAAAAATAGCAAGAGGTTCTAAAAATGCGGTGTAGTTCGAAGGGTATGAGTTTTACATCAAACTGATCCTGGGCTTCAAAAAATTGTGCAAAAGTCTTCTTTCAGGAAGTCCAAAACTATTTTGCACGTAAGCCAATCATTAGTGGCGATCCCATAGTCAATAGTGCTGGATACATCACTTTTCAAACATTTGTATCTTTTTCTGTACCAGGTTTTTATTTTGCCGTTTGTCGATTGCCGATTGCCGTTTGCCGGCCATTTTTGGGCGTTTTTTGTCGATTGTCATTTGCCGATTTTCAAAAATCGTTTGCCGCACATCCCTGTTGGCGACCCTTCCCAAATTTCGCAATGTTTCGTTTTGCTGTCGGTCCAATCGAGCTGATTGATTAGTACGGCGCCAACCCCCGACGTCTCCCGTTTCTCTCGTGGAAAACGGGAAGGCGGAGCTTTATCGAAACGTCTTTCGTTCGCCTCGACATGGCAGAAAAAAGCGGTTCGGCCATCGGCCGAATCGAACTGGTGCCTGAGCAGATATTTCCACGTTCCGCAGCACTTTTTGCTGTTTTGGGAGAGCGGAATGCGGAAAATACGCGAAGCAGCGGATTCTGGAACACCGCTCATCCCAGCCTCGGACTTCGTTTGACTCCAAAGAGTGGCTGCAATATCCGTCACGCTAAGCTAATTTTGGTTATTGCAACCGTCCCTCTAGATCAATGTAGCAACAGTTCTATCTTTTCTCGACGAACTTTCGCGAACGTTTGCAGATTTTGAGCCTCTTTTAATAATAAACATTTCAAGCAGCAATGAGGCTCCGCGATAGCAGCATTCTGCCAGTTCTATCTTTTCTAAATTTTGAGAGTGGAGGAAGTGATCGGTACCCTTTTCACGACATTATTGAAGCATGCGGGTTATGAATTATGTGCATTGGAAGAACACTTCAATTTGCAAGGACAGTTTCAGAAGGTGGCTAGTGATATAATACCCGCGCTAAGTTTTTTAAAAACAGGGAGCATCTGGCAAACTTGGCAAAAAAGCGTCCGATGCATGCAACTTTTTTTGAGTAAATACTTTTTTGAAATCTGAAAACGCTGTCATATTCACAGATTTAATTGCTACCTAATTATGTCATTTGTGCGCCGAAGTTCCCTAAGAGCACTTTGTTTTTGAAGGAAACAGTTTTTGCAATCGTTTTCGAAAAAAACGTCGCGCGCGGCGAATGCGGCGAAACATTGAGCAGTATTTGTACAAGTAATGGAAAAGCAATCTGTATGCTTCCTTCATAAATTAGGTACAGGGTGGGGAATCTCATGGTTTTTTTAGGTTGAATTTTTGAAATCCATCATTTATGAGTCCGGGGATTTCGCAACAAAACTCTGGCTTATCAGGTAGTTCTCAAGCGTGTTTAATTGAGGGTTTCGAAAATTCAACCTGAACAAACCTTGAGATACTCTCACCTGCACTTAATTTTTGAAGAAAACATACCGATTACTCTTCCATTACTTTTACGAATACAGCTCAAAGTTTCGCCGCATTCGCCGCGCGCGACGTTTTTTGAAAAACAATTGCAAAAACTATTTCCTTCGAAAACAAAGTGCTTTTAAGAAACTGTGGCACACAAGTGGCATAATTAGGTAACAATTTGATCTGTGAATATGATAGCGTTTTCAGGATTCAAAAAAGTCTTCATACAACAAAGTTACATGCATCGGACTCTTTTTTGCCAAGTTTGCCAGATGCTCCCCGTTTTTACAAAACTTAGCGCGGGTATTGTAGGTCTAGAGAGATTTGATTAGTGCTTACATTTTTCTGCTGACTTCGAGTCTTCGAAGTCTGGCATTTGCATCCTCGCTAGCCTGTTCTCTAATGGACTGTTTCGTGTCTTCACCGACCAGACGTCGATCTTCTCTATTTCTGCTGTAATGCCTGAACAAACGATTGTCATGCATATCGAATACACTACTGCAATTAAATTTGCTGTGAACCTTTCGCAAACCTGCCGAGCCGTTGCCTATTTGGCTGCGTCGCGGCAAGTTCAGGGCACCGATTCGGCAGGATTTATGGCTTCGCAAACCTTCCGCGAAACTTATTCTCAGCGCCGCGAATCTGATACCAAACTGTTCATGATAGGATCGAAGCAGATTCATGGTGCCGAGAATCTTACATGGATGTTTTCAAAATTTTCATTAATTATTGTTTAATTTATTTATTATTAAGCTCGATTTTCGCGGCAGGTCCTCGGTAGATTCGCGATAGGCTAGAGGTTCATGGTGTGTTCGCCACGAACTCCAACGGAGTATAGACTGGAAAAATTCTCGTAGTCTCTCTTCCGTACGTGTGCGCAGGGGAGGGCAGACGGAGGAGGTAGCAGCATTGCGTACGGACTTATGCGAGATGAGTGATGGGAATTTCGTTTTTTCACAGAGAATACGTATTTTATATGGCCAATGATTTCTGGTTGTTATATGAAGGTATTATACATATGTGTGGGCTTCGTTACTGGGTTCGAGTGGAGCCATTTTCCTTCATTAATTGTGAATTGGCTCCGATAACTACAGGGTTTACGATTAGGTGATTGCTTAGTTCATGAAATGCATAGATCCAAAATTGATGCTAGAAATTTAATACTGAGTTCATGAAGGGAAACTGTACGCTTTTGAACAGAGAGCAGGCTTATTGGATTGCGCAAGTTTCTCTGAAAATTGCTGTGAGAGCAGCCGCGATGAATCATTCCTACTATACGGAATTTCCTACCCCACCTAGAGAACTGGCGTCTAACCTCCAGGCATCGTAAGCTCTGAAGCTCAGAGGCAAATTTTATAATTTCATTAAATACAAGCGTGTAGATCTATCTGCACCCACTCACACAGTGTGGGGTCCTAAAATTACGTCCCAGTGAAGTTATGGCAGCCTGAGTATGGCGTCCTGGTCGGTCATATAGCACTGATTTTGATTTGTCGACAATTGAAAAACAATCTCGAAGAAGGCTTCGACGCGACCTTTGTACATGGAAAACATCAAAGTCGAATATGAAAAAAGGAGTTCAAGTGCAAATTTCCATGATTCTACGTTTTTTTCTTTACCGGCGGTAGTATTGATGAAGCATAATAATCGAATAAGCATAATCGCAAATTTCGTTTACTAGAGAGGAAGACTTAGTCGGCCTTTTTTTCTCTCTGCTATGGCAGAAGATTTCGGCCTAGAGTGTTATTGGATGGAATTGTTGGACTTTGTTTTGCTTCGATACTTGACAACAACATATACCTCATAAATTCTTCTTCCTGAAGGCGAAATGCCAAGCTGTGGTCTTCGATTTCACGTAGGCGTTGTTTCACTGAAAAAATGTTCTGATTATAAAATCGTGACTGTTTTCGAAACTATGAAATATTTATTATCATATTTTGTTATAGGCTTTTGTTTACAGGTTTTCTAACCGCGAGAATTTCTTTTAGCTTGGGTGACCTTTTCTTATTTTAGTTCGGAAAATTCTGAGCAGCATCATGAATACGATTCCGTGACTGATTTTTGTGAAAACCACCATTTGCCTTTTAAAAGCACAATCCAACCTCAGGGATAACTTTCGATATTAAAGTCCAACCACCATGTATAGCAACACAAGCGAGTAAAAGCAAGAAAAAATCGACCCGCCCACAGAAAAGAATAAAAGGGGAGCGCCCATCGACAAGTTCACGACCTCAATAGGGACGAACCACTGGATGAATTTAATTAAAAATCTAGTCCCTTCTATTTGCCATCAATCTATGTATCTTAATATTGTGGTCTGCTCCAGAGCGATGTGGGCTGCGAATGACGAGGTTAAACGGACTTTTAAACTCGTTCTTCTAGATCTATCTCACTGTTATAATTTACAATCTTCGAGGAACCATAACTCTATTGGTAGTGGGTTCTGAGCGATTCTACAGACATCGTGTTGACCAGCGTGAAACTCTCGATAAGAAAAGTAAGAAAAGTGAAAAAAAACGACTCGGAGGTTGGGCTGTGCTTTCAAACAACTTCTGTCCAATTTTCCTTATCAAGAAGAATGGGCAAACGCTTTCAGCCGGACTAGAGTCACGGATGACGGCGTTGAAGCAAGGGAAATCTAATTCAGGAGGTGGCTCACAGTCCGACCAGTCGATGCATGTGTGAGTTTATTCAACATCCAAGTAATAAAATCAAACAAGACAGTAAATTCTCATTTCTTCTTCTTTTTTTCTCAGTTTTGCAGATTTCATTAATTCGAAGTCTGGCATCTCCTAATTTCAGACTTCAAGAAAAATAATGCAGATTCTGAAAAATAGTTGAGGGAGTAACACGAACATTAAACGATTTCAACTTTTTGTGAAATATTACTCGCTTTACCATTTGTGGACAAGTTAGTCGGAAATGCATGAGGAGTGTCGGGAAGAAGATCAATCAAGTTATAGATCTGCTCAGCCTCATTCGGCCCATTTTCAGTGACGATAGATTTAACCAAATAGCACCAGCACAGAAAACCATAAAAACGGCCAAGAAAAAGACATTAACTAACCTTCTGTAACACTTTGAGTTTCCTCCATCGTCGGTGAGTCCTCAAGGTGAACGTACAGCTATGTAGTGGAGGCACAGCTGTCTGATAGGCTACTCCTGATAAGAAAAACCGTCCGGAAACACTCTTCGGACAAAAAGCGATTCTCTGGAATGTGCGATCGAGTGACCAAGCTGATGAACATATACAAATTCAACCCTCGGCTACATACATTGTATAAAGACGAATGAACTTCCGAAAAAAGTTCGGAGTAAAATGCGAAATGAAAGAAAACATCTTGAAAGCAGTAATACGCAAAAGGAAAGAAATAACAACTATGTTTTCAAACGCCGTCCTATACTGCGTCCGAATGCATGCGTACACTGCTACGCTGTAACGAAAAAAGAGCCCACAGTCGAAGTGGTATTCAAAAAGTTCTCTGGCAAGAGGAAATCAGACTCGCTCCTGCATTTGCAAACGGATATCTGGATGTAACAAAATTCAGGGTTTTCCGCCAAATTTACTCATAAATGAATTCCCTATGGCGTCCAACGACCTGATTTGAGCGAAACAAAATCCCCTACGAGAATTCCATGTTATTGTAAATTTCGTGTTCGTGACTTGGGGCGAGGTTTTGGTCTTAGAGAGTCATAAGCGCTGTAGTACCTAATTGACGTTATACCCACCGTCATCTTCGTAGTCTTTGAAAGAACTGGAGGCGGACCCCACAATTGTGCTCAGCTCCACCAATAATCCCCAGACGTAGTTTGGACTAAAAAAACAAGTCCCTGAATTCAAAAAAGCTTACTTTGTTTGTTGGTCACCATACCGTTTTCTGATCAGCTTCCAATGATCGCCCGAAAAAATCGGTTTTCAGTAACAAAAAAAGGTATCTTCACGGCATACGGCTGCTTTTTGGATGTTTCTTTTTCGAGTCTGCAGAATAAGGAATTATTACCTACCACGCTTATTTGGAATGCGAGTAATGGTTTTGCATAAAATTTGAGTACGATTGGAATCTACTTCTCTAGAAACAATACTACACGATCATTTTAGACGAAAAAGCGTTAACCAATTGAACTCTCACAGAAAATTTTACCAGTTGTGAAAAAGTTTTTCCAAAGTTCTTTGTAAATCAAGTTCTCATAGTCTCCACTTTGGACTGAATGACAAGGAAAAGGCGATGAAACGTCCGGCAAACTACATTGAAGGCAGTATTAGCGATAAAAACACAAATGCTGAGTTTTTTCATGAGACCATGAGGGGGGTTTCATGAGACACAGAAGCGAAAACAAGAAAAAGCTGTAGAGAAAAGCACAAAATCAAGTTAAACCGGCTAATTGGTGGGTGTACGCCAACTAACAGGATTTTTAAACAGTTATTTTTCCTTCTTCTATTTTGTTGGTAAAATAGTGAGTAGTCTCCTAAAATGTTTAGCAACTACTTTAAGAGCAGAAGAAAAAGCGTTTTAGAAATCTTGGTAATTGGGGGCTGGCGCACACCCAGCAATTACATACTCCTGAGTGTCTTTCTCAAACTTTTCTTTTACCTATTTTCACTTTTATGGTGATCGAATCTACCTTCTCACATGGATAACACTGCACGCGTTTTTATCGCAAACTCTGCATTTAAATGCGGGCGCTGTAGGATTAGGATTAGGAGAATTTACCATAGCTGGTAGTCAGACAACACGCTGCCAGGAATTATTTCAAACTTTTCTAGTTATTCAATTAGAAAGAAAATTATCTAAAGTGAAAAGTGGAATAGAAGTTAGGTAAATCGTCCAGAATTGTTATAGAAATGGCGCCAAAATATTTGCTAATAAAGTTTTATTTGCCCTCTTTTCCTGCACACAAAGAGCAAAACTTTGTATTGGAGACCAAAGTAGTAGGTTTTTTGGCGAATCGAGTTTCAAATATAACAATTATTGATCTACAAAAGCAAGAGTCTACCATAATCAAGGAAAATCCATCCGATGATGACCCTTGAAAATCCATGAACTTGATTATTGGTGAAATCTGATCTAATTAAGGACTGCAAGGGTTAGAGTGCATGCATAAAACGTGTAAAGTTTCAAGAAGGGAGATGTTGAGTCCAGTGGGTTCGAGTCAGCTGTTATCTAGAGGCTATCAGCAGATGTTGAGGACATAGTGTTCGAAGGGGAGGAGGAAGAGGAGGAGGATAGATGACCGGATGACTCAAAAACAGACAGGATCAATAGACGTCAATATCAACATTGGGTCGCTTGAAAGGCAAACAATCTTGGCAGAAATCGCAAGCGAAACGCTTACGATTTGAATTGCCTGGAAAGGACTTCATGCCGTGGAAAAAAGTTTATTGTTGACAAACATGATATGAGATATTCAGTTGAAAACTGGAAAATGGATTTGATTCGTCCACAGGAATCATCAACAATCGTTTTATTCCCAAGTTCAATCTAAGAACTTTTCCATGGAACTATTCAAATAGGAATCAATTGCATCGCGAAAAGAAAGAAAAAGAATACACTTCGAGCGGGAAGCATCAGGTTATGAGTTTTCATAAGATGGTGAGTGTCTAGAGACAATCGATCGTCTTATCAGAAAAAAGAAGCTCTCCTGAAAGTGTCATAAAAACTGGTAAACAAGAAAACAGTGTGAATAACCCGAGAAAAGGTGATGGTGTCTCTAAATAACGGGAGACATGAGGAAGTGAGTCATTCAGTGATCGGGAATAGCTTCTTCCACCAGCACCTGCAAGATTGAAATACGGGCAAAGAAATGATTCACTATCAGGCAGGTCAAACTTCGCGATCAGTCGATCTTGGCAGGAGAAGATTTCGAGAACAGACCTGGACCTGCTCGGAAGCACATGCATTAGAACATCAAAAAATAATGGGGGTCTTTGAACAGAGGCTCTCTTTGTTAGCTAGGTTCTGCATCTGAGCAGCTTTGGGTTCATTATCCACATGCGCACAGAACTGTACGAATATTTTTCAAACAGCAGACTTACAAGAGTTGACACTAATTTACATCCCCTGTGAAGTGACCGGTGACTTCCTGATGCAGGAGCGGGGTGGGAATTTCGGAAATTTGTGTGATGTGCCTACTCTAGAAAATCCAGCCAGTCGATGAATTTCGGCTTCTCTCGTCATGCAGAAATCTCGATATAAATGTGGTTCAGTTGAAGTAATGAGTTGTTAGGCTAACATAAAAGTGTTTATGTGGGTCGGCAATCATAACAACAAGCTATATGACTAGCTTTGCTCTGGTATCTATGCCTTATCTTTGCCTAGATATTGACCGCGGGGCCGCGGAACAAATGCGGCATCTTTGAAGGTTGTGCCACCATTTCGGAGCAATCATGACTGTTGATGAAAATTTATAGAATCCCTAGAAAAACCTTATGGAAATTCCGATACTAGAAAGCAGTGATGCATTGAGGCAGGCCACCAGACACCCCGTTTTGTATGTGATTGGTCGGCCAAAAATAGCGAGGCTCCAGTGTTAATTGAGAGTGTATTGAGAGTTGTGTCTAGGTAACAAGTACTCGCGAGGTTACGCGGTTCGTGGAGGAGTCGGCAACAAAATTCACAGTGGTTAAGTGCTATGAAACCATTTATGCATGCGCATATCAGAAAGGGACTGCAGAGTTGAAGTCGCGGCGTTGCTCGCAGCGACTAACAGCGCTGGGTGATGTTATATCGATCACAATCGGCGACGAAGGCGAACGACGCGGCGCGTAGGGCGACGAGGGGCACCGCAGAGTGTTTTGACGCTGCGACGATCCTGCGTACTCTGTCAGCGAGCGGCAACCGACGCGGCGACGATGATGTTTGGAACGCTGGGCGACCAGCCGCCGGTCGGTGCAGCTCTGCAGACCCCTAGGGCACCGAACGATTCCGGTAGATTCAATAATTTATTCATTTGATCAGTTTGAATGAACGAGCCAACAAAAAAAATAATAGTGAGAAGAAATCCGGGAAGGTTACATCAGCATGAAAAGGAAAGAAAGCAGTTGAACAACCCATTAAGAAGGAAAGTAAATAAAATTACATCAAAACAGGAGAAACAAGGGAGCTATGAAGGTTTTCTCTGGAATAGCTGCAGTCTTTGGGCGTACCCTACGTAAGTTTTGTCAAATGTGCGGTCGTCGAGAGCTATTCCGCGAACCGTCACCAGTCATTTTTCGGCGTTAATGTCTCAATTAATACCCGACCTACATTCTCCTACCAGAGCCTCACTGTCGATTTCTATCGCGCACCTCGGCCCGCTTCGAGAAATCCTTTTGACAGAATTTGCGGTAGAGGGTTACCTCGTGAAGGAAACGCTCAAGGACAACTCAAACACAACGCGAATAATGAGATCTTCTCTCAAATCCTTAAAATCTTGATAAGATAGCCTGTTCGTTCTGCTTCGAGGTTCCATGTGCCTTCTACACTAGAAGTTAGCTAAGCGGAGATTTCCAATTAGTTTTACAGCCTTTCATTGATCAGATTGAGTACAGTATGACCTTTTTTTCTATGGTGATCGCAGTAACGTATGCAGTTAAAGTCTGTGAAAATGAGACTGTCCGCCCACGTGGTTGGCATGCGTGTTGAGCGGTCGTAACGAATTCGTTTTTCTGCAAACCTACTCTTGACTGAGTAGATATGGTGACAAGGTTTCAAGTATCGTCACGTAGAAATATGTGTGTGCCTAATCACCTTCTGTGGACTATTCTTTACACAGAACCTCTCTCTCAAGACGTACCAAGTTTCGGAGAAAAAATCGTTTCGGAAATAAATGGTGGGCAGAAGCTTGAAAGGTTCCTAACTTGTGCGGAATGAAACGCGGAGCGCTCGTCCTCGGTGAATGTTCTTACTTACCGCGCGAGAACGTAGAGAAGTGCTCCAATGCGGAACTGGTCGTACTTTGAGCACGCGCGAGAAGAAATATATCGCTAGTTTGAAGAAATTCAACCCGGCCACACCTCTGGGAGACCACCGGAGGCAAGGCCGTAAGAATATGTAGTTTGAGGTGACCTTTAATATTCTTGCACGAGAGTCACAAATGGCGGCACGCAAAACTTTGGAGGCTTTCTGGATAACCGCTGAAAAACCTAAAATGAACCGGACAGATGAGTGTCTAGCCATAACAGCTGAGCTCGCCCCGTTCCTTGACCTCTGTAGACTGAGATCTTAGCGTCTTCATCTCATAAGGGGATAGTATACAAAGCGTAGGTCGGATCTGCCAAAACGACTGGGGTCGTTAGTATCTCTTGTGGCTCAATAGTAAAACTGCGCAGTATCCCGCCCCGAGCTGCAGGTTCCAAGAAGTTACAAGCTTAAAAAGATTGTTTTTCCTGCTTTTTGTACCGTCCAAAAAGCGCATTAGTCTTCGAAAAATCCGAAAACGAACCTCATACAATACCCGCGCTAAGTTTTGTAAAAACGGGGAGCATCTGGCAAACTTGGCAAAAAAGCGTCCGATGCATGTAACTTTGTTGAATGAAGACTTTTTCGAATTCTGAAAACGCTTTCATATTCACAGGTCAAATTGCTACCTAATTATGTGACGTACGGACCGAAGTTCCCTAAAATCGCTTTGTTCTCGAAGGAAATAGTTTTTGCAATAGTTTTTCAAAAACGTCGCGCCCGGCGAAGTGCGGCGAAACTTTGAGCAGTATTTGTACAAGTAATGGAAAATGAATCGGTATGTTTTCTTCATAAATTAGGTGCTGCTGAGAGAATCTCAAGGTTTGTTCAGGTTGAATTTTCGAAACCCTTAATTAAACACGCTTGAGAACTATCTAAAAAGTCGGAGTTTTGTTGCGAAATCCCCGGACTCATAAATGAAGGATTTCAAAAATTCAACCTGAACAAACCTTGAGATTCTCTCACCAGCACCTAATTTATGAAGAAAGCATACAGATTGTCCTTCCATTACTTGTACAAATACTACTCAAAGTTTCGCCGCATTCGCCGCGCGCGACGTTTTTTGAAAAACGGTTGCGAAAACTATTTCCTTCAAAAACAAAGTGCTCTTAGGGAACTTTGGCACACAAATGACATAATTATGTAGCAATTTGATCTGTGAATATGATAGCGTTT
Organism: Aplectana chamaeleonis; assembly: GCA_029168955.1. Classification (NCBI taxonomy): domain Eukaryota; kingdom Metazoa; phylum Nematoda; class Chromadorea; order Rhabditida; family Cosmocercidae; genus Aplectana; species Aplectana chamaeleonis. The sequence continues at coordinate 325,285 of JAPDOI010000139.1, read as the reverse complement.
TCAGAATTCAAAAAAGTCTTCATTCAACAAGGTTACATGCATCGGACGCTTTTTTGCCAAGTTTGACAGATGCTCCGCGTTTTTACATACAAAACTTAGCGCGGGTATTGTAGATGTGTTTAGCGCCCAAAACTACCATCCTGAGCAAAACTCGGTTGGGAGAATATCTGTACCGATTAGAGTGCTCTGAAAGCGTTTTAAAAGAATGTTCCAGATTTGATTTAAAATTCCCCAGAGGTTTTTTTGGGGCGCTGAACACGAACCTGTGGTTTAATAGTCGATTTTCCAAAGTTTTCGGCTAATTTCGTTCGAAGCTTAACAAGAGGGGAAATTTCGAGGGAAAAACGCCACTTTCGAAATTCCCGGATTTCAACAATAGATATGTCTCAAAATCATTCTCTGAGGATCATTAGGAGTGCTTAACACGAATCTGGAGTTCGTTTATCGTTTTTTTGCAGATTACGGTAGATTACGGTGGGCAAACGGTGCTTTGGTCAAAATCACAGATTTTACTCAAAATTTGTATACGGGGGTTATTCCGGGTGGAGAATACGAATCTAAGGTCCGTTTGTCGATTTTCAAAATACTAAGGTGGGTTTTGACCCCTAAGTGACATATTACCTAGCGCAACCTACAGTAAACCTCAAAATTTCGACAAATGGACTCCAGATTCGTGTTAACCACCCTAAATTACCCCTACATACAACTTTTGAGCTAAATCCGAGAATTTTTTTTTGAAACTCCAAAAAAAAAGCCTGATGGGTACCCTTGCCTTTTCACCCTAGGCTTGAGAAATGCTCATAACTTTTTCAAACCTGCAGCTCGGGACGGAATACTGCGCATTTTTACTTTTGACCCAGAAGAGATACTATCGATACTAGTCGTTTTGGCAGATCCGACCTACGCTTTGTATGCTTCCCTTGTCGGACAGTCGGGGATAGTACGTCGGCACAATACGGGTTGCACTCCTGTACGAGAAGAAAGATTAGCAGCACCTTTGCTGTAGCTACTGCTAACAGCAGAAGCTCCTGCTGCTTGTGCAGGGATACAACCCCTTTGTTTTTTATGACACGCGTGAGATCGGCAGGAGGGGTAGAATCCCAGCATACGTAGGCAGCCCCTTCTCCCGGTGTTTGCTGACACTCTCCTACACTGATTCTTCTTCTGATGCGAGTGAATGCGGCAGAATCCTCTTCTACGACGGCGGCGAGTATATGAGGCGGTCAGTCTCGCTGAGGGGGCGGCTGGCCGTTTGAGGTCCGTCCGAGAAGGTGACCCGGCGTCGCTTTCGGGACTTTAATCTTTGACGTTGAGGAGATCGTACCCATGGCCCATGGCCAGGGAAGCCTCCCCGTTGTTGACCGTGGCGAAGATGTTGTCCTTGTTGCGGACCGCGGCGAGGTTGGCCTCCTTGCTGCTGGCCGTGACAAGGATCATACCCAACACTGTAGTCCAAATGTGCAGGGGGTGATAGTCCAATTTCTTTCTCCGTTTGCAGAACAGGCTGCCGATAACGAGGAGTTGAACCCCGGCATACGTTGGCGGCATACGCTGCCGTTAGCAGCAGCTCCTGTTTACTAAGAGGGGTTGTATGGGATGTTTGCCCTGGATTACAACTCCTATTGTGCCGAAGTACTCCCCCCGACTGTATGAGATGCCGAAAACGCGCGCCATCTGACCACACAGTGCACCTGGAACGTATGGTGCTCACTACTACTCTGGGTAGGTGCAGATAAGGTGAACATTACGTGATAGTTTTTTGCTTCGTTCTGTAGATATCTCCTAGTTTTTCGTCCTGTTTCTCTGAAACTTGAGAAGGTGTCTGGGGGAAGGGAGGTTAAAGGCAGGGTTCTCGTTAAAATCGATTGTTTTGTTATCCCCATGGAATGGTAGATCTGGCCATCACGAAAACGAAAATAAGTAAAAAATTGGAGAAAAAACGCTCAGGAGCAAGTTATTGCTTGGTTCCCTCCCACCCCAAGTATCGAGATTTGTGTAAAAGCCTGTTTTGGCAACTTTTATTTTGCTTCTGAAGTAATTTCTAAGCATTTCTGGAGACTACTGACTACTCTAACAGCAAAATAAAAGGCGAATAAGCAAGCATTAATATAAATCTCGTTAATTAGTGGGCCGGTCGGCACCGGTAATTAGCTGTTATATTTTGTTTTCAAAGGCACTGTTCGCGATAAACTTCCTCCTCGAATTTTCCATGACAAACGCTTCCCGTGGTTCTCAGAAGCAGAACAGCGTCGAAAAAACGGCACGAAAAGCTACCCAGGAGCCGCACAACGGCTTAGAAAAGTGGGAAAACCCCGCCACTGTGGGCAAGTCCCGCCTCTTCCCGCCCCTCGACTTGAACAAAGGAACACTCGAAATCGTGAGTTGAGCGATGGTTTCCGATCAAAAGCCCCGTTCTTCCCTTCATTCTCAACTTCTCTCTTTACTCAGGTCAGCTCGCACACATTGGCTGAAAAAGACGGAAGTTACAAGCCTCGGACAACTCGTCCACCATTTTCCCTAGCTCAATTTTTGAGGGACCATAACTCCATTCCCAGGAGGTCTTGTACGATTCCGGAAGCATCATTGGAATCAGAATGGGACCGGTTTCAAGATATGTAAAAAACCAGAAAAGCGATTTTCATCACGAACAGTGCCTTTAGCGTTTTTCCCACGAATTTCCGGGTTTTTTCACTTATTTTTACTTTTGTGATGACTCTTTCTCATGAAGAGAGCCCAAAAGTAGTTTTTATGGCGAACCCTGCCTTTAGTCACTTAGGTTCCTGACTTTCCATGTTCTGACGAAGGTGATTTTCTGGAACGTCATTCGAATAAAGTGATTAACATCTTGATCCTGGCTCTACTATCAACTCACAACTACTAATAACCAACTATGCCAAGAAGCAGGGTCAGTCGCACTTGGTCATTTTGATGACTTTAGCAATAATTTGTTAGCGCAATATTCATAAGGATCTAACGACTATATGATATTCCACATAACTGAAACAGAATGTTACGAAACAAGAACGCCGCAATCTGAAGCCGAGCTGGTAAGAACTCAAGAGCGGACGAATCGATGAGTGCTGGTGCGAAAAGCACCCCTCAAAAGGGGTGACCTCTAAACTCGGCCCGAGCAGAGACGAACAGGTGGGCTTATTTAGAGATAGTGTTGAATATGTAAAAAGTGAACGGTTGTTCGCAGAGAATCTAATTCTGGGTGGGTGAATGAATAACAGGGATGAGAAAAAATCTCAGAATTTGCAAAGGCAGCGCCCTAATGTACGGCACATTTACGGCCTGATGATCCCATGAAAGAGAGTCTAAATTTTGGACAGCATCTCAGAACATTCGTTCCTCCATCTTCAGAACTGAATTCGCCAAGAAGCTCTTTATTGCCGAAGCTTGAATGATAGAGCAGGTTGATGGTTTTTTCAGCTTTGTGCTGCATGTCTCAGAGAAGCATTGTTGCCATTTCTGAGATCTGTTTGCGCACCCTGTGTGACTATAAAAACTGGTAAGGGAAATGTCGAACGGACGACTGCACTGATGTACATCCTTCTGATATTGCTCAACTTCCTCTCGCTGTCTTCACAGGCTCCAAAGTCAACGGTTTCAGTAAGCTTCTATGCGATTTCTTGAAACCTTCACAAAGACCGAAAACTATAGGCGCCTGCAAAAACTCTCCTAACAGAATTCTTCTTTAGCTTTTTTTGCAATTTGTCCTTTCATTTATTCACCATCAGTGAGGACAAGAAAAGTGCAGAAGCTTGTCCATATCGCCCCTATTGACCGTCACACAAACTGAAACCATTCCCTTGTAGAATACACATTGCGCGATGGAAAGTTAACAACACGGTCGTCCTAGTTTTTTTTAGCTAACCTTATAAAACAGCGGTAATATTTGATTTCTTGTTTTTTTAAAGCTGCCCTAAACGAAAAAGCCAGCATATTCAATTTTGGGTCAACTGCGGGCCAACGAACTGTTGTGCTCAGACGTTGGTGGGGATGATCCCAAAAATGACGACGGAACTTCCCTCGAAGCAACTGGGAAACTTTCTTTTCATTTTTTTTTCCGAATCGAGGGGTGGCGGAGGGGACCTCCGGCCAGCAGGTCTTCCCTTGTTCTCCCGATCGCCGGTCTTCCTCATGCTTTTCCAACCCAACACTCATCGTTCATTTATTGATAAAAAACCCGCCAGCCAAAACTCGAAGTTCCCTAAGTTTTTCACATAAAACCACACCTTGGCCTTCAAGTATTACCAAAATTACGAAGAAACGGCTGAAAACGCATTAAAACGTCGTATTTCAGTGACATAATCCTATAACATGGACTACATAGTTGTCCGGTTCATGGTGGTTGTCATCGGTGGAAAATTGAGTCAATCGAAAATAGGAGAGTATTTCATGTAAAGCAGGATTAGTTAGGGCCCTAAGGAAAGAACGGAACAACAGAGAGTAGAGAATTGCAAAGGGCGGATCCACAAAAGGTTTCATGGTCACAATAAACATTTCCTGTGATACTTAAAGGCAGTGGTCGCGCTCAATTATGCTTGGCTTCTTTTCCTCTTTAAACCCTTTTCTGGGTCTCGAGTAGTAGGACCTATAAGAAAAAATCGCGAAAAAAACGCTGTTCTGGGCCATATTTGAAGCCTGAACTTTCTCGTCATTTGATGGTGGACGAGCCCACTCACATCATCGGCATCGATGATCTCTTATATCAAGAACATCAGCTGGCTTGAAATTGAATTTCAATCAATGAACCTTCGGCTTTATGTACACATCTAGTCAAAAACATTGACTGAAATGCTTGATTTCATTGTTCAACTGTTTTATTGGGTAAATTTGCATTTATTTCTTCCTCTGAGTGTCGATGATTTTCGACTGCTTGGCATGAGACTGTGATCTTTCTGTGCACGTGTGCAGGAACTGGAAATTTAGGGTCTTAATATCTCTAATTCTAGCGCGTTTTTCACCGCGCTACCTTCATAGTTTTTGAGCTGTTTTATATCTGAGCTGATTTTTGTAGTTTTTTAGATAACGTTTTTCATCGTGACCACTGCCTTTAAAGGCTGTGGTCACGATGAAAAACGTTATCGAAAAAACTAAAAAAATCAGCTAAGATCGAAAACAGCTGAAAAACTATGAAGGTAGCGCAGTGAAAAAACGGGCCAGAATTAGAGTTTCTAGGGCCCAGAGATGCCAGTTCGTGCACACCTATACAGCATCGCCGAAAAAGATCGCAGTCTCATGCCGAGCAGTCAAAAATCATCGACATTCAGAGGAAGAAATAAATGCAAATTTACCCTAATAAAAACAGTGGAACAATAAAAGCAATCAGTTCAGTCAATGTTTTTGACTAGATGAGTACATAAATATATTGAAATTCAATTTCAAGCCAGCTGATGTTCTTGATATTGAAGATCATCGATGCCGATGATGTGGAGTGGGCTCGTCCACCATCAAAAGACTTCAGGCTTAAAATTTGGCAAGAAACAGTGGCTTTTTCGCGAGTTTTTCTTATAGGTACTACCACTCTAAACTCAGAGGAGGGTTCAGAGAGGAAAAGAAGGGTAGCATATTTTTTCGCGACCACTGCCTTTAAGAGGCGGGGTGATACTTAAGGATTTCGTATACTTCTGGTGCGTTTTTTCAATTTGTACGACAATTTAGTTCTACCCGGGGGCAACTTAATCAATATAGCGAATAATCTCAAAATTGAAGATTATCATGAACATTGCCTTTAAACGCAGCGTTCACGATAATCTTTGATTTTGAGATTAATCGCTAAATCGATTGTTTGGCCCCCGAGTAGAACTTTAATGACGAAGGAACCGAGAAAAACCCACCAGAAGGGCACGAAATCCTTCACTCTCACACCGATTCTTTACTCTCAGTGGAGCTGCTTGTTGTGACACTGAAGTATTTTGTAGTCCCCTCTTTTGCAATTCTCCAATTTGTGTTATTCCATTCTTTCCTTTTTGTTCCGTTGGCCCTAACTAATACTGTTTTGCCCTAAATATTCTTCCATTTTCGATTAGTCCCATTTTTTACCGGTGACGACCACCGTGAACATGTTCATCCAACCGGACAACTAGTCCAGGCCAGAGAAGAATATCACTAAAATAAGACGAACTAGTGAGTTTCTCGCCGCTCCTTCGTAATTTTGGTAACAATTGGTTGCCCACGCATTGTTTTGAGTGGAAAACTCGGGAATGAAAATCATCGTGAACACTGCCTTTAAAGGCATCGTACGCGCAGAAAACCGTTTATTTTTTCACGTTTTCGTGTAGCTTGGCCTCTCTAGTGAACGAAAATGTCGAAGGGGCCCATGAAAAACCTTCATTTGTAGAGAAAAGTCAATCGGAAAACATTGCAAATACGAATTTGAATTTCGCGCCAAAATGGTTTTTCACGTTTTTCTGCCTTTGGAGGCCTCGTCACTGTCATTTTCGGAGTTTTTCTGCATGTGGGGTTCGTGCCGTAACTATTTTTCATGTTGTCTTACGGTCGTACCAACATTCTTCGAAAAAGTGCTAGATGACTGGTGAGAATTGGTGGCGGATCGTAATCTTTGACGCCGTCCAACCTCATCGCCCAACGTTTTTGACGCGCCAAAGTTTACCAGTGTGGTCTACCGGGCTCAATCATGAAATTGAGCCTGAAAAATGAAAATCGATTTCCAGCGCAAACGATGTCTTTAAGCGGAAAATGTATAACCGTTTTGATAGCAATGGGTTATCCTAGTTTGATTGATATCGGCTGCACTTTTGCTCACAGCTCCATTTGTGACACTGTGTGTGCGCATATACTTGTATTTTTTATTGCTATGTATTTTTCTAACGGTTGCCTTATGTAATCGCAATAAAACTAAACTAAACTGAATGCGACTTTGTGGCTACTTTTGTAGTTTTTATATTCCTCTGACGATTAGAGAAGTTTGGGTTTATTTGTCTGCGGAATTTCCCTCATCACCGCAGAGGACAAACTTCTATGTGGCGAACTGAAAATTTTTCCTGAGCCTTTCTGACGTTCTTCACTGACACAAACTTCACAGCACTTCGTGAAGCAGCTCGATATTGCGGAGGCTTAGACTGTCCTTGACGATAGAGTGACCGTTGATCGGGCTAGGGAAAGATCTTGAGCTATTAACTCAAGACTCAGGCTAGCGGTATCGGTATGAAAATTTTCGTGACGTCCTGTTACGTTCTTCCTGTACCAGCGGGCGATCTTCTGGACACAAAAATCTCCGCGACAACAGTTAAGTTCATGGAGGCGCAGCTATGGGGTCGTCTGTACAACAGATCCTTCCGTGTTCATTGAAGAATTAGGCGCCTATACTTAGCGGTCACCCTATACTTATCGAGTTTTTTTTAGAAATATTTCCATAAAGCTATTTATGTGATCCTAGCCAGAATTTATTGCATGCGTTTAGAGGGAGGACGTCGAGGAAAACGCATCTCGCGTCATCAGACTCAACGGCGAGCCACGGTGAGAAGTGTAAAAAATTTGGCAGTATGTATAGCTTAGGTTGCTAGGATGAGTCCGGGCGGACTAAGCAGCGGAGCGGTAGGTGATGGCAAAATATTACAGTGATAAGGAGATTTTGACATGATAAGCCCGATAAGCGTAGCTTCGACCGGCTCAAAATGAGCGACCTAGGCTATACATACATATCAACATATATGTACCAGTGTCTTTTGATGTGGGTACGACAAAAGTTCTGCACAAGACAATCTATACGTGAAGTGTGTCTGGATGAGACTGTGCGCCCAGGCGACGGGTTTGCGTAACGAGCAGCCGTTGCCAAGAGATTTTTATTACGAGCCTTCCCACGGCTGCGAACAGCTGTATGGGACATTGATCTTATACTAGTATAATATTCCTGCTGATCGATATACAGGTCCAAAAAAGTCGCCGCGATTGTGGCTGGGACGGCACGCACGACGATCGCGTAAGCGGACAATTCCTTGTGTGTCGACGGCTGTCTTTATTATTGGATATTTGACGTGTGTTGTGGGCGGTTATTTCAGCTGTAGAAAAAACCCTTTTTTAGTGCAGTCTATCTGGACAGTGATATGGTCATAAGCAACGCACTGATGCGTGAGCTGCAGCTTGCTGAATCGTCCCTCCTGAGAAGAAAACGATGGGCCTATCGCGACAGCTTCTACCCGGATACAATCTGGAAAGACGGTGTCCCGTACCAATTCGATTCCACAATTCGTGAGTCAATCTGCGTACCAGGCGTGCGCAGAGTCTCGATGTTCTTTTGTTTTTCTTCAGCGGCGATAGGGCAAAAAAGTCTCGCACTCGCGATGAAGTTCTGGGAATGCAATACTTGTGTGACGTTCTGGCCGCGCACCAACGAGTCACAGTATATTTTATTCACAGGTAATGTTGACCGAGCGGATAATATAAATTCAAATGGTCTTTCATTGTAGGGGAGAATCCAGGATGCTTCTCTTCGGTAGGAAGAGACAGCACGCAGCCGGAACAACCAGTGAACATCGGCAAAGGATGCTATCATGTACGTCTTTCTTATTCGACCTGGCAGTGTACTCAAAAACACATAAACGCCGAGCAGAAAGAGTGAAGAGAAAATTCCTCGCAAGCATTGAGGATTAAATGTAGCCCAATGTCTTTGTTAAAGTGAATTGCTGAAAGTTAGTCCCGCAGCAGTGCGTGGTTTGCGATTGAATTCTATGTATACTTCTAGAGCAGGAATACTCATCAAGTCTGGTTCTGATGAAGTCAGCTGACTTTTCTTTGTTTTGGATGCGTTTTTAGTCGCGATGAGATCTTCCGTTGTGTGGCTGCATATCTCGACAAGACCGTAGACTACTTACACCAACTGGCTCGAACATTCAGAGAATGGCTGTAGCTAGCCTAGGGGGCTGCGGTATCAGCACAAAAATGTTAAAGTTGTCCCCTCTTTTCCAAGTTCGAGTTCCGTTCAGGACCCTTCGCCTTAATGAAACGGTCAAACTGCAAAAAGGCGGGTCAGGTCTCCACTTTTAAAGGCAGTGTTCACGATTAAAAAGTTGCCCGTTTTTCGGCGGAAACGTAGGCTTCAAGTCCCTCTAAGGAGAGTAAGGCTCTAGTTATACAGCAGCGGAATGAAAACGTTCCGCAACGACATTGCCGCCGCTTGCTACGTGAATCAGGGACTCGTCTGCAATGCTGCGTCTCTGGCGCCTTTTAAGCAATATTGCAGATTAATAAGTCTCGGGCGTTTTAATTGTATTTTGTCGACATTTTACGCTTCTATCACTTGTTAATTGCAGAATGTCGCTAATAATACACTCCCTTGTCATAGCAGTGCTTCTTATGTTGTTTTGGTAATATTTTAGCAAGTTTAAATCTGAAAATTAATCAGCTGGAGGAACTTGGCAAATTTCCAACAGGATAGGTCCCGCAACAATACATCATGCAGTGCCGCGGCGTATATAACTGCCCGGTGCGGGCTTCCGGCGCGTTCTTCTGCGACAACGGCGCACAAATGTGGTAGTTGTCTTTCTATTACCGCAGCGTCCCGCCGGTGTATAACTAGTGCTTAAGTACGGAAGTACAAACGGCCACGAAGTGTGTGAAAATCTCGTGACTCAGGCAACCAACTGGGTTACCCCGCCACAACATGTAAATGTTATCCTGCGTTCCTTTCACCACGGGAATCGAGGCCAAAATTTTGAGTACTCTTTGTTTCGAAAGATTCTAACATCCATTCATGTGCATTGACCCATCTTAATCTTTAGGAGTGCTTGACACAGGAAACAGAAAACAAAGAAGTCACTCGCCTAAGAATGTCGGAGCTTAAAACATTTGCGATGTTTGGTTGGCGTTTGTCTACAGTGCACAAAACACAGCAGCAGGCGTAAATAAATGTTTTATAGGTTTTTTTGAACAGTTTTTCTCCGATACTCGAGAGTCTCATGGGGGCTTTTCCTTATAATCCACTACTTCGTAAACTTGCGTACTCAAGAACATAGAAAACTAAAATACGTTTTTTTTGTGAACAGTGCCTTTAAGTGAATAATAGCTTGTGAGTATAGGCAAAAACGTAGACCTTCCTAATGCAGCATTGCGATGAGATCACAAGTAGCAAATGTTCTTTCAAAGCTAGAACTAGTCATTGCCATTCATCAATCTTTTCAGTTCGGGGTGACCAGTCATGAAGTTGGTCACGCTTTGGGACTATTCCATCACCAACAACGCTACGATCGTGATGACTTTGTCACCTTTATTCAGCAGGACGTGCCTAAGAAGTACTGGCTCAACTTTGCCAAGGTGCTCTCTGATGTCAACTTCACTCTTTCTTTAGCGAAGTGATTTTCATTCAGATACCGAAGAAGTACCTCAGCACATACAGTCTTCCCTACGATGTTGGTAGTATCATGCACTACACACCAACCGAGTAAGTTGCAAGTGTTGCGTATTGCTGGGAAGGTGAGGCTGAATGAGATAGCTCACAGTTATGGGACGTCAGCATGTGCTGGTATTTGGAGCCAAACTGTTCTGAAGTTGACTTTGCTACAGATTCGCCTCGGACGTCTATCTGCCTGGTCTAGTCACTAAAGATAACAATCTTCAAGGCTCTATGGGTTCCATGGATGGGCCTTCCTTCCTAGACGTGGAAGTTGTGAACAGGCACTATCAATGTCAAGGTAGGTGTTTGACAGAGGATTTAGCGGCAAATTAGTCATCAGTTAGTTGAAAATGCTTCTACATAGCGTAGGCTGACTCAACAGGACCTGGATCGTCTAGGGCGACATGAAACCCTATATAATTTCTCTACGTGTTCAGACGCTTGCAATGCCACTCAGAACATGCCAAAGTGACTAAATGGGGGCTATGTCAATCCCAGGAACTGCACATCCTGCAAGTGAGCCTTTGGAAACCGGACAATGACAATCAAATCTGTAGTAACTTCATTGCATGTTGCAGATGCCCTACTGGTTTCGCAGGAGATGTATGTCAATTGATTGATTCTTCCGCTCCGCTCAAATGCGGTGGGCTGATTCCCACCAGCTCAAAACTGACTCGAATGAGGATCCGACTCACTTCATCAGGACCGTTGCGACGACAGTGTGTTTATCACATACGAGTGAGTGTAAACCAAACATTTCTCTGGTCCTAAAGGCCTTTCGCAATTTTTAGTCTGGCGAATGGACAAGACGCGAATTCGCAGCTACACTTACAAAGGAAAAACTACCGGACGAGTTCGGGGGTGTCGGACGAGTTTCCTTGCGCGCGTCTCTAACCCGGCGCGAATTTCAAATGAGCATTTCGCGCGCTCTATCGTCTGCGGCTGCCCTCACCGGCTGATTTCGAGCCATCTCGGCTCGGAAACGTCATTCTTCGCCTTATTCTGCTGTTTTCTTCTACTATTCAGCCACTGTTATTCACTTCAGCCCCAGAATCGGGCTCTACTGTATTATTTTCTGTATTTCTTTCTAGATTAGATCAGAATTGCCAGTTTTCGACCTAGATTTTTCCCGGACATCTCTCTTTCACATTTTCGAAACGTTTCATGTTTCTAAACTTTGTCTTTGTCAGCTATCTATCGAATAATTGCCAGTTTTGCCACATTCGATCGTTACTTACCCAAATATGGCACGAAAAAGTGGTAGCTTGACCAATTTTTCTCATTTCCAAATCCTGTCCCTACCGACTACCGCCACGAAATCTTGAAAACAGCCTGTAAAATTGAATTTTCTGACATGTGATTTTGGACAAACAATAAGAAACAGTTCTTGATTTTTAGATCAAAAACCAGGCACACTTGGCTCTTCTCTAGAATACTCAATATAGATTTTTTAGGATCTAGATACATCTTTACTTCTCGTGAACCACACTCCTGTTCACCCCACGAAGTTTTTGAATGAACTTCCCAGTTTGTACCAACAACTCTTGGTTTTCCTCACTATAAATTTGATTTAGTGAGAAACCCAAGATTTTGTTGAACACAGATCACGTCTCGCCATGTGTTGTAGTGATTCGTCACCGAACCTTCTCCGATGCCTTTCCCTTCCTCTCACATCTACTACTCTACGACCTCTCTAATACACTATTTCATCGTATTTTCTAATTTGTACATCACCATCACAACCAGACTGAGGTACGGTTTTTTCTGATTTCATAGAATTTCTTATAGCTGTCTTCGTCTTACTAAATAAGTGGTTAGTGTTCGGGGTTCCGCGCAGGATGCGGTTGAAACGATTTCGCCCGCTCCCTGCTTCTATCCAAGACTTGGTGATATCATCAGTGGTTTGCTGACACCACGCTGTGATACATCAAGCCCTCAGCAAATTCCTCATGTTTTCAGAAGCCAGTCATGCATGGTGATGCAGAGCATTCGGAAATATCCAGTAGAAGTGTGGTGGGGAGGGCGGACCAGTCAGGTATGACGCTGTAAACCGTGTCAAGCAGACCGCCGTCCCGTACCCCGATAGAACTACGACCCTTCTCGGTGACCAAAATTTTCAGAAAATTGTCGAAGATTCCAAAGTCCTCTCTGAGTGACGAATTTTCCAGAATTTACTGGACCGCAAATTTCCCAAAAAAATTGTAACTTTGTTTTACACATTTTTTGTCGTCAACACTACATCCCATTTCAGCACGCTCGGTACCGATTGAGCGAGAGCGGTTGTGCTGCAACGAGTTTCATGTTCATTGATCTCCAACGGACCGCTCCTCATTGATAACTAAATGAGTCACTTTGGTGGACTCCACTACACCTCACTGACGGGTTCCAGGGAATGCCAGTTTAGCTTCTATCAGAAACATCCTCCTAAATTACCAACATTTTCAAATCTTCCCTCCAAATTTCTAATTTCTCAAAAATTTCGCACCCCCCCTCGCGGACATAAACTGCTTGACCCTGGCTGTGATCCATCCGCCGGAGCTGCGGCCCCTCTCCGCCTGCGCTTGGATGCTAGTGCGTCCCCAGGTTCACCGTGTGCACCCTGGACAATCAGTGAAAGTTAAGAAGGAGAAATGAAAAAAATTTCCTCGTAGGCTCCATTTCTAGAAACTGCTGACCCCGGATTTATCTCTCACTCAGAAGTACCATTTTCGCATCCAACCGCTCCTCACCAGCACCAAGCTTGCAGCCTCCTTTTCACCGGCGTTTCGGTCGTCCCAACAGTTGCTGTAGCTACGCCTGAGATAAACATTGCTGGGATTCACAGCTGGGTTTGATGCGGTAGCGACCTATTAGGGAGTATGAAAAAATCACTGGAGATATCACCGCGTTGAGATTTAGAGGGGGGAATCTAACAAACCGAGGGGGGAAAATATCGCGCACCAAACTCCGACCTGGACCTTGTTTACTCAGGGCTGGCTGCTCTACTGTTCTCTGGATGGTTCCTCTTTACGACCCTCCTCAAACTTATTGATCAACCATAGTTGATTATGAAATGAAACATTTTTCCTCAGTGCATACTATCTTTTTTTTCAGACGCCTTCATCGCAGAATCGACCAATCGCAGCACATACAGGATCACATACTCGTTTTTTTTATCGGGAAGATTGCATTTCAATAAATCGATGAAGTGTGGAAACATAACAAAGAAGTATTGGCTTGGGCTACAAAAATATGGGATGAGCGACGTTTGAGGATGACTTTCGGTTGGAAGCCAGGTTTCAGTGATTGTTCAGGGTTAAGCAGCACGATGCAGAAGAATGGCTTTGAGCTCGAATCTCGTCTTCTTCCTTTGATCACTCTGAAAAAAAGACGCATTTAGCTCTTGGTAAAAAAATTTTAATCTGCTTTCTTCTAGCCTTTCCCAAGTATGTGCTAGACATTAGATAAATTGCAATAGTGCTGGAAAGGAGAAACCCTTATCTATGATCGGATTCATCAACGGTCAACTCGCGCTTCAACAGTGATTGTGAACGGCGAGGCAGATGACTTGACTTAACTTGACTTAATCGGTTGGCTTTCGCCTTGACGCGGTCATTCCGCATCTTCACCGAGGTGTGCCGTCCTAGAAGTCAGCCGTGTCCATTTTTCACGGTCTTCAGCCACAATTTGAACACATTCCATCCAGCTGTCACTATTCCATTTCCTGCGAAACGAAACATCGCGCCTGAACTGTCTTTCGATGCCGAGTGACTTTAAATCCTCTTTAACCACATCCGTCCAGAACTTTCGCCTACGCCCAGGTGGCCGTTTCCAGACAGGATTTGGAAGCATTTTTAAAGCGTGTTGTACGAGACGATCCGGCGTTCTTCTTAGTATATGCCCGAGCAGTCGAAGTCGACTTTCTATTGCTGCTTGAGATGGCGTTAGGAGATGCTGGCACCTCCCTCGTGTCAAGCGTTGATGTACTGCGTCGATTTCCTTGTAAAGGTCTTCGTTATGGCATACACGCGGCCAGAAATATCCAAGCAAACGCCTAAAAAGCTTCCTCTCCGTGCAATCCAACCTTTCCATCTGCGTTTTCGGTGCTGCCCACGTCTCCGATCCGTACATCATGATAGGGCGAATAGCGGATAGGTAGACGCGCAACTTGACTTCCTTCGCGATGGTGGTAGACCACAAACACTTGGTTAGAGAATTGAATGCAGACGTAGCTTTCGCACATCGTTGTCGAATATCCGCTGCATAACTACCATCGTTCTTCAGCAAACAGCCCAAATAACAGAAATCGTCCACCAGTTCGATACGTTGTCCGTCCACACAAACTCCAGTTGAAGGCCTCTGAGAGACCCACATCTGCTTGCATTTGTCGGGACGAAGACGAAGTCCATAGGCTGCGGCATACTTCGAAACGAGGTTCACAATCCTTTGCAGTTTTGCGTTGTTTTCAGCGAATAACACAATGTCGTCGGCGTACTCCAGGTCGACAAGGGAGCGTCCTGATGGTGTTAGGATCACATCCGCAGGAAACTGTTCTGCAACTCTACGCATGATGTCATCAACGGCGAAGTTGAAAGAAAAGGTCCTGCAACGGCTCCTTCCCTTACTCCTGTTTTCACCTTGAAAGCTGACGTAAATCCGACAGGTGTACGAACTGCTGCTGTTGTTCCTTTGTTCATGTCCTCGATTAACCGAACATACTTTTCCGGGACTCCATCTGCTCGCAGAGCATTGAGCAATCGATCACGATGAGGAGAGTCGAACGCGGCTTCAAAGTCCAAAAAGCAAGCTGTAATGGCTTCGAAAACCGCTGCCACGATTCAATTACTCTTCTCACGACGAACACTTGGTCGATGGTCGATCTCTCCAGGTCGAAAACCGGCTTGCTCATCTCTGGTCGTTCCTTCACGATGTTTGATAAGTCGCTCCGAGAATGATACGTTCTAAAACCTTGTACATGACACGAAGTAGAGAGATTCCTCTGTAGTTCTTAGGATCCGTGAAGGATAGCTTCTTGTGAAGAGGTACGATGATCGCATGTCTCCACGAATCGGGTATCCTTTCGCTCATCCATATGGCACGGATGGTGTTGGTCATTTCACGAATCCCAGACGGAGGAAGAGCTTTCAGCATTTCAGCAGTGATGTTGTCATCTCCACCTGCCTTTCCATTCTTCATTTTCCGGACACAATCCAAAACTTCAGACTCAGTCGGCGGTTCCTCACTGACATCGTAATGTGCTCTCTGAACATGCGGGAGCTCAGGTACTGATGGCGCTGGACGATTCAGTAGTGAACTGAAGTAATCCTTCCATATTGGCAGCGTCGCATCACCAACTGCAACTCCATTGGTAGTGTTCAAGACAGGAGAACATCTCTTCATCTTCCCGCTATACTGTCGCAGCAACGTGTAGGCTTTCTTCGGATTCTTCTCATCCCAAGCCTTCTCGAACTCCTTAGCTCTACACGTCCACTCTCGTTCGCGGTCACTTTGAAGCTGCCGACGCAACTTCCTCCTCAGACGCTTCTCCTCCACGAAGTTTCCTGCAGTTCGGAGAGCACATACTCTGTTGTAGGTAGATGTTGTTTCTTCTGAGACGTAGGCGAACTTCTTCTTAGGCTGTACAACCGGGAGTGCCTCTTTCGAAGCGTCCTGGATGCACTTGACAAAAGAATCCGCGTCTCAAAATTTTCTTCTTAGTCCGTACTCCGATGTGAATAGAAACGCGTTGTCGGAAATTCCTTCTGCACTCTTCATCTCTGAGACTTGTCATGTCAATCCTCTGGAGAGGCTGAGCCCCTCGCTTCCTCTTATGAATCCTCGCAGTGAAGTTCAACAGAACAGGACGGTGATCCGAATCGAATGCGACATCCCACACAGCTCTAGATCTTCGAATGTCCGATACTGGAATATTCCTCGTCAGGACATAGTCAAGCTGTAGTTTCAAAGTTGTCATCTTCCGCTTCCGCTGCTCTTCTGGAGATAGCCGGGTTGGTCCCTGCCACGTAAGCTGATGGCGGCGATGATTCCTCTTGAATGTCGATGCAATAATCAGACCACTGCGTTCACAAAAGTCGACAAGGCGGTAGCCATTGTCCGATGTTTGCTCCACTGGGTAGAACCATTTACCGAGTACTTCGGATTCCTGATCAAGTCCCATCTTCGCATTTGCGTCAATCCCCACGACAACAGCATGTTGACAAGGTATCCCTGGCCAGCAACGTATTGAGTTCCTCATAAAACGCATCCTTTCGAATTGTCTTCGGCGGTTTCAGTGGGCGCATGAGCACTCACTATCCACAGATTGAATCCTCTGTGATCCCGCAGTCGTACGAATGCATTCCGGCACGACGTTGAGCCAAACTCCTTGACCATACCATTGAAATCCTTCCTTACAGCTATTGCACAGCCTCCCACTCTCCTATCGTCAGCGTTACCACAGTAGATGGTGTACTCTCCGACGCTGATGACGGGTCTATCCTTGAGGCGGGTTTCCTGCAAAGCAGCAAACGGTGCATGGAAATAGCTCAGAAGTCTGGATAGCGCAGTTCTTTGGATATCACTCGACGGCGATCGACAGTTCAGGGTGGCGAAATTGTGGCTTGTGGCCAAAGACTCCATGACTCCTAGGTACGGATCCTAAGGTGTTATGGACCAGAGGCCTTAGTGTGCCGGACGGCGACACTTTTATGCAATGTGCGGGATACTTTCGCGATATAGTTGTGCACGCTATATCGCTCGAACGTTCCCTGTGTACACTCAAACGTCTGCTGGGTTCAGTAGAAGCAGGGGGCACCAACGAGCAGGTACCAACAGACTTGTATACACACCCCCTGTTTTCTTTTAAACATATTGTATATAGAGCACAGACCTTCCGTAAACCGTGGAGATAAGTTGAATGATTCATCGTGAACCTGCCTTTAAAATTCGATCATTAAAGACATTTGAATCCCAAACGGCAGAACTTGAATGAATTCCTCTGATTACCCAGCCAAAATATTTCCATTGGTACAATTGTATAAAGATAGATGGAACTAGTACCTGGAACTATTCAAATAATTATTTTGCAGCTTCGCATATCTGAGCAACACAGAAACTGCAGTTAGTTGTATCAACCATGTTGTTTTGACGAATTTTCGCCGTTTAAGAAAATTTCTACCAAGCAGCAATAAATCAAAAATGCCATTCAAACGGCAATCGCAGCGCAATTATCGCACACCTAGTGCCTATTCATACTCAGCTTATCTATTTATTACACATATCCACATGCGGCTATCCTGTCTAATTTAACATTTTACCATTGACTTTTGTACTCACCTGAAATTCAGCACTTCAGTTTGGTTTGAGCTGATATTTCGGCTATTGTATAATACACCTTGAAAATACCATCGTTCGTCCGCAAGATTTGAAACACAACTCGAGTTTATTAAGCAGAAAGTGTTCACGCTGATTTTCGTTCCCATGACATAAAACAATGAGTTTAAGTGTTACCCATAATTGAAGACGGCACGCATTAAAACGTCGTATTTCAGTGACATTGTTCTATAATGGATTAGTTGTCCTGGATGAACATATATACTGTCATCAGATATAAAAATTCGGCTAATCGAAATGGAGGAATATTTTAGGCAAAACAGTATTAGTTATGGTCGAGCATGAACAATAGAGTATTCCGATATATTGACAGGTCTAAAGATTTCATTGTCTAACATCTGTGATGCTTGGAAAAGGATTTCGGGTAGGCGCGTTTTTCTCAATTCATCATTTAGACCCCTAAAGTCAATATAGAGTGTAATCTCAAAATTGGAGATTATCGTGAATTGCCTTTAAATCATTCGAAAACTTAAACGAACCTGTATTTCCCACAATTGTAATGCAATGAATGTTCCGATTGGTGAGCTGAATGTTGTATTTGACATAAAATAGTGTTACTGTGCTTATCTGGGGTCGGTCCGCAATTGCGTATGCGCGGTTGCGGCCGCACACTCGAGTCAGAAGATTTTCCAGCGCCGCAACGCCGATCTGCTGACTCTAGGTGGAATTTCGGAAACTGGAAAAAACGCGAAAATCGAGAAAAGTGTATAAAAGCCACAACGAGTCCACTTTGGCTGAGAAAGTATGATCCAGCCCGTTTGCTGCTCGAGGTGCAGTCTGTTCTTCCATTTTCGATTAGCCCCATTTTTCATTGGTGAAAACCACCGTGAACATGTTCATCAATCGGACAACTAGTCCAGGCCTGAGAATGATGTCACAGAAATAACACGTTTTAGTGCATTTCTCGCCGTTTCATCGTAATTTCGGTAACGCTTGGTGGTCAACGCTTTGTTTTGAGTGGAAAACTCGGGAATGAAAATCATCGCGAACACTGCCTTCAAGTTAGAAACACATTGACATTTTAAGGCTCGACCGAATCGTCGAGAGTAATGATTGGTCTGCAGTCGATTGACGCAATCTGTCAGGAGGATGTTATACGACGGCAGTCGAGATGAAAAATGAACGGCGATTTTCGGCCGGTGGGATACAGGTACTTCTATCTTGTTTGACGCTTTGAAGGCAGATATCAAGGTTCAAAAAAGTAAATGTGAACTAGGGAATGTGTCCTTAACCATCAGTAGGCTGGTTTTCGAGATTTCAAAAGTGAACATTCAGGTTCTGCTGCGAATCACATTCGTTTCGTCGCATTCTTTCCAAAGGGAGAAATGTTCCTATACTATTCTACGCACGAAACTCTACCCTCGACGTGATTCTCTATTTTCGTTGGGGTGAGTCATTTCCTGAAACTTTGACTGCTACGCTTTTGATTTTGAGAACCAGCTGCTCTAGATCCACCCATCAAATGGCGATGGACGAGCTTGATCGGAAAGTTACTAATTTATATTCCAACAATGCTTACCTTCAATCCTGTAACACTTTCTCATCCGTAAAATTCTAGTGGTTACGACTCCAGACGCTGAAGACGCGACGTATCTCAATTCAACGCAACTGAGCGAGGTGTATAAGCAAACGGACGATGACAACGGTAGCAGCTCTTTTTTAGGTTGCCGATAGTGGGCTGCATGTATGGTCTCCCTGTCAAGTGTAGTCTAGTGAATTGACGAAGCGCGAAAAATTGCTGCTTGACGTTCGCAACACCACCGGTCAGCAAGGTTTCCAACGCGCGCGACGATCTACCTCCGCAACCCCACTCATGTACTAGACTAAATCTGGTAAGGAGACCATAGATGCTCAGGACGATTCCAACTAGTCTTTTTTGTTCTTTTCCAAAAACTTTTTTTTCGAAAAGTTCTAAATCCAGCCTGGTTCGAAAAGTATGTAGGATAATGAAAAAGGAGCTGAGGCCGAAATTGGGGGGAAGCGAGGAAAATTTTGCACACACGCAAAATTTTCCCCACATTTCCGCAGGTGTTCTAACCCATAGAACAGAATTATGTAAAACTCTTTATCAGCTTTAGATTTTAAACAGATTCCACCTTCCCAATCCATGAGGGCGCCCTCGTACATACATCCGAATATTGGATGCAGTGCTGAGGAAAATCATGAAATCGGTTCACTACATATTGGATGTGTGGAAAATCTCGCTTGTTCAAGAACAGTGGTCTGTGATTCAGGTGTGGAAATGGCGGTTTTGGGACCTCGGGAAGAAACTGCGAAAGCATCAAACTACTCGCTGAGTCTAGCGAAAGGAGTGCATAGAGGAAGGGTGAGTGACTTAATTTGAAACTGTATAACTTAACTTCAATAACGGTATCTCACCTGAAGTGAAAACGGATGCAATCGTATGATTTCCGTATTATATTTAGCCTGACGAATGGACCAGGGTGCTGGCCGTGCGGTGTTGGCGGCATCACCGGCCAATGGGGTCACGATCGCGGGTGTCGATCTATGGCCGCAGCCCTGTCCATTCACCAGACTAAATTGATTGCGTGGAATCTATATGTGCATCGCTTTCGCAAAAACTCAGTGGAGTCCTTCAGATGTTATTCATCACGTCTGTATGAGGATAGGAGTTTCCAATAATATTTTATTCCAGATAGCTTTCGATGAGTCGAACTACGTTGGGGAGTATGGTAGCGATGGCGAGAGTTACGGGGACTTCTCCGGCTATTCATGAAAGACTTCTTAAAACAAAATTTGGTTTCTTATTTTGCTAGAGCTTTACAATGGTCGTTCCATAAGATTGGATTTCAAGAATTGTAGTTTTGGGTCAACTGGTAAAAGATCACTGCATCCCATTCCGGGCAACTAAATAATCAGAAAATTGCCGCATTCATTGCTTGGCGATTATGCATCTAAAGACACACTCTAACCTCAGGGGTATTTTCTGATGTTACAGTCCGGTCGCCGTGTATAGCAACTCTGCCAAATCTCATATAAGCGAGAAAAAGCGAGGAAAAAGTCGACATGCTCCCATGAATGATAGGTTACACCCACCGACAAGCTTCCGATCTTAATAGGAAATAGAGGCGCGATTGATTTTATTCAAAATATAAGTTCTCCTAATTGTTTTCGGTCTGGCATTATATTGTGGCCTGCTTCAGAACGATAGCGGGGATCAAAGGCAGCGTTCACGATGATCATCCTCGTTGACTTTCCACAGTGGAATGATAGGCGAGAAGGATCCTGGGCTCCCAGTGTCGAAAGAACGGTAGAAGACGAGCCATGCCCGGCAAAATAACGGCTGCGAACAAGCGTTTTGGTGTAAATACCGCCCGCGACTTTGGGAGAAACGGCGTTTTCGGCGCTCTTTTCCGCCAGCGCCGCTTCGTCATAACTTTCTTCAATGTGGTCCGTTTTGGTTGCTAGGGGCATATATAGAATCAGCATCGAGAGCTCTTCATTTTGAGCTCACACTTGTCTTACCCTGCAAGCAAGGCATATAGGGTTAATAGAACCAATCAGTGTACGAAAACTGAAGCTAGATGTCTAAATAGTGTAAATATTTGACTTCATATCAACCGTACAGATCAAGGACGAGTTATATACAAGTATGTGAGACCAATTTATTGACGTGGCGAAAGTAAAACTTAATGTTTAACATCCGTTTCCTCACCCCTGTAGACACAGACATCGTTTTTCGCTCGAGCTCAAAATGCCCGTGGCTGCAACTGCAGTCAGTGTAGAGTCTTTTAGAGCAGAAACAACATGTCTGAAGGCGTTTCCGCCGAGCGCCACCCTGATGATTTTGTTTTCGAAACGACCCCAGATCACCGACTTCCCGTTCTCGGCCTAAACGGGACCAATCGACCTGAGACTCGGCCTACAACTTTACTTTCTGATCCTCTTTCGAATGAGCGCTGCGACAGCCCAATCCAGGGGCGGCATTAAGAATCGCGGTAGCGCGCGCCAAAACTAGCGCAAACGCGCTATGGGGACGGTATAGCGCAATCTGCAATCAAGAACTATGCAGGCGCGCGCTTGTCTTCGCCCAAACGCGCTTGGCATAGCCCAACCGCGCTTGGCATAGCCTAAACGCGCTTGGCATTGACCAAACGCGCTTGACATAGCCTAACCGCGCCTGGCATAGCCCAAACGCGCTTGGCATAGCCTAAACGCGCTATCATGGAGATCTTAGCGCTGTTTGATATCAAGTACTTGCAAGGCGCGCTACGGGAAGCGCGACAGACCCTCTGAAACCGCGCTACCTCTAGCGCTCTATACGAAGCGCGCTACCAGTGGCGCGCGAACGACTCCACGTAGTTTTCCATTCCAAACATCCTTTCCAATCTTTGAAACGCTTAATACCCTGTCGTTTGTGTGAGAAGGAAGCAATATTCTTCTGTTATGTCCCCTATTCAGGTTTTTCTTTGAATTATTCCGCTTCAGTGGCTCGTTTTGAACAACGATTAAATAACTTGAGAATCCGAAGTGTGAGAATATTAATGAAACGATGGTGGCAATAGAATGTGCCTCACTAGGTCCTGCTCCAGATTTCCTGCTAGTAAAAAAAAACAGTGCGTTGGCAGTTGCAGGTGTGCAACAGTACATAAACAATCCGAGCTCAAAACTCGCTTATGCTTGAAAGATTCAAAAAACAGCTTTCGGGGTGTTCCAAAACAATGTTTTTCGGATTTGGCTTTCTAGAGATTGTTTCGGGTGCTGGTACGGGGCTTTTCTCTGACAAGGGAACTACTTTTAGTCAGCCTGGCTTATATACGTTTCTGACCGTTTTCAGTGTAGAATACGATTTTGGTCTTCGCAGCTGCCTAAAGCCTCTCTGAAAAATGTTATAAGCGTTTTTCGCCAGATTTCCGTACCTATTGTTCCTTTCGAAACAAGCACTGATCTTTTTAGAATCTGTAAGGGACCTCATAATCGTGTTCAGCTCCCAAAACTACCCCCTGAGCGAATTTTGTGTGAAGGCACAATTTCCAAACTTTGCACAGGCTGATACCTTTTGGACTTGTACGGGTTTTCGGTTGGGCGTTTATTTATGCCAATTAGAAAGCTCTTGAAGCGTTTTAAAATTTCCAGATTTGACTTGAAATCTTACGAGGTGGGTTATTTGGGCCGCTGATCACCAATCCGAGTTTCGTTTATCGATTTTTGACAGATTACGGTAGATTACGGTGGGTATACGATAGTTCAGTCAGAGTCTCAGATTTTACTCAAAATTTTTGAGCGGGGGTTATTTGGGGTGATGAATACGAATTCAATGACCATTTGTCGACCTTGGAATAATTGAGGTCGGCTTTGCCCCCAAATGGCATGATACCCACCATAACCTACAGTAAACCTCAGAATCGCGACAAACGGACTCGAGATTCGTGTTCAACACCCAAGATTACCCCTACATACAAGTTCTGAACCGAATCCGAGTTTTTTCCAAAACACTCTTACCTTTTCATGGGGGGTAAAGCCCCTAAATTGCCGCCGGACTTTAAAAACCGCGTATATTTTTTTAATGTGTGTTTGAGCAGCTGCGAAGACCATAATTGGACTCTACGCTAGGAACTGTTCTAGAAAATATAGTTGTAAAATTTCGAAAAAAATGTCGAACGACGAAAATTACGAAAATCGTAATTTTTTCGTTCGAAAGGTCTTCGAACGAACGAAAAATGAAAAAAATTTCGTTCGAAAAAATTTCAAGCGGACGAATTTCGAGCGAACGAATTTCGAAAAAAAATCGAATCTTCGGAGGTCGTACGAACGAAATTCGAAACTAATCGAAATCTCGATTTTATTTTCGAAATTTCGTATTTTTTCGGAATTCGTCGAAAATTTCGAACTTTTTTCGAAATTTGTCTGGAATTTCGAAATTTTTTTCGAAAACTGTTCGAAAGTATTCCGAACGAACGAATTTCGAAAAAATTTCGAAAAATCGGATTTCGAACAAACGAAAATTGAAAATTTTTCGAACGAATGGAATCTGAAAAAATTTCGTTCGACGAATTTTCGAACGAACGAAAACTAACGAAAAAAATTTCGAAAAAACCTTTCGAAAATTTTTCGAAATTTTCGTTTGTGTACAACTATACTAGAAAAGCACATTTTAAACGGAATGGCCGGGCTGACTAAAAGTAGTTCCCTTGTGAGGAAAATATTGCTAGCCAAACACGACTTCTAGCGATACTACGATAATATTGCCTCAAACCTCTTTAAAGGAGTTTTCGAGCTACTCAACACGAATCAGTTCGTTTATCGTTTTTTCTTGGCTCATCGGTGGGTATACGAAAGCTTGGTCGAAGTTTCAGATTGGGCTCGAAAATTCCTTGTAGAAGTGGGACGCCAGACACACTCGAGGATAACTTGTCAATGCTCGAAATACTAAGATAGGTGCTCAATTTAGTGGGCATTATGCCTACCGCAACTTACAGTAACCCCAGACTAGCAACAGAAGGATCCCCGATTCGTGATCAGCGCCCGAGATTACCCCAATTGGAACTTTTGAGCCGAATTCAGAAAAGTTTTTTGAACATCTCGAAAATTCTCTGATGAAATTCGAAAATACTTCGGGAAAAAGATTTACACGTGAGTGAAGCTATAAACACGCCCTTTTTAGAATCCCCCGAGGCACTAAGAAAATTATGAGCAGGGACTATTCCTACAACACTTTAAAGATGATTATGCAGAAATTTCAAGAAAGTTATAAGCAAGGAATAGTTCGCAAAGGTGGTGCTAATCCTTTTTTGGTCGCCGTATTCGTGGTTGATTGAACGCGTATTCGTGAACAATTAAAAAACAGTCTTCCTTGAGAATTTTGTTGATAACAACACAGTTTAAATGTAGGCAAACGTTTCGTATGGCACAAGGCTGATCAATGCACCAAGGAAAACGCGCGCTTGGCATTGGCGCGGGCTAGCCTTCCGGTTCATGATAGTACGCAAGCAGGCGCGCGCTATGGGCCTCTTGTAGCGCCAGCACAACCGCAATAGTTTTGGCGCGCGCTACCGGGTGCCTTAATGCCGCCCCAGGTAAGGAGATTTTTCACCACTTTCACACGTGCTTCCAACGAGACCACCGACGTCCTGTTCTTGGTTCAAACGGGACCAATTTTTCTAGGACCCGGCCTACAACGACTTTCTTATCCTCTTTCGAATAAGCACTGCGACATCCCAACCCGGAAAACTTGATTTTTACCTCTTTGGGATGTGCTAAAGCAACGTTTTCTCGCCGGTTCGACGCCCCGGCAGACACAATCATAGTCCTTCTTTCGGACTCAAAATGCCTTCGATCACACTTGCGCTGAGTCTAGACTTCTGTAAAACAAAAATAACGTCTGGAGGCTATTCCGCCTAGCTGCGCCCCGGTAATTATGGCTGAAAACGACCCCAAATCCTTTCAACTTGAACGGGCTCCTGGCAACGCCTTGTCCATTTCTCCGAATAAAACGGGCCTCATCCAAAACTTGATTTTTTCGACTTTGGAACCCGGCACTGCTGAGCGGTGCGGTCCAACAGGTGGTATCGAGATCAAGAATTTCAAGTTTCTCTTGGCACTGTTTTCAACTGATCTTTTGTTTCCTAAGCACACGTTTAGGTCAATCTTGAGCGTGATGCCAATCTGAAATTGTTCTGATTATCCGATCTTGACGACTTTTCGTGGCTACGGCCTTTTGTTTTCGGGCCATAGTATTTCGTTATGGCCTGCAGGAAACTTTTCTTTTGCAACAAGCTTCTTAAAATACATATCTTGGAAACTTGCTCGGATCTGGAGCGTTTCACGCAAATCAAGAGTCAAAGTTCTATTGTAAGACGCTGCCGTATTCGTTTCTCGATTATTATCAACTCCATATCAAGCTTCGATTTTCCGAGATCACTTCATGGCCCGGCCAAGGCACTGAGACAATGCTACGTCAGGAGAACGAGCGCTCTCGCTCCCAAACGGCACTGTACGGACTCTTATCAACTCCCCTCATCGTGGGTTTCAATTATCATCCTCAGCACGACTTGGCGGCCCTTCTCGTCTCGCGGTAGAGACAGGGTAGAGATGCAGGGCGCAGAGAAGAATAGGAACACACCGAGCAAGCCAGCATGTCGCCCTCATTTATCGATTCGTCATAGCGAGTAGAGTGTTGCCCGAATATTCTTTTACTCGAATAGTATTCGAAAGAGTAGTGGATTATTCGGGTTATTCGAATAATCGACTATTCAAAGAAGTGAAATATTCGGTTAGTTCGAATATTCAAAGAAGTGAAATATTCGTTTATTTGAATATTCAGCTTTGAAAAATTTGAATATTCGACAAGATCGCACTCCATTTTGCCCTGATTTTACATTTCAAACATCTTAGCGTAGTGACTACTAATTTCTCACAATTCTTCAGTACCTCATAGATATAAAGTTACTGTGCTTATCTGGGTTAAATTCCGGTCCGCAATCGGGTCTCGACACGCTTTGCGGCCGCACGCGCTCGAGTCAATCGAGTTTCCAGCTACAAAGCCGACACGATATGGTTTTTTTATACAGTTTTCTTCAATTTTGTTTAGTTTCCAGTTCCTAAAACCCACCTAGAGTCAACAGATCCGCAGCTGTGGCGCTGGAAACTCTTCCGACTCGAAAGCGCGCTGCCGCAAAGCGTGTCGAGACGCAATTGCTGACCGGAATTTGACCCAGATAAGCACAGTATAGCAAGTATTTACAATATATTAAATCGCTCGTAGGATTTTATCAAAACGCTAGAAATGCCCATTTCACCTTTAGTTATAGAGAAAATTTTAAATCTCGAGCGGCTCATAAGTATAGCAACACTTGAGCAACATGGAAATTTCTCACGATGATGGCCAGAATGAGCTATTTTCATGTGTATTTTCATGGAACTTGTTCGAGGTGATGCTGTTTGTCTACTTTCCCGGTGAACTTCACCTTGATTCTGACGCAAAAGCCCAAGTTCTCTCCTTCCATAATGCTGAACGTAGAAATCGATGGTTTCCAGCCACTTAGGACGACCAGCTGGATGTAGTCTCATGTTCGTGCCAGATCCTGGGCCACTCAACGTCTGTTGTCGCCCAGACGTCTGATGGAACTGGGAAGCGAGATATTACACGGCGAGTTCCCAGTGACATGGTGTCGGTCTCAACGACTAACTACGATATGTCGCTGAGTTTTTCAGACAATTGTTCCTTTTTCGAATTTTTTCGAATTTTCGATTTTTTCGAATTCGAACTGAGATTCTGGAGTAGGGCACGGCTAAGCAGCACTAGGAAGTTCGCCATCGCATAAATCGCGCAAAAACTCAACTGAACTCAACTAAGCTAAACCAAACTAGACCGAAGCAGACCACAAATTTGGAGGCAATTGTGGTGTTCGCGGCTATTTCACGGCGAGCATTTGTTGGCGACTATTTCGCAGCCAGCTATGTTAGCGGCTATTTCGCGACTATTACTCGGGAAAAAGGCATTTGTGTCTGTTTCGCGGCTATTTCTCGGCAAAAACTCAGAATACACGCTCGTAAACGTGGTTGAGATAACCACGAATGGTATGGCTCAGGAACACAACGCCTACGCTTTTGCCGCTTCAAAATGACCCACAATGACGCTACACGGTGAGAAGTTGGCCCCGCCCCATATCTGCCCACCCTTGTATTTGCGTCCTCCAAAAAAGGGTGCTGGGCCATTCCCACCATCGGAGACGCTTGTGGGTGGTACTATGAGTACAAGTGAGCCATACACATCGACGATGGTGGGAATGGCCAAACACTCCTGTTTGGGGAGGACGCGAATGACCAGGGGCAGGCTGATACGGGTGCGGGGCCGACTCCTCAGTCGTGGCGTCACTTTGGTCGTTTTTGGGTCTCAGAATGCGTAGGCGTTGTGTTCTGAGCCATGCCATTCAACTTTCGTCGATTGGTACCTCCAACCACGTTTACGAGCGTCTATGCTGAATTTAAGTGACAAGAGTGCAGCCGGTTCAATTACCCAAGTATGCGGTACATTGGCCCCGCCCAGCATCTGGAAGCCCTGCCCATCCGGTGGCGGCCTCCAGTGGAGGTTGGGCGACCCAGCCGCGACGAGTGGTGTACCGACCACGCTGCGTGTCGGTGTGCCGACAGCGATGCGTGTAGGTGTGCTGACCGCGATGCGTGTCGATGCGCCAACCGCGACGTGGGTCGGTGCAAAGTAGTCCCTAAGCCACATAAAATTCTTGCAGGATGTGAACCGCTGCCAAATAGGCCGCTAAACGCGACAGGTCAAAATTTCAACAGCCCGACAACAGGCGGACGTCGCTGGAGCAACGGGCGGTTGTCCGAGGCTTACAATGCGAGCGATTTGGGTTGTCAAGAGGGTGCGGTTTATGAAATAACCTTCTCAACCTGCTGTCGATGCCCCGGTTTGCCCGAGAGGATTGGATGGGATAGTACGCAACAGTATTGCCCAAATACTCGTTTATTCAAATAATATTCGAATAATTCGAATATTCAAAGAAGTGAATTATTCGGGTTATTCGAAGAATCGAATATTCAAAGAAGTCCTTGTGAATCCAAAATTCAATGCCAAATTGGGCCGCACGACTCAACCTACGCCGCTTTTTCTCCCCAAACCTCGCTATGACGAATCGATAAATGAGGCGACATGCTGGCTTGCTCTCGGTGTGTTCCTCTTCTTCTCTGCGCCCTGCATCTCTACCCTGTCTCTACCGCGAGACGAGAAGGGCCGCCAAGTCGTACTGAGGATGATAATTGGAACTCCACGAGGGGCTTTGATAAGAGACCGTACAGTGCCGTTTGGGAGCGAGAGCGCTCGTTCTCTCGAGGTCGCACTGTCTCAGTGCCTTGGCCGGCCATAGCGGATCTCGGAAAATCGAAACTTGATATGGGGTTGATAATAATCCAGAAACGAATACGGCAGCGTCTTACAATAGAACTTTGACTCTTGATTTGCGCGGAACGCTCAGATCCGAGCAAGTTTCCAAGATATGTATTTTAAGAAGCATTGTTGCAAAAGAAAAAGTTTCCTGCTGGTCATACCGAAATACTATGGCCCGAAAAAAGGCCGTAGACACGAAAAAAGTCGTCGAGATCGGATAATCAGAACAATTTCAGATTGGCATCACGCTCAAGATTGACCTAAACGTGTGCTTAGAAGCAAAAAATCAGTTGAAAACAAGGCCAAGAGAAACTTGAGATTTTGATCTCGATACCACCTGTTGGACCGCACCACTCAGCAGTGCCGGGTTCCAAAGCCGAAAAAATCAAGTTTTGAATGAGGTCCGTTTCAGTCGAGAAATGGATAAGGCGTTGCCAGGTACGGGTTGAAAGGATTTGGGGTCGTTTTCATTCAAAATCACCGGGGTGCCGCTAGGCGGGAATAGCCTCCAGACGTGTTATTTTTGTTTTAAAGGCAGTGTTCACGATAAAAAATGTGTTCCAGTTTCCACTAGGAATGGGTAGTGGAGAGGCACACTGCAACGTTGACCTCAAAAGAACGCATGAAAACGAGCCAGGAAAAGCTCCAAAAGAGGTCGAAGTTGCCACTTCGAGCGCAAGGCAAACCCCGAAAGCGCAACGCACGCCGACCGACGTGAACAAATGATTGCTCGAGATCTTGAAATGAGCGATGATTTCCAATCATTAGCCCCGTTCTTCCCTTCATTCTCAACTTCTCATTCCTAACTCAGGTCAGCTCGCATACATCGGCTGCAAAAAATGGAAGTTACAAGCCTCGGACAACTCGTCCACCATGCTTCCTTAGCTCAATGTTGGAGGGACCATGACTCCGTTCCCAGAAGGTCTTGTACGAATTCCGAGACATCATTGGAATCAGCATGGGGCCCATTTCATGATGGAAAAATAGGAAAACGATTTCTATCGTGAACACTGCCTTTAAAGAAGTCTAGACTCAGCGCCAGTGTGATCGCAGGCATTTTGAGTGCGAGGAAAGGACGATGACTGTGTCTGGCGTCGAACCGGCGAAAAAACGCGGTTTTACCACATCCCAAAGAGGTAAAAAATCAAGTGACCCGGATTGGACTGTCGCAGCACATATTTTAAAGGAGATCAGAAAGTAAAGTTGTAAGCCGAGTCTCAGGTCGATTGGTCCCTTTTAAGCCGAGAACGGGACGTCGGTGATCTGGGGTCGTTTTTTGAAAACAAAATCATCGGGGTGGCGCTCGGCGGAAAATGCCTTGAGACATGTTTTTCTGCTCTGAAAGAGTCTGCACTGACTGCTGTAGCAACCACGGGCATTTTGAGCTCGAGCGAAGAACGATGACTGTGTCTGCAGGGGTGAGGAAACGGATGTTAAACATTAGCTTTCACTTTTGCCACGTCAATAAATCTCACATACTTGTATATAACTCGTCCTTGATCTGTACGGTTGATATGAAGTCAAATATTTACACTATTTAGACATCTAGCTTCAGTTTTCGTACACTCGATTGGTTCTGTTAGCCCTATATGCCTTGCTTGCATGGTGAGACATGTGTGAGCTCAAAATGAAGAGCTCTCCCTGCTGGTTCTAAATATGCCCCTAGCAACCGAAACGGACCACTTTATCGAAGTTATGACGAAGCGGCGCTTTTCGGCGGAAAAAAGCGCCGAAAACGCCGTTTTTCCCAAAGTCGCGGGCGGTATTGTACCAGAACCGCCCCGTGCTCCAGATCAGCCCCTCGAAATGAACAAATGAAGACTCAGATTACAGGAATGATCAAGTGAAGGAAGTGCTAATAAGTGAGCTGATTCATTGCACTGATAGGTATCATCCGTCTAGCGGTCAATTCCTCCACGCTCAAAAATCAACGTAAACAAGGGAGAGCCTGTTTTGGCCCAAAAACACGTCTTTTGTGTTCTTTTTAAGCATGCCTTGCTATATAGGGCGCCAGACCTTCCGTAAACCGTGGAGATATCGGAAGTGCAATTTTTCGTGAACACCTTTAACGAGAAAAAACAGGCTTGAGACACCTTGTCAGCGAACTTCTCGCCGTTCAAATTCAAAATCTTTGAGGGGCCATAACTTGCTTGACATAAATTTTTTTCCTTAACGATTTTACTTGTAATAATAAATAATACAATAATAAATAGCTATAATAAATAATAAATGAATAAATGAATAAATAAATAAATAAATAAATAAATAAATAAATAAATAAATAAATAAATAAATAAATAAATAAATAAATAAATAAATAAATGAAGAAACTCCGTTCGTAGTGAGCACTGCGCGATTCTGGAGGCACCATTGTGATCACAGTGTAATTTTCTCCAAGATAAGAAGAAAAACGAAAAATCGATTCTGATGTTGCACTCTAGCTCCAGTGACACGAGTGACCCACTCTCATCGAGGGGCTCTATTGCAGCAGTATACGCTGCAAAATTTTTATCGCGGGATCACGTGCTGTAAAATTTTGGCAAGAGATCGTGCTGCAAGTTAGCCCAGAGCTATCGTAGCCGCACACCGACACGCGACTAGGCCGGAACACGGATATGCGACTCGGCCAGCTCGCTGAACACCATCTGGGGCCGCCAGCGGCGGAGCGGTCCACGTACCGCAGATTTAGATAGTTGAACCGGCCGCGCCGTAGACATCTCAGTCTCTTCTCAAGAGTGATACGTATGCTTTCCCTTCTTGGAAAACCGTTTTGTCCTCGAGTTGAATTTGTATAATTGGCGCAATGATGGTCTTATTTGATGAGGTTCCCTCTATAGAACGTCGTAATTCATATCATTCAAGGCGCGAGCTGCGCGCGCAACGCCTGGGCCTCCGTCTGCCCTCTGCTCTCTCACTGTATCTAACTTCCGCTCCGCACCAGCGCGCGTAGCAACCATGTGAATTCCGCCGTTTTATAGCCTGTACGTGCTGCAGAATTTACCGCCAGTGCTAGCATGTTCATGCATGTCAGTTGCTGACGTGTGGGTGATTGTAGTAGCTATCACTAATCACAATTTAGTTTCATTGTTCTTTAAATCCACCTGGTAGCCGGTCTTCCCATCGAGCCCCTGATAACGTCGAGGGGCAAGATCAGGTTAGTTCTTGCTTATGACTAAAACTGCTTGCGGATGCGGCGCGATTTTCACTGGGCGCCGTTACTTTGAGCTTTTGTAAGATCAGTGCAGAAAAAATGGCCTTTTCGAGAAATTTAAGTGCAGTTCTCACAGGATAGGGCTCAGATTGTTCATTTTATACAGCAAACGCCGCTCAACTCGGAACCCCCGCCATTACTCTCAACATTTTAGGCCATACGTGCCACCTCTTGGGTTGCGGGGGGGGGGGGGGAGAAAGGTTCTCTTGCTTCTCATGTATGTTATGTCACATTATTCCCTTTCTCTCCCGTCGAGACGATCCAAACCATCGAGAAGAGGAGAAGACTCTCAGACAGTAGCGACTCCGAATGAGCAAATCCGACACTGCTCACTAGTTGTTTTGTTATTGTGTTTTAAAGGCAGTGTTCACGATAAATCTCGTTCTCGAGGTATCGGTGTGAAACACTAAGATGGCAGGTGCTGTAGAGGATAGGATCGAAAAAAGCAACGAAAACAGGCCAGAAATAAATGAAAACGGCTTTGAAAGCTCTCCCGGTGCGCCTTCCTATCCCGCCCCCCCCAATCGGACGAGCTTGTGGCGCCGCACACGTTTCGATGGCAAATTGCCAAGCAACTCTGCCGCAGTCAGCATTATCGATTCGCGCAGATTTCGCGATTAGCGCGCGCTTGCCGAAATCAGCAGGGCCCATGATTCTCGTCTACGCCCTGAATTTAGAAACCGTTATTTTGACTTATTCTGAACGTTTTTCTTCCCTGTTTCTTCACTATTAGTTACCTCACGACAAAAAAATCCCATTTTTGGGTCGAACTCGAGTGTGATATTCATCGTGAACACTGCCTTTAAAGACAGTAGTCGCTATGAAATATGCTAATCTTCTTTGTCTCTAAACCCTTTTCTGCTTTTCTGAGTTCAGAGTAGTGGGACCTATGAGAAAAATCAACGAAAAACCGCTGTTCCGGGCCCAGTTTTAAGCCTGAACTCTTTTGCCTTTTGATAGTGGACGAGCCCATTCCACATCATCGGCATCGATGAACTGTAACTCTGCCAATTCGAGACTTGATGCTTCGTGGAAAGCGGCCTTTATCACACTCTGTCATCATTAGGCATCAAGTTCACCTTTAGCGCCATCATCGAGGGTTATCCGCGCAAAGGGTGAATTTGCTGAGCGGTTCGATATCAGTCAACGCAAAGCGTGAAAATACCGCCAGCGCTAACATGTTAATGCATATCAGTTGTTGAGCGGCTGGATATCAATCAGGGCAGAGTGAAAATACCGCCAGCGCTAACATGTTAATGCATATCAGTTGTTGAGCGGCTGGATATCAATCAGGGCAAAGAGTGAAAATACCGCCAGCGCTAACATGTTAATGCATATCAGTTGTTGAGCCGCTGGATATCACTCAGCGCAAAGGGTGAAATTACCGCCAGTGCTGCCTTCTCAGAAATTTTCTAAACAATTGAAAACATCTCGGTAAAAACATGATAAAACGATTGATAACGTCTCAATGTGTTTCCCACGAGCACAGCCGATATAAGGCCCCGGTCATAGTTGGATGAGGCGACGTCTCCAGCCCGGTCGATACACACAGAATGCATTGGAAATGGGATGCAAAAATCACTCGTTGTATCCCACACCCCCCCAACACCCACCCGGTCGATACGTATGAACAACATGGTGAGGTGAAGCTGAGAACATCACTCGCTGTATCCCCTCCGCACCCCCCAACACCCCCCGGTCGATACGTATGTTTAAAATGATGGAGTGAAGTTGAGAAAATTGTGGTGAGCGCGAAGCGCTCACTCTGGAATTAACTTTGATTCGCCATCGCGCAACCCCTGATCTCAGCATCAGGGTCCACAGTGAACAATGTAGGAAGACCGTTCTTTTTCCACTGATACACTTTAGAAAGGTGAATGACTGTTCAAAAAATGGTCCGGAATGGTAACCTGAGATTCGAGAAAAGTGTCAAAACCACGTCATTTTGGTCAGAAAAAATGTTCATCTCCTTTCTTTTTCAGTTGGCGTTCACGATCTTGTTGGAACACTTATCGTTGAGCTAGAGAGCTCATTTTTGGCCAGGGAGCTGGTTTTGTTTGCACCTAGCTCCTGTCAAAATTTGAAGTTGGTTGCTCAATTTTTGCGGAACCTCGAAATTGAGGGTCAAGAAAGACAAAAACACGTAAACATGTTATTATAAACCATCGGACGTTTACTTATTCGTAAAAATGAACTAGTGAAATGAACACCGTTACTGATAGGCTTTTGCTCAGGATTTGACGGGGCAACGCTTCAATCAATACGGAAGGATCTCGGAAGTACTTTTTGGAACGCCGCACGGTGTGACTCAGAAGTGCGCCACAGAATGCCGTAGATAGTGTGCTGGACCCCAGCAGGAGTGCGAAAGACGCCGTAGAAAGTGTGGGACCTAAATGGGTGTGGGCAGAACGCCGTAGAAAGTGTGCGGGACCCGAGTGGAGTGCGCCGGACGCCGTAGAAAGTGTGCAAGCCCCAAATGGGTGTGCGCAGAACGCCGTAGAAAGTGTGCGGGCCCCGGGGGGGGGTGCGCCGAACGCCGTAGAAAGTGTGCATAACCCAAATGGGTGTGCGCAAAACGCCGTAGAAAGTGTGCGGGACCCAAATGGATGTGCGCCGGACGCCGTAGAAAGTGTGCGGGACCCAAATGGGTGTGCGCAGAACGCCCTAGAAAGTGTGTGGAACCCAAATGAGAGTGCGCCGGACGCCGTATAAAGTGTGCGGGACCCAAATGGGTGTGCGCAGAACGCCGTAGTAAGTGTGTGGGACCCAAATGAGAGAGCGTCGGACGCCGTAGAAAGTGTGCGGGACCCAAGTGGGAAGGCGCCGGACCCCGTAGGAAGTGTGCGGGACTCAAGTGGGAGTGCGCCGGACGCCGTAGAAAGTGTGCGGGACCCAAATGAGAGTGCGCCACACGCCGTAGAAAGCGTGCGGGACCCAAGTGAAAGTGCGCAAGACGCCGTAGAAAGTGTGCGGGACCCAAATGAGAGTGCGCCACACGCCGCAGAAAGCGGGAGGGACCCAAGCGGGAGTGCGCCGGACGCCGTAGAAAGTGTGCAGGACCCAAATGGGTGTGCAGAACGTCGTAGAAAGTGTGTGGGACCCAAATGGTGTGCGCCGGTCGCCGGAGAAGGTGTGCGGGACCCAAATGGGTGTGCGCAGAACGCCGTAGAAAGTGTGTGGGACTCAAATGGGTTTGCGCAGAACGCCGTAGAAAGTGTGCGGGACCCAAATAGAAGCACGCCCATGCTGATCATTTTTTCCGCAGGGCTACCAACGGTCTTGAGCAAAACATGATAACGAACGATAACACACGCTCATAACATGCGGGGTATAAAAAGGGCAGAGGAGCGGTATGCCGTTCATTCACACACCGTTTTCAGAAGCCGCCGGCAAGTGGCTGAGCAGGTCGGTGTGCAAACACGTTTGTTGGCTATCACGATGTGCTCATATCCAAGCTGACACTCAGAAAATTTTTGAAGGTGGGTTACGGTAGCCGTGCGGAAAAATGATCGGCATGAGCGTGCTTGTGACCCAAATGGGTGTACGCAGAACGCCGTAGAAAGTGTGCAGGACATCAGTGGGGTGCAAGGTGTAACAGAATGTGCGCAGGACATTAGTGGGAGCGTGCAGGACTATAGTGGGTGTGCAGCACCTCAGAGAAAGTGTGTATGACATCAGTGGAAGGGTGCAGGACATTAGTGGGGTGTGCAGGACTATGGTGGGAGTGTGCAGCACCTCAGAGAAAGTGTGTATGACATCAGTGGAAGGGTGCAGGACATTAGTGGGGTGTGTGCAGCATCTCATAGAAAGGGGGCAGGACATCAGTGGGTTTACTTTCATCTAACACCACCAGGCATAAATCATGTTGGAAAGGAAACCTTTAGGAAATATAAATGAAATTCCTGAAAGTTTAGGTTCTGGCAAAGTAAAAGATTTGGCATGGCCATAGAAATATACTCAGTTAAAGGGAAAATAAAGAAAAATGAAAAAGATTTTGAAATATTCCTGAGAACGATTTGGCGTAGAATAATTTGATTTTTGGGAAATGTAGTGAAATAGTTGAAAGTGTGATTTGGCAGTCGAGTTTGAACCAACTATTGATAAGAGTTGTGCAAAGCGAGAGATTGACTTGTCTGTGCTTATCCGTAGAACATATCAAAGCGAAAGCACGCGTGTTGATTTTACTTCTCCTAATAGGTGAACACCGCCGCATTACACCTCACGAAAAAGTTTTGTTGCTTCCCATTTCACGCGTGATTTCGCTTTGATATGTTCTACGGATAAGCACAGACAAGGCGATCTCTCGTTTTGCACAACTCTTATCAATAGTTGGTTCAAACTCCACTGCCAAATCACACTTTCAACTATTTCACTACATTTCCAAAAATCAAATTATTCTACGCCAAATCGTTCTCAGGAATATTTCAAAATCTTTTTCATTTTTCTTTATTTTCCCTTTTTAACTGAGTATATTTCTATGGCCATGCCAAATCTTTACTTTTGCCAGGAACCTAAACTTTCAGGAATCACTCAGTGTATCCGGCGCGGTCGATATCCAAGCAATACGTGGATGACGGCGGATGAGAAAATCACCGGGTGGGCGGGCCTATGATAAAACATTGTGTATCACTAGAAAGCTAACCTTACTGCTACCTCCGTTACTTCACCATACTCTCCTTCACTATTTCTCTGAACAGGTGCAATCCTGTTGGCCACGTAATCATCTTCATGGGCGGCATGCATGAACGCAACGAACGGTGTAGGGAGCCGCTCCGCGTGCCATGCGCGTAGCGTCGAGCAACGGGGCGGCCCCGAATTTCGTGGCGTGTGTTGATGTGCCTGATTTTCGGGGCCGCCCCGTTGCTCGACGCTGCGCGCATGGCTCGCGGAGCGGCTCCCTGACGGGTGTTTCCAAATAGACACCCCTGCAGAAACGTACAACCGTCAACTAGGAAGCACTGTCTGCAGGCAACAACGAAATGCGCCATTCACGCGCAAAATTTTTTTATTGAGGCCGAGTGATGATCGCCGGTTTTTCTCATTTTTGTGTGCTTTCCTCGTTTTTCCTGCTTTCTCTTCTATTGTTTTTGTTTCTTCTGCTTGGTTATGAAGGATAGTGGCGTTTTTAGGAGGTTTCAGTGTTGATTAGGGTGACAAAATCCTCATTCGATGCCAGGGAATAATCGAAATATCA
This sequence comes from Aplectana chamaeleonis, assembly GCA_029168955.1. Taxonomy (NCBI): domain Eukaryota; kingdom Metazoa; phylum Nematoda; class Chromadorea; order Rhabditida; family Cosmocercidae; genus Aplectana; species Aplectana chamaeleonis. The sequence goes on along the minus strand of JAPDOI010000139.1, from coordinate 288,285 downwards.
TTTATGATAATTTTTCATGGAATCACTATTTCTTACTCTTATCGTTTACACCAAGCAGAAGATACAAGACTATAGAAGAGTGGAAGAAACGGCGAAACATCAAAGATATGACATCGATCATGCCTTGAAGGCTGGAAGAATAGAGAAGCTGGAGGGACGTTTTTTATTCAGTGTTTGTAACGGTTATTAAGTACAAAGGTGCACTGTCCAATCTGGATTTCTCCTGATTTGCACCTCCCGGAATCGCTAGGGTAAAAATTAGCCCACACCCGGGGTTTTCCTCCCCTAAAGGACGGTGCAGCCGAAGGCTGCACCGTCCAATCTGGATTTCTCCTGATTTGCACCTCCCCGAATCGCTAGGGTAAAAATTAGCCCACACCCGGGGTTTCCCTCCCCTAAAGGACGGTGCAGCCGAAGGCTGCACTGTCCAATCTAGATTTCTCCTGATTCGCACCTCCCGAATCGCTAAGGTAAAAAATTAGCCCACACCCGGGGTTTTCCTCCCCTAAAGGACGGTGCAGCCGAAGGCTGCACCGTCCAATCTGGATTTCTCCTGATTCGCACCTCCCGGAATCGCTAGGGTAAAAAATTAGCCCACACTCGGGGTTTTCCTCCCCTGAAGGATGGTGCAGCCGAAGGCTGCACCGTCCAATCTAGATTTCTCCTGATTCGCACCTCCCGAATCGCTAGGGTAAAAAATTAGCCCACACCGGGGGCGGCATGCATGAACGCAGCGAACGGTGCCAGGGAGCCGCTCCGCGTGCCATGCGCGCAGCGTCGAACAACGGGGCGGCCCCTAATTTCGTGGCGTGTATTAATGTGCCTGATTTTCGGGGCCGCCCCGTTGCTCGACGCTGCGCGCATGGCACGCGGAGCGGCTCCCTGACACCGTTTGCTGCGCTCATGCATGCCGCCCCCGGGGTTTTCCTCCCCTGCCGGACGGTGCAGCCGAAGGCTGCACCGTCCAATGTGGATTTCTCCTGATTCGCCGTCCAATTCGGGTTTCTACGATCGGCCCTCATTGAAGATTGGTACTTGAATATATAAGACATTTCACCCTAATATTCTCAAGGTCTGAAAAATGGATTACGTTAAGCTCTGCGCCTCAGATTTTTGTACTGAACGCTTCAGGATAAAAAAAAGTCAATTTGCTGACTACAAGGTTAGATGTGTCATAATCTGAGCATTTCCTCCCTAAAACGTTGACACAAGAGTAATTCATAATGATCCGTTGTGAACAAAACTTCTGCGCTAGAAATCGCGAGAACAATTACCTACCTATCCAGTGACTTCGTATTTTGAAAAATGCGCGTATGGTATGGTGCACGTGGGCCGTAGCTGCGAACACATCGGACTTGACGGTTGTACATTTCTGCAGGGGTGTCCAGCTGCCGACAGCCCTCCCTGACACCGTTCGCTGCGTTCATGCATGTCGCCCCATATCTAGTTGGATGCACCGAGTGATTTTCTCAACCTCACTCCATCATTTTAAACATACGTATCGACCAGGTGGGTGTTGGGAGGTGTTGGGGGGTGCGGGGGGTGTTGGGGGGTGCGGGGGGGATACAGATGCAAATAGCACCAACTCTGACCGGGGCCTAAAGGCCGCCTCATCTCACTCGAGTCTTCATTCGGCATTCTGATGCCGGCCCTGGCAGGTGACTTCGGGTCACTCTGCGGAGGCCAGCATAATTTTGGCTGCTGGGAGGATACGGCGGGTATCCTCACGGCGGGGGGGGGCGAGTTACGCCGGGGTCCGCAGAGGATGGCTCCTCAACGCAGCCCTCGGTGAAGATTACGCCCATTTTGCGGACAAGGCAGGGCTTTCTGTGCTGTGGACCTTCAAATTCGTGAGATTTTCGAGGTGAACTCACCCATTTTTAGAGGTAAATTCACCTAAATTTCGCCGTATGTTGAACCCTTTGTCGCTGCAAGTTCACCCAATTTTCACGGTATATTCACCCCATTCTCACCTATCCTAGCGGCAAATTCACCCATGCAGTGAATTTAACGCGGCAAATTAAGACTTCATGCCGACTTGTACATGAGCACCAAGTCTTTTTTGTGGAGGCATCAAGTCTCGAATTAGCAGAGAATATCAAGAAAATCAGCTGGCTTGAATTTAAATTTCAATTAATGAACATTGACTATCTAGTCAAAAACATTGACTGAAGTGCTTAATTTAATTGTTCAACTGTCCTCTGCTTGTTCCTCTGATTGTCAACGATTTTTGACTGCTCATCATGAGACTGCGACCTTTTTGGGCGGCGCTGTGCACGTGTGCACGAACTGACACCTTTGGGCTCTAGAAACTCTAACTCTATCCCGTCTTTCACCGCGCTACCTTCATAGATTTTCAGCTGCTTTCGATCTAAGCTGATTTTTGTAGTTTTTCTCGATAACGTTTTTCATCGTGACCACTGCCTTTAAAATATATTAGGGTCTTCTCGGATCAAAATGTTGTGGATTTTTTTGCTGATACATGAAGATTGTTGCGGGTTAAATAAATAAATAACTTCGTTTTCACTAGCTGTGCCTAGCGAAAAGTTCGCCAGCTATTCGCGGTCTAATCGAGTTATACTAAACACAATTTCAAGGTAAGAGGGTAGTTCATAGCTTATTCGCTTCATATTCGTGTAATTTTCGGGGTAAATTCACCTGTTTTTCGAGGCAAACTTTTCGCATTTTCGCGGTAATATGGACGTCTTCTCGTGCAATTTCACCCAATTTTCATTGAATTTTCGCCCCATTCTCTCGTACCGTAGTGGCGAATTTACCCCTACAGTGAATTTAGTGCGGGAGATTAAGACTTCATGCCGATTTCTACTTAGGCATCGAGTCTTTTTCGCTGACGTGTCAAGTCTCGAATTGGAAGTATAAACTGTCTTTCACAAGAATTGACACGTTTTTCGCCCTGTTGTGTGTGTACTGTGAGCCATTTTACTGGCGATCAGGTCTCACACAAGCCTACGAATAAGAGAAGAAGAAGAAAGTCGTCGAGCGGACGTCCACTGGAAGAAGGAGAGAAACGTTGGAAAATCTTCTGGACGTGAGTAAGACGACGGTGGAGAGAGTGACCACTGGGCCAGTCAGGACGGGCGACTGGATGTGAAGCGGGGTCGGACGCCTGTGGCCGTATTCATGAAACCGCGGGCGCAGAAAAGGGCGTTACCCTCTCGTGCCCGACGTATGGCAACCACTTTTGTGCCTCCCCTGTCGAGATTTCAATTGTGGCTGCCCCTTCTTCGCCACCTGTGACAGCAGAGACGGGCATGAGTAGCCGCCTGCAGAGACGGAGAGGAGACCGCTGGGTGGGAGGCTGCTGTGTCTGACCTCCCTTATCAATAAAATCCGGCGGGCATAGCATGCCCGACCCCAATTGTGCCGCGGAGTGCTCGCTGCCTGCCACGGACATATTGACCATTTTTTGAGACGTGAGGTCGACGCAGCAGGCAGCCTCAAGTCTCTCCGTCCACCCGCTAGATGGCTAGGAAACCTCCTGTCTGCTCGCCAGGTAGCTGGGAGCCTTCCTGCCTACCTGCAGGGTAGCCAGGTAGGCGCATCATCGAAAACTCGTCCGACAACGGGTGGACTTTGGATCTTCCCGGATGGCTCCCAGTGTTTCATGAATACGGACACTGATCCATAAGTACCGGGTATGTCGTGGCGAATCTGGTGGGAAGTTCTCGCAAACTTTCTCACGCTGCAGAAAAAGGCGGGTGGAACAAATAAGATAAGATCATTTAGATAAGATAATCCACTCGCTATCAAAAGGCTGTCCCCTGATACGACAACCGTGCAACCCTAATCAATGGTGTGTGTCCTAATCGCACCCCGTCGTTTGCATTGTCGTGGTGTTATTTGCCAATCATATGCTGCAATCGATATCAAAGCGCTCATTTCATTTCTATCCTTGCTGTCTTTGAAAATTTCCTCTTATGCGGCATCACCTCTCCACGGTTCCATTTGTCTTGAAGTTAAATTGATTTGTTTATGACTTTTTTACTTGCTTGATAATTTTTCTCAGAGATTGTCCACACGTATAAACCAGGGAATGTCTGGATTATGCACCGAGAGAGTTTCTTTCTTTCCAATTGTCTTGGACAATTGTTATTTTCTGTTCTTCATATGATCAAAAGTTTTAGTACTTGTTTGGTTGCTAATTTTTCTCAGGGACCGGCCAGGTCTTTTGGTCAGGCTAGGATTGGGATTACACGGGTGCGTAGCGCTATTTCCGATCAGTTCCGATTTTTTCAATTTTTCGCGATCTGTCAAAGGTCAAGTTGTTACAAATGCTGAACGTACTGGTGCTTTTTAGGTGATTTCTGGTAACGTCTTCACGCAAGTCTTAACAGGCTAAGACTAAAATCTGAACAGATCGGAAATAATGCTATTTAACAAAACGATGACGAACAAATTTGAAATACCGGCATTCTATCGTCCATCACTGGATGAGGGATCGCCGCGACGCTGCTTGGCGGGAGAAATTGCGGGCGGGAAAACGAAGGGAGAGTGGCTATTGATCGCGCAATTTTTCTCGCCGAGCAGCGTCGCGGCGATCTCTCACCCAGTGACTGGCGATACAGGTAATGGGTCGGACGACATCGAGATTATAATAGTTTATTATAGCAATCATATAGCAACATGAATAAGTGTCCGTGGTCGATGTCGAGCAGGGCGAAGGTGGAAGGTGGGACCCGAGGTGACGAGAGTAGAGGTGAGGTGGTTGGCAGTCGTGACGGCGGTAGACGGGAGGTGACGGTGCTGCTCGGATGGTGCGAGTGATGATGGGGCGGCGCCTCCAGTCCCATAACTCAGAGTTAGTGCTGGCGTTCCAGCAAATCAGCTACTCCTTGCATTGTTGTTATCGCTCGTTCATCAATGGATGGATGTGAGTTGCTGGAGTCTCAGTGGGTAGACGTGAGGCTGGCACATGGTGAGGGGCGCTTCTTGTTGTCTGATGACGTCTCAGGTGGAGGAGGCGTTGCTTCGTGATCCATAGAAGAGGCGGGTGAAGTCGAGGCTGCAGCACGTCGAATCACAGTGACATAAGAAAATGCATATTAGTGAATTGTGTTGGAGCAACAGCCCCGAGAATCGATGTGGCCGTCGGCCAATCGCAGACGACTCCTGTGGATGGGCGGCAGACTCCGGAGGGGGATGGGGGGATGCACAGCTTTTCCAACTGTGAAGACTCATCGAATTCCATACCTGAAACATCGTTATTCTGAAACCAATTATCGAAGATCAACGAAGATCCTATTCCTGAAGCTGATTCTGAAATGTCGCCAGCCAATGCGGTCTTTATTTGCGATGGATGCGAGCCTCTGCTATGACCCAAGCGCTGGGTGAGCCGAAAACGCATTGTCTCGCATCGGCAGGAGCGCATGTTCGAGGCAATTGTAAAAGCTTCAGTAGCAGCAATAACAACATGGCTACGATTTACCGTTAGTAGAAACCCACAAGTTTAAGCCTACTCTTCCACGACATGCACCCCTACAATACTTTTATGAGCTAGATCGATGAGCTGAGCAGTGGAGCTTGTCCATGTTCTCAGGACATGGGGGGACACTTTGGCAAGGTTTTTGCTTGGGCGAAACCTGCCGTTGAGAGCGTTTATGGGCAGCGCAAGAATTTTGTAATGGATAGAATTAGGCGGGTTCCTAAGGTATGGGAACAACAATTTGCGGTCACTTCGACAGGATGCAATTCTAATTTATTCAGGCTGATGAGGGGTTAGACCTATTATCAGACGGTGCGTATGACAGCAGAGGCTACTTGGCCCCCATAGGGAAGGTCGTCTTCGCGACACTCAAACGAATCCGGTGACTCGCACTGAGATGTTGCACCGCTCAGAAACTTGTGAGGATTCTTATGGAGACAATGGAATACGTATCCATATCAATATGTCCGCATACAGCTATCAAACAACTAATACAAACAATGAGAGGATTTTGATAGTGAGTTCAAGGTTGAAAATTGAAGGCTCAGGAAGGCTTCTGCGATATGTAGCGTTACAAAATCTAACGTCATCCGACATTATTATGATGGACGACCCTGGTCAAAATACTGGGCAATGAACAGAGGAATTTAGAATATTTCGCATCAATATTTATGGAGGCTTGAACGCGAGAATTTAGGGAACTGAAAGCAACGGGAATGACATTACCTTCCACGCGCTCAACTTTCAATGTACTTCACAATTTTTGAGAACATTTGGACGGCTGTCAGGGGATCCGAGCACTCAAGCGAATCGGAAGGAGTTTCTAATGGATAGGTTGCAACCTCAAACGAACAGGATTGCGATCTCGTCGGCCCGTGGATCGAGAAAGCGAAAACCCATTGCTGGACTGCGATTTCAGAAGGTAGACGAATTTTAGACTATTTTTGGCACGTGCTTGATATTCATGGGGGACATTCAGGCATGGCCGCCGGTTTGACATTTTTTTCGGAAAAACCATTACTTCATTCATAACGAAAACTTTAGAATGAAGACACTGTTGTGTAATCCTGCTGTAACTTCTGGAGCCATGAGAGGGATGCATCGATGGTTTCGCATCCGAGGAGTTCGAGAAGGTGGTAAAAAAGAAGCTGCCGGAGGGATTTGCCCAAGGCAAGCCCGTTTGGTGTTACCTCCGTATGCGAAACCAAAAATGGCCTGGACAGAATCTACTGTCTGAAGGAGATTTCCTGGTGAGTTTTCGCAGTACCTTTTCTAAAGATTCTGATCTCATATGTACTCGTTTTAGCCCATCCTCCACCAACCCGCTGTATATGCAGCTAGCTACGATGCGCGTCAACACCCTACGCCTAGCAGAAAATATCGGGAGAAGAAGTTGATTAGGAGTATCAAATACCAGCGGAAATACCCCATTACAAGGAGCAGGGTGGATTTCAAACCGTAGCCGCAGCTTTATGGAGAGATCTTGTGCGGCAGGAAGTCCTGACACGAGGACGGGCCAACCTCAACGATGGAGCCGATGATGGGGCCGTACCTCAGGAATCAGAGGACCTACTTGACACCGAGACAGATTTCGAGCTTGAACTGAATTGTAGTAGCAGCGCATGTGGTGTGCCAAGACTCCTTGAACACAATCGTTGAGCGACTAAAAGGATAAAAACGTCTTCACAGCTTTTTACTGTCAAAGGTGACGTCGGTTTGAATCCTAGTGATAGTTTGTTTTCCCCATTGAAAGTTGGCGCAAACTCGGTGCACAAATGCTGCAGCATATGGCACCAAATTTGCGCCAACCCTCAGTAGGGAACGCACAAGCCGACTGTTCCCTGTCCTCGGGGTATGGTATATGTTTGCGACACACGGTCGCGTCGCTCTGTACAGTGACAGCGACCGCCTCCCGTCCTTTAAATCTGTCGTTGTCGCAGTGCACTACACATCGACAGCGACAGTGGTAGCGACAGGCTATGGCATATTTGCAGTATGTCAGCCCTCCACGACACGTCGCTGCGACCCACGCGCGACATATGTTCCTACCACGACCGTTGCCGTTGCTCCGATGCTGGTCCCGCCACGATTTGTGTTAGGTTGCATGCCTGTCGCTCATTACAGCGACAAAGTATACCATAGGCCCTCGGTGGGCTGGATCATTTCGCGACATGAAGTAAGGTGGTACAGTGAGAAACTGCGCCCAAAAATCATTGAGTTTATGGTTGTGGTGAAAATTCGTTGTCAACATCGGAAAAAAAGAGTGAGCTCCTAAGATGATGCCCAGGTAGCCCTAAAACTAGGAATGTCACAAGGTTTCCACACACGAGCTGCTTGTGTGTCCATTTCAGAACGGTCTGAGCTATGTGGTTTTAAGAGATCAAGTTGGTGGGAAAGTTCCCATGATTGCTCTCAGATTGGAGTTCGATGCATTCATGAAATCGCAATTACCAGTTAATCTTAAAAGGCCGGTGACTGTGATCCAGTGGATGCGATGACTCTGATTTTCAATAATTAGAATTTCATAACGCTTCGGTCTCTGGAACCAAAGGCAGCTCAAATCATTCTGAAATGGAATGTACAGGGGGCAGGCCTCCGACCAACTACGCTCCCATCCTCCCCTCCCCCCCCCCCCGTTTGAGGAGGGGGGGGGGGGACAAGCGTTGCTACTCGATGGTTTGCCTTTTTGAAGAGTTGCGCTGATCCAATCCAAAATATGAGGCTTTGTCGACACCACCGGTAAACGGGATTTCGATCGCAAACGATGATCTACCGCCGAGTCCCCCCCATCCATTCCACTCAAATAAGTTTAGCGAAATTCTCATGCGCTACATATGAAAATAATTTTACGTCTATCGTCAATCACTGAATGAAGGATCACCGCGACACTGCTTTTCAGGAAAAATTGCGCGCGGGAAAACGAAGGGAGAGTAACTATTAACCGAACGATTTCGCGCCCGACTGCTGAGCGTGGCTATCTCCCTGTGAGACACCAATGATGCATGCCAGTATTTGATTGAGATTTGTGTGATCTTTTAGAGGTCCTAACGTTAGAAAAAGATACAATTCTCGATCATATACCGCAAAACTTCCTAGCAAGCTTCACGTACACTGCTCTGCACTCCAAATGTTTAATGGTTTAATATTTTTTCCGGAAATGATATCAAGGAAGAGAACAAAAGCGTGCGATACTTCACGGAAAACTGCATATTCTATTGTGAGAAAAAATTCACATGTGGAACGACGTGCTTCATAACCATAATTTTTGTGCTGAACTTCTGGGTGGGAAATAGAATTTTCCTCGCTATTCTCGCATTTGAAACAGTTTCTCAGAGGAAGTTTTTGCGTCAACTGTAAAACTGCTGTTGAGCTTCGCAAACACTTAGATGGACTCGGTTAACTACCAGGAGACTCTAGCGTTGCATGCGCTACCCTACATGACTCTCCCTGTGGATACAGCCTTGTCTTTCAGAGGAGCAGTGCCAGTTTTCACGTGAGCCGGTCAACGTGAGAGTGGCTAAGGTCGCACAACTTGGACTCTCCGACTTGGCCAGCTTGTATTCCTGCCCACAATACCCTGGAAAACATTGGAAAATGCGGTGACCAAGGTAAACGATAATGTCCGGCAGGTTTTCACAACATTGAGGCTAAAAACGGCAATCGAGTATTAATGGTGTAACCTAGGGTCATGAGCACTTGGATCTCATTGCGGGTACGTTGGGTTGTGTATCGAATGCACACTCCTAACGGTTTTGGTGCCCTCTCATCACTGCGGCGCACCTTTTAGCATGGAGCCACGTCGCTGTGAGTGTCCACAACATTGAGGCCGTATTCGATCAACAAACTGTTTTCGAATAAAAAAATCTTGAGCGCTCGTATGGTTTTGAAGCGTTCCGAAATTGCAAAAATTATTATAGAATCAGTCGGGGTACAGCCGAGGAAACGGAAGCTCGCACTCCACACTTGTTCTAGGGGTACAATCTGATAGAAATGATTGCGATATACCTAAGGAATTCGTTTTCTTAGCTATGTTCTTCTCAAAGGCAAGGTCTGGTCTATTTTCGACACTACCGAAATTCAAGTTAGTTAGATCGAGCTGGCATAGCTGAACACCGTCTGGACGTTTCACAAACTTTAAGTCCTAATTTCAGGAGAGAACATCCCTGAAGTCAGGGATTACGGTATTCATAAATGATAATCATGGCCAGAGTGACCGATATTTACACTTCAGTTTTGGAGATTGCATGGATGATGGCTAGAAAATTGACGATGGACCCACTTTTCTGACGCAGTGACTGACGAAGATGGCTGGAGTAACTCAAAGAAGACCGTTTTTACGGAGATTTCGCACGTTCCTTGAGACTACCTGCAGCCTGCGCACCGATTCAGCGGGAAATTCCAGAATCGGAATCCTGCACAGACCCTACCTTATGGAAATTTTTGGTGTGTTCGTATGATATTATGATACGCACTGTAGTAGATCATGCGGTGACATTTGTGCAGCATAAATAAGTTTTAGGCTATATTTTAGGCTAGGAATAGGCCGGACCCCAGTGTCATATGCGATTTTATGTATTGCATGTTTTTGTTGTGGTTTTGTTTAGTTTTAGTGTTCATCTCATTTTTTCCTCTGCCTCGAATCGGCAGGGACGCCGCTACCGTCCGGCGAAGGCATGTAGCATGTATAAGTTATCATGTATTATTGTAATAAATACTCAGGCAAACTGGGGCGTCGACAACAGGTTGATGAGTTGTCATCTCATAAACTGCTACCTGTCGCGCGTATTGTCAGCCTGAGACCTGCCCTTTTCCCAGCGACTTCCGCCTGTTGTCGGGCTGTTGACAACTCGATGTTACGCGTTTAGCGACCTATTTAGCAGCAGTTCACATCCTACAGAACTGTTTCATCTAGCTTAGGTACTACTTTACACCAACACGCGTCGCGGTCGGCACACCGGCACTCGTCGCGGTCGGCACTCCAACACGCGTCGCGGCTGGGTCGCCCAGCCTCCACTGGAGTCACCACCGGATAGGCAGGACATCCAGATGCTGGGCGGGGCCAATGCACCGCAAACTTGGGTAATTGAACCGGCTGCGCTCTCATCATTCACAGCATGCCTGAGAAATGCGTCGTATACTTCCCTTGTATAGAGCGCTAGCTGTGCAACAGCTCGACATCGACCAGAGCATAACTCGCGGCCACGGCCCCGCCGAATATCGGCGCGTTGGCCAGCGGTGACTCATGGTGGGCGGATCAACCTGTTGTCGACGCCCCAGTTTGCCAGAGTATGGTTAGGTCCGTGGCTTCTTTCCTCAAGAGAAAACATTCAGATCCAAACCGCGGCTGGCGCGGCTGTTTGAATCTCACCAGTGGCTGGCTGATAATTACCAGCCAGCCACCGCTGAGATTTAAACACCAGCGCCAGCCGCAGTTTGAATTTAAATGTTTTTTCTTGAGGAAACAAGCCACTGACCTAATTATCGTCCATCACTGGATGAGGGATCGCCGCGTCGCTGCTTGGCGGGAAAAATTGCGCGATCAATAGCCACTCTCCCTTCGTTTTCCCGCGCGCAACTTTTCCCGCCAAGCATCGTCGCGGCGATCCCTCATCCAGTGATGAACGATATATCGTCGATCACTGGTCGAGAGAGCGCCGCGTCGAACACATGTGGCACGCACGCAAGCGAGGAGGTAGTGATGGGATCATTACCTCCTCGCTTGCGTGCGTGCCACTTGTGTTCTACGCGGCGATCTCTCGATCAGTGATGGATCATATGTGCTAATGATAAGACCTATCATGGGCAGCGGCAGGGGGTTGTGAGGGAGTGACATTGATTGGCCGGGTGGTGATCGACCACAGGCGCGGGTCAGATTGTATGACCCGTCTAGCCTCTTTTCTCTTTATTGGGCGCGAACGGGAAGCGTATAAAAACCCGCATGGATTGTGTTGGGGGTTCTAAATTTTCTTCCGTTCGGGTTGAAAAGTCCTTCTGTCTCCTTTCGGTGCGCCTCGCTCCTCTTTCCTCTCACGTTTTCACCACGTGACGTGCTGTTGTATAGTGGGTTAGGGCATTCTAGTGTAGCATTTAGGATAAAGGTTCTCTGTGTCTAACTGTGTTTTTCTTTAAGCTCTAATAGTAGGGTGAGAACCGGAGTTTATCTAGTAGAGGTAGTTCTTCTCTAGAATTCGAGAAATTGTTGACTTCTACAGCTTCCGCAACTGAGCCGAGAAATCGTTGATTCCAAATGCAATTAACCAGCCGTTTGTGTGACCCAAGCCGAAGTACGTGATTTCTGCGGTTTGCCTTATTAAGTATTTATGGATTTGAATCGCAATTTGATGAATAATGGACTAACACGTATGGTTTCCGTTTTCGATTTAGTCTGACGCATGGACCAGGCGGCTGGTCGTGCGGGGTTGGCGGCCTCACTGAAGAATGGGGTTTCGATTCGCGTGGGGTGATCTACCGTCACAGCCCCGTCCGTTCATCAGACTAGAATTATTACGCGAACTCTACAACATGCCGATATCGATAGGATATTTTGATTTACCGTCTAAATGTAATTGTAGCTGTGAATAATCCACGGGGTTCTCTGATGCAATTGCATGATATTGACATCTGTGTAATTCGAGAAAGCAGCCACATTGCTTGGAGGGAAAATTCGCACAAGCGAAAACGAAGAGAAGATGGCTATCGATTGAATGATTTGGCGTTGAATTGCTGAGTGCGGCTCTCTAATTGAATTCCAAAAACAATACCTTCTTTTCGGAGCTAGAATTACATGGTGCATTGCGGACTTGAGCAGACCAAACGAGAGACGGAGGGAAAATAGTGGAGGAAGTTTGGCAGCAGAAACCCTGTCCCGATTTCGCTAAGTTTACTCAGGCAAACTGGGGCGTGGACAATAGGTTGATCCCCCCTACCATGAGTCAACGCTGGCCAACGCGTCGACATTCGGAGGGGCCGTGGCCGCGAGTTATGATCTGGCCGATGTCGAGCTGTTGCACAGCAATTACGGCCGCGAGTTATGATCTCATCGATGTCGAGATGTTGCACAGCTAGCGCTCTAGATACAAAGGAAGTATACGATGCATTTTTCAGGCATGCCGCGAATGGTGAGAGTGCAGCCGGTTTAATTGTCCAAGTTTGCGGTACGTCGCACACCATAAATTGGATCCGACTCACTCACTTTCGGATATCCATCCGAATGGACCGAAATTTTCATGACTCAATATCCGATTCACCGAAAAAACGTCAAAATCCGAGTGATCCAAAATCCGAATCACCGAAAAAACGTTAAAATCCGAGTGATCCGAAATCCGATTCACCGAAAAAACCTTAAAATCCGAGTGATTAAGAATCCGATTCACCGAAAAAAAAAACTCAAAATCCGTTTGATTCAAAATCTGAATCACCGAAATGTGCTATGAGTCGGATACCGAATATCCGAAATATATCATGATTCGGATCGGATAATGAGTCGGATGTCGGTGAATTCGGTATGTGCTGTTACTCAAAAAGTGCATGTGATGTCATGACTCGATATTTCATTCTACTGTAGCCATGCGGATTTCATTCCCTTTGAGTTTCGACAGACCGCTCCCTGTCGACAACTCACATCGCGCACAATGTCATCCTGAGATCTGCCCGTTGCCCAGCGACGTCCGCCTGTTTCCGGGCTGTTGACATTTCGATGTTTCGCGTTTAGAGGCCTATTTAGCAGCAGTTTAAATCCTGCAAGTGTTGCATCTAGCTCAGGAGCTACTTTACACCGATACGCGTCGCGATCGGCACACCAACACGCGTCGCGGTCGGCACACCGGCACGCGTCGCGGTTGGGTCGCCCAGCCGTCTCCACTGGGGCCGCCACCGCGGGCGGCATGCACGTACGCGGCGGGTTAGGTTGGGGTTAGGCAGGGTTTGAAGCGTCGGCGCGTTTGGTGATAGCGGCGCGAGGGCTGAAAGGGGATTAGGCTAGCACTGAAAAATCTTTCCCTCGCAAACCCTACCTAAGAGGGTTGGGCAGCCGAAACCCCCCGTTGAGACCCCAACTACTGATGATCTCCAGCACTCGCACAGCAAACATGAAACGCGCCGACGCCCCAAACCCTGCCTAATCCCGACCTAACCCACCGCGTACGTGCATGCCGCCCCAGGTGCAGGGCTGGGCCAATGTAATCCAAACCTGAGTAATTGAACCGGCTGCCCTGCATCTTGTCATTTGAAGGATGTCTGAAAAATGCGTCGTATACCTTCCTTTTATCTAGAGCGCAGAAACGCTAGCTGTACAACAGCTCGACCAGACCATAACTAGCGTCGAATATCGGCGCGTCGGCTAGCGGTGGCTCATGGTGGGCGGATCAACCTGTTGTCGACGCCCCAGCTTGCATGAGACTTTACAGACAAACAATTGGCGCACAGATTGTCTCCCAAAAAGCATGTGTATTGATCGAACGGGCAACCCTGTTCGAGGAGGTTCAGACAGGAATCCATGGGGTGTTTACGAAATTGATAAACACATTTTCAAAAATAGAATTGGTTTGCGACTTTTTCGATATAAAGATGATTATCAATGAATTGTTCTATCATGGTACGGTAGAAGACCTTTTTATCTTGAAAATCTTCGTCAGAGTGCATTACACCCACTCGTATCCGACCGGATATCCGACTCGGATATTCGGATCCCGACTGACCGAAAAAAGGTTAAAATCCGAATTATCCAAATTTCGAATCACCGAAAAAACGTAATTTTCGGATTGACCCGAGATCCGAATATCCGTTTAGCCTCTCTATCCGAATGACTCGGATTATCCGATGCTGTTATTTTGAATCCACCCGTTTGAGTCGGATATCCAAGACCTTTGATTTTCGAGTTATCCGAAATCCGAGTATCCGAAATTTTTTGATTCGGATCCAATGTATATTGCCCACCCCCTAGCATCTGGAGGTCCTGCCTATACGTTGGTGACCCAGTGGAGGCTGGCCGACCAGCTGCGGCGCGTGTCGGCGTGCCGACCACGACGCGTGTCGGTGTGCCAACCGCGACGCGTGTCGGTGTAAAGTAGTTCCTGAGCTTGATGAAACAGTCCTGCAGGATGTGAACTGCTGCTAAATAGGCCGCTGAACGCGACACATCGAGTTATCAACAGCTCGACAACAGGCGGGCTTTCGCTGGGAAACGGACAGGTCTCAGCGTGACAATACGCGCGGTTTGACTTGTCAACAGGGAGCGGTTTATGAGATGACAACTTATCAACCTGTTGTCGACGCCCCAGTCCGCCTGAGTATGTGAAGTACGCAACAAGTCCACATAGCACTTTTTTCTCTATATCATGAAAACAACGACATTAACACTGTTTCTTAGTTGTATAATGTAGGCTTCATTCATGATGATAGGTTGTCACGTCTTTTGGCAATCATCATTACAATTTGATTTTCATCATTTATTGCAATACCAGCGCCAGCTTGTCGGCTACCACCGGCCGCTGCGGCTGAGGTCCGGCTGCGCTGGCCCATATGCCGACTTCGCCGTTGCCTGGTGTCTGATATACTAGTTTAAGACCGCGGGTGACGCCAGCTACTTCCCGCTTGCAAATGGATCTCAGGCTCCTGTCATAGTTGGTCGATCGGACATAGTCAGCCCGGTCGATAATCATGAAAGACGAATGAGGAGAGGAAAAAACACCCGGTGTGGCCGACACGACCGATTTGCACATGAGATATGTGTTCACGTATTCCATACAGATCGGGCGCGTCGGCCACACCGGGTGTTTTCAACCTTCCTCAACCATGTTTTTCGAACGTATTGATCGGGTCGATCACGGCAGGTTACGACGATTTGTTCGACCAGCTGTGACCGAGGCCCCACGTACACCTTAACCCTATCAACAGGAAGATGTAGTAATCACTTTGTTGAATCACGCAGTGACTAATTTCGGAAGAGTAAACATTTTTTTTCGTCGGGTTTGTTCTTTATTGTGCTCTAATTCAAATATGTTGTACAATGAAACACTACCCTATGAATTGTTTTTGTTTGTGTTGATATAGCTTCGTGACGCTCCAAAAGTGTTGTGCTGGATACTATCGCCGATCCATTCCTGTGTCACTATGCCGTCATCCTTGAAGATGAGTTTAGCAGGGCGAACAATTCGCCTAAATCGAAATACCTTCCAAATATGTTTACACTTTCAGAATCAAAGGACAGACTGCTCCGACAAACACATGTATTTCTGAACAAAAACGGGTCCTTATGTCACATGCTCGTGTGAAAAGGGAAAACCAGGTTTTCCACTGCAGTCTCGCATTCAGAGTCAAGCTCATGGTGGTCCGCGGACCACCGTGGGACCGAGAGGGGGGTCGTCATTTTTTTGGAAAAACTTGGAAATTTTGGGGGGGTCGTTATTTTTTTCGACCCATCTAAAATAATGTCTGTATCGCTGAAAAATTGAATCTTGAGGTAAATATATTTGGGGCCATGATTATTTGAAATGAAATGGTAAACATTATCGATGGAACAAGAACAGCTTCCAAAAAAAATGGAGTAAATCATCAAGCGTGTACTAGCTCAACATTATCCCGACTACAACATTCGGAGTAGACATTGCTTCGGGGTTTTCTAGCTGAATCCTATAGAAGTGAAGACTGTTTCATCGCTTCGAAACTCGTTGGGCCACGACTGCAAACTTTGTGCAGTACTGGCAATGGTAGCGTAAAAGGTTTCGCACGATGGCATAGCATCCTGTATAGCGCAGTACTTTTGAGGTATGGCGATTGAGTTCGTATTCGAATCTAGGAGTACTGTGATCTATATCTGGTTCGCGTCGTCTAAATATTTGGGCCAACCTCTGGTATTGAACTTGGCGTTTGTAGGTTAATACATTTCGAAGTTTTCGAAACTCGCTATTTCACAATGTATCCTCTCCAGCATTATGTGACGACCCACATAATGCTGCATAGGGGAAGTCATCCTGTTTTCTGCGTTAGGGTCATCTCTTGGGGACATATACCCTTGAATCTGATTGGTATAGCTGGAGTAAAACTCAGCGATGTGTGTGCTAACCAGAGCAACAGATGTCCCTTCGTTATACACTTTACCCAAGGCTCGATAGCTGAGAGCATCGATGTCAAAGGTAATGCAATCGGTGTAACGATCAGCGTTGCCTTGGTCTCTTTGATGGAGTGTGAATCCTCATCTGTGTTTTTCTGGCTTCATGTTTCGGGACTCCGCACTGAGAGCGTTTCATGGCTTTGCGACGTCGGTCCACTAAGGCCCTTAAATGTTTTAGTGTCATAAGACAACAGGTACTCAGATATTGGGCCTTCAAAAGAGGTAAAGCACTGATCGAGAAACTCTGTGTTCACACTTTCGTATCTTAAGCTCGAGGGATTCTTCATTTTCAAAACGTTATTATCTCTCAATAATCTTTGTGCAACATTCGCCATTTTGCCGCCCTTGGCTACCAGCATGTGGTCGAAATAGCGCCAGCGAGACACATATCATACTATGAGACCTTCTTCTTATTGTAGTTCCTCTGAAAATAATGTCAGCTGGAATAGTGTGTGGCTCACGTGGTGAAGAATTGGAGGCGTGAGACCGTCCACGCAGCAGCCACAGCTGTTGCTTTGATACTTTTAGTTGTATCTTCGTTCGCCAAGGCTTGAAGGCTCCCCATAAAAACGGGTAGTTGCGTAGGATCTTTGTGAGCGCTTGCTGTATGCTGGCCAACCAGCGGACCCGATGTACCGCCCCCATTTTGAAGTACGAAAAGTTCATTTCTTCCTGAGCGAGCCGATACGCGTAGTTGTTCTGAGCAGTTACGACGGAATTCAGTGTATGTGCTGCATAGACGCCGAGAAAAAAATCTAGAAAAAACATATTTGGATATCTAATAGATAGCAGGGTTCGCACCTGCTATCATATTTCCATAGAGTGTTGTTTCGTACTCTTCTATGCGCTGAAGTCTTGCATGAATGCCGTTTATGTGCCCTGTCATCACAGATGCACCGCCGGCAGACGAGGCCATCACCTTTCTTATGGCAAACGCGAAGGGCTTGTGAGAAAGGCCATTTTGCATGTCTGCCCATGAATCCTTCTCAATAAGAAAACTCTTGAATGCCTTCGGACTTTCGCTGTCTGTTTCTACTAGAGAGAAGTGGAAAGTTACGGGTGTGTAGGAGGGTGAGATAAACCTTATCAGAAACACAATACATTTGCGATCGGTGTCGGTAATGTCGTCGGTCAACAGAGAGAAGGGGAGGTGGTTTCCAATTAAATATTTGAGCAAATCAAACTTTATGTGCTGTGCAAAATCTTGACCATACGCTTGGCATATGTGAGATCGTAATGCGATTAAGCAGCCGTCGCATCAGACTTCATTGTCATCACAATGAAAGAGAATTGTTTAGCGAACGATAGAGCTTCCTTGGCAGCGATACCACACACGAGGTAGGATTGAAAGCTTGGTATGAAGTCATCGTCCGTGCTTAGAAAATTTGCAGCATTCTGTGCTAAAACATGAGATTGACACGGTTTTCTGCGAACACCTCCTCACCCCTCGTGAAAATTATCTGGAGCTTTCAGAATTTTCGGCACTGCAAGTCCTATCTCGCCTATCTCCGTTAGGCCCTACAAAGTTTTCGCAAGCTTCAGCAATTGAGCTCTCATTGTGTGAATGTCCTCATACTGTTCCCACTTCCTTTTTTGCCCCCTTTGAATAAGGTCTGCAAATATTTTATGCGTCAGGTCGAAGCTCTTCATCCGTATTCTGGGGCAGACCGTGACCAGAAGTTCGGAGTCGGTAGCGAAACTAAAACTGTAGCTGAATCATCTAGAGCTTTGCTCCGTTTGGTTCACATAGCACATGTACCTTCGGGTGCTGAAGCTCTCAGAGGAGGAAAAATATTCCGAAAAATAACACACGAATGCCACTTCTCGCTCCGAAACTTTAGGAAGATAGCACACAACATCTCCATCATCATTTAATACCTTAGCACTCGAAGATTCGAAACAAGTTCAAAATCGTGCAAGCCGAAAGGAAGCGAGTCTGGAAATGGCGGAATCTCAGTTTCAAAAAAAAGTACCCGCAATGAGCGTACCAATCGACTGGAAATGCTTCAAAAATCATTTATAGATAGGCGAGAAAATACCTCTTTTCAAAAACCGAATTTCACCTACCCCCTCCGGACTGAAAAAATCGGCCCAAAAATCGAAAAAGGGTCGTCTGTATACATGACCTAGTGCAAGAGTGGAAACTCTTGACAGTCGTTAGAAAGTTTTAACGTCCGGAAATGAGCTCATAATATCGATTTTGAGCCGAGATATGGCCGGTCAAATGTGCGGTGGTCCCACGGTGGTTCAAAAGCTCCACTGGACCACCGTGGCCAAAAACGGAGGGCGAAGATCTTTCCGGTTTCTGAAGTGCTTTTCAGCTATCCACCTGGCTCAAGTTTCTTAGAGGCAGTGGTCGCGATCAAATATGCTTGTCGTCATTTTCTCTCTAAACCCTTTTCTGGGTTTACAGTAGTGGGACCTACGAGAAAAAATCGCGAAAAAACCGCTAGTTTGGGCCAAATTTAAAGCCTGAATTTTCTTGTCTTTTGATGGTGGACGAGCCCACTCCACATCATCGGCATCGATGACCTCTTATATCAAGAACATCAGCTGGCTTGAAATTGAATTTCAATCAATGAACCTTCGGATTTATGTACACATCTAGTCAAAAACATTGCCTGGAGTGCTTTCTTTCATTGCTCAATTGTTTTTGATAGGTTAATTTGCATGTATTTCTTCCTCTGAATGTCGATGATTTTTGACCGCTCGGCATGAGACGGCGATCTTTTTGGTCGACGCTGTGCACGTGTGCACGAACTGGCATTTTTGGGCCTTAAAATCTCTATTTCTAGCCCCTTTTTCACCTCGCTGCCTTCATAGTTTTTCAGCTGTTTTTGATCTAAGCTGATTTTTGTAATTTTTTAGATTACGTTTTTCATCGTGACCACTGCCTTTAATATCGGCAGCGCACGAAACGCTATTCATCCGCTTAGGAATGATGAGGCTCCAAAAATTGAAAAAACCTGAAAAATGAAACGAGTCAGTAAAAAAAGGAAAAAAAAGTCTACCAAAATTTTCACCCTTCCTAGAGGGTCGTTTTTTGGCCGAAAAAATGTCCCTCTCACGGGGGGATCGTTTTTCAGGACGACCCGGACCACCGCTGTGCATGAGCCTGCTCGCATTTGATTCCAAAGTGATAAATGACTGACCCAGGAGTTGCCTAACCCCTTAGCCATTTTGAAGAGGATATAGCTCTATGGCTGGGCATTATACTTAGTATCCGAATCACTCCTTTTCGGATATCAGATTCGAATAATCCGATATCCGAAAATTCGGAAAAACGCATTATCTGAATCGAACCAATATCCGGGAAATGCAAAATCGGCCTTATCTGAATCGAAACATTATCCTAAGGGTCGAAAATTCGGATGAATTCCGCATAAAATTGCATTAAGTCACGCCCATTTTCCGTACCGCCTTCTATTTAGTACATCAACCGGGATTTTCCTCCTTTCGAAATCAGAAGAGTCGTTGCGGCGCTTTAAAATAGGCGTGGTCAAGTGAGATGATCAAGTGGCTAGTTATTCAGTGTAGAAGTTTTTTGTATTGTTGCCTTGCATACAAACTTTTTACTAGCTAGTTGTCCTGAATCAAACCTGTGTATGGATAATACTGTGCCTCCCAAGGACGACATAGTAATTGAAGGTATTTTTTCACATTTCTATTATTATGCATATATGAAGATTGAAGTTTGTAAGTGAACACGCTGCAAATGAAATCAAGTTCTACTGTTTGCTCAATTATGGATGTTTTAAAAGGCGTGTCTTGATTACCTGGTTTATTTTTCCCCGTTTTGCCTCAACTTTGTTCCGAAAATATCCAAAGTTATCCGAAATTATCCGACCGGATATCCGTATCCGAATCACTGGAAAAATGGCACTATCTGAATTGATCCATTATCCGAAAATTTGAAAAAGCGCATTATCTGAGCCGATACAATATCCGGGGAATTTAAAATCGGCACTATCCGAATCGATTTATTATCCGAAAAATTATCATCGGATAACAAGTACACTGGGCATGCTCGAAGACTCAGTGACAACGAGTCCGTAAAATCTTATGTAGCAACAACCTGTATATGGTGACTGGCCTTCCCTGCACCGGCTGGCCAGAGAACTGTACATTGATGTGAGGCTGGCTATACGGTTGTTCGGTAGCTTGCATGTAGCTCCTCAGGTCATCCTGAAATTCACATTAATTCATTTTTATCAATTATCGCGAATCAACTCGACGCATGATTAATCAGAGACTGCGCAGTCCTGTCTGTACAGTAATTCTTCATGGTTAACAACATGACACACATGTCAGAATACTTTACCGGTCTTGATTAATTTGGTAAAAAATTGAATGAAGCATGTTAATGATTCCTCGGCTAGAGGCGTTAACGATGGGCAATCATACTTTCTGCAAACAATGAAAGGGTTCAGTGGTGAATGGAGCGTTTATTAACAGGAAGCACCAAAAAATTGCTAGACAGCTTGCCTAAAGTTCTCGGACTCCACCCTTTTTGTCTCGAATCCCACTGAAAAATGAAGATCCGACGCTTAGAAGACAATCCCTTGTGAAGCGGTGCTAAGCGACAGTGGATTAAATTGGCATCATGATCCTATTGAAAAGAACAATCCTACTCGCCGGTCACTTCTTTCCACCCCAGTAGGAAAAACGGGGTCTGATACGGTCCGGAAATGCGGATTTGGCTATTTTTTCACAAGTTTTTTCGCGACGTATCGCAGCGTCGGAAGCATGCTTCCGAATACCGTCTACAAAAGGCCGCCTGGCGTAGGCGAAAGTTCTGGACGGATGTGGTGAAGAAGGATTTGAAATTACTCGGCATTGAAAGGCAGTTCAGGCCCGATAATATAATTCGCAAGAAGTGGAATAGCGACCAATGGATGGTTTTTCTTCGAAATAAGGCTGAGGACCGTGACAAATGGACACGGCTGACTACTAGGACGGCATACCTCGGCGAAGATGCGGAATGACCGCGTCAGGCGGAAACCAGCCGATTCAGTCATATTCTTTCGTTTAAATAAAAAAACCAATCGCAGCGTAGATGATTCACAATTTCCAAGAACTCTTACGATGTAATGCGTTTTATAACTATTTGTCCGCCGTATATGTGGTGTCGCATTTCGCATGCACCCGAATTCTCCACAATGGTTGTTTAGATAAAGCTTTTAAGCCGCTGGACATGCAAACTTTGGTTTTATATGAATTTTTTCAACTTACCGGTCGAAAAAGCGGTCATTTCGAAACTAGCTAAAATCGACGTTCTATTACGGCAGCCATCAAATCAAAGAGTGAGCAACTTGTATGACCCCCTCAAAACGAAAAAGGCTTCATCTGATTGCTTCGGCATGCGCTGGAAAACATTGGATCACGGTAAGCTCCAGTGAGACCCAAAAGTTGAATTCCAAATAGATGAAAGCAAGCGAATGAGCAAGCCTGATCGTATACGTTTCTTGCACAGATGACTTTGATGGTGGGCTTTTCGGCACCTCATTTAATGACCGTATGCTGTTGAAAACACTTTCGGGTAATGGACCTCTCTAACAATAAGTTGCCCTTATACCGCCTATCAGCCGTACCTGTTCACCATTCGCCCCCTTACATAAAATGAGAATATTTTTGGCCACTAGAAGACTTCTTAGGATGTAGCACGCCTCTAGAGGCAATACGCAGCGGAAAAAGCAGAAATCTGTATTTTTTTGCGCAAGTCCCTAGATGAATTTTTTCAATACTGCTGTTAACAAAAGCCAATGAAACGTTGAAAGTCGAGAAATGAGGGAAGAGAAGCTTATCATAGAAGTTGCATGTATACCTGTGTTCCTCGAATGATCCTTCTCTCAAGAAGTCTTGGATGTCCGACTACATAAATTTTCGGCTGGTAATGGTTAACGTAACCACTGTGAAGCTCGCACGCTGCCAATGCCGCAAGAATTTGGAGACCAGCGATGGGCATTGGATGTGAGAGAGTGAATGAACGGTGAGGTGACCCTCTGCCGTTTCGTCACTCTTATTACAACATGCGCGTGGTTCATTTTTGGCATTCATGTTTCGTAAAGCCGGGAACTGTTGAGTGACGTGCGCAACAGTTGCCAATACAGATTTACGTCACTTGCGAGGCAAGGGGCGCCTTTTCGGTTTTTGTATGAGTGTTGAAAAGGCGGTGATTCCGATGAATTCCAATGAACAGTGTCGCTCACAGTTCTTCCTAAAATGGGGTTTTTCATTTTTTTTTCAATCCGCTACGCTATATTTCTTTTTACGAGCAGATCGATCTCCCATAATTCACAGACAACGTTAACCCGAAGATTTTTTCTGTTTTTTTTAATCATAGGAAGCAGCTTGTCAGGACCTTACAGGCCATAAAACGGCCAAAGTCTCACCGTCGACTGCATACCACGCGCTGCGCGACCGCACGCGCGTCGGAAGCAGACGAGTTTTGGCCGCCGCGCGACGAGTTCCGGCCGCCGCGCGACGTTTCGGCCTCCGCGCGGCCCCTGAAACTCGTCGCGCGGCGGCCGAAATTCGTCTGCTTCCGACGCGCGTGCGGTCGCGCAGCGCTTGGTACGCAGTCGACGGTGAGACTTTGGCCGTTTTATGGCCTGTATGTATGTTCGGTGCAGGTGTTTAGATAAGAACTTAATGGCCAACCGCCGTAACAGCCAGCTCCGAACGCGGTCGCGTCGCGTTCGCGCGAATTCGCAGTAGAGCGCGCTATTAGCG
This sequence comes from Aplectana chamaeleonis, assembly GCA_029168955.1. Taxonomy (NCBI): domain Eukaryota; kingdom Metazoa; phylum Nematoda; class Chromadorea; order Rhabditida; family Cosmocercidae; genus Aplectana; species Aplectana chamaeleonis. The sequence continues at coordinate 265,000 of JAPDOI010000139.1, read as the reverse complement.
GCTGCGAAAGGGCGGGCTGTGTAATAAATGGTTTTTCACTTTTCACTACAAGCATATGATATCTCCCTAGAGTTTGCCCAATCCTAAGCAAAGATAAGACAAAGAACAAACGAAAATGAAAATTTGATGTTGTTAGTCAATGTAACGGTCACTCATTATAACGAAAAAGAGGAAGGATATGGAACAAAGAGAGGGCGAGTGTCGAAAAACAAGCCACACTAAGTTGTGTAATAGGAATAAAGTTAGCTTTCTCGCATATTTCTGCGAATCAATTAAAAGTGCCCTTGATGATGGCACAATAGTTATTTTAAGCTGTCAGAATGACAAGCAAGTGTAGTATTGGCAACGCAGGTTTCTCAAAATTGCCTTTTATTCGGACGCATTATTACAACGCAAATCAGTGTACATGACTCGGGTGATGTTCTGCAGTAGTACAAATTTAATCTCAGTAAGGAGATCATTTCCTGGGGATTGTCGTTTGTAGTGAGACGCACCCTCTAGATTGTTTTTTAGCCCATGATTCATGTTCGTGAGATGCTCTGTATTGGCAGATCTGACCTTGGGGCCGCGGAAAAGTTTCAGGCAATGCCGGAAAGCCCGTGCAAGTGAGGGAAAAAGCACGGGCAATGTTGATATCTAAAAGCCGAACTTGCGTACTTTTACATAGCTTATCAGTTGTTATTATCTACGTTTTGACCAGTTCTGTCTAGAACATAAGGAAAGTACTCAGGCACTCGGGGGGACGGCCCGCCACACTTTTGAGGCCGAGTCGGCGATCCGCTGACCTTGAGCGAGTCGTTCGGCCATCCGCGCCCGTTCTCGACCGCAACGCAGGTTCGTCGACCGCGACGCGTCGACGAACATCGTTCGTTGCAGCCATCCGCGCCCCTACACAGAGAATCGTTATCACTTACCCACTAGCCCACGTCGGTCTTTTGGCGTGATTGTTTCCTATCATGCTACTCTGAAACTCGCTCGGGAGTCGCCTCTAAGAAAAGTTAGAGTTGCCTAGTTGCATCGAGGCATCTCTCGCCGGATCTGCCCTTGTCTTGCCTCATTTTGGTGAAATTTCCCCCTTAGTTGGTGAAAAAGTAGGGCGATTTTAGAGATAAATGTGGGGCAATTTTAGAGACTACGCGAATGGGCTGCCGTCTCGCCTTACTTTCGCCCCATTTTCGCCTCAGTTCTTCCCATAATAGAGGTCCCGTAGTGAAACTGGCGGAAGTACCTATAGGCACTTTCCCAAAACAAGAGCTTTGAATGGTACTAAGTTTATTACCGATAACTAGAGTAACAGCAAAAAAGCAAACAATCTAGAATAAATGCGAAAAAGCTAGCGCTAAGTCTAGAAACTTCAACAGATGTATTAAGAACAGCAATCCTACAGGCATACCCAAATGGCACCGAGAAAACTACCCAGGATGTATGGGTAAACAGCATACCCAACAGGGTATTCATCGTTATGAGCATAAGACAGTTGAGCGTTTGACGGACAAACATTAACATTCCTAGGATCGGACCGGCAGTAGAGTATAACTATCCGAAAAATTGACTTTTCCGAATAGTCGAATATACGAATTATTCGAAAATTTGACTTTTTCGAATAAACGAATAATTCGAATATTCGCTTATTCTGCCGAATATTCGTTTTCTGAATATTCGTTGACATACTCTTTTAGGCAGGCTTGCTTGGACTCTGACAAAGAGTGAACTATACCTATGTTCTAAAATATAAATCTTAACGAATCGCGAACCGACTTCGCAAATGTGTGCGTGGAGCAGGTGATTAATTTAGGACCAAGCCTTTATTCACTCCTCGTCATAGTCCCAAAAGAGATACATAGTATAGTTGTACACGAACGAAATTTTCGAAATATTTTTCGAAATTTTTTTTTCGATTTCGGAAACTCTTCTGGAACCTTACGTTACGCTGTTTCGTTATTGCTCGGGGCAAGTTGTCGTGGGCGTGAGCTAACAGCTCGCCTGCTCGAATATGTTGTACTTGGGATCGGGTAATATAAAGTCTTTCTTGCTCTAATGCTTGGGATCGGGAAATATAAAGTCTTTCTTACTTATGGCAAAACATAGCACTGATTAGGAGACTTCGACATTATAGGCCGGTTAATAATTACTTCTAACTGCTTGAAATAAGGGAGCAGGCTATACATGCTCGCGATATGGGTAGAAATCGAACATGTGTGGAATATTCATTCTCTGACTGAGCGGTGTTAATAAAGCGTAGGAATCTTGGAAAAAAGGTTAGAATTTTCGAAGCAGTATCAAAAAAAGTTCCTAAATTTCGAACGAAATTCGAAAAATTTTGAAATTTCGAACGACTTTCGAGAAAATCTCCGGGATTGCGAAAGTTTTTCCAAATTCGTTCGTTCAAATTTTTTTCGAACGGATTTTTTCATTTTTCGTTTGTTCGAAGACCTTTAGAACGAAAAAATCTCGATTTTCGTTCGTTCAACATTTTTTCGAAATTTTACAACTAGATTGCATAGGTATTTCATTCTTGAAATGCACCTTCTTGTTCGTAAAAACACTCAGCATGTGCGCGCGCACAATTGTGAAACACCCTTCAAAAATGCTTGAGGTAGGAAACTAAAGCCGTAAGTTTTTGGACAGAAACAAAAAAACTAGAATGAAATACTAGAATGAACGAAAACAAAAAAATAAGATTATCTGAACAACAGGAGATCCATCCCAGAATACATCCATCATTGACTCGCGCTCACTCGAGATAATCCTCGTCACCTTCAGAACCAGCACGGATGGTCTTGCTCTTCTGAAAGAGAGGATATACTTACAGGCGAAAGAGATGGAACAAATTGTGAAGCATTCAATAGGCACCTTTCACACGGTAAGACGCCCATTAATTATGTCCCACTGGCGAACCTCTCCCCTAAACAAGAAAATGTAGGAATTGTAAATTGAGGAGACGAGTAGGTGAACGAAACGCAACAAAAACAAAGCAAAAGCAAGCAAGAAATAACAAAAACAGTTAAAAAAGAAAAAAAGCAAAAGCGAAACAAACAGGAAGCAAGAAAAGCATTAACAAGAACACAAAAACAAAACAAAAACAACACAAACTAACTATGCTTACCTGCTGATCAATCCCGGGATGGCCATTGACGAAATCTTCGGAAGTCGAATGTTTGTTGGTCCATTTTTGCCGCGCCGACGGTTCGAAAACGCCCGAACAGCGGGCGTTCATCGAGTGTGGCGTTGGAAACAAAATGACTCGGACTGACGGAAAAATGGCCTTACTTTCCCCCCAGTAGATCCCTAATTTTTTCAGACATCCCTGCTGGCTTCGAACGGCTCGAAAATGGTGAAATTTAAGAGCGGCCAGTAAAGTGGCCGTAAGTGACCTCGCCCTCCGAGGCAACTCCCAAGCGAGTTTCAGAGTATTTGTTCTGTCATACATCTCATTTGTTTTTACTTAAATGGTTGTAATTTGTCCTTTTTTCACTAGCTAGAACCACCATTGCACTTATAGCCAAACCATTTTTGATTAGCTACTCGCTATGCTGTTTGTTACGGACCCGCAAAAATTGAACAATAGAAGTTTATACAAAAATAGTGCAATATTCAAGAACATTTCAAAGGTTTCTTTACAGTGAAAACAAAAAGGTTTTGACATTCAATCTAGTGCCTTCAAACAGCATCAATTTACGCGAAACCTCGCACAGTGCCTCCACTTACCCTCGATGTTTTCATGTTTGAAAATATAGCGTTCTAGATAAAATATCACAAGCTATTTCTTTTCAATGTAAAGAAAAGCAATTGAAACGCTCCTACGTATTGTGCTAATTTTGAAAATTCTTCTACTGATCACTTTTGCTTCAATCGCGAAAATTCCAGCAACAGTACCGTCCCGGGTGATTGATCATCTTTCAAAATCTTAAAGGACCACTTTTTCGCATTTTTGATTTTCGGGCAAATTTATTATTCTTATCTCGTGTGTTGAGATGGGGTCCACGTGGTATCGGTAATAGTGTTGGGCAGCGCCCTCATTTCTCGTTTTTCGATTTGTTGAGATCGTTATCGAAGCGACTTGATCGAAGCGATTCAAAAGAAGTCATTACTTTCAATTTCGGTAATCGTCCTTGCGGTCATCCGTAGCTGGAACCTCTTTGTGAGTGATTTCTTGAGTCGAAGGGTTTTAGTTTTTTTTAGTCGAAGGAGTTTTTAGAAACAGATAGCATGAAACTAACACTTTGACTTCAGAGTTCCTCTTGGACGTCACGGTACTTGGTGAATACGAACTCAAAAGGAATGTGGTCTTCAAGAAGGCTAACTCCAGGTTAATATTGAATCCCTTTCGCACTTCAGAGGACGATTTTTTTATCAAATTCGTTGTAGCTTCTACATGTCACTGGGCAGTCGCGAATTTGACCGCGCAAATGCTATCGAGGATTCAGAGGAGCAGAAATTGTACTGGCAATCTGAGCTTCACGTGGGATTAGAAAAGGCCTTTTAAGTCATCCCTGTGCTTTTGATGAAAGATGGTGAGGAAGTTGTTAAAAGCAATGCTTTCAGAAAAGACATTCGCGGTTACAAATACGATGGAAAGTGGATAAGTGGATTCCCAACTCGGTACGTTTTGTTCAAGAAAGGGAATTCATTTCTCGTGGCGATCTCAGTTAATTGCTCACATTCCAGTTCCGTGGTAAGGCATCATCGTCGGATTGGATTTGCAAGGCCGTCGTCTGTACAACTATTACAGTTCGGTAAGTTTTCTTATAACAGAGCCCCTTAATTGTTCAAGTCGAGTTCATTGCCTACATTTCAGCTCGATGGTAAACATTCGTCACTCGGATGCATTCAAGTGCCAGGCGCATGCGAATTCGCGGAGGGTGCCGGACGTATTAGAAAATTTATAAGTGTTTATGTGTTTTTCGCTGGGTAAAAACCCGTCAACGGCTGGCTCGGACGACAAAGGATACAGAAAATCCAAATGGCTGTCGTCTTACGTCTTCTGAGAAAGCTGTTGATTTATTTTTGCCTCTGGCATTTGGTTTACTTCCTTACTCACAATCTTCATGGTGTTACCGCATCGTAGGCTTTCTGTTTGGTGTCCATAGGGTGTATTTAGAATTATCTGCTAGTTTCGCGTAGCGCTGCTTGAACGTAGGCAACACCAGTTTCTTTGAGATTTTAGTTTTGGCAGTGTTCTTCGGGAAATCAGTCTGAATTTTCAGCGGAGATCGACATGTATGGTGCTTATTTAACCTGCAAGATTGGAAAGACGGCTAAGAGCTAGCCTCAATATCCCATCACGGCCCTAACCTTCAATCTACCGCGCTGATTCCTTTCAACGACTGACGATCAGAGTGTACAACTGAAAAACCAACTCGAAGAATACAACCGTTTATGAAAAGGGGGAATGTCAAGATATGTCGAGCAGAGTAGATTTCATTTTTCTGGATATTTACTGCTTTCTCAGAGTCAGTTTTCAGTTCTGCACCCTGATCGGTAGCCGTTGAAGGGAATAGGGGTGGCGGGAGTTTAACTATCAAAGATAGTGTCATTATAAGTTTTTTAGGGCTTATTCTTTGCAGTTTTCCCAACTTTCAGGTGAAAGTTGTCCTAGAGATGTCGATTCCCGCTGGAAATTCGGACGTGATTTTGTCGTAGGCACTTTTTGTTGTTGTTTTTAGCTTTTTCCTCCTTGTTGTGTTTTACCGGTTTAATTTTACTGGTTCATCACGTGTTTGGTAACGGTGACAAGTACTCTCAATGTTCTCCTCTGTTTACAGAAGACAATATTTCTTCTTTGAGATTCATGTCTATTGGTCTTTCTGATTGTGTTCCGCAGTCGAAATTTTTCTTTGTTATTTCAATCTGGCTCCTCAATCCAACAGTTTGTTGAATGTTATTGCTGCCTCAAAAGCCTATTTTTCAAGATTTTATTTGGGTGATTTCTATTCATCCTTGACCTCTGAAGGTCTACCTTTTCTGCTATTGAATGGAGCGACGTAGTCGTTGCCGAATAATCTATGTTTTTTTGTTGTGTGCCCGGTGTTTTTCTAATATTTTATTTGTTTGGACAAGTAGAAAAATAAATGTATGGATCTGTTAAGATTTTCGGATTTTGGTACCCTTGGGCTCGCTTTTACTCAAATTTTTGACTGCCCTTTTATGGGTTTCAAGCCGCTTTTGGTAAGTTTTCGATCCGATGGACGACAGGTTTCCGCCCGTTTTTGAACAGATTTGAGCCCGGGTTCGGATAGGTTTGGGGTGGGTTTTGGTACGATTTCGACCAGTTTTTCGATCGCTTTGAGGTAGATTTTGAGTCGCTTTTGATTAGGTATCGATCCGCTGTACGACAGGATTACGTCAGGTTTTGGCCGGGTTTGAGCCCGGTTTTGGACAGATTTCAGTCCGCTTTGTGACAGATTTGCGACCGGTAATGAGTAGGAAATCGTTTGCCAATGGACAGTTTTTGAGCCGCTTATGGACAAATTTTGGGCCGCTCAGGGGCTGCAGACCGACGGATTTTAGCGGAGGACGCCGATCCGCGCACCTTTTGACATCGATGCGCTGATCGGAGGCGCAGCTCGGCGGCCAATGGTGCGGCGGCCGTAGCCCCCGGGTGCCTGAGCAGTGGCACGATGGCAATTCCAGTACTCCATCAGCCTACCTTTTTTACTTCTTTCATATTATCACACCCACAATATCATCATCGTAATTTGGACAGTAATCCAGGGAAAAACAACTAGAATAACACAACTAGGCTTGCTATGGATGAGATTAAAGGCAGTGTTCACGATGAAAATCGTTTTTCTGTTTTTCCACCTATCTTGAAAAGCGCCCCATGCTGATTCTAATGATGTCTCTGAAGTCGTTCGAGACCTTTTAGGAACGGAGTTATGGTCCCTCAAAAATTGAGCTAAGGAAAATGGTGGACGAGTTGTCCGAGGCTTGTAACTTCCGTCTTTTGCAGCCGATCTATGCGAGCTGACCTGAGTGAAGAGAGAAGCTGAGAATGAAGGGAAGAATGGGGCTGATGATTGGAAATCATCGCTCATCTGACGATCCGAGCATTCATTTGTTCACGTGGGTGGGCGTGTGATGCGCTTTCGGGGTTTGCCTTGCGCTCAAAGTGGCAACTTCGGGCTCTTTTGAAGCTTTTCCTGGCTTGCTTTCATGCGTTCTTTAGACTTCAGCGATACAGTATGCCCCTCCACTACCCATTCCTAGTGGAAACTGAAACACATTTTTTATCGTGAACACTGCCTTTAAATAATATTAACAGTACCCGCGATGAGTCGAAGGTTCAATTCGCTCAGCCCTAACGAAATGTGTTCAAAATGACAACTCGCGTTCTTTTTCGACAGAAATAGTGATAAAAGAAAATTTCTGAATCGTTGATACCCACAGACAAATGATATTTCCAAATATAGCCGCAGCTATCCTTCCGTGGCCGCAATTCTTCAGAATTCCTCCGGTGGGGATAGCGCGTTCCACTGTGAATTTGAGCCACCGCGACGCGGCCGCGCTCGGAGCTGGCTGTTACGGCGGTTGGCCATTAAGTTCTTACGGTGTATAGCACTATTTCTATCCTTCGATGCGCCAGCAAAAAACGGGATGCTCTGTATTCGGCACACGACGGGAGTGCGTTCTGTTAAAAGCGAGAAATGACTGGTAACATTTGCTGGAGCTACTTTCATTTAAGGCAGCGTACGCGCAGAAAACCGTATTCATTTTTTCACAATTCTACCCAGGTAGGCCTACCAGGCTGTGACATATCGCAAAGAGGCCAACCAAAACACTCAAGTTCCGGAGAAAAACTCGCTCGAGAATCCCAAAGCATTCAGCTTCCTTTTTTTTCAAGTCTGTCCGGTGTGTCTTGTGCAATACACAAATGCCGGAAATTTGCACGTCTGAATCGGTTTAGCCCCTGGAACCTTTTTCCACAATTCCGCAATTCCTTCTGCTGTCTAAAGTTCTCTAAAAATAAAAAGGTTTCAATACACTTGTCTGAACTGGAATATCTCTCGAAATAAAGAATATAGAATTTTGAATTCCCGATGCCTGTCCGAGCCTGTCGCAGCGCTTCTGTTGCTCGTGTTAGATGATCGACTGGTAAGACGCCTTTTCAGACCACGGAACCGTTTTCGCGAGCCTATAACATCATGAACACACAACATTGAAGTCTCAAGCTTCGCCAACTATCCCCGCTTGGTTCAAAGATTGGATTGAGAAGGAAAACCCAAATATGGTTTTCTGCGCGGACGCTGTCTTTAAGCAACTCCATATCCACCGATTGAGCTATTTCTGATCCGAAAAACGTTGTCAAGTCCCTCAGGCGGGTCCAAGAAAGCCATTTCACAAGAAAACGTGTTACTGGTTTTCATTGCGTACGATACCTTTAACCTGAAATCGCGGCGTTACTATCCTCGCAATTGGAATACATTAGTGCCCAACTGCGAATCGATATATTTTCTTTCCAGAAAACATGGATCTCGAGCGGCTGGGGCGATCGCATGCGGAAGTGATGTCGCTTTCTCCCAGCACTCGCCAACGGCGCTCCGTCATGGTCATAGCTATTATCGTCGCCACTCTTTACCATCTCTTGATGTTAGAAGCTGGTAGTGTTCGACCATTTTTTGAAATTGTATTCAAAATGACGGAGTCCCACAATTGAATTAAATTTTAAGCCATGATTTTTAGAAACTTCCTCATTCATAATCGTTTTCGCGGAAAACAATGAGGTTGTTCTTTTTTGCGAAAACAAAGTCCTATTCGTCCCTAGGCTCGCAACACTTTCCTTTTGTAGTTACATTTTTATTTGGGGGGCTTAGGTCCTTTCACGGTGCTCCGACCCGTATTGGTGAAAGTTTGTAAGCCCTACAGTGAGTGCTTCTTGAACACTCAAAACAGGTCTTTTAGTAGTGAAGCTGATGGAAACTTTACCTAACTGCTTGATGCGTGTAGCTAAAATCTCGTAAGCGCTCCCGAGAATTTCGAAGACTTCATTCGATTCCCACTATTGCGCCACCAACACGACTTTCTCTCGGTGTGCGGCTTGCGTGGCAAGGCGTTCCGATGAATAGCCGAGAACCGAATGAGAAATACAAATACCAGTTGAGCGACAGCTTATTTGCTTATAAGAAGCGTATAAAAGCCGTCAAGCGTCCTATAACACGAAGCATCAAACACATGCTGCATCATGACAAAGTACTGCTATTGCTGTTATATTGCGTCACGTTTACTAGCTGTGCATTTGATATTGTAGGTTTGTTGTCGCAACTTAGTTCCTTATTTAGCGTTTAATAATCATCTTTCATTTACTATGTAAAAAAAGCGATGTGCTGTAATACAAATACAGCACTGGCACATCTTTCACGTGGCGGGCGAAAACAGGAAACGCATTAAAGCGCTACTGGTGTCTTTCTGTCACAAACTTGGTCAAAATGGTCCATTTGAGAATCGAAATGATTATTTAGGATCAGCACCGAGAGGTCCACATTTCGACCATACGACTGAGCTCATTCACCCATGCCTGCTTCAATTGCGAAATCGCTTTGCGCATGTCTCATGTTGATTTTATGCTCAGACGATCGCTGTTGTCCACAGGACACGAATGAGATGTCACCTCACGCAATGCTCCCTGTAGACATCCAAAAGGGGCATGGATCGCCCCTCGAGAACTGCCCGTCACCCCCCTCCTTGGTGCCGTAGACAACCTATCCGCGGGAACGCTTTTGCTGTAGACATCCCATCGGAGGAGGGTCTCCACCCCCGATTCCGCGTTCACATCCTATCAACATCCTGTAGACCTGATATTACCATCCCAGTAAAGCATCAACAGCTTTTTGACGTCACCCCTTAAGGGTAGGCATACACACTCACAAACGTGGTGTAGATAACAGCATAAATAGGACCGCACGGCTCCTACCATGTCGTCTACAACGTTTGAAGCGCCAAAAACCATCCAGGATGACAATATGTGACAATGTTTGAGCAATCTTGCCTTCCACGTCTGTATTTCCCACCCGTTAGAGTACGAGAATTAGAAATGAAACTTGATAAAACATGTGATAAGATAGAGTGATAGCACTATCTCATGGGAGCGCACGAGAGAAATAGCTTGATTTGCTTGAATGTAACATGTCTGTTTACCGATTAACTCTCGTCCATTTTTGAGAATGCCGCTCTACTTCGGCTAACTTTTTGAAATGGAGGATTACATAGGTGAACATATAATCGGACTGAACGCGATTGCGGAAATGAACTATACATGATATTTTCAGGTGAATAAAGTTGTTTCTCTCGTGCATTCCCGTTTGCTAATGCTATCACTCTAACGTATCACATGTTTTCTCAAGTTTCTTTTCTCATTCTCGTACTCGAATGGGTGGGAAAACACTGGCGTGGAAGGCAAGATTGCTCAAAAATTGCCAAGTATATCCTGTTTCCGAGTGTGATTTATTTCCGTTCGTCGCGTGCGTCTGCGTGCGTACGCTGCGTCTCCTTCTCCCCACAATTTCTCGCTGTCTCTACCTTCGCTTCGCACAAGCGCGCGAGAGAACAGAGTAAATCTGGCTCGGAACCAGAGGATATTGTCATCCTGGATGGTTTTTGGCGCTTCAAACGTATTTGACGACATGGTAGGGGCCGTGCGGTCCTATTTATGCTGTTATCTCGACCACGTTTGTGAGCGTGTATGCTGCCTTTAAACGGCGGTATGCCTTCTTTCGAAACTTAATGATATGGCCCGATTTTCCTTATTTCAGTTCTAATCTAAGCGGAAAAGAGAAATTGGACCCTCTGAATCGAATTTTCTAGAGAAAAACTAACATTGGCGTGGATCCTAATGAGACTTTTTGTTCCTCGTTGGAGGTTGGCTCAAACTCGGTGCACCTACGTAATAGCATATGACACCTAGTTTGCGCCAACCTTCGAGAGTAAACGCAAGGTCTCATTAGGATCTATACCGACGTTACATTATTTTAATAATGATGTCCTTATGCGGACAACACTACTGCTTCCAAATGAACTACTATAAGTTATACAAACCATTCCAAATGAAATGTACTTTTCTAGAGCCAGTTTCGGACGTAGAGTCCAAATATGCCCTTCGCAGCTGCCTAGAGTCACCCTGGAAAACGTTATAGCAGTTTTTTTCCGATTTTTGTACCTATTGTACCCTCGAAAAAGCGCATTAATTTTATGAAAATCCGGAAACAGACCTCATAATCGTGTTCAGGGCCCGAAACAGCCCCCCAAGGCAAAGTTTGGGTGAAAGCGCATTCTCCGAGCTATGTGCAGACTGATGGCGTTCTTGACTTGTATGGATTTTCGGTTCAGCGTTCAATTATATCAATTACGGGGTACAGATAGCGTTGAATATTTTTTTCCAGATTTGACTCAAAATTCAACCTGGGGGTGATTTGTGGTGCTGATCACGAATCTGAGGTTTACCTGTGGTTTTTCCTAAGTTCGACTAAATTTGTTCAAAGCTTCCCACCGGCAGAAAAATTTGACGGCAAAATCGACTTCCGACGATTTCTGGAACGTGACAAAAGATGTGGCTCAAATCGTTCTTTTGGGGTTTATTTAAAGCGCTCAACACGAATCTGACGTCAGTTTATGGATTTTTGACAGCTTACGATAGATTGGGTATACGGTATAGTTGTATGTACACGAAAGAAATTTTGAAAAATTTTCGATATTTTTTCGTTTGTTCAAAATTCTTCGAACGTATTTTTTCAAATTCCGTTCGTTCAAAATTTCGTCGAACGATTTTTTTCAAATTTAGTTCGTTCAAAATTTCGTCGAACGATTTTTTTCAAATTTAGTTCGTTCAAAATTCCGTCGAGCGAGTTTTTTTAAATTGCATTCGTTCGAAATTTTTTTCGAAATTGTACAGCTATAGTATATGGTAGTTCGATCAATGTCACAGATTTGTCTCAAAGTTTCTATGTGGGGGTTTTTGGGGTGCTGAATACGAATTCGATGTCCATTTGTCTGTTTTCAAACTATTAAGTTCTGCCTCCTGAATAACGTTACCTACCGTAACCTACAGTAAACCTATAAATTCCGACAAGCGAGCCCCAGATTCGTGTTCAGCAGTACATGTTTATCGCAGTATCCGGAGAAAAATAAAAAAACACCTCAAAAATTCCATGGTGGGTACCCTTACTTTGCCGCGAAGCTATAAAAACGCTCATAACTTCTCTTAGAGTGAGTCTAGGCAGGCTACGATTATGCCGGAGTCACTCACATTTTTAGCTACTAGTTGCAAGAACATCTTCCCGGATTAACGCCGTATTCAAAGCGCGCCGAAAATGCATTCAACCCGAAGACAAGGCGGTTAGGAGCACAGTCAGAGAACGTGCTGCTAGGGAGCACGTGCTCTTATAGTGTTTCAGATTACCACGTGCCCCGACAAATAAAACTTTCAATGCGTGCATGATACACATTCAACTCGATGAAAAAAAGGATTTCCTAAAAATGGAAAGAATGCGAAAAACTCTTGAGGCGGGACGCAGAAGCCGGCAGCCTCGATGGTTCAATTACACTAGTTCGCGGTGCTTTGCTTGCCCAGCCGCTGGAGAGATCGTCCAACCAATCGCGGCCCCAGATAGTGCTCGGCGAGCTGGTCGAGTTGCATGTCGGTGTGCCGGGCGCGTCGCGTGCCGATGTTCTGCTACGATAACGCTGGACTAGCTTGCAGCACGTGCTGCTGCAAATAAATTTTGCAACACGTGCTCCTACGATAAAATTTTGCAGCACGCGGTGCTTTTTGGAGCACGTGTCCCTGCAAAAAACTTTTTCAATGGGAGTGGTCACTCGAGTTGGATACTTATTCGACACGCATTAGGCACGCACGTTTTTGAGCTCGCAAGGTACTCCATTTCGCTGATCCCGGACTACGCTAAAACGGCTTCCCTTGTTAACCAGAAAAGGTGATATTGGCTAACTACGCTTATTTTTTTAAATCTACAATTTTTCATCTCGCTACATTACCTTTCCTCGAGTATTGACAACATGGATGGGAATCGGGGTAAATAAACACCACCGAATGATCAGAGATTCCTGACAAACAACTAAAAATGACGCAAATGACACACATAAAGGGATGGAAAAAAATCAAAATCTGCCTACGAAGGCAGTTGCTGAAAACTCCGTAAACCACGGAAACCTCCGGGTCCATCACGGGGAACGCCGCGAGGTGCATCTCTCGGCATGCCACCAACACCCCTTCCACGGGAAGACGTTATTGAAAAACGAATCACAGATCTCTTATAATTAAAATAGAGAAGAATTATCATAGAAGTCTACAGAATCATCAAAAAATAAAACGAATTGCAAATCTCATATAACCGGAAATGAGAACTTGGACGGCACGATCTTCGTGATACATCGATTGATGGACGCTGCCACCGCCTCTCCCGCGAATGTTCTGTAGAACAGCCCATCGACCTGCGCAGCCGTAGAAATCCCGAATTGACGTCCTGTGGACAACAACTCGGTCTGCGTCGATTTAAGGCACTCGGCGGGATTGCCGGTCGACGGGCTGTTTAACAGCCCGTCGCCCCCTGCTCAACAGCACACTGGAACGACCCCGCGTAGAGCTGCCTGTTCGCCAGCGGTGACTCGTTCTGGGCGGATCGACGTCCTGTAGACAACAGCGAACGTCTGAGTGGTTTCCAGTTTCGATCTAGTCTGCCGCATAAACCAGGCGGCGGGCCGTGCGGGGTTGGCGGCCTCAGGCTCCGTCCATACGTGGCGAGAGCGTGCGATTACGCAAAATCTATGGTCATCGTGGGCACACGTCTCGCTAGCCGCTCACATGCGCTCCTTCTCGCGCGCCCTCGCCCGCTCGCTCTCGCTCGCTTGTGCCAGCACCACGAAGCAAGCAGCAAGTTCCAAGCTTACTCAGAGGATCGCGGGGTCGTAATGGAGCACAATAGGCTTTCACCTCGACGAGGATAGCGAGGACAACACGAGGGGAAGAGCTGCTGCTCGAGCAGCACGTGCTGCCTTTGTGCCGCTCTCAGCAGCACTTGCTGCCCTCGTCCTCCATTTGTCGCCTGAGCTGCTGCTCTTTTTTATGGCAATCGTAGTGTTGCTCAAAGTGGTCCATTCGGACAGCTACGACCCTATTTACTGTCAGCATGGGGAGTTTTTTGTCTCCAGCATGCACATATAGACATCTGATTAGTTATATGTCAATTCAATATTTCTTTTTTCTCCCCCAAGCGAGGTGTATGGAATCAAAGCAATAGCTTGACCATCATCTCAGACGATCGTAGGCTGTCAAGGAACACAACTAGCTCTCTTTACTACTAGAATAGCGAAAACAGCACAAGGGGACGAGCCGCTGCTCGAGGAGCACGTGCTTCCTTTCTGTCACTCTTAGCAGCACGTGATGCCTTCGTCCTCCATTTGTCGCCTCGGCTGCTGTTCTGTGTTGTGGCCAGCACAGTGTGGTAACACTGCTCAAAGTGGTCGCTTAGGTAACTACGACCATACTCATAATCAACATGGGAACTTCTTTCCTTTTAAGAAAATGCCCACTCATGAATGAAAACCCGACTATAACAAGGCAACCGATTATCAAATGGGGTAAGTTTTGATGAGCGGAGTGGATTGTAACCTCCTGGATGTATGTTGTTACCCCTAAGGCCTGGTTTTCAGCAGTTTACGGATCGGTACCGGTTGAAAGGAGTGGGCGTGGCGTGAGCGGAACACTCAGGTTTAGGGCCGCACAGGTCTTTTTGTGCTCGATCGTATCAGTTTTTTCCGACATTGCTGGTGTTTTCAAATTTCAGGGTCAGTTAGTGCATCTGAATGATTTTCGCCCACCTTCCCGGGTGTACACGTTTTCGACAGTCCTGTTATCAGCTCGACTGTACCAATATCTGTTGCTCGCAAAAAGCAGTAGAAGGAGTTGAAGTCAAACGATCACTACTCATGAATCTGGTCTAAAAGCAAAAGTTTGCCAATTTAATGCCAGATTGAAGACCAGGCGCCACTCGGTCGCCGTCGACCAGGGCACGCTTCCAACCAATCGCCAAGTCGCCGCGACCTGACGCTATTAACTGCCAACTGCTTGAAGCCATTTTTCAACTTTTTTTTCCATTTCATCTCCAACTGGTCGCCCTTCTATGACTCAATCTCCGGCTAAACGCGCGGTGGCGGCCAATGAACTGCGCGGAGAGCTCACTTTTATCAGCGTGCGACCTCTCAAATCTGGTACTTTTATGCAAGATTCACATTTTCGTTGGAACGAGTCTTAAAAAAACTTTTGGTATTTTACTAGTTATCAAATCAAACGTCGTTTCACTCTGAAGAAAATGTCAATTTAAAATGGCACCCTCTAGAAAAGTAATTCCTTGCGAGCGATTTGAACGGTTCATCTCGGCTAAAAAACTGATGAATTGCTCTGGAAAAAGGGATGAGTCGTCATTATCATCGGATGATGATTTTGTGAAACTGGCCAAAAATTCGAGAGACGTTCGGCTCTTCTATAAGGATTTATTTAGCGGGTTCTTCCAGATTTGCACAATTTGCCTTTTTTAGATCTGGAAGGTGTAAGTCGGAAAATGTAAAAAATCACCTTCTGACTCTTAAATGCGTCTCCATAAACTCAAACTTTGCTAGCATTTTCCATAGAAAAACCAATTGTTTTGGTTTTGGGCGAAGACTTGTATTTTTCAAATGCTGAGCGGCGATGGTCTGCAAAAAAATTAAGCAAAGTGAGGAATACTTTTTCTTCAGGAAAAGCACAATGCTCACAGAATTCAAAGCCGAAAAAATTTTCCAATGAAATTAATTATTTGAGCTCTTCCGGAGAATGTTCACGACAATAATTTAGAAATAAGAAAAAATGTTCAAGAAATTCAAAAATCGCTGTTTTCGAAAGAGAAGAAATCACCATTTACAGAAAGATCAAAAAACGATGAATACTGTGATATTTGAAATCCATTTAACCCTGGACATTCCTCTAAGCAGAGCGAATTTCAGCGACTTAAAGGCAGTGGTCGCGATCAAATATGCTTGTCGTCTTTTTCTCCCTAAACCCTTTTCTGGGTCTCGAGTAGTAGGACCTATAAGAAAAAATCGCGAAAAAACCACTGTTTTGGGCCAAATTTGAATCCTGAAATTTCTTGTCTTTTGTTGGTGGACGAGCCCTCTCCACATCATCGTCATCGATGACGTCTTATATCGAGAACATCAGCTAGCTTGAAATTGAATTGCAATCAATGAACCTTCGAATTTATGTAAACACTAGTCGAAAACATTCACTGAAGTGCTTGCTTTCATTGTTCAACTGTTTTCATTAGGTAAATTTGCAATTATTTCTTTCTCTGAATGTCGATGATTTTTGACTGCTCGGCATGAGACGGCGATCTTTTTGGTCGACGCTGTGCACGTGTGCACGAACTGGCTTCTTTGGGCCCTAGAAACTCTAATTCCAGCCTGTTTTTAACCGCTCTACCTTCATAGTTTTTCAGCTGTTTTTGATCTCAGCTGATTTTTGTAGTTTTTTCGATTACGTTTTTCATCGTGACCACTGCCTTTAAGAATATTTTGAGGAGAACTTTATTCTTGGAGTATGTGGATATAACTTTTTCTACGAAGAAAGTCATAATTCTACACGTGGAGACTCGGAGAAAATTCGTTCTGGGCTTCCCGAAACTAATCTCAGATTGAACAGTTTCATATGTACGGCTAGTTCGGCATTCGCCTCCTTAAAATTAAGTTCGGATTATGTACCCCGTTCTTTTCTTTCTTTCAAACGCAAAGCTACGAGTATTCTTCTTGCGTGGTAATTTTTCAATTTGTTTTTCTGCTGTATCATATTCTACGCCCTTTTTTTAACGTCTGCCCTATGTAGCGTATTGAATAAATAAATAAATAAATCGTCTTTCAAAACGAGAGGAACAGATTATCAAGCCTAATTCAAATCTCTACAGTCACGAAACCAAGTGAAAATCAATTCCTGTTCAAGGTATAGAGAAATTCTATGTCAAGAAATGTTTTTGGAGACACTCACATTCACTATTGACCGAGGCCTGTGTTGAACGAATCTCGCTAACTCGTGCCAGATACGATTTGGCATAGGGTGGGCAGGAGACAGCCCGTAGTGCCGGCATCATTTCCTCCAATTGTGGCGAAGATCAATGGATATCAGCAAGGATGAAACACCCGTTAAAGTTATCAATTAGCCTCACTAAGGTCTTACTTTTTGATTTGTCGACGCAGCGCTGCTGCTGAGCTCGACACATCCCCTTCCGAAGAAGGGTTATGAGAAAAAAAGGAAAGATCATAAATCAGGAGCAGCAATTGGGGCCATGATGAGGAGCAGCAATTGGTTAAAGAAAAGCGACAGTTGGGGCCACATTGAGGAGCAGCAGTCGGGGCCACAATTAGGAGCAGCAGTTGGGGCCACAAGCAGGAGCAGCAGTTGGGGAGACGACTGGAGCAGTTGGGGCGACTGTAGCAGCACGTGAGGCAACTATACTAGCAGCAGTTGGGGCAGTGAGCGGAGCAAGAGGACACAACGTGCCGCCCTTGGCAGCAGTTGGGGGAACGAAAGCGGCTTTCACCTAGACGAGTAACTGCGTTAGTAATCCCCTCGTGCTGCCTTACTAAGCCGCGTGTATCTGAGTACTGCTCCATAACTGAAGCAGGTGGCATTAAACCTGTATCAAAACTATTGCCCTTGTTTTCCATAATCCCATCACGGAAGTCGAAAACCTTGGGAAATCATCACCCGTTACGCCGGCTCGAGTGACTGATCACCCGATCAAACGTTTTCAAATGAATCAATACGAGGTGGGGGGGGGGTGTTCGCCTGTGCTAATTTGCGGGCACGGGCTGCCCCAGCGTTGAGGAGCGTCGAGAGCAGGGGTGTGCGTAATTACCGTTTACGATTTACGGTGTTTTTTGGTCTCGTAATTACCGTTTACGGTTTATGACATTTTGGACCGTGAATCGTAATTTATCGTAAATTAAAATTCATGCAATGGAAGTAAATCGAGAGATATCTCCAATTGACCTGCTCTAATCCCACTTTGAGTATACCAATGTTTTGGTCAGGAGATGGGACCAACCCAAGCGTGTGACTGCAGCACGATCCCGTTATCATTTTTTGATGTGATTCTATCATTATAGCGCGGGACACATGGTCGGAGTTGGAGACGCTGGATAACAGATCCGCGTTGCGCGCCGCGCACGTTTCACTAGCTGCCGCCTACGACGCAATGCAGTCTGAAAGCACTCTTGACGAGGACCTTCGTTTTCGTGTTATCCATGAAGATCAACTGTCCTGAATTCCATAACTAGATTAGCGTCAAAAGATCGAGCTAGGCAGTCTAATCGATCTAAAATTTGCTTCAAATAGTGTTCCTGGCCCGCCTTTTGAGTAGATTACGCCTACACAGAGTCCACAAAAACCAACAATTGGAGCATTCGTTCCTTAACTCAAAAGTTTTAGGCTCAAAATCATTTTCTCAAGTTAATTTCTCTTTGTCCGCAGCAAACGGACCTTCAGAAAAGGCGTGAGCGCTAGTTTAAACGCTCTTCTTCGCCCTTTTTCTGAAACCTTTATCTCTCACAAATGCGAGCGTTTGATGGGGCGTCTTGGCTATATTTCCTAACTATGGGTACTAAACTACACAAAACGATGTGTGCGAGCTGACCTGAGTAAAGAGAGACGTTGAGAATGAAGGGAAGAATGGGGCTTTTGATCGGAAACCATCGCTATTCTAACCACGATTTCAGGGAAACTGTTATAGGACGTGGGCGCAGTGGCCCAACGGGTTGGCTGGCCCACGAAACTTTCACACACCTACCGGCCATTTTTCGCCGCATTTCCGTTCTTAATATCCTTAGAGGGACCAAACGCTTACTTTTTAGCCACAAAAACCCTGCAACTTTTTATTCGTGAACACTGCCTTCAAGCCGGTGAACAGTTTTGAATTCTTCATGGCGGGACCTAACGGAGACGAACAGCTCACTCGCGCTCATTCGGAACCATTGTCAATGTTGTCATCAATTCAAATTCCTTCTTGCCCCAGGTTACATAAGCTTCTTACAGCTTTCACACACGTCAAAATTGCACTTTCTCTCCCTCCACCGGGTTTTAAAGGCAGTGCTCACAAAGGGAAAACTCCCCATTTCTTGGCAGAAAACTGAGCTTTGGGTCTATATAAGCTAGCCTTGGAACAAAGAACGGCGAAAAACGAGCAGGAAGCGGATCAAAATCCTGCGGTCCGGCTGACTCATTGGGTCACTCTGCCCACGTCCTATAACAGTTGTCCTGTGTTCGTTTTGCCGTGAAAACATTCACCGGATTTTTGAATATTCTACATCGCAAAAGGTTCTAACATCCCAGCATGTACATTGACCCCTCTTATTTTCAAAGAACTTCTGGTACAGGAATAAGAAAACAAAACCACTTGTCTAGGAATTTTGAAGAGCGAAACCATTTCACCGAGTTCAGGTTCGATGCGTTGTCCGCAGCCTCCCGAAACAGCTAGACAGGCGTCATTAACTTTTCTCAGAGATTTCTTCAAACAAATTTTCTCCGGTATTTGAGGTCTCTGTGGGATTTTTCGGTGCTATCGCAACGGGGCGGCACTTGGCCACACCCACTTTTTCGTGCCGCAACGACGCTCCTAATTTTGGCAGGGGGGGAACCCGGGTAGATTCTCAAATTCAGTGCGGCACGGCAAATTGGACGTGGTTAAAGGCATCGTTCACGATGGATTTCGTTTTCGAGTTTTCTATTTACAATGAGACCCTATGTAAGTACCCTATGTAACAGCAGCCTTGGAAAAGTCGCGAAAAAATCACCGAAAACGCCTTTTTCAGACCGAAAATATCTCAATCCAAGAGTCGATCGTTAGAGATCACCGTTTCGACCAACGATATCACGATCAAATGAACTTTATTCTTTCCTTTCGAGTGATTTGTGGAGAAGAAAAGGGTAATCGATGTGTGTAGAGAAGTCATTTTTCACGTAATCGTATGGTATATTCCAGCAACTTCCCCTCAGCTATACTGTATCAATTGTTGATAATTTACTTATATGATGGCTGAAAGCAAATTGTGCCAGATGACTGACGGAGGGCCGGTCTCTTCTGACGAAGTTTGAGACATTCGACCTCATTTATCTTCTCAGACAGTCGCGGCTTAGTACGTCGGCACAATACCGTTAGTACGCCAAGGCAAACCTGGCGTACTAACGCTCGTTGTGTGCAGGAGCTACTGGTTGCGACAGCATATCCTGCCAACGTATGTTGGCGTTCTAACGCTCATTATCGACAGAATTTGGACTGCCACCTTCCTTGCCGGTGTTAGCTATCATTCTTGTCACGGCCAGCAGCAAGGAGGCCATCCTCGCCGCGGTCCGCAACAAGGGCATCATCTTGGCCACGGTCCACAACGAGGAGGCTTCCCTCGCGATGGGTCATGGGGATGATCCGCTCAGCGTTTAAAATTAACGTCCGTAAAGTTACACAGGGTCACCTCCTCGGACTGGCCTCAAACGGCCCACTGCCCCCTTAGCGAGACTGGCTGCCTTATATATCCGCCGCCGTCGTAAAAGAGGATGCTGCAGTTTCATTCATATCAGACAAATCGATGGAGGAGAGTGACAGCAGACAATAGGAGAGTGGGGCTGGCAATAGCACTCGTGCCACGATAAACGGAGCGTTAGTACGCCAGCACAAGCAGCAGGAGCTCCTGGTCGTTGCCAGCATATCCTGCGGTTACCAGCAACTACAGCACAGATGCTGCCGATCCCTTTGTGCCGACGCACTAAGCCCCGACTGTCCGAGTTCGCAATAAGGCATTTTTAACCGGACAAACTCTCCCTACGTTCTTAGGTGAGCCCAGAAAATCCTTCGAACCGAAAAAACGGTGAGTGGCTTTCAGCACGTACGATGCCTTTAAGTGTATCGCGCGATAGTGCCCCCCCACCCGCCCGCAAAGATAGCACCGACTTTTCTTTATTAACTTCTTCTTAGTGAACTTACCTACCCAAAAACGTAGTACGTTTTCTTATTATGAATACTGCCTATAACTCTATGCCCAAATTCTGAAGTTTTTTTACACCAACGTGGGTAGGTAAGTCGCACTTTGCCCGAACAAACGTTTGCCTTCTTCTTACCATTGTGCCAAAAACCATGGAAGACTTCCACGGAAATAACTCTTTTCAGAAGAAGTTTCTGAGGGCAGCAAGTGGCAATGCAGCCGAATTCAAGAAGATCAGACGAATTGTTGGTCTAGAGAACAGCAGGAATGAGGTGAGAAGCACAAACATACTATGACAGACCCCTAAAGCACTGCTTTCAGCCAGCTTTTTTCGAACCATTTGGGGCAGCACAGAGCGAAAGGAACTTCAAGAAGCTGAATCGAAAGTTCAAGCAAGTCCACTATGTATTTGACTACAAACACTTTATTCTGCCATATGCTTTGATTGCGAAATCGCCAGCTTTCAGGGGAATTCTGTACGATGGTGACATTTTAATTAATAACTCTCTGCTGCGAAGAATAGTGAAGGCGTCGGAAAGAGAACCATGGTGGCGAGGTCGAAGGTGGGCTTATCGTGATCTCTTCTATCCGGACACTATCTGGCAGACCGGCATACCCTACGAATTTGACACTGATCTGCGTGAGTACACACTCTTGGTCAGTGCCTGTGGTAACTACCGGATTCTGTTCAATACTCATTTACGGCTCATTGCAGCAGAAATAGCGAAGGATAGTATCAAAACTGCAATGGAATTCTGGCAGAACAACACTTGTGTTACGTTTCGACCAAGAATAGATGAAGAACAATACATATTTTTTACAGGTAGACTTCTTTCACTTACTACACTCGTCTAAAGGTCGCAATAAAATGTGTTAAGGTTCTCAGGATATGTGCTCATCCTCTGTTGGTAGGGACACTTCACAGCCTCAACAGCCAGTTTATATTGGAAATGGATGTTACAAGGTGATATACAAACTTCTCAGAAACTGTCACGGAAATAGAATAAATTTTCAGTTTGGAGTGACATCTCATGAGGTCGGACATGTAATCGGTCTGTTTCACCATCAGCAACGTTATGATCGGGCAATGTACGTCAAATTTCTGCAATATAATGTTGCCGAACCCGACTGGGGCAACTTCATGAAGGTATGTACAGCTTGTGTCAAAATAAAATTTCCACGATTCATCGCGCGCTGCGGCCTCTTTCTCCCACACTTCACCGCCGTCTCCTTCCCTATCTTCGCTCAGTCCCGCAATGGATGGTGAAAATTTCATCTTGACACAAGCTGCTGTATTTTTGTATAGGATTAATCGTGTTCGAATGTTGATGACTGCAGCTATTCAGATATCGGCTGATTTCCTTGATACTTACGACCTTCCCTACGATGTCGGTAGCGTGATGCACTACACTCCAACAGAGTACGTTCAAATACATAATTCAATACTACGATTTGGAGCCTATAATAGGGAAACCGAGACTATTGAAGGTTTGCGAAGAATCCGGCGTTCCCAGCCATGGTAGCTTTGAATGAGAATCTTCAGGGGACCATGGGACAGATGGAGGGACCATCATTTCTTGATGTCGAAATCGTGAACAGACACTATCAATGCAACAGTGAGTGACGTCACACGTCTAGATAGAGGCTCAAGGCTCTCTCGAAATCCTTCAGGCGCATGTAACAGCACTGATGTGAAGCCGAAGTGTTTGAATGGTGGCTACGAGGATCCACTAAACTGTGGAGTTTGCAGGTTAGGTTCGATTAAATCACACGAAAATGTCATTTAATCAAAATTAGCTTAGAAACACCAGATAAACTGTTTCAGATGCCCTACAGGATTTGATGGCGATGTGTGCCAAATGATAGCCTCATCGGCACCGATGAAATGTGGAGGGCTGATTCCTACAAGTTCAAAGCTGACCCGGCTCAAGATACATTTGAGCGCCGGTCCTATAAGAAGACAATGCGTCTATCACATTCGGGTAGTTTGACAAAAGAACATACAATACCGCTGCTAGCAAAGGGGAAGAAGAGGGAATGTGCAAACTCGGCAGCAAAAGTGTCATTTTCTTATAACTTGCTTTAAATTGCTCCAATCATGATTTTGAAAAAAAAAACATCCTCTTTAGCGCGACCTATAGGTTCCAATTATGTCAGGAAACTCCGTAAACTCCACGAGGGGACTTGTTTTTGGGCTAGGTTATCTATTCGTTCTTTTTTTTATCCTGCGACAATGTGTAAACTCGCGGTGATTAGCGGAAAGAAGCTACCGCGAGCGAGTTTACACGTTATCGCATAATGAAACAGTTTTTCCCAGAAGCGAGTGTCCTCGTGAAGTTTCCCCGTGTGTCTTGATATGATTGGAACAAGCAGGTCGCACAAAAGACAACGGTTTTTCTCAGAATGTAGATTGGAGCACTTTAAACAAAAAAGGAAATCTACAACCGGGCAAGACAAAAACCACCGTAACCCACGCTTATCCCTTCATTCAGCAATGCTTTGGAGCGGTTGCTGCTTCATATCTATCTCTGTAGTGATGAGAACGACCGCTTTCCCACAGGGATGTACTTTATCTACAGGGTCAGTGTGGTTGTTATCTTGCCCGGTTGTGGATTTTCTTTTTTTGTGCACTTTGAAGGCAGCAGACACGCTCAAAAATGACATCGATTTTATGATATTAATCGCAAGTTTGAAACTGGTAGTAGGCGAAAATAACGAAAAAACCAACGAAAACTGTGCAAATAGAGGAATAACGGTTGTTTTTGTTATCGGATGAAAGTGGACGAGTTTTACCGCGCGCGGTTGAAACGGCGAATATTAGCGACAAAAGGGTTGGGGTAGCTAAACCAGTAGACTCTTACAGCTTGTACTTGAACGCTTTCCTCGTTGAAAACATTAACATCCAGCCACTCAGAAATACGAAAACATGTTACATGTAATATAAAGTGTAAGATACTTGAGACATTCAAGTATATTACCTTTATATCGCATGTAACCTTCACTTGTATTACATGTAACATACACTTATATGACACGTAATATATCTACACTTATATTTCATGCAACTTAATTAGAGCTGCAGGTTTAAGCTCGATGCTTTAAGGGTTGAAGCTGCAAGTTCCAGGCTACTGCTTCAGGTACGAATCAGCAACTTCAAGCTTGTTTGGACATCCCAAGAGCTTAAAGCTTGCTGCTTCATAACTGAATCAGCAAGCTTGAATCCCACAGGTTCATACAAGAAGCAGTGGGCTCAAGCTTGCTTCAAAAATATTGCATGTCGCTCCCTCTAATCCTCCCCATGACTAAAACGAGCCATGGGGAGCAAGAGATCAACGACTCGACCAGGGCGAGTGACCACCCTGTCGAATGTCAATCCAATGAACATTCGGTCAGCGCTAAGGTATGAGGCGGCCCGTACGCTCTGCAGGTTTGCAGGTGTTCAGCATGGGCCCTCAGTTGCTGGAGATATTTGAATTATGTTACACTTATAGTACATGTAATTTACTTGAGTAGAGATATTTCACATGTAACTTACATTGACGGAGATGTTTTACAGGTATGTTATAATCGTCTTTTATGTTACAAGTATTTTTTTTCTGAGCAGAGCGGCCGTATTCGAACAATCAATCTGGGCGAGTTTGCATTTGGGGGCGGGGTCGACAAAATTTTTTGACATGCATTGCTCAAATTTAGTAGTTTTAACTCATTTTTAACGCTTCTAACGGCGCTAGCCTTCTACTATGGGCCATACAGCCCCAGTAAAGTGGTTATCTCAACAAATTTCTCGAACGTGTCTGCTGCCTTTAAAGAAAGTTATAATCAGAACACGCTCTTGTTGCCTACTTTCCCTAATTCGCCCCCTTTCTCCTATGTTTGCAGGGGTATTGTAAATTTTCCTCTCGTGGTCAAGCAACTCTTCTCTTTATTTGTTTAATGACTCAGAACGTCGGAGGGCCGTGTGCCCGGGAATTTTCGACCAAGGGCGAGCGGAGGGGCCATGTTTTGCGGGCGGAGAATCATCAGGCGCGAGGCGGGGGCGCCACCAAATTTCGTTAGCTTGGTCCTGCAGGGAAAATTCGAAACAGAGGAAAACATGATTGCTCGGGCATATCGCATGACACGTTGAACGAAAGAATCAAACCCGTACCACATACGGAGCACAATTTTATTATGACTTCACTGAAGGCACCACTGAGTAAGTACAGTTGACAGCAATGTGAAAAGGACATGTAGCGGTTGCGGACTCCCTCTAAAACTACGGTATAATCTGGCACTTTGCCTGATTTCGTCATCGATCGGCGCC
This sequence comes from Aplectana chamaeleonis, assembly GCA_029168955.1. NCBI lineage: Eukaryota > Metazoa > Nematoda > Chromadorea > Rhabditida > Cosmocercidae > Aplectana > Aplectana chamaeleonis. Next base: position 239,691 of record JAPDOI010000139.1, on the reverse strand, counting down.
ACAGCTGATATTCTCGTGAGCAGAGACGACGGTTGGCGCCGATCGATGACAAAATCAGGCAAAGTGCCAGATTCTACCATAATTTAGTGCGAGTGCGCAACCGCACCATGTCCTTTTAGCATTGCGGTCAACTGTACTTACATCATCGCGCACTTCGCGGGGTGGCAGTAAGGTAAGATCCCCAGTCCATCGTTTAGACTTGCATGGGACACCCACAATGGGGTTTGGAAAATTTTGGAGAAAGGGGTAGCACCCGTCCAGGCTGTGAGAGAGGTGGTTCCCGGAAATTGTTATACAAGGAATCAATCATTCAAGCGATGACACCGCGAAGATGTTCTGCCCGGGCCCCGCGCCCTTTTGCTTGGATGTCCGGGCGTCGCGCCCATGATGAGTCATGGGACTGGGGCGGGGACCTGTAGGGCGCCAGTCGTGGAGGGGGGCTCCGCACGGGGGCGCGGCCCTCCGACGTTCTGAGGAGTACGTTGCATAAGGCACACGCAGTAAAGCACATGTTTAAATGTCAGTTGGGAAAAAAACTTGAAACAATCAAGTACACGACGTCTAAAATTCCAAGTTCAATAGGTTTCTACTTGCAAGGCGTTTGAAACGCTACAGAACATTTTTTGGAGGAGATTTTTTCATCTCGTGTTTCTTTTAACAACCTTTCGGCTCGTTACTCTGCTTCTCTGGGCCAAATTCCTGTCCGCAATTGCGTCTCGACACGCTTTGCGGCCACGCGCTTTCGAGTCGGAAGAGTTTCCAGCGCCGCAGACGCCGATCTCTTGACTCTAGGTGGGTTTTAATGACTCGAAAGTAAACAACTTGGAGAGAACTGTATAAAAAGCCATTTCGAGTGGGCTTTGGCGCTGTAAACCCGACTGACTTGGGCGCGTGCGGCCGCAATGCGTGCCGTATTTGGGCCGTAATTGCGGACCGGAATCTGGCCCAGAGAAGCACAGTACTTTTGTGCGCCTAATGCTTCTAACCCCAAGTGTGCAATATTGCGGCGGCTAGGTATGCAAGACTGCGTAAGGGAGCTGCAGCCTGAACTCTCAACACAGCCCAACCGAACTACACTTGCCAGGGAGTTCTATATCACTCTGGAGCGACATAGTTTTGTGGCTCCATAGTTGTGACTACAGAATATCTCGGTTAATAGGAAAAAATGGTTTTGAGAATACTGTAAAATTCTTTCCCAAAGAATTTTGCGGTGTAACTATCTTTGAGTTTTTTCACTATCGCAATTTCTTGCATTCTAAAATGATGTGGAGTCCATTCCGTGGCCATTGTCAGACAGAATTAATTCTATGCGCGCAGCCCGGGGGCGGCATGCACGTACAGGCCATAAAACGGCCAATGTCTCACCGTCGACTGCGTACCACGCGCTGCGCGACCGCACGCGCGTCGGAAGCAGACGGGTTTTGGCCGCCGCGCGACGAGTTGTGGCCGCCGCGCGCCGTTTCGGCCGCCGAGCGGCGGCCGAAACTCGTCGCGCGGCGGCCAAACCTCGTCTGCTTCCGATGCACGTGCGGTCGCGCAGCGCGTGGTACGCAGTCGACGGTGAGACATTGGCCGTTTTATGGCCTGTACGCGGCGGGTTAGTTTGGGGTAAGGCAGGGTTTGGGGCGTCGGCGCATTTGATCATTGCTGTGCGAGTGCTGGAGATAATCAATAGTTGGGGTCTCAACGGGGTTTTGGCTGCCCCAACATCCTACGTAGGGTTGCGAGGAACCGATTTTTCAGTGCTAGCCTAACCCCCTTTTAGCCCTCGCGCTGCTGTCATCAAACGTGCCGACGCTCCAAACCATGCCTAACCCCAACCTAACCCACAGCGTACGTGCATGCCGCCCCTGGACAGCAGCTTTGCAGTAGTGCTGGTTATGAAAAAAGGTATCTCCTCGCGGGCAAGCAGGTTCTCTCTTTAATTTCACCCAATTTGAGACTGATTACTTGGGAATCAAAAATCATAAACTGCGTGTGCATTACCTGTGATGCATGTGGAGTCTTCTACAGCGTTTACATAATGTTCATGCCCTTTATTTCCGTTCTTCTGGAGAATAATCGAAGAAATTTCAGGCGCCACCAAATCGGCGGGTGATGCTCGGAATCGAAACCGTGAAAGGAAAGTGCCAGGAGGGCTGCTACACGAGCGCAGTGGAAATCAAAATGAATGGCGACTTTAGACCCATGGGATACAGGTTGTCGCCGACAATCACAAACGTTTCCCGGGGCTATTCAGTGAACTAATTTAGGTACTGCTGCCTGTCGCAGTCCTTTCGACGTTTGATTTCGAAAGGCAGAAACGTCCCAGTAACCTTCTTTGCCCAAAATGGTACTCTCGATGTACTCATGTTCTTCAGATGGGGTGAGTCACTGCACAATGGTTTTGCTTCCAATTTTAACCACACTGTTAAAGTCGTACTGACGCCCGATGCCGAGGACGCCAATCTAAATTCCACCGAGCTGATGGAGGTTTACAAGCAGTCCGACAAGGATTTTGGTATGCTTTGCTGTGATGGGCCGTTTTCTAGGAGAATTGCAAAATTTGCAGGGATGGACATGGAGCTGCTACAGTTGCCTGAGGGCAGTGGAATTGGAACTCCAGGTGGAGGTGTGGACGACGGCTTCGGAGAACGAGTAGAGTATTCTATTCTTGTTCATTGCTTTTTTTAGTCACTTGAAGTCAGTTTTAGGAAGCTCATGACGAAATTGGCCTCCCAATGGTGTACGGAAGTGACGGAGAGAGCTACGAAGATTTCTCAATTTACACATGAGCTTTAGATGTAAATGTTTCGCCTAAGATCTGTTGAACCTGCAGCGTCATAATTCATTACATAATTGAGAAAATAAATGGATTGAAATCTATGGACCAAGGAAAAATGGAAATAGTTTTCTAGAAAATCCAGAAAAACGCCTTGCTTGTGGTAATTGCGCAGCGTCGCTGAAGTTGGGGAAAACCGGTAAAGAACTTCTGTCGAAGTACAACTCTGCAGTAGTACAATGTTAGGAAAGGAATAGCCGAACTTAATAAAAAAGGTCATGAAACCTTTGATCAACTGAAAATCAGCGCATTTGTCGATGGAAGCAGAAATCGAAGGGTGTCACAAGTCAGCCATGATATCCGAAACTAGTGCGCACACCTACGCGGCGTAGCGGTCTAGGTGTGCGCACTAGTTTCGGATATCATGGCTGACTTGTGACACCCTTCGATAGTGGACATTCCTCGTCTGACTGATACGCTCTTGAGCAGCATCACGTGCTGTTTTGAAGAACACTTGGTATATTCAAAGGGACTACGTGGCGGAGAGAGGGAAAACTCTTGCCGCACCCCCGTTATCCACGCAGCAGCACGTGCTACCATCTTGATCCCAAGGCAGTCGGTGGATGTGGAGCCCCGCCTGTTCCACAGGGGCGGGTCTCCCCCAACTAGTACATGCCACGGCCCGTAGCAAAGGGTCCTCCCCACCGCAGTCCGCGACATCGTCCTCGCCAGGGTCGACAACGAGGGAGCTTCTCTAGTTGTTGACCAAGGTAAAGAGCCCTTCAGCGGCCAAAAATTGTTCAGAAAGTGACTATTAGTCACTTCCAGGAGCGGCCCGGAAAGGCCAACTGCGCTACCTATGAAATTTAAAGGCAGTGTTTACAATTGAAAAATCTCTAGTTTCTTTCTCGAAGATACGTGAGCTTTTGAACCTATCGATAAAAACAGTGAAGAGAGAATCACGAAAAACCATCGGGAAGTGGGTGAAAATCGCTTGGGCAAGTCAACAAATTGGGCCCGTGGATCACGTTATCATATGGAAAGACGTCATTCCTGCACGCCGGTTAATTCATACATTCTCAAAAAAGGGTCGTCACACAAGAGGTCTTAGGCGGAAAAAATGCCTTCCGGTCAGTTTATGCAGTTCTTCCTGACGCTGCTGTCACAGTAAGCTCCTAGTCTATCATAATCTGTACGAAGCTGAACATCCACGATTTATCGTGAACACTGCCTTTAAGCCCCGTAGTAGTTGGCCAGAGGCTGGACTGCGCCGTCTTCTTCCGTGCATAGTGATCCTGAACCGCCCTCTCTCGTTCTAGTGGTCAAGCGCCGTCCACGCCCCCGTCCCGACTGGTCGGTTGTATGCCTATCTGACGCACTCGAGCACACGGGGCAGTCCGGCCACAAAGGGGAAGTTTCCCACCTCAGTAAGCATTCCTGCACGCCGGTTAATTCATACATTCTCAAAATCACTCGTTCTCGCGAGTAATCGTTGAAAAGGACGTGAAAATTGCGTTTTTTGAGCCACAATAGGTCCTCCCTTGTTTACGTTGATTTTTGAGCGTGGAAAAATCGACCGCTATGAAGAACGATGCCTATCCGTGCAATCAAGCGAACAGCTCACTTATCAGCACTTCCTTGACTTGATCATTCCTGTAATCTGAGGCTTCAGTTTTTCACATTGAGAGGGCGGATCTGGAACACGGGGCGAATCTGGTACACCACAACCCTTGATCGCAGCCGTTATTTTGTCACTCCTGGCTCGTTTGCCGTTATTTTGTCACGCTCAACCACTTCTCATCGGCAGCTGGTGCTGCAGCTAGCAGCACCTGTTGCTGCCGAGGAGGGGTTCAACTCCATGTCGGCACGGAGTGCGACCCCTCATTACATGTGTTGCTAGCAGCAGCACGTTATTTAAATGAAGAGAGTCTTTGAGCCACCACCTCTTTCTACCGGAGCTAGAGTTACGACCCTTGTAATGGCTCGCAGCAAGGACGCCAACTTCGCCAAGGTATGTAACAAAGGCATCATCCTCGCTTTGGTCCACTACAGGAAATCTTTCCTCGTGATGCGCAGTAAGGATCACCCTTTCAGCGTCCAAAATTGATATCCGGAAAATTGAGTACTTGAGATCACCTTCTGGGATTAGCCTCAAACGGACAACTGCTTCTCAACAATGTTGGGTGCCATATGTATGTACCCGCAGCCGTCGTAGAACACTGATCGCACTGGAAAAATCAATCGAAGGTGGAAACTCGACATAAGAGGAATCACGAGCGCTCTAGAAGAGGAGTTGCTCGAGCAGACTTGTTTGCACCTCACTAGGAGAACCTGCAGCGGCAGCACGTCTTCCTTTCATGCTTCAAATCTATTTGTACTCGGCTTGCTTGCAGTTTTAGGCCGTAGCCCCAATGGTGCTTGAGAGAATAGATTGAGATCACAAGCTACAGAAGTACATCTGCATGCCATGAGCAGCGACGAAACCTACCATTTAATCATACTATAATTTTTAGTTCACTGCCGTTTCCGTTTCCGGATTCCCGCTTCCGGCGATTTTCAGCCATTTTTCTTCCGTTTCTGTTTCCGAAAATCTTGAAAATGATTTCCACACAGCCCTGCTGCCTATCCTTCATCCAAAACTGCTAAACATACTTCAATCGAATTTTTTTCGATTTTCTGGGCATCATACCCCGTGGGGGTGTGCTTGGCGGAAAAACTCGAAAAAAAAATTCCAGACTTTTTCCGGTATGGTGTTTTTTGAAGGAGCGCTGCTAGCTGCACATAACACCAATCTTCGTTCGTAGGAAATAAATGCAGCTATAGTGGCCACTTGGAGATTAAAGTCTCGCTCTATTTTTGTCAATTTTCGTCTTTTTTACCTACCAAATGGTCCGTTGAGAAAACGCAGCACATATGTTTGTTACTCTACTCATCCTTCACAGGTTCCAGTAGAACGTTTCCCGAAACGTCGGTCTTTTAGGACCCTTCCTTGTAGGAGTGTTCGTATAGTTATGCAACAAACGAGAAATGAAGTCTGTTGCATAATGGCAAGTCAAATCGAGGTGCAGTGGTAATATGATGTGATCCATCGTTTTTGTGATCAGCGCAGCAGCAACTACTGTTCTAACTCAAAATCTCCGTTAAACATCCGTTCCATCAACTTTAAAGCTGTTCGTATACTTATGCCACGCTCTTTAGTTGTGTTTCTAGTATGGTCTATAGGTTATTCGAACCGTTTTCAACTAGGTCTGATCCACACAGTATTAAACTGCTGTTTTGTTTTGAATTTTGTTGAGGCACGTAGCATTACCAGGGTGGGAATAAAGTTTTGACTCGGGGTACTTTCTTCTAAAATAATAAAAAATAATAGTAAAGGTACTACCAGTTAGAATTGACCAAGCCTTAGTGTTTTGGGGGTGGGGGGGGGGGGGGTGGTTTGTACATTCTGAGAACGATGGTGCAAGTTTCAGAACAAGAAACATTCTAGAAATTCCTATAGCCCTAAAGTATGGGGTGGACATAAAGTTTTGTGGCGCACTGTAGAACATTGCCGTAATCCGCTCAGTACTACTTGCACGCACATGCGTTCTGGTATACAGCCTGCTCAACACAATGAGTAATTTCTTTATGACACATGAATGCGCGACATAGTCATGAAGATGGATCATTAATGGAGCTGACCGCGGTCGGCGCAGTAGAATCGTGGGGCCCTCTGCAGTAGGGGCATGTGACAGTTGGAGCTGAACTGTCAAGAGGTTGTTGTCGTCGAGTCGATGTCGGACGAGTTGGCACGCGGGACCTGACTGGGTACGGCTCAACTGAAGAGGTTCCATGGCGTCGCGATAATATATGCTTGTCTTGTGTTTTTTTTGTTTTCCTCCGTATATCCTTCTCTGGATTTGGAGTAGTAGGACCTATACGAAAAAATGTAAACGAAAACCAACTTTGGGCCGAATTTTCGACATCAAAATTCCAGTCTTTTAATGGCGGACGAGCACACTCCATATCATTGGCATCAATGATCTCTAGTATCAAACTGGCTTAAAACTTTAATTCAATCAATGAACAATGACCTTCGGACTTGCCTGCTTAAATATTTCTATCCTCATATAATTAAAACATTGACTGGAGTGCTTGCTGACAATGTTCAGCAGTTTCTATTACCTAAATTTGCATTTATTTCTGCCTGTGAATGTCAGCGAATTTTGACTGCTCAGCATTAGACTCCGATTTTTTTGGGCGGAGCTGTGCACGTGTGCACGAGCTGGCAACTTAGGAGCTTGGTAACTCTATTTTTAGCTCGTTTCTTTCCGCTTACCCTTAGTGGTCGTTTGCGTATCAAGCCAGTTTTTATGGTTTTCTCATCAACTTTTTTCATCACGACCACTGCCTTAAAAATACCGACAGGTCAGTGGCGGAATGCAAAAGGAATCTCTTTGATGCTCAATATTGCGGCTACGGCTTAGTGCGCCTGAGAATGTACATGTTTTGCTTAGCTCCAGCGGCTTATTCCAGAAAGAAAAAAAGATAAAAACATTTTATATTCTTAGGCTAAACTGCGAGATATTTAGCAAGTGTAGAATAGGTAATCGTACCGTAATCTCTACAGATTCCTACACCTCCCCCACTAAAAACATTAGTCCGAATACGTAAAAGACATAAAGAAACGAGGAGTGAAGTGCTCACCGCAACGCGAGGCTAGGCTCATGAAAGACTGCGTCTGGAGTCGGATGTGTTGATAGAAACTTGGTTAGACCTAGATCACTGAACGACGGCTCGCCAATGTTCAGAAGTCTCAAGAGAGGAGGCATGGTCTAAAACAAATTTACAATGACGAAAGGCGTCATTCAGAGGAAGCGGACCGTCGAGGAAGCGCCCGCTGATAGCTTCGAATTGTGTCCGCATCAAGAGAAGAATGATGACATCGTTGACGGAGTCAACTGTGTGCAGGTCAAATTCAGAATCAGCAGCAAAACTCTCCAGTGGCCTTTTTTGCTCTTTGTAGAAGACGACTACTCAGCGGTACATGACGACTGATCCACAGGTGTCAAGAATGTATCCGCGAATTACGCTACGACTGCGTCTGTAGATGCTGGGGCGAATACGAATTATTTACGGCCGGAGGCTCGTGCTGCAATCAGCCCGAACCTCCGGCCGTAAACAGTTCATATTCGCCACAGTGCTTGAATATGAATTGGACGGAGTTGTTGAACACCATCGCGCCTGATAGAGGCATATTCGGTATATTGATAATAGCTTTTAGGCCGGGCGTTGTTACGCCAGTGTTCTGAAGCATGGACGATAGCCGAGAAGCCACAGGGTGCAGTATTATTTCTAAACAGCAGAGACCTGGAGATCAAGGCATAGGCGAGATAAAGGGTGCCCTGCACTCATCCAGCCTGCCTTCACACAAATCAACATACGGCGAGCCTCGTTGGCGACGTAGGAGCACTGCTGGATGGCATCGCACGAGCGAGTGTTAGCCCACTAAGCGGCGTCAAGACAAACCTAAAGGGATCGTGATCCTTCGTGGTGTTGGACACGGTCGACGCGTGCTTGAAGAAGTGAGGGTAAACCAGTGATCCAGAGGTTAACAGGTCGATGGCTTGTTTATTCATACTCGCTGGAGGGATTAGGCAGGGTAAATTCGAGTCGCATGGGGTGCGTCATCAGGCTATGTACGGCAGCGTACATCTGATGTGTAGCTCTGTCGTCATTGATATAGCTGGGGTGGTAGTAAACTCGCCAGAACTGAGAGTTTGGAACCGTGACTATATCACGATAATGGGGAGAAAATCCTGTGCCAAACATCGATATTACCGTCATTCTAAACGCGAGCTGTCACATAGTAATTGTTTACAAAACTAGCATCCCGTGGTATGCGATCTCGGGAACCCTAGCACATCAACAGCGAGACAACGCTCTGCACAAAAGACACGCAAATCTTGCAATGAATGGCTGACATACTGAAGTATTGCACATGTGTGTGCAAAGCTGAGTCTGCGTGGACTTGAGCCACTGACCGTGCTCCCGAACGCAGCGCCGCATAGCGCTGCGCTACTCAGACACATTTTGAGAGGCTGATGAGGGGCTCTCCTAGCTTCTCCAATTGTGTCTCCTGTACATCAACAATTAACCCTCTCGTCCGAGACAGTAGACTCTGTTTCATTCCAAGTGAACTCATGTTTTCGGTTATCGCAGCGCGGAGCGGTGGCTTTTTCGTCGAAACCTCCTTATCACTAGTTATATTTCACCGAGGCCCACCGCTCCGCTGCCGGTGATAATCAAAATCAACAGGTCACTACGGCTGTACCAGAGCTTAGCTGTGATAGCGATAACAGCAGAAATCATTGCTTTTGACAGTGCGCAACCTTCCTTCTCGTGTTCACGATGTTTTGTATGAACTGAGAGACACGTTTCCCTGTCAGAATCTATCCGTGGTTTCGTTTACCCGCTCAGCAGTTAGTTCTTCCTCTAATTTTTCATTCTCTGCCTAACTCTCATGTCTTGTGTTCCCGACTTATTGGTTAGATGTTCTTGCCTCTAACGAGAGCTGTGAATTAGAGTGAAGACGGTCAAGAAATTTGTCAGAGGAATAGCTACACTAGAATCTGTTAGAAACTGAAGTGTTTAGTCTTCATTTTGTCAAAAATTTTGATTCGATTTAAATGTTTTCGTCCATGTTTATGAAAAGTTTGGAGTTCATTTTACTTGCGACAATGCGAATTTTATTTTCTCAGACATTTATAAGAAACACGATGGAGAAAACTCACACATATCCCACTTTTTGGAGTGAATTTTAGTGCTAGCGCACGTATTTTTCCATTTTCGAAATTTGTCCGCAGAAATATTTCTGAGAAAAAAATTGGTAGAGTAAAATCCCGCGGTTAATCCCAGAAGGAATAATTAGATCTTAGTAAACACAGTTGTAAACACTGTTCCTTTCAGATTTCGCTGGTTGGTAACATTAACTACGTAAAGACAAGAAGAGTACGTAATTACCAGAGTTACGACAGAAAATTATTCGAATGTGATTCGAGTGAATTGAATATTGGGTTCTAGTATTGAATCTCTTTTCAAATATTCGACTGATTAAAAACAAGTTAGGAGGCCTCGTCCAAAATTGCTCATTAGTTCGGGTATTCAAAAAAAATCTGTATTTAAAGAATATCATTCATTCGGGAATTATCAAAATAAATTATTCGAGATAGAAATCCCAAAGCAATTTTGAAGAATTCCAGAATTGATGATATTTTAAAAGCTAAGCTTTTTTTTGGAAATCTAAAAAGGTTGAACAGTTTCGAGTTAGGCCTAAGTTTTTTGAATGTATGAATATACTTGGAAACCTATCCTCCACTCAATTCGATTTAATATTCGGCGATTTCTCTCAAATATACACTAAATTTTCGAATAATTTCCGATTCTCATACTGTTAGATAACTTTTACTGCCTCCTGCTAAACATCCAAATCTCATGCGCAGAAGTTGACCGAATAGACGAAAGCCGAATATGGCGACTTTAAGATTGGAACGATTACATCGAAAACCGGATAAATGAGATTGCCGAATTCGATGAATAGCGGAGTTAATTGAATTAATTTCCCGACTAAACCCAATACTGGAAAAAGCAGAAATTCTCATGTGAATGGAATATTCAATTAGTTAACTCGGATGGTACTCGGATAATTACTCTTTTCATTTCCAAGTCTAGTACCTACCATTTTTGCCTTCACGCACATAGTTACTGTTAAGAACTACCAAAAACGAAAGCAACAGCATTTTTAAATGTGTTTATATGAGTTAATAATTACATAGTATTGACCTTACCAGCGACATTTTATTCTTTCAGGTAATTTTTTTTTGAGAAAACTATTTTTCCACACCAAGTTCGAGAGTGGCAGTGCCAATCAGGGCTATGCGTAACAGAATTTTGTGATTTCGTAAAACGTAAATCGTAATTTTTCAAATTCCTCGTAATTCGTAAATCGTAATTCGTAATTCGTAACTGATGATGAATAATCACACACATGGCCTAAACCTCATTCGATATGGAAACACCACATCACTAAAGTGCCGTGTTATTTTCAAACCAAACCTCAAGCCCTACCTTTGATGTGGAAACACCTCAGCACAACTTTACAGAACAGTAAAATTTTAAGCTTGACCAAGTACCGAACCTGTGCCACGTTTTGCCCTACTCTTGAATATGAAAACATAAAGAACCATCGCTATATCAAACACATTTCACTGAAAGCCAAGGAGGGAAACACTGTGTTAGGAGAAAATTTGGAGTTCGAGAGTTTTAGGCCATATCTGTCTAGGGAAGGATACAGACTTGTTTACAGGCAGTGTTCACGATGAATTTCGTTCCAGAGTTTTCCACTCAAAATAATACGTTGGCCACAAAGTGTTACCAAAATTACGGAGAAATGGCTTGAAATGCCCTAAAACGTCTTAGTTCAGTAGCATGATTCTCTTACCTGGACTAGTTGTCCGATTGGATGAACACGTTCGCGGTGATTGTCCCCGGTCAAAAATGGGGTTTATCGAAAATGTAAGAGTATTTTAGGCAAAACAGTATTAGGTAGGGTCCGAAGGAAAGAACAGAGCAACGGAAAGTAGCGAATTGCAAAAGACGGGTCCACAAAAGATTTCACTGTCACGACGAGCAGTTTTAGAGAGAGTAAGAAGGTGGGGTGAGAGTAAAGTATATGGTGCCCTTCTGGGGCGTTTTTCGCAATTTCTTTGTTTTCTACACGGGGCCAAACAATCGATTTAGCGATCAATCCTAAAATCGATGATTATAGTGAACACTGCCTTTAAGGTGGCCCTTCCAGAAAATACGTACATTTGACAAAACACTTTTGATGCAAAAATTGAGTCTGTCCTCTACATTCGTGAAGTGTCACTCTTAACGAAATTTTTCCTCATAAACATGGCTGGTGGTGTAGAGACAGCGGCCTGGTAGTGAGAGGTGAAGGCGGTTTAGTATTCTGAATTGCAAAAATGTAAAGGTTCCTTTTAGGTCTCAAATTTTTCGAAGATAATCGCCATATCTGTCTAGAGAAGGATACATACGAATGAGCAAAACAACGAAAAAAATCACCCTTTATCTGCCGAATGTACATAAAGGCCAGCCGAGTGAGAACGCCAGCCGCTGTTGGCGTGAGTGTCGAGCGGCTGTCGGAAAGGCATTTTTTGAACTTCTAAGTCGACTAGAAGGAGCGTTAGGCGAACAATAAATAGTAGCCCAGATACCCGTTTGCAGGCGTGGAAAGGCTCGTCCGGATAAATGCCGTTGCGAGGACCGCTCAACACGCACGCCGATCGCCCGAGTGGACAGTCTCGGACAGACTAACATAATCTAGAAAATCAAAGACAAACACTGTTTCGCACCTCGGCAAGCCATCTGTCTTACCCGCTATACAAACTTTCCTGATCTTATTTTCTTTCGCATTCAGAATTTGCTTGAATTCTCAGTTTGCAAACTCTTAGGAACCTTCTGGAAAAGGTAGGCGACATTGCAGCCATAATTTTGCTGAAATGTTCCGAACCGAATTTTGAAACTACCACTTTCTCTTCCAAAGCTTAATTGCCATTGGAGAGAGATTAATGAAATGGTTTCTCGATTTCTCAGCAGATTTCAATTCACGAAATACCGGTTTTTTATGGTAACTTTTGAACCACCCAAGATTTAAGCGTGGTGAGGCTTGTTTTCGAGCTTCACTCAAAAATTTGCAGCGAGGTGTATATTGGGCTCCAACCTTTTTGTTTCCATAAGACAGCTAGATTTTTAGAGCCCAGCCCTGTATTTAAAGCATGGGATTCCTGTGCGCAGTAGCAGAAAACCGCTTTTGCGGCCCACAGCTTCAAGATAATGGTGCTGGGATGAAGATTAATAGTGCCAGATTACGGGGTAAAGCATGATTCTATTATTACTGCGTGTTGCAACACCGGTTGTCTGCAACTGTGAACCTTAATCTCGCTACGATGTAGACAGTAGATACAACAAATGTCTGTGCCTCTCGTTTTCATCAGAGTCAAAAGCAGTTCATAGAGATGAGTGACTGTGGAGTTCGGCTCCACCGACTTGGCCCGTTTATGGAACAACAAAGAAATGTTGGAACCCAATAATAAATTAAAGGCGGTCGGTGTGAAAAGCGGAGCTAGAATCTCAATATCAATAACTATATTTCGCCATAACCGACCTCTCTGCTGTTAACTGCGCCCGCCTGAGAATGCCAGAGAAAAGTTTGTCAGAATGTTGAGCTACGATTTTTTCCAGTTACCTCATTTGAAACTTAAACTACTGTAGTTTTAAAACCCTAGCTTAGATTCGTAAACTTGGATGTTTTTTGTCTTCTTCCTCTATCAGTGTAGCGGTCTTCGGCGTTCATTTCCAGACGCCGAAACTCAACATAGAAAAATCGACCACGCTGGACTCAAGTATACTACTTCCATGACTCTTAGTTTTCAAAATTGCAGACATCCGACGGGACCACACCTGAGGGACGTGTTAGCCCTCATATTTAGCGGTGCTCGGCCTCAATCCTAAACGAGGAAATTTTTTGTACAGCGTGAACCGACCACACTCAACGCAAATATCAACTCTACTGACTAATAAAAATCTTTCGCAGAAATCATTCAGCATTTATTAGGCAAACTGCTTCAGTGCACTTCACATTGAGGTCATATGTTGTCTATCATTTGGGAACACCTTCACGATAACTTCACCCTAAGCTTCCTAATTGAACACCGTCACTCACAACTAAGTTCAAACAGCATTTCAGTCAAATCGCAATGCATAGTTGTTGAATCCCATGTGGAAAACTGCTCCGAGCGGTTTTCATTCACATCACAATTGTCCATTGGGTCTCCTTCGAAGGTCAGACATCTCCGAAGCTCAAAACCCCCTGTAGGGCCCTATCCCGCACCGAACTCTGTATGGCCCTGATTGATATGGGAGATCTGGAATTTTACTGATTACTGACGTGGTTGTGTTTTCCTTTGACGGTTTAACGGAATGCAAAATTAACGTGTTAGCGCATTAACGGGTTAACGCGGTTTTTTCCGAAAAATTAACGATTAACGCTTAACGAAAAAATAATTTTTATTAACGCACACCCCTGCTGTGAACTGACGCAGCGCATTCAGGAATTCCTTTGTTGCCATGCTGCGTACCACTTCTAGATTAATCAGACGCGTCACGATGCATGAAAATACATCCGTATAACGTGACTTGTTGTCCGTCTTCATGACACGGAGGCAGGTCGGAGAAATCTAATCCGATGTGCTGGAACGGATGAGATCTCAGTCCCACAATCCGGAAGATCTGGTGTCTCAGGATAACAATAAGGTAGCGCATTGAGGCGACCTTTCGACCGCCATAATTTATTCTCAACTTTGTATAGTCTCAGACTGTTCTCCATTGGTTTTCTGCTCTCTTTGGTCACGTGGATCGCCTGGTGATTGCAGAATGTGGCTCCGTCCATACGTGGCGAGACGAAAACGTAAAAGCACTGCGTACAAATTAGGTAAGATCAGTGGACCCTGATGAAGCACGTCATTCCAGGTGATGGACTATCCCTGAAGTGGGCGGAAGCATCAAGCACTAGACGCATTTTGGTGGTCTCTTTGTGAGGAGTCACGCCGGTTTAATGCGGTATGTCATGCACAATCGAACCTTGAACCCATGAGGGTCTGGGACTTCTTCAATGATTCCTTTCTCTTTCTGGTCTTTGAAAGTTCTATCGTAGTCGTCGAGTAGCGCAGCAGTTTTCCTCAGCGATTGTACACCGAATGCAACCGCCTGAGCGCAATCGCTTTATTACTCGGCGAAGGAGGATGGTCCTCTTTGTAAGAGAAACGGACGTGATATCCATCGTCGCGCTTTTCTAGCGTTTTTTCAAAGAATTGCACTACTTTCTCATTTGTCGCATTTTTTTCCGCTTTTGTTCCCGTAAACTCACAGATGCTAGCTGAGTCGAGAGTCCAATATTTGTCCCCATCTTTCTACCTCTTCAGCAAAAATGACGAGAGAGAATTCACGGAGGTGGTGTAGGTATGGATTTCTTTCTTCTTGCGCCATATTTCCGAAATATCTTGCTTTCCCGTGAGTAAGCACCTCAGCTTGGAAGGAATCAAATGTAGCCCTGATGGCAATCGGAATTGCGGATGAGAAACGTCCAGAAGTGTTTATACCTGGTCACATCCTGAGAGAATTTGTGGTCCTGACCCAGCTTCCCAGTCAGGCTTGAATAGCGAAATATTACGTTGTCCGATAAATTGCACCTCTTCAGCGCTGAGCCTTGCCGTCTTACTCGTGGCGGAAAGTATTGACGCAGTCAGGAGACACATTTCTTGTTTGCTCCCTTGCGCATCCCAAATGTCAATGTCACTACCACACGTAGTGTTTATGGGTGTTGTTGCTCCAGAAGTGAAAACATTGAGACCCTTTTTACGCTACAAACAATGCCTAACTCTCCCGCTGACTCGTTAGTGATGAATGACTCATCGGCGCCTGTGTCAATAAAATCTCAACCTTCCCATTGGTTGCGCATCTTATCTTTCATTTTCGCAACACTTGTCAATAACAGAACATTACTCTGCATGGCATAGGCTTCTGTTCTCTTGTCACACTACGTGATATCAGTGTTTACCGCAGAAAGGACGATTCCCGAATTATCTGCGCAGTCCTGTCATTCTCGAGTGATTCCTGAATCACGCTAGTATCTATTGTATGCGCCTGCGCAATTCGACCTTTGAGAACTTTGATTTTTCCATTCTGAAGACAGTGGCTTCTGAGTCATACCGACTTCTGGCGTGTCAGGCAGCGTATACTTCCTCTTTAAGGTGGGTTGCCTGTGTGCAGCTTCCTATGGTGATTTGCGCGCTGGACACGAAGTATTATGTTGTCTCTTGCTATCACACAGTCAGCAGCTGGTCCTGGTACAGCCCTTGATGAAATGCCCTGATGTGCCTCAGTTGAGACATTGGTTGTGTTCATGGAAGATTCGTTTCCGATCCTTAATACTGGCGTACTTAGCACAAGCAAAGGACTTGTGACCGCTGGATTGACAAAACATACACGTCGTAGAATCTTGTCTGGCGTAGGTTTGCTTATAATCGTTAGAACCACGATTTTGCGCTCGGTTATCCAACAACATCCTAGGTTTTTGAACCATATGTGTTATGCTCTCCTCAGTCTCCAAAATATTGTCCAGGTCTGACAGTATACTTACTGCTCATTATCCACGTGCTTCCAGGTGCAGAGGTCGTCATGCGATGTTCGAGTACTTTGCGCGGGATATGTGTCGTAAACTTAGATAAAACCTTTGAGTAAGAAATGATCCATTAAGCGAAACCCCCGTTCCTCGAGCTGGGTCGCTAATGGCATGATATGGTCGAGTAGGCGCCGTTGGCCTTCCAGAGTCGGCGCCTCCGCTCGCGCTTTCCGAAGGCGAGACTGTACACTTTCGATGAGACGTGACTCATCCGTACTTCTTATGCAAAAGTCAATCGCATGATCATAATGAGCCTCGGTCATCATGAATCTGCTCACATATTCCCGAGCTTCTCCACGGAGCGCACTAATCAAGTAATTGAACTTTTGGAGCTTTGAAATCGGTTGCTTATGAACATTTGACTCAAACAAAGTCCAAAAGTTATCAAATTCCATACTTTTCCGGTAAATATTGGTATAGGAATGGCAGGAAGCCTGGGTTACTCAATTCCAGCATCAGCTCTGTTTAGAAAACTAGCATCAAAGGAATTGGCACCCGCCATAGCGCAGTCGCGGGCGTTATGGCGGGTAGCTTCCATCTCAATATACAGGGTTCGCGCACGGTCGAGGATCAGATGCACTTTATCAATGTAATCCTGCGCTTGCGCCTCTAGCTCTTCCGTTAGAGATTCGAGCAACGAATCAACCATAGCAGCAAACTTAGACAATGTTTCGCTGACCAGAGTAGAATTTGCGTTAAGCTGCAGACCTAATGACTGGGTTGATTGAGCGAGCAAAGGGTCTTGTCCTGGAACGTGATCTAGGGCCATGATATCCTTGAATTTAACAATTATACTTTCCAAATTGTAGCGATAACGGGTAAGAAGTCCTTTTTGAGATTTTATCGAAATTGACCCGACATAACAACTGGCAGAGACAACGGGAGAAAGCTGATTGGCTAGAATGAAGAGAGACAAATTGTGCGCGGAATGAAATCCTGAGGATAATCCGAAAAAATTCGAAAAAATTGTGCACCTACTCAGCAAAAGGAAGTCAGAGTAAGGCGCAGATAGGTGGAATCAGGAAAATTGAATTCAGTAGCGCAACTGCGATCAGCGCAGAATATGGCAGAAAGTACAAGAAAAGTTTTGTACCAGTAAGCGTACCACTGAATCTGACGGTCCTTGTCCGATCGTTGCCGATGCACCATAAACAGAATACACGTAGCTCCAGAACTTCACGGTTGTCGCGGTGGGGAAATGTCATTCGAGGGCACAAAGCTGATGTTTCCCACAGATATCTGCGCGGAGATAACTTTTACCGAATTCTGATCGCCAATTTGGCGATAATAGATTTGTTTTTGTTATTTTGTGTTCATATGCTACTAATGTGTTTACCCATTCATTGCAACAATTGAGATGCGCTATTGATTGTCACCATTAAAGTGGCGTCGCGGCGTTGGCGTGGCTGTCAGTGAAACCAAGCGGCCCTCTATCACCCTCTCTATATTGTTCAAAATTATCACAACCGTCTCGTTTGGTGACTGCTGGGCCACTAACGCGAAGCGACTCGAGCTGGATCAGAACAATCATCCTATCTTTGATATCAGCAGCTAATAATCATCGCTCAGAACTGAGATCCTGACCGGAGTCTCATCTACGCTTACAGTGGAACAAATAATTGTCGACGACCGAGCATACATCGGATGCAAATCAGTGTCATCAGTATGATAGCGAGCAACATGATGCCGAGCACTGGAAATCGAAGATATTGAAGAAACTTGTACAGGTGCCACGAAAATGGCATGAGATAGTGCAGTAGCTCACGTCCACGGAAGCCATCGCTTGAACAGTGAGGAACCATCTTTATGTAAAAGCCAGCTGGCGCTAGCCAGACGTTAGCCAATACAAAAGCGCCACTCACTCGCCCAGCCTTTGTATGCAGCTGCAGAACAGAACAAAGAGACAGACAAGCAGAAAGCGTGGAAATGGATGTGACAATGCTTACATATTGGAATTTGATTGTTTTTCAGCCTCGGTTTTGTACTGCACCTATTATTGTAATAACTTTTTATCCCCTCCTTCTTAGATATTTTGGGAAGTTACGAGACGGAACTTCTTTTTTGAGGGTTATAATGTAGTGATAATGTTCTGCAAGAATCCTGCAAAAGTTTCGAGGAACAATCACATAGTCAATTCTGATCATCGCCATCGGCATAAACATGCATTATCCACTGCCTCTGGCATAATCTATCAGCAATCAACGTAAAAGAACACCGCTGGCTGGGCGCCGTCGTCACCCAAAACATCGGGATCAGCGAGCAGCATACAGTAGTTGCTTATAAAAGCGATTGAATCTCAGTTCAAGGACTTCTCTCAGACGTCTAATCTTCAACACCTCGTTTTTTAGCCTTTTATTCAGGGGGGCAATGCTGTGCGGAGAAGTCACAGCATTGCCCTCTTCGATTATGCTATTTACCTCCTCACAGTTTTTTGTGTAGGCTTTGTCGGTGATTCATTTGCGAATTCTGAATATTACTAGTCATGTTATTAATTTAAAAAGGAAAAGGATTAGTAGAGCTTGAAATAAAACTCTCTCTCTTAGTCCGTCTAGTTATTTTGGCACATTAAAAACTCCACCGGGAATGGTTTAGAAATTGGATGGATAATTCCCGGAGCGGAGGCTTATCCTCCCAGAAGGGTGACGGGAGCCGGAAGGCAGGCGCGTCCTTGTGTTCGGATGAAAACTTGGGGTAATACAACGAGCGAAAAAATACACATCTAGGTTACAATACACACATACATACTTTTGGGAAGTTAAGGAATATACCCGCAACGACCAGTGGCCATACAACCATTGAAAGCGATGCCAAATTTTTTACAAAACGCTCATCGTCGGCGCAGACAACTGTGGTCTCCTAAGATATGCTCCTGCTAGAGGTCAATATTACTGCTAATACTACTACTGTTTCACTCAGTTGTGAAAGTATCCATTTATTGTGTTTGTTGTTAGCCAGAGGGCTCTGGCAGTCACTCATATTTGGTCGCTTGCCGATATAAAAGGGAGAGCGACGTTGCACTTTAGGGCGGCTGAAGTGATCAAGCTGGTGGCTGCCACAACCCTCGGCCCGTAATATGTAAGTCATTACTTAATATACTCTGTAACCTTTTTGTACCTTGTAGCGAATGAATATTGTTTTATGAAGTGTAGCAATGAAAATGTCTATCTTAAAGATATGAGACTGCGAGACCGAGGGTCATTCGGAGAATGTTAAATTAATGTATGTGTGCAAGGTGTCCGGACGAAGTTAAGTTCCCTGAAATACGTGTGTCTTTGTGAGGCAGCGTTTGATTACATCCTCTGAGATAAATAACACTGTAAATGAATATCGTCAACTGCCTGAAGGAGGATGCAGGTCAGTCGAATTCCTTTGGTCTTTGTTTCCTCGTATCTACAAACAACCAGCAACCCTCGATCCACATACTGTTCTTGTACTAATGCCTCTCCATCATGCGACGATTGCCTCTGGACAAGTCTCGCACACCGTTATCGAAGAACTATTTCACAATCTGGATTACGGTGAGAAATCAATTGACAGAGCGCCAAGTACTACAGGTTCACTCAACTCTTCTTCCACTTTTCCAGCCTCATTTCCTGTTCGTTACCTTGTCTTCGCCGGGGTCCAGGACGGAGCGTCACTCTCGAATCGATGGATTTCTCAGTAGTTGCCCAGACCACCTGAATCTCCTATGCATAGTGCTGGGGTGTGATTCATGAACGCTAAACCGTTGTCCCAACAGGGTTTGGTTGGAAACATTCGCCAACCAGCGATTCATCATCACTAGGTTTGGTCAGGACGGGACTTCACCTGGGTCCCATGTAACCGCACCTCCAAGGTGGTGGTTTTGCTTTGATTTGGTCCCAGCTGGGGCAGCTAACCAAACTAAACCCTGTCGGGACCCAATGCGTCCATGGATCCCAGCCCTGGACGTTTTCGCAGCCAACATCTTTTCGAACACCCTGGATTTGATGGATATCACGTCTCCCTCAAGGATTATGTTCGAGTATACTCAGTACTACCACATGTCGTGCTATCGCTAACTCCAGCAGAAACCCTATCCCGTTCTCGCCAGCCTCGGACTATGGCCCTGGATACTCAGGTATCATTTTTACCGCATTGATGAATTTGCAAGGATTTCATCCTGCAGCTGCCCCGGATTAGGTTTATGAAAGCAATGTAGTAGCAGTAACTCTCCGCAAAGATGGGATCAACAACCTTTAGGGAAGAATCACCGGAGGTGAGTTTCGTCTTTCCTTCCATAAGTAACTTTCTCTATCATCAGTAAGGGATTACGAGGTTTTCCTAGCAGAAACACGGCTCAACTTTCTCTTATCTATGAGGTTCTCTTATTGTCCCGCATCCGGTGAGGATATGAAAGTTCTCATCAACAGCGTTACAGACTCGATTGCAGCTCACCCGGGCGAAGGATTGCTTCCGCGTCGAATGTACAATTCGCCCGGTGAACACGGGGTCTGGTTTAAGGACCGCGTGGAGAATTCACCATTTATTCACTAGTTACCGTGTAAATCGGAAGGTAGCATTCTGAACGTATTAGAATGCTCTTCAATGTAGCTTGTTGAACTGTCGCAGACATCAGGGTAGTAATAAACTTGCCAAACTACGATTTTACCGAAGGCTGTTAACATCGATGTTAACTACGGGGTTCTTAAATGTGGCTGAAATCGTATTATAATCGTTCAAGGCACATATAAGCCACAATAGAAATCTTAAAGCTAAACATCTATGTTACTTCCCCTTAGCTACTCATGTTACCCCTCTCACAACCCTCAATCGCAAACATTAATGTTCGCCAATTAATCGGCGCACTCCACAGATCAACGGTGAGACAGTTTCCTGCGGATTTAAGAGTGCGCTAACGACGACATGGGGGTTTTACGCCCTTGTCGACTTAATCGGTTGGTTTCGCCGACGACATTGTGTTATTCGCTGAAAACATCTTCAAAACCGCAAAGGTGTGAACCCGTTTCGAAGTCATGCCGCAGTCCTATTTTTCACGGTCTTCAGTCCACAAATGCAAGCAGATTGGGTCCATCCAGAGGCCTGTCAACTGGAGTTTCTGTGGACGGACAACGTATCGAACTGGTGGACGATTTCTGTTATTTGGGCTGTTTGCTGAAGAACGATGGTAGTTATGCAGCGGATATTCGACAACAATGCGAAAGCTACGTCTGCAGGTGGCAATTTCTAGACCAAGTGATTTGTGGTCTACCACCATCGCGAGACGATCCGGCGTTGCGCGTCTATCTATGCCGCTATTCGCCCTATCATTGCTGCTTGAGATCGGAGACGTAGATGCTGGCACCTTTCAAAACGCAGATGGAAAGCGTTGGATTGCACGGAGAGGATTTCCTTTAAAGGCGTTTGCTTGGATATTTCATACACGCGACGTGTATCAAGCAAACGCCTAAAGGAAATCGACTCCGTACAATCCAACCTTTCCATCGAGGGAGGTGCCAGCATCTCCTAACGCCATCATGATAGCAGCAATGGAAAGTCGACTTCGAACTTGACTTCCTTCGCGATGGTACTAAGAAGAACGCCGGATCGTCTCGTACAACACGCTTTAAAAATGCTTCGCAAATCCTGTCTGGAAACGGCCACCTGGGCGTAGGCGACCATCGTTCCTGGACGGATGTGGTTAAAGAGGATTTAACAGAAATCGCATCGAAAGACCAGTTCAGGCGATGTTGTCGTTTCGCAGGAAATGGAAGGCCTAGTGACAGCTGGATGCTGTGCAAATTGTGGCTGAAGACCGTGAAAAATGGACACGGCTGACTACTAGGACGGCACACCTCGGTGAAGATGCGGAATGACCGCGTCAGGCGAAAGCCAACCGATTAAGTCAAGTCAAGTAAAACCCCCCATCGTCGTCGAGCGCACTCTTAAATAGGCGCACTGTCTCACCGTTGATCTGTGGAGTGCGCCGATTAATTGGCGAACATTAATGTTTGCGATTGAGGGTTGTGAGAGGGGTAACATGAGTAGCTAAGGGGAAGTAACATAGATGTTTAGCTTTAAGATTTCTATTGTGGCTTATATGTGCCTTGAACGATTATAATACGATTTCAGCCACATTTAAGAACCCCGTAGTTAACATCGATGTTAACAGTCTTGGGTAACATCGTAGTTTGGCAAGTTTATTACTACCCCTGATGTCTGCGACAGTTCAACAAGCTACATTGAAGAGCATTCTAATACGTTCGAATGCTACCTTCCGATTTACACGGTAACTAGTGAATAAATGGTGAATTCTCCTACGCGGTCCTTAAACCAGACCCCGTGTTCACCGGGCGAATTGTACATTCGACGCGGAAGCAATCCTTCGCCCGGGTGAGCTGCAATCGAGTCTGTAACGCTGTTGATGAGAACTTTCATATCCTCACCGGATGCGGGACAATAAGAGAACCTCATAGATAAGAGAAAGTTGAGCCGTGTTTCTGCTAGGAAAACCTCGTAATCCCTTACTGATGATAGAGGAAAGTTACTTATGGAAGGAAAGACGAAACTCACCTCCGGTGATTCTTCCCTAAAGGTTGTTGATCCCATCTTTGCGGAGAGTTACTGCTACTACATTGCCATAAACCTAATCCGGGGCAGCTGCAGGAGCAATCCTTGCAAATTCATCAATGCGGTAAAAATGATACCTGAGTATCCAGGGCCATAGTCCGAGGCTGGCGAGAACGGGATAGGGTTTCTGCTGAGTTAGCGATAGCACGACATGTGGGTAGTACTGAGTATACTCGAACATAATCCTTGAGGGAGACGTGATATCCATCAAATCCAGGGGTGTTCGAAAAGATGTTGGCTGCGAAAACGTCCAGGGCTGGGATCCATGGACGCATTGGGTCCCGACAGGGTTTAGTTTGGTTAGCTGCCCCAGCTGGGACCAAATCAAAGCAAACCACCACCTTGGAGGTGCGGTTACATGGGACCCAGGTGAAGTCCCGTCCTGACCAAACCTAGTGATGATGAATCGCTGGTTGGCGAATGTTTCCAACCAAACCCTGTTGGGACAACGGTTTAGCGTTCATGAATCACACCCCAGCACTATGCATAGGAGATTCAGGTGGTCTGGGCAACTACTGAGAAATCCATCGATTCGAGAGTGACGCTCCGTCCTGGACCCCGGCGAAGACAAGGTAACGAACAGGGAAATGAGGCTGGAAAAGTGGAAGAAGAGTTGAGTGAACCTGTAGTACTTGGCGCTCTGTCAATTGATTTCTCACCGTAATCCAGATTGTGAAATAGTTCTTCGATAACGGTGTGCGAGACTTGTCCAGAGGCAATCGCATGATGGAGAGGCATTAGTACAAGAACAGTATGTGGGATCGAGGGTTGCTGGTTGTTTGTAGATACGAGGAAACAAAGACCAAAGGAATTCGACTGACCTGCATCCTCCTTCAGGCAGTTGACGATATTCATTTACAGTGTTATTTATCTCAGAGGATGTAATCAAACGCTGCCTCACAAAGACACACGTATTTCAGGGAACTTAACTTCGTCCGGACACCTTGCACACATACATTAATTTAACATTCTCCGAATGACCCTCGGTTCGCAGTCTCATATCTTTAAGATAGACATTTTCATTACTACACTTCATAAAACAATATTCATTCGCTACACAAGGTACAAAAAGGTTACAGAGTATATTAAGTAATGACTTACATATTACGGGCCGAGGGTTGTGGCAGCCACCAGCTTGATCACTTCAGCCGCCCTAAAGTGCAACGTCGCTCTCCCTTTTATATCGGCAAGCGACCAAATAAGGAGTGACCGCCAGAGCCCTCTGGCTAACAACAAACACAATAAATGGATACTTTCACAACTGAGTGAAACAGTAGTAGTATTAGCAGTAATATTGACCTCTAGCAGGAGCATATCTAGGGAGACCACAGTTGTCTAGCGCCGACGATGAGCGTTTTGTAAAAAATTTGGCATCGCTTTCAATGGCTGTGGCCACTGGTCGTTGCGGGTATATTCCTTAACTTCCCAAAAGTATGTATGTGTGTATTGTAACCTAGATGTGTATTTTTTCGCTCGTTGTATTACCCCAAGTTTTCATCCGGAACACAAGGACGCGCTCGCCTTCCGGCTCCCGTCACCCTTCTGGGAGGATAAGCCTCCGCTCCGGGAATTATCCAATTTCCTAAACCATTCCCGGTGGAGTTTTTAATGTGCCAAAATAACTAGACGGACTAAGAGAGAGAGTTTTATTTCAAGCTCTACTAATCCTTTTCCTTTTTAAATTAATAACATGACTAGTAATATTCAGAATTCGCAAATGAATCACCGACAAAGCCTGCACAAAAAACTGTGAGGAGGTAAATAGCATAATCGAAGAGGGCAATGCTGTGACTTCTCCGCACAGCATTGCCCCCCTGAATAAAAGGCTAAAAAACGAGGTGTTGAAGATTAGACGTCTGAGAGAAGTCCTTGAACTGAGATTCAATCGCTTTTATAAGCAACTACTGTATGCTGCTCGCTGATCCCGATGTTTTGGGTGACGACGGCGCCCAGCCAGCGGTGTTCTTTTACGTTGATTGCTGATAGATTATGCCAGAGGCAGTGGATAATGCATGTTTATGCCGATGGCGATGATCAGAATTGACTATGTGATTGTTCCTCGAAACTTTTGCAGGATTCTTGCAGAACATTATCACTACATTATAACCCTCAAAAAGAAGTTCCGTCTCGTAACTTCCCAAAATATCTAAGAAGGAGGGGATAAAAAAAAGTTATTACAATAATAGGTGCAGTACAAAACCGAGGCTGAAAAACAATCAAATTCCAATATGTAAGCATTGTCACATCCATTTCCACGCTTTCTGCTTGTCTGTCTCTTTGTCTGTTCTGCAGCTGCATACAAAGGCTGGGCGAGTGAGTGGCGCTTTTGTATTGGCTAACGTCTGGCTAGCGCCAGCTGGCTTTTACATAAAGATGGTTCCTCACTGTTCAAGCGATGGCTTCCGTGGACGTGAGCTACTGCACTATCTCATGCCATTTTCGTGGCACCTGTACAAGTTTCTTCAATATCTTCGATTTCCAGTGCTCGGCATCATGTTGCTCGCTATCATACTGATGACACTGATTTGCATCCGCTGTATGCTCGGTCGTCGACAATTATTTGTTCCCACTGTAAGCGTAGATGAGACTCCGGTCAGGATCTCAGTTCTGAGCGATGATTATTAGCTAAGCGATATCAAAAGATAGGATGATTGTTCTGATCCAGCTCGAGTCGCTTCGCGTTAGTGGCCCAGCAGTCACCAAAACGAGACGGTTGTGATAATTTTTGAACAATATAGAGAGGAGTGATAGAGGGCCGCTTGGTTTCACTGACAGCCACGCCAACGCCGCGACGCCACTTTAATGGTGACAATCAATAGCGCATCTCAATTGTTGCAATGAATGGGTAAACACATTAGTAGCATATGAACACAAAAATAACAAAAACAAATCTATTATCGCCAAATTGGCGATCAGAATTCGGTAAAAAGTTATCTCCGCGCAGATATCTGTGGGAAACATCAGCTTTGTGCCCTCGAATGACATTTCCCACCGCGACAACCGTGAAGTTCTGGAGCTACGTGTATTCTGTTTATGGTGCATCGGCAACGATCGGACAAGGACCGTCAGATTCAGTGGTACGCTTACTGGTACAAAACTTTTTCTTGTACTTTCTGCCATATTCTGCGCTGATCGCAGTTGCGCTACTGGAATTCAATTTTCCTGATTCCACCTATCTGCGCCTTACTCTGACTTCCTTTTTGCTGAGTAGGTGCACAATTTTTTTCGAATTTTTTCGGATTATCCTCAGGATTTCATTCCGCGCACAATTTGTCTCTCTTTCATCTAGCCAATCAGCTTTCTCCCGTTGTCTCTGCCAGTTGTTATGTCGGGTCCAATTTCGATAAAATCTCAAAAAGGACTTCTTACCCGTTATCGCTACAATTTGGAAAGTATAATTGTTAAATTCAAGGATATCATGGCCCTAGATCACGTTCCAGGACAAGACCCTTTGCTCGCTCAATCAACCCAGTCATTAGGTCTGCAGCTTAACGCAAATTCTACTCTGGTCAGCGAAACATTGTCTAAGTTTGCTGCTATGGTTGATTCGTTGCTCGAATCTCTAACGGAAGAGCTAGAGGCGCAAGCGCAGGATTACATTGATAAAGTGCATCTGATCCTCGACCGTGCGCGAACCCTGTATATTGAGATGGAAGCTAACCGCCATAACGCCCGCGACTGCGCTATGGCGGGTGCCAATTCCTTTGATGCTAGTTTTCTAAACAGAGCTGATGCTGGAATTGAGAAACCCAGGCTTCCTGCCATTCCTATACCAATATTTACCGGAAAAGTATGGGAATTTGATAACTTTTGGACTTTGTTTGAGTCAAATGTTCATAAGCAACCGATTTCAAAGCTCCAAAAGTTCAATTACTTGATTAGTGCGCTCCGTGGAGAAGCTCGGGAATATGTGAGCAGATTCATGATGACCGAGGCTCATTATGATCATGCGATTGACTTTTTGCATAAGAAGTACGGAGATGAGTCACGTCTCATCGAAAGTGTACAGTCTCGCCTCGGAAAAGCGCGAGCGGAGGCGCCGACTCTGGAAGGCCAACGGCGCCTACTCGACCATATCATGCCATTAGCGACCCAGCTCGAGGAACGGGGGGTTTCGCTTAATGGATCATTTCTTACTCAAAAGGTTTTATCTAAGTTTACGACACATATCCCGCGCAAAGTACTCGAACATCGCATGACGACCTCTGCACCTGGAAGCACGTGGATAATGAGCAGTAAGTATACTGTCAGACCTGGACAATATTTTGGAGACTGAGGAGAGCATAACACATATGGTTCAAAAACCTAGGATGTTGGATAACCGAGCGCAAAATCGTGGTTCTAACGATTATAAGCAAACCTACGCCAGACAAGATTCTACGACGTGTATGTTTTGTCAATCCAGCGGTCACAAGTCCTTTGCTTGTGCTAAGTACGCCAGTATTGAGGATCGGAAACGAATCTTCCATGAACACAACCAATGTCTCAACTGAGGCACATCAGGGCATTTCATCAAGGGCTGTACCAGGACCAGCTGCTGACTGTGTGATAGCAAGAGACAACATAATACTTCGTGTCCAGCGCGCAAATCACCATAGGAAGCTGCACACAGGCAACCCACCTTAAAGAGGAAGTATACGCTGCCTGACACGCCAGAAGTCGGTATGACTCAGAAGCCACTGTCTTCAGAATGGAAAAAATCAAAGTTCTCAAAGGTCAGAATTGCGCAGGCGCATACAATAGATACTAGCGTGATTCAGGAATCACTCGAGAATGACAGGGACTGCGCAGATAATTCGGGAATCGTCCTTTCTGCGGTAAACACTGATATCACGTAGTGTGACAACAGAACAGAAGCCTATGCCATGCAGAGTAATGTTCTGTTATTGACAAGTGTTGCGAAAATGAAAGATAAGATGCGCAACCAATGGGAAGAGGTTGAGATTTTATTGGACACAGGCGCCGATGAGTCATTCATCACTAACGAGTTAGCGGGAGAGTTAGGCATTGTTTGTAGCGCTAAAAAAGGGTCTCAATGTTTTCACTTCTGGAGCAACAACACCCATAAACACTACGTGTGTGGTAGTGACATTGGACATTTGGGATGCGCAAGGGAGCAAACAAGAAATGTGTCTCCTGACTGCGTCAATACTTTCCGCCACGAGTAAGACGGCAAGGCTCAGCGCTGAAGAGGTGCAATTTATCGGACAACGTAATATTTCGCTATTCAAGCCTGACTGGGAAGCTGGGTCGGGACCACAAATTCTCTCAGGATGTGACCAGGTATAAACACTTCTGGACGTTTCTCATCCGCAATTCCGATTGCCATCAGGGCTACATTTGATTCCTTCCAAGCTGAGGTGCTTACTCACGGGAAAGCAAGATATTTCGGAAATATGGCGCAAGAAGGAAGAAATCCATACCTACACCACCTCCGTGAATTCTCTCGTCATTTTTGCTGAAGAGGTAGAAAGATGGGACAAATATTGGACTCTCGACTCAGCTAGCATCTGTGAGTTTACGGGAACAAAAGCGGAAAAAAATGCGACAAATGAGAAAGTAGTGCAATTCTTTGAAAAAACGCTAGAAAAGCGCGACGATGGATATCACGTCCGTTTCTCTTACAAAGAGGACCATCCTCCTTCGCCGAGTAATAAAGCGATTGCGCTCAGGCGGTTGCATTCGGTGGTACAATCGCTGAGGAAAACTGCTGCGCTACTCGACGACTACGATAGAACTTTCAAAGACCAGAAAGAGAAAGGAATCATTGAAGAAGTCCCAGACCCCTCATGGGTTCAAGGTTCGATTGTGCATGACATACCGCATTAAACCGGCGTGACTCCTCACAAAGAGACCACCAAAATGCGTCTAGTGCTTGATGCTTCCGCCCACTTCAGGGATAGTCCATCACTGAATGACGTGCTTCATCAGGGTCCACTGATCTTACCTAATTTGTACGCAGTGCTTTTACGTTTTCGTCTCGCCACGTATGGACGGAGCCACATTCGCAATCACCAGGCGATCCACGTGACCAAAGAGAGCAGAAAACCAATGGAGAACAGTCTGAGACTATACAAAGTTGAGAATAAATTATGGCGGTCGAAAGGTCGCCTCAATGCGCTACCTTATTGTTATCCTGAGACAACAGATCTTCCGGATTGTAGGGACTGAGATCTCATCCGTTCCAGCACATCGGATTAGATTTCTCCGACCTGCCTCCGTGTCATGAAGACGGACAACAAGTCACGTTATACGGATGTATTTTCACATGCATCGTGACGCGTCTGATTAATCTAGAAGTGGTACGCAGCATGGCAACAAAGGAATTCCTGAATGCGCTGCGTCAGTTCACAGCAGGGGTGTGCGTTAATAAAAAATTATTTTTTCGTTAAGCGTTAATCGTTAATTTTCGGAAAAAAACCGCGTTAACCCGTTAATGCGCTAACACGTTAATTTTGCATTCCGTTAAACCGTCAAAAGGAAAAACACAACCACGTCAGTAATCAGTAAAATTCCAGATCTCCCATATCAATCAGGGCCATACAGAGTTCGGTGCGGGATAGGGCCCTACAGGGGGTTTTGAGCTTCGGAGATGTCTGACCTTCGAAGGGAGACCCAATGGACAATTGTGTATGTGAATGAAAACCGCTCGGAGCAGTTTTCCACATGGGATTCAACAACTATGCATTGCGATTTGACTGAAATGCTGTTTGAACTTAGTTGTGAGTGACGGTGTTCAATTAGGAAGCTTAGGGTGAAGTTATCGTGAAGGTGTTCCCAAAATGATAGACAAGACATATGACCCCTCAATGTGAAGTGCCTGAAGCAGTTTGCCTAATAAATGCTGAATGATTTCTGCGAAAGATTTTTATTAGTCAGTAGAGTTGATATTTGCGTTGAGTGTGGTCGGTTCACGCTGTACAAAAAATTTCCTCGTTTAGGATTGAGGCCGAGCACCGCTAAATATGAGGGCTAACACGTCCCTCAGGTGTGGTCCCGTCGGATGTCTGCAATTTTGAAAACTAAGAGTCATGGAAGTAGTATACTTGAGTCCAGCGTGGTCGATTTTTTCTATGTTGAGTTTCGGCGTCTAAAATGAACGCCGAAGACCGCTACACTGATAGAGGAAGAAGACAAAAAACATCCAAGTTTACGAATCTAAGCTAGGGTTTTAAAACTACAGTAGTTTAAGTTTCAAATGAGGTAACTGGAAAAAATCGTAGCTTTAGGAAACTACACTCTGTACCCTACCGTTCGAAAAATACGGCACCTCTGGAGTGTGCCCTTTGCGAAATTTTTCCTGGTGTGGGTTCTGCGTCAATATTCGCATTTTCTCAGCACTTACTTTGTCAGATGTGGATCCAGAGTGCATTTTAGAGAAGAACCCACAACAAGTAAATGTTCATAAAAGGCACTCTTCAGATTGGCAGAAGGTTGCACACGGTAGAGTATAAAGTCTAGTTTCTCAAAGCCAGGATTTTTCCAAATAACGGTGAAATTCAGACGGTGAAATTTCCTATGCAGGGTAAATCAGCGATGCTTGACTCAAATATTTTTTTCTCGTGACTCAAAGTTTTCAAAATTGTCGACTTCCGGCGGAACCACCCCCGAGAAAGTGTGAGCCCATACACTGTAGCAGTGTTCACCCTCTATCCTAGACGGTGAAAGTGTACACAAAGGGTGATAGACCCTGCTTGACTCAAATATCCTGCTATCGTGATCCGCACTTCGCATGCCTATGAGCTTCGGGCGGAATTAAACTCCCGCCCCCTCAAGCATCAGCATTTTATTACACAGCACAGAAGGTAACCAGATATAACGTAGTCCACCAAAAGTTGCACATCTAATTATTACGAATGAGAAGCGGTTGGTCAAAGATCGATGTGCTTGAAACTCATGGCAGCACAACCGCTCTCGCTCAATCGGTGGCGAGCGTTTTGCATAGGAAATCATGCGTATTGATCTTCTGCCCACCTCTTCTCATTGATAAGTACATGTACGAAATTCGCTGGACTGCACTATACATATTTTTGCACTTTAAGCCCTCTCTACATAAATGTGATGGGCGCTGTTCGTCCTGGCAAACATCCGCATTTTTTTCGCATAGCACTAGCTTCACCAGTTTAATACGACAAGGGTAATTTAACTGCAATTAAACACTAGAGGCAAACCTGCTAGATAAACACTTTTTGAACACATCAGCTCTAGGTGGGGAGGGGAGGGGTAGAACACGGTCAAAACTTGACCTTCTCACGCTCCTGGGGAGGGGTTCCGAGCGAAATTGATATTGGAGTGGGTCTGAGCAAAATAGGCCGACCCGTACCTCGTGCAGTATGTACTCCGGTGCCATAATTCTACGACAATTAACGAATTATAAATTAACGTGATTTCAAGACTTTTTCGTTAAGCGTTAACCGTTAATTTGCGAGAAAAACCCGCGTTAACCCGTTAATGCGTTAACACGTTAACGTAATAACGCACAGCCCTGGTTCATAGGACGCCGTGGATGTCTCAAAACTATAACCTGTGATAATGCGCCACCCTTCCTGCTTAGTAAAAGAATTTTAGGAAGTTCTCCCTTCGCACTCAATATCGGGGCGTCAAAGGTAGTAACAAATCGGAATATACAGTGGAGGCATATCACGCCGTATGCGCCTTGGCAAGGTGGATTCTATAGGCGCCTTGTCAAATCTATAAATCATGCTGTCTATAAAGTTCTACGTGGCGCAAGGCAACGCTCTTTTGACAGCATTCGTACGCTTGTCGTGGAAGCTGAGGCTTGTCTGAACTCTACACCCCTCACATATCAAGGTTCAACGCACGAAGAGCTGAGTTCAGTCCGCCCTATTGGTTTTATACAGCGAGACATTGTGGTACCCTGAGCCTCCCAGAGCGATCTGATCCTAACGATAGCGATCCAGAATTTTTGCCACCGGAAGAAGTCATATCGCTTCAGTACCGCCACCAAGTCATGGACGCGCTAAATTCCTCATTTCAAGAAGTGGATCGTTTTTGGGCCACATGGCAGAAACAATGTCTTCCTGCGCTCCGCGAAACACATCGAAAACAGACATCGAATGCTCGACTTGGCCAAGAAGGGCCCATGATAGGAGACGTAGTTTTCGTCAGCGATCAGGTGCTGCCTAGGAACAATTGGAAAATGGGACGCATAACGGCACTACGACGCAGCGTTGATGGTGAAGTCAGAGAGGCTGAGCTGGTTACAGCAACCCAACGGAAAATCCGGCGGGCAGTAAATCTGTTGATCCCACTGGAGATTCAAAAGCCCAAGCGCTATTCAAACCTCGTCTGAGGTTGATCGCGAAAATGAAGGTCATAAAGATCTAGAAGCGCGCCACACTTATAATTTGCGACCTAGTGCTATGGCGTTCTAGGAAATGGTTCCTTTTCCACATCATGATCCTCTCCTTGATTCACGTGGCATGCGGCGATAATGCAACGTTCTGCAATTGTCGTGCACTGAAAAGGGAGTTGTAATTACTGGAGATGCGACTCGAGATTTTGGAATCTGCGCTAACGATATTTGCCAATTGCATCACTTCATAACAGACGAGTTTTACGGCGCGCGGTTGAAACAGTGAATATCAGCAACAAAACGGTTGAGCTAGAGAAGCCGATATACTCATATAGCCTTTACTGGAACGTTAACCTCGTTGGAAGCATCAAAAACCAGCTAAAGGGACCGTATTGGTACTATCAATCTGGACGAGTTTGTATTTTGGGGCGGGGTTGCAGAAGCTTAGGGGCGGGGTTGCAGAAATTCTTCGATTTGCATTGCTGAAATTTAGTAGTTTTGACTCGTTTTTGACGCTTCCAACGGCGTGAGTAGTCTACTAGGAGCCATGCGACTTCAGAAACGTAGTTATCTCAACAACTTTTTCGAGCGTGTCTGCTGCCTTTAACCCGGAATGTTGGCCAATAGGTGCGATTTTACTCACAGCTATAGCTCTATACGTATTAGTTGCGCTAATTTATTTGCTGCTGTATGTGCCTATGACTATTGGCAAACCCGTCCGCATTTTAATGAAAGGCTTTCGATTTTTCTGTGTATTCGCCATACGAGCACTGGGATATTGTTGCTGGCAACTAGTGCGCAAAATGTGACAAAAAAGACCTTCAACGAGCAACCGTATAGCATAAGCATTGGCAATAGTCCTGGTTGTAATACCAAAAGATCCTTACGCAACTAGTGCTTGTCAGGACGTCAATGTTCTAGAGCATCATTCGACGCGCTGTTTCCAAACTCGACATGGGACTCAGTGCAGTGTCTCGCTTTCAGAGGTGCTGGAACTCAGCACCTTCAAGCAAGAATCATGTTTGCGCTCACTCCGCAATTCGACTTTGGCGGCAAATACCAAAGTTCGATGGAGAGATCTTTACTTGCGATGTGAATAAGAAACTATATATTTCACACGCTCAAAAGGTCTTAACGTTATTGATACTAAGTGCTGTCCCCATATAGGATCTTGTTCAGGACAAAATTGCGCCGGAATCAATGCGACTAGCCTTACTCCGGAACTAAAACAAGGAAACCCATATCCTGGTTGCGCGGGTTGTCTTGAATCTTGTGGAGAGTTTGGTTGCGATTGTTTTTACCTCAGCTCAGGGTGCCTGTTTTATCGAATTTACGGAACGCCGTTGAATAGGAAATTTTATGAGCTGTTTCGTTGCATGCGCTGGACTGAAAAGGTTAAATTAGAAGTCATCGTGGAAGATGTTCTTCGAAATAAAACTGTGGGATGCTATGTTGTGCAGGTTCTACCGAACAATCCGGTGGATATCTCTTCTATACGTGTGACTTGACAATGCTGGCGCTCCCTCCAACACCAAAGTCGAGTAGCTAAATCGTCACGGATGGCGTAGATACTGCGATATGGACACGGGCAATAGCTCCAAACCTCCGTTGCAACTCTTTTGTTGAGGCGAGTTCGATGAATTGTACCTTTACTGAGGACTGCAAATACACCGCAGCCGAATCTAAGGGTAATTGCGCATGCACCCCGGCCAATATCGACGAAGAGTTCAACCGGATTCAGCATAAATTACCAGTAAAAACGGCTAATTGGGTATTGAGGAAACGTCGAAATTCTTCATTGATTGCGAAAATTACACATTTGGTATCCTCAGAAATTGTAGTCGGTTTCCGGCGAACATTGAATATGGCAACCATTGAAGTTTGCAAGCAAGTGTGCAAAATCGAAAACAGTCAATTAAAAGGTTGCTATCATTGCGCTGTCGGCGCAAGCGCTAATGTGCGATGTTTCTCTGGAAGGATGATTCTAGGAGAGATACTGTATGCTAAGCACTCTTTTGTATTACCTTGCGCTCCGGAAAATCCTGGATTTCTGATTCGACTTCAGCTCGATTCAGTGCGCCAATTGCTCGATTGCACTGTCTCATGTGGCCAGGTGAAGAATACGGTCAAGATCAGGGGGATACTAAAATATGTCAATACTCTCGATTATTCAGCGCTTCTTGTTTTCCAAAGCAACAGCACAGTTTACAATGATATTAAATGGCCCGATTTAGGACATATTATACACGCTCAATTGGTGTAAAACGCTAGTACTAGTTTCTGCGATGCTAGCGCTACTACTGCTGATGTCCTATTTTTACATAAGTAGCTTTGGTTTTCGAGTAATTCGTTTCGCACTTTACTTAGTGTGGTCGATCAACTGTTTACCGATACGGGCCATTCTTTTCCTCTTGTCCACTCTCAAACATCATTGCGCCGAACAGCGACTGTCAGCAAAAACGAGCGCTTAGTCATTAAGCGCATTTTCGTGCGCACAGTTGAGGAAACGTTGTTTTCAATTTAAAAAAATGTAAAGAAATAACAGACTCTATAAGAGCGCAAGAAAAAAATTATAGGTGCGCTCAATTGTTGATTTTTTTCCTTCATTGTTCATGTTTCAGATTATGGAGGACCATCTTGAGCAACTGCGCCAAGTCAAGCATCAATTTCGAGAACCCAAACGGGCACTTCCGCCTCTTCCTACGCCCATGGAACTCTAGGCCGTATTGTACAATATATTGTTTCGAATTCCACGAATGCACGGAATCAGTGCCGATCTATGAAGAATGTTTGAGAAGACTTCGTATTTCGGAAGATGAGCTTAATTTTCGTATGTGTGAAGCAGACTTCTTAGATCTAAGGGCGGAATATTTGCGCTTGAATTTTTTGTTCATAAGATCCCAATAGAGCACTTTGTTCTCTTTGCCTATCCTACTCTTGGCGCTAAAACGGACCACAACCGTGGACTGGACGCTTTTCGTGGACCAGCCACAGGAACTACGAGAAAACGAACCTCCTCTAATGAAACTGGACGCCATTGAAACCATTACAAATGACCAGCTTCAGACGCTCGCCTCGGTTCGTTCTACATTGGCAGACCTACGAATCTCTCGGCAGCATGAGGAAAACGTTCGTAATTTCCAATTCCAAGACGAGATGCGTGCTGCAGTGAAAAACCTTCAGGAGCTCGTGGCCGATTCTACAGACTCGCTCAAGCGCCATCTACAACTGTCCCCGTCGGCGCGGGAGGGCATCGAGATTCGGGACGAGAACGAAATCATCGTGGACAAGGCCGCGTTAATGGAGGTCGTTGCAGTAGACGCTGATGCGCCTGACGGGATGGAAGCAGACTCAGGCGGTGATGGTAGCGCCGAAGCTGACGAAGGTTTAGACAATGCCCATGCGCAAGAGGAACAGCCTGGCAATGACGATGATGACGCGGGAGAAGAGCTGAGAGAGGATCAAATGAACGACGGGCGCCGTATCCAGGCTATGATTCAAGACAACGAGCAAGCTCTTCGGAATTTCAAGGACATAATCGACCAGCTTGACAGAGAACCACGATGCAATCCGAGAAAACTCCGAAACGGCGGAATTTTTCCGAGCGAAGAAAGATTTATGCGCTGTGCCTTCTGTGAGGTTCCGGGTGTTTACTATTCGGATTCTTGCACAATGGTCAAGGATGTTGAACACCGCCGAGTGCTTGTGCGCACCACTGGTAGATGCGAAATCTGTCTGGAAGGATCGTGCGCTGGGGATAGAACCTGCAAGAGGTATTTTACCAGATGCCGCCACTGTCGTCAACCAGGCCATCATCCGGCGCTCTGTGATTTGCCGGAGTGCAGCGCTATAATCAGAATCAGACTGGACAACGCTCGTGAAGGAAGATGGGAATGCATTCGTCGCCTGCGACACCTTCAACGAAACCTCTCACTTTTCTGGCACTAGGTTTTGTGAGTAGGGGGGGGAGTATCGCCAAATTGGCGATCAGAATTCTGTGAAAAGTTTTCTCCGCGCAGATATCAGTGGGAAACATCAGCTTTGTGCCCTCGAATGACATTCCCCACCGCGCAGTAGGAATCATGCGCTGGAATCAAAAACAACATAAAAAAACGACGATAATGCCGGGGTGGGAGAGCTTCTACCCTTTTCTCTTTTCTTCTTGCGCTATAAAGTCTGTATTGAGTGATTTTTGTGCTCCTCCATTTTTTTCATTGGAGAAATTCGGGGAAATGGGAGAGCATTTATTTTGTGCGTTTTTATGGAAAAGGAGGGTTTCACTGAGGGTCTGCTGCTGAGCTTAAATTGTTTTATACATACATTCATCATATTTGTATGTTAGTCATTGCATTGCGCTAGTTGTATCGATTGTTATATTTTTATGGGGTTTAATTACCCAAGTTTGAGTGTTGCGCATAAATCGTCGTGCTGTTCGTGTGGACAACCGTGAAGTTCTGGAGCTACGTGTATTCTGTTTATCTATGACTTTTCCGATCTCTCTCTTTCTAAAAAAAAGAAGAAAAAAGAAAGAAGTTCGCAGAGAAGAATTAGGTTTTCTATCCTTAGGCGGCGGTCAGAGTTTTCGCGGCGCTACGCGATGGCCTATGTCAGCGCGACGCGAAAATCGCGTCGCGTTGACATCAAGGCGTGAACGGCGCGCGAACGCTGGGCGACTACGCGCAATTGCGTACGTTCGCAAATTTCCGTATACAAGCAAAATTAATCAATAAGCGATCATATTCTGTATACTTCAAGGTACTCTGTACATTTCTTTTCTCTATAGAGCGATCTTATTCTGTATATTTTTTATGACAATTTGCTGACAATTGTACAAAACAATAAGAAAGACATCGGGAGCAAATGATGCTTAGAATTTTTCGTCGTTCGTTATGTGAGTCGAGTGCACAGAATAGGGTATTTACAGGTAAAATAAGACTGAATTATGCGTCGTTTGAATACCATAAAAAAACCCAAAAATGAAAAACTTTGAAGCCTCACTAAAATCGATTAATGCCAGACAGCCTGAAACTAGAGAAAAACAGGCGATGAAAACATCGGAGAAAAAGAGTGGAAGACAAAAGAGTGAAAAGGCTTAAGAAGAATCTGGACACCCCTTGTCTTTGATGAGGCAAGAGAAAATGATGACAATCGCTTCGCGACCATGCAATGCAACGCGACGCGATCGACGCGGAGCGATTATCGTTTGCGCGTCAAATCCGATGTATCGCGCCTCTTCACTGTGAACATCTAGCGACGACGCAACGCGACGTCGCTTGATCGATACTTAGGCTAATTATAACGTCGCGCCGCGCCGCGAATGAACTCTAGACGCAGCCTTACGCACGTGTTTTGCCACGTGAAAACGAGGTATTTTTCGGTAGGAATGCGGTTACGGCTTCTATTTTCATACAAAAATTCCAAGGGAGACTAGTGTTGCGTGTAAAGCACGGAAATCCAAAAATGTCCCAAGTTAGATGATCATCGAAAGACCCATAGGGCAATCAGGCTCGAGTACTCATGCTCAACTTGGTGTACGACGTGAACAAGAAGCGGGAGTGCTCAATATCTGGACCACTCCCGCCCCTTGTTCACGTCGTACACCAAGTTGATCATGAGTACTCGGGCCCGAATCAAAGTTGACGCGAGGAAAAAATACTTATAAAACTGAAGGATGGTTTTTGGTGAATAATGGCTAACAAGTAGGGCGGTCACACATATACTACAGGAAAGGTAGAAAAGAAATGGGGGAAATCAGAAAAATCGTCCGTCCGTCCGTCCGTCCGTCCGTCCGTCCGTCCGTCCGTCCGTCCGTCCGTCCGTCCGTCCGTCCGTCCGTCCGTCCGTCCGTCCGTCCGTGTCCGTGTCCGTCCGTCCGTTCGTCCGTCCGTTCGTCGTCCGTCCGTCCGTCTGTCTGTCGTCCGTCGTCTGTTCGTCCGTCGTCCGTCCGTCTGTTCGTCCGTCCGTCCGTCCGTCCGTCCGTCCGTCTGTCTGTCCGTCCGTCCGTCCGTCCGTCCGTCTGTTCGTCGTTCGTTCGTCCGTCCGTCCGTCCGTCCGTTCGTCCGTCCGTCCGTCCGTCCGTCTGTCCGTCCGTCCGTCCGTCCGTCCGTCCGTCCGTCCGTCCGTCCGTCCGTCCGTCCGTCCGTCCGTCCGTCCGTCCGTCCGTCCGTCCGTCCGTTCGTTCGTCCGTCCGTCCGTCCGTCCGTCCGTCCGTCCGTCCGTCCGTCCGTCCGTCCGTCCGTCCGTCCGTCCGTCCGTCCGTCCGTCCGTCCGTCCGTCCGTCCGTCCGTCCGTCCGTCCGTCCGTCCGTCCGTCCGTCCGTCCGTCCGTCCGTCCGTCCGTCCGTTTTCCACACTGCACGTATCAAAATGATGCTGCAAATCAAATGGTGCTGCGATATTTCCAAACTAACGGATTTGAAGAGAGTTTGATTCCAAAGACTTTTGGAAAGTTGAAAGTAGATTAAAAACTAGACTAATTTTAACCATGCATACATTTTTGAAATCAGAGTGACTATACGAATCTATTGACGTCTCAAAATTCCGAAAATATTGATTTTTGAAGATTTTGGCTTCTCTCTGAGAACGTAGGTCATGACTGGGTGAAAAATTTAACCTGAACACATTTTTGGAATCAGCGCGACGAAGCAAATCGAACAGTGTTTTGACATTCCGAAATCTCAGACTCCGAACGAAAACGACGTTCCCGACGCGTTCTCGCGTCGCCAACGCGTCCTAGGACACATGCTATGAGCAGTACTATAGCTAGGTAGATGTTGCTCCCGCATTGAGATTAGCGAACAGATTAATTTTTTTTCAGTGGAAGAAGTAATCATGTTTTATAAGAAAAACATCTACACTCTTTTCTTTAGGCTTTGTTTGCCTTAAAAACTTTTTGGTCGTGATATGATGTTGATGTCTCGGCGGGGCGCGCGAGAGAGATAACGAGAAATCGGCTCCGTATCGAAACGCAGACGATCCACCTGAGGACCTGGGACCTGATCCTTCTTCGGCGGCGCCCCGGTGATATCGCCGTGGCGATCACATTTTTTCTTGGAAATCGTCACGGGCAGCTTCATCTCGATGGTCATTCATGGCATTGGTATTTTACTCGCACTTTGTACTGTTTCATCTGCACCCTATCCCACGGTACGTTTGCACATCCAATGCCGGATCAGCATCAAAGAATGATTAAGGATGGCTTAAGCTGAGAGATCTGGTGGATCCACGCGAACAGTTCGCACTTCGTGATACGCTGTCTCAGCTCGTACAATTCGAATACAAGGCCAACGAAATCAGTTCGGTAGGTGACCAAAAAGCGCGTCCTGGGTTCGCGTCACATTCGTCCATTGATATACAGGACCAAATCGCAGCCATGCCTGCCCATGCTTATCGCTTTCCGAGTATCAACGCCCTGAATCGGAATTATTCGTGAGTTGACTTTTCTATCGGATAGTTGTAGATATAGTCCATAGACCAATTCATTTTTAGCTACAATAACCTATGTAAATTTTTTACTAGTCCTTCTATTCATACTGATTTTCTAAGTTCTCGCTCTAATAACTCTTCGGTGGCTCGCCTTTTCCTAACCAGATCCAAAAATGTGAATGCAGATTTTCATGTAACAGGTTCCTTCTCCAACCCAATTTTTTAGAGTAGCACGATTCCTATTAATGAATCAATCGAATGAAACTACTATCACTACTATTATGCCTTCGGATAATTAAGTGAAAGACACATATTTGAAGGCAGCACTCACGCTCGTAAACGTGGTTGGGATAACAACGTAAGTTTCACCGTACAGCTTACATCACAATTACCATGCATTTCGAAGCGCTAAAAATGACCCACACTGCCGAAGCATGAGTACCAAGTTTGGCCCCGCCCGTATTTTCACGCCCCCCTCCCCCGTAGACACCTCAAAATTCGTAGGCATTGTGTTGTAAGCCGTACGGTTCGATTTACGTTGTTATCCAAACCATGCTTGCGAGCGTGTATGCTGCCTTTAGGAAATTATTGCTGAAAAAGCTCTGCAGAAAAAAAAAGGTCTCAAATCTGTAGAAGGGAAGTGAACGCCTCATTGAACGCTAGAACACATACTGATTGCCAGGCAATCATCATGTGGGTACATCATGGTTTGTGAAGCACAACTCTGTACCTTCGGAGGTTGTCCATAAAGAGTATTATCCAACTGTTTTGCTTTGCTACGGATTAGTATGATTTGGAAATGTGACATTTGTGAGAAACTCGTTAAAAGAGGTGCAATGTCTTATGCTACTGATTTGGCATGGGAATAAACTCAAAAGAAGCGCTAAAAACTCAGTGAAATGATTCATCGTTGATTTGGCTGTGCGCTTGTTTACTAAACAACAAAAATTGAGTGTGACATTGAAAAACCAAATCACACACTGCTTACTGAGCATTTATGTATTCGTGTGACAGCAGTTCTCTTAGTTGACGACATTCGCATAAACACACTACGTGATGTTATTTCCACTTTCATTAATTGATAGTCAATCGGAAGCGAACGCGTCAAATAATTTAGTAATGCTTGAAAATCAATATTTCTGAATGATCGAGGTGGGAGACACAATTTTGCAATGACCTGAGACCTGTTAACCTAAACTGCAAGCGCTCGATTGATTTCAGAAGAGAAGCGCGTGATCTGGTTTTCCAATGTCACACTCAATTTTGTTGTTTAGTAAACAAGTGCACAGCCAAATCAACGATGAATCATTTCACTGAGTTTTTAGCGCTTCTTTCGAGTTTATTCCGATGCCAAATCAGTAGCACAAGACATTTCATCCCTCTTAACGAGTTTCTCACAAATGTCACATTTCCAAATCACACTAATCCGTAGCAAAGCAAAACAGTTGGATAATTTCACTCTATTTTAGCAGAAGTTTCCTTTTAAAGGCACATTACACCCTCAGATATGACTTTCATATGTCCATGCAGTTGTGTTGTAGACCCCTCTTGCATAACACTTGCCCACCCCTTCTAGCGCGACCACAGTTCCCACCCTTTTTTTGTTTCCAAACCTAATGACGACTAGATGAAACAGGATTATAAATTGCCACCGGCACAAAATTCTCGCGGAAGTGAAGTAGTTTTTCTTACCAGAGTTTTCCATGAATAGGCTCCAACATCGTTTATATCTCTATCACCGGTGAGGCTGTTTCCCTAATCCCTAGTGTGTTCAGTTTCAGCCGCTCACCTCCGGAGAAAGATGGCCCTTTATCAACTGGTTATCATCAATTTTGTTAACCGTGAGAATTTCGTGCCGGTGGCAATTTATAATTGTGGTGCGCGCGAAGCGCGCACCAGGTTTTGGCTTTGATCTCTTCCCGCGCGGATGCCCTACAATGAGATCACCTATTCATACCGTCACCAGAAGCATGAGCTGTACACCATTCGATGCGCTGTAAGAACTTACATATGTGTGCAAATTTTCATCCTAACTGGTCCACGCTTTCTAAAGTTAAGACATCTCAAAGTACGCAAAAACGTTCTCCACCACCGCCTCCGCCTCCGTCTCACCCTCCGTCCGTCGAATTCCATTTTTTTGGAAGGCGGGGACCAAATTGCTCGAAAATTTGTGACTAGAGGTAACCGGCCACGGGAATGCCGAAAATAATTGTAGGAACTCACCGTAATGACTTCTGGGTCCGTAACCGGCGGTTCAAACTCGGAAACCGGCCCCTCAAAATTAGTTTATAAAAATGACGGTTTTTTTTCGTTATCAGTCATTGTTTTCTTAGAGACTTCATATAAATACCTTGCTTCCTAGGTTGGTGTACTCTAAACGTCCGGCTCGGAAGAGGACGCTGTGCGGAAGGGATGTTTTTGAGCGTGGCACGTGTTTGTACTATGCGCACCAAAGATAAGAAGTCGTCGCAGGGTGTGCTGAAGTATCGGTTGACTATGCGAGACCGCAATAGGAGTATGCAGGACGTCATGGAATGTATGCAGGAGCCTCGTAGGAGTGTGAAGGACATCATGTAACCTGTGAAGGATCCCAGTAGGGGTGTGCAGGACGTCATAGAATGTGTGCAGGACCTCAGTAGGAGTGT
Organism: Aplectana chamaeleonis; assembly: GCA_029168955.1. Classification (NCBI taxonomy): domain Eukaryota; kingdom Metazoa; phylum Nematoda; class Chromadorea; order Rhabditida; family Cosmocercidae; genus Aplectana; species Aplectana chamaeleonis. Next base: position 197,675 of record JAPDOI010000139.1, on the reverse strand, counting down.
GCACGACATTATGGGACGTGTGCAGGACCCCAGTAGGAGTGTGCAGGACCTCAGTAGGAGTGTCCAGTACATCATGGGACCTCTACAGGACCCCAGTAGGGGTGTGCAGGACGTCGTAGAATGTGTGCAGGACCTCAGTAGGAGTGTGCAGGACATCACAAGACCTGTGCAGGACCCCAGTAAGAGTGTGCAGGACATCATGGGGGTCTATCCTAGACGGGGGGGCGGCTCAATCCTAGACGAGGGGGGGCACCAAAGATTTACTCGTAGAAATGAACAAAAAACCTTTAAAAAAATGCTTGATATTGCTGTAAAGCAATGTTGCTAATGAAATTCTATAGACATACTTCATTTGGTAGCGTTACCGATCAGTGGACCGCTTCATTTCTGACTTGAATCCTGAGTGCCCCCCCCCCTTCTAGGATAGTGCCGGGGGGGGGCTTCCAAGATTCACTCATAGAAATGAAGCAAAACTCCGATCAAAGATGCTTGATACTGCTATCAGTCGCTGTTGCTATGAAAACAGTATACAAATACTTGTATTTATAACGTTTTGAGTGGTGGTTTATTTGAATCCTCTCCTGAATTCAGAGTGCCCCCCCCGTCCAGAATAGTGCCATGGGACGTGTACACGACCCAGTAGGAGTGTGGAAGACTTCACTAGAAGTGTGCAGGACATTATGGACTGTGCAGGATCTCAGTAGGAGTGTGCAGGACATCATGGGGTCTATCCTAGACGGGGGGGGGCTTCCAAACATTGCTCGTAGATATGAAGCAAAACTCTGATGAAAGATCTGGTATAAGTCGCTGTTGCAATGAAAACAGTATACAAATACTTGCATTGATAACGTTTCAAGCGGTGGTTCATTTGACTCCTCTATAGAATTCTGAGTGGTCTCCCCCGTCCAGAGTAGTGCCACGGGACGTGTACCGGACCCAGTAGGGTTGTACAAGACCTCAGTAAGAATGTGCAGGACATCATTGGACATGTGCTGGGACAGAATATTCAAACCGCAGATTTCATCCACTGTAAACCAATGGGTGATAAGAGTGTGCAAAACAACTTTATCCCATTAATAACCGTGATGAGAAGTGGGTTGGTGGAATGGTATCATGCTTTTCCATTTGCATTCCTACACTCGAGGAATAAGGTCTCTCATGACCTTGTTGTCGGTGGTGTCGAGAAGAGCAGTTGGGGCAACAGTGAAGCGCAGGAGGTTGTTCCCGGAGCCTGGAGCAGCAACAGGAGCAGCTGAAGTTTTAAAAGAGGGCAGCATGCTGTTGCACCTCGCAGAACAGAAGGGCCCAACGAGCTACCCTGAGCACTAGTTGGGGAAACTAACGTGTCTTTACCCGTGAAGGCTCAATGTGAATGTCGGTTGTGCTATCCATCAAACACACGATAATACGGTACCTTATTCGAAAAGTATCGGAACGAACCACAGTACCCGAATAACATGCCACCATTCCACCGACCCACAGCTCATCATGGCCGTAAATGGATGCAGAAGTTTTCCACATTCTTATCATGGTCAACTGTGGATAGAACCTGCGGTTTGATTTTCATAATTCTGTTGTGCTGGGCCCAGTAGTGGTGTGCAGGACGTCATGGAATGTGTGCAGGACCGAAGGATGGGTCTGTAGAATACCATGGAACGTGTGCAGGGCCTCAGTTTAATGCTCAGGACACAGTATGCAAGTTACGCCTCCGAATCGGACGTCTGCGCTGGCACAGATGAGCCACATCAGCAAGAACGCAGCTATTACCTTGCTATCTTAGCATAACAGGATCGCGGCTCCCGTACAGAGGTTTGTATGACACCGCTAAAGCCTAGTTTTGACTGCATCGCTGCTGCTTTTCATCGCAGCGAATTCACACCCGCTGCTGCGGCGATGTAGCAGCGACAGTGATTCTGTTCATAGTGCATAGCCTCACGGATGATCGACGAAATTCAATCAATCAGTGAAAACAATGGCTGGTAGTTATCAATAACACGTTTCGACCCGTAAACACTGACCTTGTCATGTGAAAGGGTCAACGTTCACTAGAGGAAACGTGTCAATCGCTGGCAATCGCTCCATCGCTGCCATTATGGCAGCGATGGAGCGATGATCAGCGACCATCGAAAATCGCTCCTCCATCAGCGATGCAGTAAAACATAGGAATTCGTCGCCGCGGCCCAGCGATGTAGGACGTTTGCCACGAAGCGATCACAATTGAAGCGGCTTTCCATTACGCGCGATGAGAGAGGAACAGTTGTACCCCGCATGGCCGCAGCGACCACCTGCAGTCAAAACTAGGGCCCGTAGTAAACCCCCCTTCCGCGCTGAGATGACAAGACGGATGTGCGCTGAGGTGCCTCATCGGCCCCGTGCAATCGGCTGATACAGTGATGAGCGATCAATGGCAGGCGAGAGGCCTTCACTCAATGAGAAAGGCCAGTGGTCACAAGGAGTGGACTTGAGGGTTAAGGTATGCGACGCATGGCCAAGTGGTTACCGACGAGGGCTCGGGCGCACGTGTCTCAAGTTCGATTCTCGTCAAGTCGGATATTTTTGCAAATAAATTGTAATGCATGCCTTTTACGAAGGAGTGCTTGACTGTGCAATAAATGTGTTAGATGGAGCAGAGGGCAATGAACGACATGTGGAATTTTCTATCTTCGCTACGGGGAATGTTTTTGCATAATTTATTATGCTAGTACTTTAATACTTAGTGTGAAACGGTGCAGGTATTGTGTGGCTTATTAAAATTTCGTCCAGTCACGTAATTTGGGCCAATTAGAGTTTGAGGAGCATATCGTTAGACTCTCGAAAACCCCTAGTGACCTGTGGATTTCGATTATCAGCAGCAGAAATATCACCAGTGAAATATTCATTCGATTATCACCAGTGAAATATAACTAGTGATAAGGAGGTTCCGACGAAAAAGCCACCGCTCCGCGCTGTGAATCGAAAACAGGAGTTCACTTGAACTGAAAAAAAGTCTACCTGGGAGAAACAAGTTTTGCCAACTAAGGGAATTTTAGTACCCCATATAGCAAGCAAGCCGCGGCAGCAGCCCTGCTAAGCAAAGATCAGCAAGAAAACATGAATATTAAGATAGAATAACTTTTTCGAATGAGACCTCATAAAATAATCCAATTGCATGCATTCATCATACAAGACCTCTGAATGTTTTCAAATTAATAATGTCGAAAACCTGACCTCTATTCAAATCGAATACTCGAATATTTTATAACAGTGATCGAACGAATTTTCGAATGAATTCTAATTAAATCAAGAGTAGTCTTGAATGATTTTCTTTTTTGCTAAATATTCGAATGTCGTGCTTCTAAATAGGCCGAAAAATGAAAACCCGAATATTTCAACGCCCTCACAGCTCTATAAATCGATTTGCTTTAATAAAAGGAGTTCAACAAGCAACAGAAAACTGCAGAACGAATAACGTTCCACAGTGTCCATCACACAGTGCAAAAACAACCCTAGTAACTGTTTACCGAAAAAAATGAAAAAAAAACAAAGGAACCCTCCCCACATCAAGTACAGTCCCACGCATGGGTACGAAAACACCAAAATAGTTATAAGAACAATTTCTCATGCTAGAAAACTCATCTTTGCACTATAAGAATGAATTACTAGACTGATATTGAAAAAATACGGCTGCTATCAGCTGTTTTGCGCTCGCAGAAGATCCACCCACTCAGCATGAATTGGTTATGGCCGTTGATTTCGGGTTACTGTACGAGAATGTGGAACGCAAACCTGCGGAGTGCGACGACCGTCATGCGAGAACCGTAAGTTGCAAGGGGGCAAGTCACGGGGTTCAAATGACCGTCGCGCTGCGTCTTCGCGCAACCTGTGCTATTTCTCCTTGCCCCAACAGCTGCCAGCAGGGCGCTGAGAGTGACCCTCTTCGCACCACAAGTGCGTCGAGCCAGCCGTGTGGCCACTATTTCCACCCACAGGAGACCAGCCATCGCTAACCGTGTGACGGTTTGATTGATGCGGCCATGCCTCCCTGCACAAGGTGACCGCATGCAGTGAGCTCATCTCAGCGCACTGGGGGTTTACTACGGGCCTAGGCTTAAGGGGGAGGGGGCCACTCAGGAGTCCGTTGGAGAATGAATGAGACAACTTTCAGATGTCGAAGTATTTCCATGGAGTCTTCACGAAAACAATGACTGATAACGCTATCAGCCATATGATAACAGCCCGAATTTTCATTTTCATAGATGAATCATTCCATTTTCTTGAGTGCCCCCCCCCAACGGTTTCAATTCCAGAGATTGACGATATTGCAGAAGGGAAGCCCTTGGAAAAATTTGTGAAATTTCTGAAAGTTGTGCTTCGCGAAAAAAAAGGTTAAGAATCTGGTATTGTTCTTGAGTGTCGTGAAATTGTTTTATTGGATTTGGCTCTCAACATGATTTTTCGAATGTAATGAAATTGTTGTATTGATTTGGCTGTTGTTGGTATATGTAAACATCATAATCATTAAAATTCAATGAAACAGTTGCAAATGGATTTGCAAGCGCTCAATAAACTATCAGAGTCGAATCACGCGTCAGAAGTATTTTTCGTGATAGCCTTTGTGTCCTCAACGCTTTCACTGTTCACATTGTATGGGAACATTGTTGTTGCCTGACTTATTCTTATTCTGATTTGATCCAAATTACGCTTGAATCAAAACTTCTGACGCGTGATTTGACTCTGATAATTTATGGAGCGCTTGCCAAATACATTTGCAACTGTTTCACTATATTTTAATGATTATGATGTTTACATATACCAACAACAGCCAAATCAATTCAACAATTTCACTACATTAAAAAAATCATGTTGAGAGTCAAATCCAATAAAACAATTTCACGACATTTAAGAACAATGCCAAATCCTTAACCTTTTTTTGAGAAGCTCAACTTTCAGAAATCGTCTCTAGATGAACGGATGAATCGCAACCGCGTTTTCAATTTTCACTTCTTTGCCGGTCCTCCCACTTGGGTCAAACACACGATCCGTAACGCTTGGCGTACTGGCAGTTGGGTCCCGCACTCTTTCCCCGGTGCTGCTGCTTTTTCAATGGAGTCCCACACACTTTCCCCGGCGCTTGGCGCACTCCCAGTTGGGTCCCTCACGCTTTCCTCGACGCTTGGCGCACTCCCAATTGGGTACCTCACGCTTTGCTCGACGCTTGGCGCACCCGAAGTTGGGTTCCTCACACGTTTCCCAGCGCTTGGCGCGCTCCCAGTTGGGTCCCGCACACTTTTAGCGGCGCTTGGCGCACTCCCAGTTGGGTCACGAATACGTTCCCCGGCGCATGGAGCACTTCCATTTGGGTCCCGCACGCTTTCCTCGGCGCATGGCGTACCCAAAGTTGGGTCCCGCACACGTTTCCCAGCGCTTGGCGCGCTCCCAGTTGGGTCACGCACACTTTTACCGACGCTTGGGGTGCTTACAGTTAGATCCCGCCCACTTTCCCCGGCCCTTCTCTGAGAAAATTTGCAATGACCGTGGCGGGACGGCACCGCAACCCGAGACCGTGCCGGGCCGATGTAGCAACGTCACAGTGATCCGAGCCCGTGCCGCGACACTGTAGCAACGGCTCCGCAATCTTGGAAGATTTCTTCTTGTCCGCAACAGTACAGCAACGGCACCGCTATCATGAACGGTCCCGCGATGGCAAAGCGTGGGCCTCGCAACAGTTTCGGGCCGGCTTCGTGATATTGCCGCAACGCCACCGCTAAAGTGGCTGACAGGAAAAAAGTGGTAAAGCGAATGATTACGTCCTGATGTGTTTATCACATGCACAGCCGGTATAAAAGGTGCCTCATCTCACTCGAGTCCTCATTCGGCATTCTGATGCCGGCCCTGGAAGGCGACTTCAAGTCGCTCTCCGTCCGGAGGCCAGCATATTTTTGACCGCTGGGGGATAGGGAATCCCACGGCTGGGGGTGGGGCGGTTTTCGCCGTTGTCCGCAGTGAGGGTGGTTCCTCACCGCAGACCTCGGCTGATGTTAAGCCCTTGTCCGGAGTTAGGCGGGGCTTTCTCTGGGGGGGGGGCAGATTCAGGCACCGTCGCGGCCCGAATCAGGCACCGTCGAGATAGGGTTGAGGTAATTCTAGAACAGGTTCGGGAGCCGTCGCGTCCTGGTTAAGACACCGACGCGGGGTTGATGCAATGGCATAGCTGGTGGACAGACTCTGGATAGACACTACCCTGCAGGCACCGATTAGGAGCCTTCAAGGCAGGGTTGGTCTGCCGCCGGTGCAAATTTTCTCAGAGTTGGCGCGCTTCCAGTTGGGTCCCGCACATTTTCTCCGGCGCTCGGCGCTTTTTAATTGAGGTCCCGCACACGTTCCCCGTCGCTTGGCACACTTTTAGTTGGGTCGCAAACACGTTCCCCGGCGCTTGGCGCACTCCCAGTCAGGTCCCACATACGTTCTTTGGGGTTTGGCACACTCCCAGTTGGGTACCGCGCACGTTCCTTTGCGCATGGCACACTTCCAGTCGGACCCCGCATAATAAACGGTGTGCATACGGTTCCTGATGGACGTAAAGGAGACCTACTCTAACGCTTGCAATCAATTCAATCTTATCACAATACCACTCCATTTCTCTCAATTATCTAACAGTTTTGCTTTGCTACGGATTAGTATGATTTGGAAATGAAACATTTGTGAGAAACTCGTTAAAAGAAGTGAAATGTCTTATGCTACTGATTTGGCATGGGAATAAACTCAAAAGAAGCGCTAAAAACTCAGTGAAATGATTCATCGTTGATTTGGCTGTGCGCTTGTTAACTAAACAACGAAAATTGAGTGTGACATTGAAAAACCAAATCACGCACTTCTTACTGAGCATTTATGTATTCGTGTGACAGCAGTTCTCTTAGTTGACGACATTTGCATAAGCACACTAAATGAGGTTATTTCCACTTTCATTAATTGATAGTCAATCGGAAGCGAACGCGTCAAATAATTTAGTAATGCTTGAAAATCAATATTTCTGAATGATTGAGGTGGGAGTCACAACATAATTTTGCAAGCACCTGAGACCTGTTAACCTAAACTGCAAGCGCTCGATTGATTTCAGAAGAGAAGCGCGTGATCTGGTTTTCCAATGTCACACTCAATTTTGTTGTTTAGTAAACAAGTGCACAGCCAAATCAACGATGAATCATTTCACTAAGTTTTTAGCGCTTCTTTTGAGTTTATTCCCATGCCAAATCAGTAGCATGACATTTCACTTCTTTTAACGAGTTTCTCACAAATGTTTCATTTCCAAATTCTACTAATCCGTAGCCGAGCAAAACTGTTAGGTAGTTTCACTTTATTTTAGCAAAGGTTTCCTTTTGAAGGCACATTACACCCTCAGATATGACTTTCATAAGTCCATGCAGTTGTGTAGTAGACCTCTCTTGCGTCACACTTGCCCACCCCTTCTAGTACCACCACAGTTCACACCCTTTTTCATGGTTTCCGAACCCAATAACGACCAGATGAACGGATGAATCGCAACAACATGAACGGATTTTCGATTTTCACTCCTTTGCCGGCCCTCCCGGTTGGGTCAAACACACGATCCGTAACGCTTGGCGTACTCCCAGTTGGGTCCCGCCCTCTTTGCCCGACGCTTGGCGCTTTTTCGGTCGAGTCCCACCCACTTTCCCCGGCACTTGGCGCACTCCCAGTTGGGTCCCTTACGCTTTGCTCGGCGCTTGGCACGCTCCCAGTTGGGTCCCGCACACTTTCCCCGGCACTTGGCGCACTCCCAGTTGGGTCCCTCACGCTTTGCTCGGCGCTTGGCGCGCTCCCAGTTGGGTCCCGCACACTTTCCCCGGCACTTGGCGCGCTCCCAGTTGGGTCCCGCACACTTTCTTCGGCACTTGGCGCACTCCCAGTTGGGTCCCGCACACTTTCCCCGGCACTTGGCGCACTCCCAGTTGGGTCCCTTATGCTTTGCTCGGCGCTTGGCGCGCTCCCAGTTGGGTCCCGCACACTTTCCCCGGCACTTGGCGCACTCCCAGTTGGGTCCCTCACGCATTTCTCCGCGCTTGGCGCGCTCCCAGTTGGGTCCCGCACACTTTCCCCGGCACTTGGCGCACTCCCAGTTGGGTCCCTCACGCTTTGCTCGGCGCTTGGCGCACATGGAGTTGGGTCCCGCACACGTTCTCCGACGCTTGGCGCACTCCCAGTTGGGTCCCTCACGCTTCGCTCGGCGGTTGGCGCGCTCCCAGTTAGGTCCCGCACACTTTTCCCGGCACTTGGCGCACTCCCAGTTGGATACGTTCCCCGGCGCATGAAGCACTTACAGCTGGGTCCCGCCCATTTTCCCCGGCGCTTCGCGCGCTCCCAGTTGAGTCCCGCACTCTTTCTCCGGCGCTCGGCGCTTTTCAATTTCGGTCTCGCGCACGTTCCCTGGCGCTTGGCGCACTTTTGGTTGAGTCCCGCACACTCTCCCCTGCGCCTTGCACATTTTCAGTCGGGTCCCGCGCACGTTCCCTGGCGCTTGGTGCCTTTCCTGTCAAGCCCTGCACACGTTCCTGGCGTTCGGCGCAATCTCAGTCGTGTTCCGCACACGTTCCCCAGCGCTTGGTGCACTTCCAGTCAGGTCCCACAGACGTTCTGTGTGGTTTGGCACACTTCCAGTTGGGCACCGCACACGTTCCCCGGCGCTTGGCGCATTACTAATTGGGTACTGTAAACGTTCCTCGGCGCTTGTCGCACTCACAGTTGGGCCCATCACACGTTCCTTGGCAATTGGCGCACTTCCAGTCGGATCCCACACACGTTTTGTGGCGTTTGGCACACTTCCAGTCGGACCCCGCACAATAAACGGTGTGCATACGGTTCGTGATGGACGTAAAGGAGACCTACTCTAACGCTTGCAATCAATTCAATCTTATCACAATACCACTCCATTTCTCTCAATTGGCCAACCATGTTTCTTATCATTCAAAAGTTTCACCGGACTCACACACACACACACACACAGACACACATTTTGAAATTCTTAAATTTTTCCATATCTCGAGAACCACAAAGCGGATTTTTCTGAATTTTGGGCAGTGTTTAGAACCTTTACTGCTCTACATTTTGTGAAAATGCCAAGTTTGGAACTATCTTCCAAACCGAGATTCTGTAATGAGGGGTGTGCGCAGAAGCAATCCTTTTCCAAATCAGGTGCGCGCTTCGCGCGCACCACAATTTCGAGAAGTGGTGGAAGAATATTTCTCATGACGAGGACCAAGTTGTGCTGAACCCCTCTAGACAACTTCAAAAATTTGACTTCCAAAAAGAATAATAGAGAAATGTGTTCGTGTCCAAATGGAAATAATTTGAACCCACTTATTGCCATGCCGCCTGGCAAGCAGAAAGTCATTCTGCGAAACCCGCAGAAGCCTTGGACTCTAACTAGGGACTGCTTTACCCACCCCATGGCGATTTGGAAACCCATGTTCTCGTTGCTCTAGGTCCGTGACAGAACATAAATGACCCGTGCTTGAGATTCTCTAAGGGGTATGGTATACTTTGTCGCTTTAATGAGCGACAGGCATGCAATCTAACACAAATCGCGGCGGGACCCGCATCGGAGCAATGGCAACGGCCATCGTAGGAACAGATGTCGCGTGTGGGCCGCAGCGACGTGTCACGGAGGGCTGACATACTGCAAATGCCTGTCGCTACCACTGTCGCTGTCGCCGTGCAGTGCACTGCGACAGCGACAGATTTAAAGGGCGGGAGGCGGTCGCTGTCGCTGTGCAGAGCGACGCGACCGTGTGTCGCAAAAGTATACCATACCCCTCAGTGCCTCCAGGGATTCCAAAAAAGGCATTTTCATTGTTTCACGAAAAGGTAAGGGTACCAATCAGAGAATTTTTGGGGTGTTCTGGAAAAATTCTTCGGATTCGGCCAGAAACTTTCAACTTGGGGTTATTTAGGGCGTTGAACACAAATCTGGGGTCTATTTGTTGCCAGGTTTAGGGTTAGTGTGTGTTACGGTAGGCGTGATGCTTTCTTAACCGGCGTTACTTACCTTAGTATTTCAAAAAATAGACTTCAAATTCGTGTTCGGCGTCCCCACAGTGAAATTTTGAGTCAAATCTGAGACTTCGGACCGACTACCGTATACTCACCGTTACCTATCAGCCGTGATCCAAATAAAATCGATGAACTGACCACTGATTTGTAGTAACCCAAATAACCCCTATGGAGAAGTTTTCAGGCGATTTTGTGGTAGCATTCTCGATATCGTCAAAGGTTGCGGTCGGCCAGCAAAATGTCCCCATTTTGAAGCTTCGAACGGAACCAGATAGAATTTTCTAAATATTGACAAATGGGCCTAAGATTCGTAATCAGCACCCTCAACAACCCCAAGAAAAAAGTTCGAGGTTCAACCCGAGACTTTTTTTGAACACTCTAAAAATTGCCATTCGTGTACTGTGCTTCTCTGGGCCAAATTCCGGTCCGCAATTGCGTCTCGACACGCTTTGCGGCCGCACGCGCACGAATCAGTCGAGTTTCCAGCCCCAAAGCCAAGTCGATATGGCTTTTTTGTACAGTTTTCTTCGATTTTGTTTACTTTCCAGTTTCTAGAACCCACCTAGAGTCAACAGATCGGCCGCTGCGGCACTGGAAACTCTTCCGACTCGAAAGCGAGCGGCCGCAAAGCGTGTCGAGACGCAATCACGGACCGGAATTCGGCCCAGAGAAGCACGATACCTTTTTTTGTGTAATCTAATAAAATGCCCTTTTTTGGAAATCTCCTGTGAATCTCAGAGGCACTCAGAGCATTTGAAAAAAGAACTGTCAATGTTGTGTCTCATGTCTATTACTATCAAAACATGGTTTTATAAAAGCCCTCGTCAAAGGTAAGGCATGCTTCCGAAGCTCGCAACAGTCAAATCACTACCATACCTTTTTTTGTTATTTCAAACGTGATGTTTGTTTCGCTTTACTATTTTTTTGGTGAATGGGTCCCATGCTTGATTAGATTAAGTTTCTTTTTTAATAACCTCTGTCTGCCGCAGCATAATCAGCAAGACGATAGATTAGTTCATTTTAGGGATCTCCTTTTCCAAGGTGACATACGACTGCCCACCCCAGTGCTGGCCAGAATTGTCGATGACGCGAAATCACGTCACAAGCGGACGGCATACCGAGATCGCCGCTATCCGACGACGATCTGGAAGGGTGGCGTGCCCTTTGCGTTCCATAAAAGCTTAAGTACGTTATCGGAGAGTTTTTTCTGACAGTCCTCACTCAGGAAATGTTCAGGTCCAGCGGGGCGGCGTTCAATTCTGGCAGCAGTGCAATTCTTCAGATTTCACACGTGCATCCGATTCAGACGCCGGAAGAGAGAAGCGGTGTCTCTCCAAACCTCCTGATCATCTCCGTAAATAATTGTAAGAACTCTCAGGTTTACCTCCTCTTCACGGGAAACGACCAAGGCTGTTGGAGTACAGTGGGTAGAGATTCATGGCAGCTGCAGCAGATCGTCTCCATTGGTCGCGGCTGTGAGCCTGTGAGTTTTGACTGCCACATGTTACCTTCGTCATTAATCGAGGTTACTACCTTTATAGTTCGGAGTGTCATCGCACGAAGTCGCTCATGCTTTGGGTTTGTTTCACGAGCAATCGCGATATGATAGAGACAACTGGATTACTGTGTACCCGAATCGAGTGCCTCCATCGCTGCTCTACAACTTCGCCAAAGTTTGTTGAAACTTGCACTTTTTATACTAAATAAAAAAGTAGTACAGCAAATTAAGATGTCGCTACTGACCCAGACAAATGTGCAGACCTGTCGCGAAGAAATCTAGAGCAGAGTGTGTGATCGATGATGATTGCAGCACGCGATCATGAGCGGGTTACCCTGAAGAGCCAGTGCCTCAATATGCTCAGCAAATTAGGGACCATCGCGAGCAAGCCTATCTTTGAAGGCACCGTACGCGCAGAAATCTGTTCATTATTTCTCCATGTGCTTGCGTAGTTTCGCCTCTCTAATGAACGAAAATGTCGAAAGGGCCCAAGAAAAACCTTCGTTTGTAAAGGAAAGTGAATGTGAACACATTGTAAATATGAATTTGAATTTCGCTCCAAAATCGTTTTTGAAGCTTTTCTGCATTTGGAGACATCGTCACTGTCATCGTCGAAGTTTTTCTGCGAGTGGAGCTTATGCCGTAACTGTTTTTTCGAGTTGTTTAACGACCCCATCAGCATTCTACGAAAAAGTGGTAGATGACTGGTGAGAACTAGTGGCAGATCCTCATCTTTGACCATTTCAATACCAGAGCATGCTTGAGCAGATGACTCACCTTATTTTGCAGACGCGTGAAGTGCAATCTCTGACGCAGACACAGAGTGGAGTAAAGTTCGCGCAATCATTTTAGTCTGATATATGGACGGGGCTGCGACAGTAGATCACCCCGCGCGAATAGAAACCCCATTCTCCAGTGAGGCCGCCAACCCCGCATGACCAGGCGCCTGGTTTATGCGTCAGACTAAACCGAAAACGGGAACCATATGTGCACCAACCTGTTGAGGGCAGCCCCATTTGGAAGGGGGGGGGGGAGAGAGAGAAAGAACTTTCGCTTCATAATAGTTGCTCGCTAACTATATCCGAGCTAAACTTACGCGAGTTCTGTATGACTGCGATTGTCACAGAAAGCCAGAAGAGCAAGATACATAGAAGAAGGATTGAAGGCAATTGACAAAATTCTTTTCAGGTGAGCCAGAAACAGATGAGCACCTACAAAACGGCATATGATATTGGCAGTGTGATGCATTACACACCATTCGAGTGAGTAGTTTTAGTCCTTCTTCATTATCCCAGTCCCTAATACTGAAATGTTAACAATCTAGGGAATCTAATATGATTGGGTACAAAGCTATTTGATAAGTCTTGTTAATTAAATTTTCTAGAGTTGGATCTAGGCCAGGGATGAGCGGAATGAAGATTTTCGATGGTTTTGTGAATTCCGACTTCCGAAAAAAAAACCTGAAAATGCGGAAAAAATCGGAAGTATACACGAGATCAGAAATTTTTACACCTTTCCTCGCCAAATCCCTACGGAGCTATTTCGGGCGCTAAATTCAAATTCGAGATCCGCGTTCACTTTTCGCAAAGTCAGGGCTGATTGTGTTATGAAAATTATTCGATAAAAAAGACTAATCCCAAGTATTTTAGTAGGCACAGTCGCCGGGGGAAGGTAAAGAATTTCGCTGAATGGATTCCCGATGGTTTTTAGCGTTCCAATTAGCGAATTTTAGGTCTTTCCGATTTCCGGGATTCAGAAAAGAAATTTTGCTAATCCTAATAAAGGCTACTTGCTCGGTTTTTTTTTCTGCTTCTCCCTCTTTATCCTAAGGTTATGGAGTAACTTTTTCTCGTATAGGCACAAGCTCCTCCTTATGCTCACTACTTAAAGGCAGGGTTCGCGATAAAATCAGTTGTTGTGCTATCCCCATGAAAAGGTACATCTTGGCATCACAAAAGTGAAAATAAGTAAAACATTGGATAAGAAACGCTCAGGAACAAGTTATTGCTGGGTGTCCTCCCGCCTCCAGTTATCGGGATTTCTAAAAAAGTCTGTTTTGTTAACTTTTATTTTACTTTTGAAGTATTTTATGAGCACTTCTGGAGACTACTGACTACTTAAACAGCAAAACAAAAGGAGGAGAAACAAGCGTTGACGAAAATCTCGTTAATTAAGGGGCCGGCCGCCACCGGTAATTAGCCGTTATACCTTGTTTTTGTACGTTTTTACGCGAAATTTCTGGGTTTTTCACTTATTTTTACTTTTTTGATGACCAAATCTACATTCTCATGGAGAGAGTTCAAAAATCGTTTTTATTGCGAACCCTGCCTTTAACCAAGCACTGTGAAATAACCACCTCCGTTGAAAGTGTTCAATGAGTTCAGTAGAAGATCGAGTTCAGGTTCTCCATAGATCCTAACGTACCAGCAATGGTTGCTGTGAACATCCATGAGCAACCTACCATGGGACAATTGGCTGGGCCATCATTCGCTGATATCGAAATTCTGAATCGGCACTACGGATGCCAAGGTACGAGACCGCTTTGAATGATAGCATTGCCACAGATGTTCCATGAATCACGTATCCGATTTTAAATTTACGATGACAGCGCCATGCAGTCGGCACGCATTTCGGTTACAGTAATTTGCGTTGGCGCGAACTACATACATTATTAACCGAAAATGCCAGTGTGATCCGTGTCGACTGCACATGTGTGCCTGGAAACAGTCCCACACATGTCTAAAGCTGTGGACACAAGTTGTTTCCATTGGCAGGTAACGTCCAGATTACTGTTCATGGCATTGTTCACGATGGAAAAAGTTCTCGAAAAAACTGCCTACGGCGCGAGGTGTGATACAAGTCAACTTTGGTCCGATCCCCCCCCAAGAGTCAGGCGATTCGCCCAGCCCCCCCCCCTTGTGAAAAAATGATGGCGACGACCGGGGGGGGGTAGGTTCTTTTTACTTTTTATAATGAACGAATATTTAGGTCAAGACTACATTAATGAATCGATTGTATCAATCAGTCGTATTAATGCAATAAATGATTTTTTTAAAGAAATTGTAGTGTGATTAATTTATTACGTTAACAATGAAAAAAGCGTATTTTAATTTCATAATCAACCGACGATGACACCAAACGTTTTTTTAGCGACTGAACAATCATTAATCCCCTGAGGACGCATAGATGCGATTTCGGGGATGAAAACCACATTTAGTATATGGCTGTCGGATGAGAAGACGCAACAGAAACTTCATGGACGCAACTTCAAGCCGAAAAGCGCTACATAGGGTGGGGTCTCTGAAAAAATCGATAGCTGTGAAATATTTACAGGTATTGTAAGCTCTGTAGCAACGCGAAAATCAATAAATTTCAATTAGGGATTTTCGCGTTGCTACAGCGTGCGGAAAACCTAGTCCTGGACCCAAATGCCTAATTTAGTTCTTTTAGCCGGTTAGAAACAGACTTTGAAGAACCATTTTTAGGTGTGATACAATCGATTGTATCACACCTGGATTCATAGAAATTAGGTTTGATACAATCGATTGTATCACACCTAAAAATGGGTCTTGAAGAACCGTTTTGAATCGGCAAAAAGAACTAAATTAGTTACTTGGGTCCAGAACTAGGTTTTCCGCACGTTGTAGCAAAGCGAATCCCTATTTGAAAATTCGATAAATACTTGTCAATATTTCGCAACAATCCCGGACTTGAAATTTTTTTCATGAACCCCTTCCTATGTAGCGGTTTTCGGCTTCAAGCTGCGTCCATGAAATTTTGGGCGCGTTTGCACATCCGGACAGCCATATAATGAATCTGGTTTTTTGTCCGTAAGCGCGCATATGTGCCCTCAGGGCATGAAAACGACCTCCCCCACACTATGTAGCGCTTTTCGGCTTCAGGCTGCGTCCATGAAATTTAAAATGCGTTTTCACATCCGTACATCCATACACCAAATGTGGTTCTCATGCTCGAAATCGCACCTATGTGCCCTCGAGGCACCAAAAATCTTGTGATTCAAGCGGAATCGCACCACGTTTGTTGCCTAGCAAGGCGAATTCATGGAGGAAATTGCAAGATATATCACAATGAACAATGCTCTTTTGTGACAGTCGACTATCCATCGTTTTATACCTCGCAACAATTTTGACCTTTGGCGGGACCGAACCTGTGAATCCTAAATCGCCTAAAATTGCATCTTATAGTTAGTTTACGAAATTCCAAAGCATTTGCGTCATTTTGTTGACAGAATAGTTCGCTTGTAGTGATCCCGATGACAGACAATACTCAACACTTTTGCTGCTGACAAATCCAGGAGCGCTTTGGTGACACACTTCACCTTGCCGCGACTCTTCAAGTAACTCAGATGTCAGGCAGGACTCGAACCTGCATTGCCCGCTTTCCGGGCGAGAGTTTTACGTTCAACTCAGCCACCTTGTGATATCTTGTGATCGTATACCATACCATGAAAAGGAATCAAATATTCAAAAAGATCAAAGCTATATGTTGTGTTCAAAGTATTACAAGCCGATAACTAGGTAAGGTATGTCTGAAAAGCTGAATACTTAAGCTACACGAAGATGTTTCAGCGCGATGTCGTCGAAAGATTCATTGTTTCAATGGTGGCTATCAGAATCCGAACAAATGTAGCTTGTGCAAGTAAGGAAGTACCGTCCCTCCACTTCTCTCTAGTCTATGGTATGTCGATTGCGGCGCGTTTCGCAGCATACTGCTGATCTCGGGACTCTGATGGACTCGTGAGAAGTGATTGGGACATATTTTTCCTACGATCGTTCATGGTATCGTCAGCGCGGGAAATCGCCTCTCATTGTTTCACTCTGTCCGACACATGGGCACCGTCAAGAACTGCGGCCCTATCAGACATAAAGGGGAGAGAAGATAAAAACATACCCGCGTCAGGATTTCGTGTACCTAGAGGTCCCTACCTCTTTGGGGGGACGTTTCGTACCCTCGTTCGAATTTGTGAAAATCCCGAAGGGAAATTAAATTAAGGAGTGGGTACAAACTTCTTCTTAGATCCTCCTCCCATTATATGTAAATGTTTTGATTTTCTTCAACTTCAGAATGCTTTATGTTTGGCAAGGCTAACTTAATCGAACAATTTTCATTGACTAACCAATCGAGTAAGGATTCGCTATAAAGTCTAACGCAAAATTGACAGTTAATCTCAGGCATCACTTCCTTCAATGTCGGAGTGTTTGACTGAAACAATGGAACAGTATTTCTCGCTCAGACGATGCCTTGGGAATGAATATGCTTATTAATGTTGACGTCTCAGGTGTCCATCCGGTTACGGTGGGCGATTCTGTGGAAGACCACAGGCTCCAACACTACCTCGATGTGGACAAATACTGTACGCAAAAACGGAGCCGACAAGAGTATCAGTGAAGATTGGGGAAGCGCCCGCAGCCAACCATCCAAGGACCTGCGTATTCCATATCTCTGTAAGCATTTTCCATTTTATGTTGCCTTTTAGCACCACTCCATGCACGAGGTGTGTGGACCGTGTTATAGGAGACAAATGGTATCGTATTTCGACAGTGATCACAAACATATCAACAAACTGTTGACACTGAACGTTCAACCGCAATATGACGAGAATGAAGAATGCTCTCGCTGCGAATCGGAGGTTTTCCTCCAAGTACTACACCAGTCCGGCGAGTGGACTAACAAAGAGGATCATACAACCTGAACTACTTATTTACCCCAGTAAGCTGCATACTGTAGAAAGGATTTAATGACGATAATGCCACATAACTGGCATTGACAACGTGCTGCCACAAACATGGACTCTCCCAGAGGAAACCATACGCATCCCGACTATAGTATAAATATTGCGAAATACATAAGACCCTCTTGCACATACGACAGAAAACAAGCAGTTTAAATTATTTTATTCTGCAAGATATATGGAGAGAAATTGGAAGAATAAAGAGGAGGACAGGGAAACAAATATTATGGAAAAAGGAAACAGTACTGTATCACAAATCACGAACAATAACCAGGGAAAATGGGGCCAGACTTGTTCATCGAATAAGCTCTTCGCGAGCCAACTGTATTATAGTTGGTTAAGTAGTGTTATGAAGCCAGAGGCCCCAAAACGAAGCACGACAGGTTAAGACCAAAAGAAGTGGTAGGGAGCTTCAGGATGGACAGTACGCGTGGTCGAGACAGGGGCGAAGACTGATAACTCAGACTGCGCCGCCAAAGCCAGTCCGACACGGGCGGCTCGACCGTATTTCAGCTTTCGTTGTGAACGGCATATTGCCGACTATGTGCCGGTGCACAGGCACTGCGGCGGCAAGATCTTATCACGGATAAAATCACGTGTCATGACTTCAATCACAAGTTCATCGTGTACACAGCGCTCACAGAGTGTTCACTCGGCACTTCGATGCCGACTTCGGAGGATGATCTCGAGCCACCCTGCGGAGGATCCCCTAATACATTTGCAGGATAGTTTTGATTGCTGAGGAAATCTTCTTACGGCGCAGGGGATTATGTAAAGAGGTAGACCCGCTCTATGTTCCTTAGTTAGCAAGGGACGGAGAGCGGGTCTAATCCTATCCATGAGGGGCATGGAGCGGGCCTCTCATTACTAGTAGGAACTGTACTAGCGAGGCACAGAGGCCAGTCGCTGGTAGAAGTCGATGCCCGGAGCAGGAGCACCGAAACCCGCAGCAAGGGCGGTGGATCCGCCTCTTTTATGGGTTGGAGCCCCGCGGTTCAACGACTCGGACGTGCTCTGATCTGTAATTGCCTGAAAAAATAGCCACAATAGCTATTTTCTCAGCACCAAGTATATCGTTACTGTTCGTTAGTATACTTGTTCGTTGGATAAGATCGGATAAACTAATCGGTCAACTGTACGAGTTCATGCCAGAATGGTTCAAGCTGCCTTGGGCGTCCAGAAACTAATTCCGGGAGATGTTCTTGTAATAGATTCCAGTAATAGTTAGTCGAAAAAAGAGTGAAGATTCGTACAATCAAGGCTTCCCGATTGATCGGCAGTTTCGTTCCCCTGAAACGTGAACTTCTTGCTATACCTTCGATGTCGACTTTGTTTACACCCATTGTTGGAAAAACTGTATATGTGAGAATACTCTTTGTGTCGTCTACTCCTGTGATAATTTTCTGCGTAAAATTTTATGAGCAAGTACTAAGAAATCGTCTGCTAAGGTTAGGGAAGCGTGATTATACAACTGTAACAAAAAGAAAAAGAATGCAACTGCATCATAAATAGGGTGCGTCCGAATGAGAATGGCGGCCCATGCGGCCGGCGAGCTTGGCGCGCGCCATTCTCATTCGGGCACACTTTAGCAGTCGTCCGTCTCTGCTAAGTCGCAAGAAGTGCTTTCGTAAGATACAGATTGTGTTCTTTTGTCGTCGGTCTCATTAACCTCTCCATCCGAATCACTGTCTCCGCCGTCTGCGACACTCATAAACCTCTTTTACGCGTGCTTCGTTTTCCTCCCGAAGGAGCCCCCTTTTCCAAGCTTGAAAGAATTGTCAAGGCACACCCATCATTAGTTGTCACGTTCATGCTTTGACCTCAGAACGCTATTCTGGATTCCCTGATCGGTTCAATGGAAAATGGTGATTTTGGAAACGTTTCTAGTTCGAGTCCATCGCTGGGTTGGACACAGTTTGTTCAATCCATGCTTCACGTGACTCTAGCACAGTTCAGTGGAGCCTTATGAGAGTTACACCCATAGAGCAGCCGACATGCGTAGAGACGCCTGCTTGTTCCACCAAGTTTCGATAGATATGCCAAGTGGAGGAACGATTTCGTTGCAGTCGTGCAGTCTTTTCTATTCGAACTTCGCAATTAATAATTGCGCAGTCATGTCCTCAGACAGCATTGCTTCAGTAGCATCCGCTGCCCCTTCGACTCCTCCAGGCGCAGGAAGTCCTTGCTTTGTTGCATAGACTTTGTTGCATAGATATCTAGAGTCGTGAAAGTTGATTTTTCACCGTTCTTCACTCTTTCAAAATCATGGACACGAGGCGATTCCGTAAAAATTTCGTATCGTAAACCAAGATCGAACATTAGAGCCTTTAGTTTTACTTGTCGAGCGGGCTCCGCATACGTCGCCTTAAGACATGGAATACAACCTATCCCTCCCTTTTTAGCACAGTTCAAGCGTTTCGCCAAGGCCAAAATTCTTTTCGAATAAGATTGCGGTTGACAGTATTATTAATTTTTTCTCTCTCTAGTTATCTCACAGTTGTCTTAAACAACGTAATAAATTATTATTAAATTATTATTATTATTATTATTATTATTATTATTATTATTATTATTATTATTATTATTATTATTATTATAGGCGACCGAGTAGGGATCCTAAAACAATACGAATTTCATATCATATACCAAGACTATATAGCGTGTTCTCACCTTTTCCAGGCACGTTAGGATGGTACGTAACGTTATCGAGAGCTAGGGTAACGTGTCCACCATAAGCCTGCTCCTTCATAAGTGGGATTGAAGACGTAAATCACTCTTCAAATACCACATTGTTCACATCTTTGTGGTAGTCGCCATCTTCTGACGTTCTTTATCCACGTACCAGAACATGTGAGCAGCCAGGTACTATTCCTTCTTGAATCATTGCGGCAAATACAATACCGCCCGCGACTTTGGGAATAACGGCGTTTTCGGCGCTTTTTTCCGCCGGAAAGCGCCGCTTTCTCATAACTTCGTTCAGAGTGGTCCGTTTGGGTTGTCAGGGGTATATATTGAATCAGCATCGCGAGCTCTTCATTTTGAGCCAGCACATGTCTTACCCGGCAAACAAGGCATATAGGGTTAACACAATCAATCGGGTGAATGAAAACTGAAGCTAGTTATCAAATTGGTGTAAATATTTGACTTCATGTCAATCGTGCAGGTTTAGGACGAGTTATTCACAAGTATTATAGACCGATTCATGAAGGTGGCAAAAGTGAAAATCAATGTTTTTTAGCCATTTCGGCGCCCCGGCAGACACAGTGATCATCCTTCGCTCGGGCTCAAAATGCACGCCATCACAACTACGCTCAATACAGACTATTTCAGAACAGGTACAACCTGTATAGAGAGATTTCCCGCCTAGCGCCACCCCCGTGATTTTGGCTTTGAAAAACGACCCTCGATCACCGATGTCCCGTTCTCGGCTCAAACGGGAGCAATTGACCTGAGACTCGGCCTACGACATTACTTTTCGATCCTCTTTCAAATAAGCACTGCGGCAGCCCTATCCGGAAATTTTATTTTTCGCCTTTTGGGGATGTGCTGAACCAGCGTTTTTTCGCCTATTTGGCGCTCCGGCAGACACAGTAATCTTCATTCGCTCGTGGTCAAGGTGCCCGCGATCACAACCACGCTTGGTGCAGATTCTTTCAAAACAGTTAAAACCTCTCTGGAGGCATTTCTCGCCTAGCGCCACCCATGTGATTTTGGCTTTGAAAAACGACCCTCGATCACCGATGTTCCGTTCTCGGCTCAAACGGGAGCAATTGACCTGAGACTCGGCCTACGACATTACTTTTCGATCTTCTTTCGAATAAGATCTGCGTCAGCCCAATCCGGAAAACTTGATTTATTACCTCTTCGGGATGTGGTAAAACAGCGTTTTCACGCCGGTTCGACTTCCCGGCAGACACAATCATCGTCCTTCTCTCGGGCTCAAAATGCCTGCGATCACACTTGCGCTGAGTCTAGACTTCTTTAAAACCAAAATAACAGGTCTGGAGGCTATTCCCGCCTAGCTGCGCCCCGGTGATTTTGTTGCTGAGCGGTGCGGTCCAACAGGTGGTATCGAGATCAAAATTTCAAGTTTCTCTTGGCGTTGTTTTCAATTTTCAAATGCTGAGACATATGAAAATTAGTTTATTTATAGATTTTCTTCATTATTCGTTTCTGTTTAACAAATTGTCCGCTAAAACGACTCGTTTCTACTTTATTCCAGTTTGTCTGCTTCTTTCCATGCCGTTACCTCTAAGCTTTTGGTGATAAACTTTACTACGTGAAGAAAAATGTCACATGCATCCCAATGTTTAACAAAATCAGTTCTTATAACCATAATCTCATTGATTGCAATGGTTGGATACATCCGTTATGTCAGTTCGCGGCTGCAACCCCATCTAAGAGTGTGCCTCGTTTCTCTGCGCTCTAGCGCGCTGGCTGGGCGCTGGGCGAGAGGCATGCGGAGAGGAGAGTGCGCGGCAACGGTGAGGAAATGCCGAGCGGCGCATGTTCACTTGTGTTTTATCCGGAGACCGTAAACGGGCATCTCACCCCGGTGACTCATTCCGGCGGATTTCGCAACGTGCATAGCGTCTCTCGCCTGGCAGCCATTCACAATCGGAGCGCGTTTGACAAGCGCACCTAATAGAACACAGAAGAGTTGATTCCGAGTGTGGTACTGCATTTTCACTCGAGGACACTTGAATTCAATATATAACAAAGATGCATGTGCTAGCATAGTGCATACTAATTGAAATTACGAGTTTTTCCATACAGTTCAAGAGTATTTAGTGATTCTAAACCGTTTTCAGATGAAGTTTACGTATGTTGGACATTTTTCCGAATTTTTTCGAAATCCTGAATGTGTTCAATCCAAGGTCCTCGAAGACCGGGCTGCCGGTAGGTGTAATCCTTGTGAATCCAAAATTGGATGAAAAATTGGGCCGCACGATTCAACTTACGCCGCTCACTCTCCCCATGCCTCGCTATGACAAATCGATAAATGAGGCGACGTGCTGGCTTGCTCTCTGTGTGCTCCTCTTCTTCTCTGCGCCCTGCGTCTCTACCCTGTCTCTACCTCGAGACGAGAAGGACCGCCAAGTCGTACTGAGGATGATAATTGAAACTCCACGAGTGAGGGGCGTTGATAAGAGTCCGCACAGTGCCGTTTGGGAGCGAGAGCGCTCGCTCTCTCGACGTAGCACTATCTCAGTGCCTTGGCCGGCCACAGCGGATCTCGGAAAATCGAAGTTTGGTATGGGGTTGATAATAATCCAGAAACAAATACGGCAGCTTCTTACAATAGAACTTTGACTCTTGATTTGCGTGAAACGCTAAGATCCTATCCTTAAGTTTCCAAAATATGTATTTTAAGCATTTTTGCAAAAGAAAAAGTTTCCCGCAGGTCATGCCGAAATACTATGACCATAAAAAGGCCGTCTCTGGCAAA
Source organism: Aplectana chamaeleonis (assembly GCA_029168955.1). NCBI lineage: Eukaryota > Metazoa > Nematoda > Chromadorea > Rhabditida > Cosmocercidae > Aplectana > Aplectana chamaeleonis. The sequence continues at coordinate 174,932 of JAPDOI010000139.1, read as the reverse complement.
CGGGGTAGCAGCAAGGGCGGTAGGTCCGCCTCTAATCCCACCCCTCCGAAGGTTCAGCAGCAAGGCTAGAGCGCCGGGCTTGCTGCCGTGAAAATTCTGATTGGTCAGCTGCGGAAGTGGGCGGAGACTGGGCGGGGACAGATATCCGCCCTTGGTCCTGCGAGCGAGCGAGCTCGGAGATGTCCGCCCTTGGACCTGCAGCGCGAGGATCGACGCAAACGCTCCACCCTCCTCGTCTGCTATTGGTCGAATTCAAATGCCGCTTCGCGCAATGGACCTGTCGACAGCATCGATCGGTCAGAATTCAACCAGGCGGCTTCCGACCGCTTTTTTCATTATTTTCTTTATTTTTCATGAATTTTTGTTTGATTTCTAACTAATATGTGCCTCTCCTTATCCCCTCCGTAAATAGGCGCTAGAAAAACGTCAGGGCTACGCCTTTTTTGAACTCTCACGGTTACTGTTTACGATTTTAAGAAGTCTTTCTCAGAAAATCCGTTTGCAGCATGGAGAATTTTTCACATCCTTTTTTTTGAATTCGTTTTCCCAGCTTGTGAACATTTTGAAGATATTTTGCCGCTAAAAAATTGAAATCTCACTCCTGATTTCCTGTTTTCTGCTCGTTGATCTCTTCATCCGGGTTTACATGAGTTTGAAATGTTTGGTGTTGCATAACTGAAAATATTTTCCACTCATCGAAATTCTCATAACCTTTTGCCAATTATTTCGGAATTTCAAAAATTTTGTGAATGTCTCAATGAGGGAATTTCAAAAATGTTGTGAATTAAAGTCTGTCTGAATGGGAGTGTCTGCCCAGGCGGTTGGCGTGCGTGTCGAACGGAAGTCGAGAGGGCATTTGTTGGACTACGTGACGACCGTTCAACACACACGCCGACCGCTTGGGCGGACCTTATCATTCGGGCAGACCTTACATGTACTGTTCAGAAATTTTGTTTAATGTTCAACTCCGTTTTCGTAACTTCTGGAGTTTTATCGTGTTACACCGCATTTCCATTTCTCATGTCTGAAAACTGCCGTGATTGCGAGCTTGTCGCTGACTATTTCCAGAATGCTTTCCTGCAGACTGATGCCGGCTGGAGAGGTGTTGGATGTTGAGATCGTGGAGGATAGGCTACGTGCTGCACAAGTTCTCCGTTACTTGTGGAGCTACAAAAAACTGGAGGTTAGTTGTTACATGCAAGCAAGATTCACATGAACATGATAAGTGGTTTTAGGTAAGAGAGAATGTTTCAGGTAAGAAGTCGGACAAAGTTATTAGTCTGATGTCCGTTTGTAGTTTAGTCTGATGTCCGTTTGTACGTGGAAAGAGATGGAACGCTTGTCCCAATTAAGGTGAGTTTTATCTCAAATAACTTCTCAAGTAATTGGTTTTAGACTGTTCTATGTGATGGTTTTTTTAGAAACGTGTGATCAACGATGTGGACGCGCCGCCATCTTGCCTTGTCGGAGTCATCGGAAACCCGGCTTAGAGTCCTGTCGATCGGACGTCGAGCTCAGACCATTTTGGGAATGTGAGTTGCGATATTCAGTGAGCAACTTGAATGTCTCAAGTTACTTACTCATAGCAGACAAGTCACATACACAATGTGGTGAGTAACTTACCCGAGGGGTTTTCACAGGGTCGCCTCGAGTAACTTGCTTACCACATTGTGTATGTGACTTTTGTATTATGAGTAAGTAACTTGAGACGTTCAAGTTACTTACTGCTTACCACAAGTAGTTTTCCCGAAATATCTGAGAGTTTTTTTGTATTTTTTTGCGTTTCATATGCTTTTGAATTTTGTTTTTCTTGTTCTGCCCCCTGTACTCTGCCTACGGTTCGATGAAGATGCTCTAAATCCGATTTATCTCATTTTTATTCCAGTGTCATTCCGTAGTTTCATATCGCTTTATCTGCTCATCATTGAGAACCCGGTCACCTCTAAACCAATCTCATGGATATTGAAACTAACCTTTTAGACTTTGTGAACCTTGTGGTCGTCATGCATATATTGTGTTGTAGTGTTCTGACATAGTCTATAGTCTTGATTGCGTTTGCCGTAGCACCGTTTTTTCGCATCTCAAACACTACATCATCTCGAAGTGCCTTCAAAGGCTTTTTGCTTACACGTTAAACCTCTATTGTAGAAGTGATTTCGAGCAATAAATTTGCATTTGTTATTACTTGTAGTTTTTATTATGTGTTGCTCCAGAATTCTTTAGCGGGCTCATTCAAGAGCCAGGTTGTAATGGAGCGATTTTGGATTTACGGCGAATTCAAAAGGCCGCTCTGCTGCAACCTGGTCTTGGGTGAGACCGCTAAAGAAAAGAATTTTTGAGCAGTACAGGTGTTGGAGAAATCGCTTTCAAGGGCGTATTAGGGCAGGATGAAGGGTGAATATGAAAATTTGCGGCAGTAAGGGCGTAGTGTCAGGGTGGACGAGTGGCCCTAGCAAGGCCGGTCACCGCCCGTGCAAGGCTAGCCACCTGCCTTTCCCCTCGGACTGAAGTGGCTGGTTTCCGTGCATAGCAAGGCCGGTCACCGCCCGTGCAAGGCTAGCCACCTGCCTTTCCCCTCGGAGTGAAGTGGCTGGTTTTCCCTGAAGTGTACTGCTTTGAACGGACGGAGCACGGACGGAGGATCCGCCCCAAACACGCCCCTTTTCCACTATCAAGGGTGGGGCCCGAACCGTGAACCTGCCCTGCGCGTTCCTTCCTGCTGCCCCGTTTGCCAGAGGTAGCCACGAAAAAAGCCGTCGAGATCGGATAGTCAGAACAATTTCAGATTGGCATCACGCTCAAGATTGACCTAAACGTGTGCTCAGAAACAAAAGATCGGTTGAAAACAGAGAAACTTGAAATTTTGATCTCGATACCACCTGTTGGACCGCACCGCTCAGCAGTGCCGGGTTCCAAAGCCGAAAAAATCAAGTTTTGAATGAGGGCCGTTTCAGTCGAGAAATGGATAAGGCGTTGCCAGGTACGGGTTGAAAGGATTTGGAGTCGTTTTCATTCAAAATCACCGGGTGCCGCTAGGCGGGAATAGCCTCCAGATGTGTTATTTTAGTTTTAAAAAAGTCTAGACTCGGCGCAAGTGTGATCGCAGGCATTTTGAGCCCGAGAGAAGGACGATGACTGTGTCTGCCGGGGCGTCGAACCAGCAAGAAAACGCTGTTTTACCACATCCCAAAGAGGTAAAAAATCAAGTTTCCCGGATTGGGCTGTCGCAGCGCCTATTTGAAAGAAGATCAGAAAGTAAAGTTGTAAGCCGAGTCTGAGGTCGACTGGTCCCGTTTAAGCCGAGAACGGGACGTCGGTGATCTGGGGTCGTTTTTTCGAAAACAAAATCATCGGGGTGGCGCTCGGCAGGAAATGCCTTCAGACATGTTGTTTCTGCTCTAAAAGACTACACTGACTGCAGTTGCCACCACGGGCATTTTTAGCTCGAGCGAAGAACGATGATTGTGTCTGCAGGGGTGAGGAAACGGATGTTAAACATTAATTTTTGCTTTCGCCACGTCAATAAAGTGGTCTCACATACTTGTATATAACTCGTGCTTGATCTTTACGGTTGATATGAAGTCGAATATTTACATTAATTAGACGTCTAGCTTCAGTTTTCGTACACTCGATTGATTCTGTTAACCCTATATGCCTTGCTTGCAGGGTAAGACATGTGTGAGCTCAAAATGAAGAGCTCTCGATGCTGATTCTAAATATGCCCCTAGCAACCCAAACGGACCACTTTGAACAGAGTTATGACAAAGCGGCGCTTCTCGGCGGAAAAAAGTGCCGAAAACGCCGTTTTTCCCAAAGTCGCGGGCGGTATTGTACGATTTCGCGTTCTTCCTTATTCTTACCATACTTTTCCAATAAGAATATGCTTCATATGCGGATGTGGGGGGATGGGGAGGGGGGGGGGGGTAGAACGTGGCTCTCCATGTCCACCTATCCTCTGTTGGTGACCATTCCCGAAAACACCCATGTTTCATCCATATAGACGACGAGGTCTTGCCTTCGTCTGGTCTTTTCTATCTCGCCGAAGTAGATGGATTTTTTCGCAGTTATTCCACGTCTCGCGATCCCGAATCGTCGGCCTCCCGGAAGCTTGTACGAGAAACCTCATACGCCGCTTCAGTTCTACAGTAAGGCCCTTTCCATTCTTCTACACTTTTCCTGTGAACCTCCTTCTTTCTGCACACTCCCGAATGTACCATATGCCATCCATAACATTGGTGGTAGTAATCCATCCGGAACTACGAGTTTCGAAATGATCGAAACGTGCAGGTATTCTGCGAGTTTCGACCTCACAAGAAGAGGCGACTTTGAGGCGATTCAGCAATAAACAGGTTTGAAACCGTATCCATAGTGTTCCCCGACCCCAAAATGTCCCATCCTCCAAATCCGGTGCAAGATGGTCAACTGCTTCATATCCTGTGCTCACTTCTATGGAGCTCGTTGCGGGTGAACCGCATGGTTTCGGGCACCCTCGCGAGATCACTGAAACTGGCAGCAGGCTCTGTCTCTCCGCGAGGTGGGCAGAGCAAAGCGAAACAGCGCAGCGGCGGTGGAGGCGCGAGACACTCCCAATTTTGGGGAGAAAAAGTGGTGCGGAGGACATTTTCGTCTATCATGCGAGGTGAGTGCTGTTTTGCACAGGCTGTCAGCAAGCGCGCAGTGGCAGTCAAAAAATTACTGACTGCTGACCTCCAATTATACTCTACCTAGGCAAAAATCAAAAATCGGCAGATCGCGCGCTTTTAACACCGGCACTTGGTTATGTTAGCGGGAAAACCTTGATTATAGACTACTTTAACACTAATCTAGCTTTGATTGTTTGTTAAATCGGAATGTTAAGAACATATCAATAAGATTTAGAGCATTTTGAGCCGGAAAAGCGAGTATTAGGTTTGATTAACTATGAAATAGCGAAAATGATTCTTTTTGGCAGGAGTCAGGCGTTCATACCAGGGCTATGCGTTAATAACGTTAACGTGTTAACGCATTAACGGATTAACGCGTTTTTTTTTCAAAAATCAACGATTAACGATTAACGAAAAAGTCCCGAAATCACGTTAATTTTTATTTCGTTAATGTTCCATCCATCTATGCTCTTTTGCATGTCAGGATTCCTATTCTAGATGAGTATTCGCTTATTGTTCTGGCTGATAGTATTAATAATCCATGAAGATGATTTACAAGTTTGGAGTGTACGGACTGCGGTGTTTGGTATGGAACGTGTTTCATGTTTTTTTTTTGGGACGTCTGGTTATTTATCGATTTTCGTGGTGGTCAGGTAATGTTTTCAAAATTGTTAACGAAATGCAAAATTAACGTGTTGACGCATTAACGGTTTAACGCGGTTTTTTTTTCAAAAATTAACGATTAACGGTTAACGAAAAAAATTTCTGATCAACTGATGAGGCCATAGCTCTTCGAGTTATAAGTTTTCACACCAGTGGAGCGATAACTTGCTCCTGATGACCTGGAAATTGCAAAATTAATTCCTTTTGACACAAGTAATACATTGATACTTTATCAAACTGGACTGATGATGTCATAAGTCCATGATTTTCACGTTTTCAGCTCGAAGGAGCCGGAATTTTCTACTGATAACCTGGGCATAGCAAAACTAATCTTCCTTAGTGCAATTCAGGCACTGAAACCTTACAAAATCAAATTGATGTGTTCACAACTCTACGATGTCGAGCAATGTGAACCGGAGTTGCTCCTTAGATTTTTTTCCGATCGAATCGATTTCAGACACTCGATTTCTCGATTTTCTATTTTCTTTTTTTTATCATTTGGTTTTCGAATACGTTCGGAATTGTCGTTTTCCGATTCTTCGATTTCCAAAAAGTCATCGAAGTTTGATGTTTTAAATTTTCTTCTTGAATATTCAATTTGTCGAACATCCGAATTGGAGCAATGTATCAGGGTGATGCAAAAATTGCCGAGCATTGAAAAAAGCACCTTTTCTCGCCCGGCTGAGTTTCCCAGGCAGATTTTGATACACCATAAACTCGGGCAGCAATCAGAGTTATCAGAATTTTCACAATTCTAAAACCTCCTAATTTTTTCAAGCAGTTCCTCAGTTTCCTGTAAATCGTATTCCTGTAATGTTCAGGAAACAGTCGAAAAAAGGTTTTTTTTATTCGATGAGAAATGATTTTTTCGTAAAGTTCGAAGAACATACGATTTCAGTTTTTAATGAAGTTCAATTCCTGATTTCGTATGTCTCAATCGACATGCTCAATCTCTGAATTCACATAAAATGAAATTCCGGGACACGTTGCTGGTTGTGTGGGAGGATGAGCAGAAATTATTCTCGATATTTCACAGAAACTCAAGGTATGAGCTGAGTGTATTCAAACATTTTCACAATTTTTCCACAGTGCCTACAAAATTTTCGAGCAACACATCAAAGCGGCAAAAGTTGGTAGATGATTTGCTGTATTTTTTGTTAGAGTTATGACCTTATCAGTCCGATTTGTAAGGTAACGGAAAAAAAGCTTAGAAATTTGAAAACCTTGTTTTTGTAAGAGTGTAGTAGGTGCTGACAAGAAATTGGCAACAGTTGGTTTGACACAGGAACTGAGAGATGAAAAATTCTGGCAAGGTTTAACAGCAATCATACTTATACAACAATAGAATACGTCGAAGAATGGTGAGGAAAATGAATAGGCGTGTGGTTATTGAGGTCCTTTTATTGTAGTCCAGAAGGCCGATCGAATTCACTCGAATGAGGAACGACTAAAAGGCAGCAAACACGCTCGCAAAAGTTGTTGAGATAACTACTATAGTGGGGTCATACGGGACAGGGTCTCTCTACACACGGAGGGAGGAGCACGGACGAGATTCATTGCTGACGCGAAGCGCGCGGCGGAGCTTTTTATCCTATTACCCCATCACTGGAGCGCGCTTGCCACAAGCTCACGAGATTTCACGGGTTTTCTTGTTTTTATTCAATCTCAAATGACTTTTCTTTATGTTCTTGAGTTGTTCCACTCATCATCTTATCCTGGACACTCATTTCAATAACTCTTGTATGTTCTCGTGCCGTTGTACCGCTTGATATTTATAGAAAATGTAATATGGTATTAAAGATCGAGCACCATTTTAGATGGAGTGATGGGATCGTTGCCGCCGACTGCCAGTTTGGCTGTGGATTATGAAACATAAAGAAATAGTCATATGAGAATCAATAAACAAATGAAATGTCATGAAATCTCGCGAGATTGTGGCAAGCGCGCTTCAGTGATGGGGTAATCAGATAAAAAAATTCCGCCGCGCGCTTCGCGTCAGCAATGAATCTCGTCCGTGCTCCTCCCTCCGTGTGTAGAGAGACCCTGTCCCGTATGACCCCACTATAGTAGTTATCTCAACAACTTTTGCGAGCGTGTTTGCTGCCTTTTAGTCGTTCCTCATTCGAGTGAATTCGATCGGCCTTCTGGACTACAATAAAAGGACCTCAATAACCACACGCCTATTCATTTTCCTCACCATTCTTCGACGTATTCTATTGTTGTATAAGTATGATTGCTGTTAAACCTTGCCAGAATTTTTCATCTCTCAGTTCCTGTGTCAAACCAACTGTTGCCAATTTCTTGTCAGCACCTACTACACTCTTACAAAAACAAGGTTTTCAAATTTCTAAGCTTTTTTTCCGTTACCTTACAAATCGGACTGATAAGGTCATAACTCTAACAAAAAATACAGCAAATCATCTACCAACTTTTGCCGCTTTGATGTGTTGCTCGAAAATTTTGTAGGCACTGTGGAAAAATTGTGAAAATGTTTGAATACACTCAGCTCATACCTTGAGTTTCTGTGAAATATCGAGAATAATTTCTGCTCATCCTCCCACACAACCAGCAACGTGTCCCGGAATTTCATTTTATGTGAATTCAGAGATTGAGCATGTCGATTGAGACATACGAAATCAGGAATTGAACTTCATTAAAAACTGAAATCGTATGTTCTTCGAACTTTACGAAAAAATCATTTCTCATCGAATAAAAAAAACCTTTTTTCGACTGTTTCCTGAACATTACAGGAATACGATTTACAGGAAACTGAGGAACTGCTTGAAAAAATTAGGAGGTTTTAGAATTGGGAAAATTCTGATAACTCTGATTGCTGCCCGAGTTTATGGTGTATCAAAATCTGCCTGCAGGAAACTCAGTCGAGCGAGAAAAGGTGCTTTTTCAATGCTCGGCAATTTTTGCATCACCCTGATACATTGCTCCAATTCGGATGTTCGACAAATTGAATATTCAAGAAGAAAATTTAAAACATTAAACTTCAATGACTTTTTGGAAATCGAAGAATCGGAAAACGACAATTCCGAACGTATTCGAAAACCAAATGATAAAAAAGAAAATAGAAAATCGAGAAATCGAGTGTCTGAAATCGATTCGATCGGAAAAATCTGGAACTACTCCGGTTCACACATTGCTCGACATCGTAGAGTTGTGAACACATCAATTTGATTTTGTAAGGTTTCAGTGCCTGAATTGCTCTAAGGAAGATTAGTTTTGCTATGCCCAGGTTATCAGTAGAAAATTCCGGCTCCTTCGAGCTGAAAACGTGAAAGTCATGGACTTATGACATCATCAGTCCAGTTTGATAAAGTATCAATGTATTACTTGTGTCAAAAGGAATTAATTTTGCAATTTCCAGGTCATCAGGAGCAAGTTATCGCTACACTGGTGTGAAAACTTATAACTCGAAGAGCTATGGCCTCATCAGTTGATCAGAAATTTTTTTCGTTAACCGTTAATCGTTAATTTTTGAAAAAAAACCGTGTTAAACCGTTAATGCGTCAACACGTTAATTTTGCATTTCGTTAACAATTTTGAAAACATTACCTGACCACCACGAAAATCGATAAATAACCAGACGTCCCAAAAAAAACATGAAACACGTTCCATACCAAACACCGCAGTCCGTACACTCCAAACTTGTAAATCATCTTCATGGATTATTAATACTATCAGCCAGAACAATAAGCGAATACTCTTCAAGAATAGGAATCCTGACATGCAAAAGAGCATAGATGGATGGAACATTAACGAAATAAAAATTAACGTGATTTCGGGACTTTTTCGTTAATCGTTAATCGTTAATTTTTGAAAAAAAAAACGCGTTAATCCGTTAATGCGTTAACACGTTAACGTTATTAACGCACAGCCCTGGTATGAACGCCTGACTCCTGCCAAAAAGAATCAATTTCGCTATTTCATAGTTAATCAAACCTAATACTCGCTTTTCCGGCTCAAAATGCTCTAAATCTTATTGATATGTTCTTAACATTCCGATTTAACAAACAATCAAAGCTAGATTAGTGTTAAAGTAGTCTATAATCAAGGTTTTCCGCACAGCAGCGCACTCGAGTCGCCTTTTTAACTGCGACATAGGCGGTACAAAGAACCACAGAAACAAACCACGGCAGCCTCGTGCAAGCCCAAATCATGTGTAATCAAACAAAAAAAGGACTAATCAAGGTGGGACAGGAATGTAGACAGGGAACAAGTGGCACTAAAAGGTGAAAAGTGGAAAAGAGTACTGTGCTCATCTGGGCCAAGTTCCGGTCCACAATTTCGACACGCTTTGCGGCCGCACTCGCCGGAGTCAGTCGAGTTTCCTGCGTCAAAGCCGACTCGATATGGCTTTTTTAAACAGTTTTCTCCAATTTCGTTTACTTTCCAGTTTCCAAAACCCACCTAGAGTCAACAGATCGGCGGCTGCGGCGCTGGAAACTCTGCCGACTCGATTGCGAGCTGCCGCAAAGCGTGTCGAGATGCGTTTGCGGACCGGAATTAGGCTTAGGGGTATGGTATACTTTGTCGCTCTAATGAGCGATAGGCATGCAATCTGCAACGGCCATCGTAGGAACAGATGTCGCGTGTGGGCCGCAGCAACGTGTCGCGGAGGGCTGACATTCTGCAATTGTGCCATAGCCTGTCGTTATCACTGTCACTGTCGCTGTGCAGTGCACTGCGACAGCAACAGATTTAAAGGTCGGGACGCGGTCGCTGTGCAGAGCGACGCGACCGTGTGTCGCAAAAGTATACCAAACTCCTTAGAGAAGCACAGTATCTTCCAACCAACTAAAAAACGCTGTTTAGCCCAATCGAAACAATTGATGTCGCCAGCGACGCCCGCCATATCTTCAATCAGGGAGTGGGCTGTTGGGGCGCGATAACTGATGGTCTTCCGTGTCGAAGGCCGAGACATTTGTCCTCTATATCACAAAGCAACATTTGAGATTGTCCCTCGCAGTGGTTTAGCTTTACCAGCCTCGAATTAATCTCTCTTACACTCATTGACACACGTATAAAAAAATTGCCAAAAGGCAGTGTTCACCATGGGAATCGTTTTTCTGTTTTGCCGCCTATCTTGAAAACGGCTCCGTGGTGATTCCAATGATGTCTCTGTAATCGTACAAGACCTTCTGGAAATGGAGTTACGGACCCTCAAAGATTGAGCTAAGGAAACATGGTGGACGAGTTTTACGAGGCTTGTAACTTCCGTATTTTGCAGCCGATGTATGCGAGCTGACCTGAGTAAAGAGAGAAGTTGAGAATGAAGGGAAGAACGGGGCTATTGATCGGAAATCATCGCTTATCTTACAATCTCGAGCATTCATTTATTCACGTCGGTGAGCGTGGAAAGTGCATCTGGGTGTGACGAGCTGGCGGGTGTCCAACTTTAGGGCCGTAGGGGACCGTTCCAAGCTCATTTTTCTTAGTTTTTTCAACGTTAGGGTTGCGCTAGGCCCCGCAGCTGCCGATCTCCACCAAAAAATCAGACATGGTTTTTATCGTGGACACTGCCTTTAAATGTTATCAGTATCGCACTTATTTCGGGAACACGAAAATATTTAAAGACATGCAGCGTTCACGATCAGGCCGTCTAGAAATATTCCATGATTGAATAGAGACTCATTAGTGATCAAAACATGTATGAGGGAAAATCCACAAAAGAACCGCCCAGAGGCCGTCGAAAACAGCACGTCTAGGATGTTAAAGGCATCGTACGCGCAAAAACCGTAAATTTTTTTCCATGATTTTGTCTATCCTCTGTTTCCGACTGGAATTTATTTCCGTTCATCGTCTGCGTCTGTGCGCGTACGCTGCGTCTCCTTCTCCACACACTTTATCGCTGTCTCTACCCTCGCTCCGCACAAGCGCTCGAAGGAACAGAGTAAATTTGGCTTGGAACCAGAGGATAGCTTGGCCTCTCTAGTGAACGAAAATGTCAAAAGGGCCTATGAATAACCTTCATTTGTTAAGGAAAATCAGTCCAAACGTTTTATAAAATTGAATTTGTATTTCGCGCCAAAATCGATTTTAAAGTTTTCCTGCATTTGGAGACCTCGTAACTGTCATTTTTCAAGTTTTTCTGCATGTGGATTTTGTGCCTTGCAACTGTGTGCTGTGCAACCGTTTCAATGTTATTTGACGGTGGCATCGATATTCTATGAAAAAGTGCTAGATGACTTGTAAGAACTGGTAGCGGGTCCTCATATTTAAAGGCAGTGTGCACGATGAATTTCGCACTCGGGTTCGACCCAAAAATGGGATTGTTTGGTTGTGAGGTAGCTGATAAAGAAGGAACAGCGAAGAAAAGCTTCTAGAATAAGCTAAAATTACGGTTTCTAACTTTCAGGGGGTTGACGAGAATCATGGGCCCTGCTGATTTCCACAAGCGCTCGCTAATCGCGAAATCTGCGCGAATCCATCAGGCTGGACGCGGCAGAGTTGCTTGGCAAATTGCCATCAAGATGTGTGCGGCGCCACAAGCTCGTCCTAATGGGGGGGGGGGCGGTCCGGGAGAGATAGGCGCACCGGGATAACATTCAAAGCCGTTTCTATCGATTGCTGGCCCGTCTCCGCTGCTTTTCTCGTCCCTATCCTTTCCAGCATCTGCCAACTTAGTGTTTCACAACGAAACCTCAAAAACGAGATTTATCGTGGACACTGCCTTTAACCTCTTCCATCCAACTAACCCTACGTTTCTGACGCGCCGAAGTTTACCGGTGTGGTCACCGGTGTGATCTACTGGGCTCATACATGAAATAGAGCATGAAAAATGAAAAGTGGTTTCCAACATGATTTTTGAGCTGCCTTTTTTGTCAAAATCCGCCCTTGTGTGAGAATCTCACGTTGGCAAGTGAACTTTTAACCACAAAAAGTAATTCTGTTAAGTATAATATGGTTAGTTATCCTGATTATATTGAAAAGCACAGTTTGTCATTCCTCTTATGTCAGAAGGAAAAGTGCGCCTATTGTGAGCTACAAATGTGGTCTTGGATCAATTTTCATGGGATTGATAAGTGCGTATGGTTTGCATAGTAGTAAACCTTCTATAATCTATGGAAAAGACGGAATCGAAATTGATTGTTAACTCAGCCTTTGAACCGTCACTTTCTATTCCCGGACAAAAGCATTGTTGCTGTAGGATATGCACGTGTTTATAAGAACTTTAAACACAAACCCAGATTACCACCTGGACTATTGCTATTTTCGTTAACTATATATTTTTCATGCTCCTGCTAACAAACGCGTTCACTTGGCAGTAGAGGAAGTGGTGGGCACGTGTACTCCGGGATGCTGGAGAGAAGCAGCTGAGTTCAAAGTTCGTGCTGATAAGCGGATCACTGGTAACAGGTTTGCAAAGCTTTTTTTAGGGGAAACAGAACCAGGTCTACACTGCAGTTTCGTCAAATTACATAGATGTTCCACTTGAATATATTGTAGAAGCTGACTGCTACTCTCAAAAAAATAGATCCTGAAGATGAGAAAAAGAGATTGATCGTTTTCAAACGATTATAGTTATCTCTTTTCCCTCGTACTCATCTCTCAAGTATGTTGAACACTAGTGTGCTCGGATTCAGACCCAGCAGAAGGAATTTCGCACACTTTGTTTCCTTCCCATACCTGCGGTGTTTTGGTAGAGGATTCGATAAACATAATGGGGCCGCCACTTCAACTTCTGTGAGAGGCCACTTGGTTGCCGATTACTCTTCAAAAGTAGCAAACTTGTTACCCCCGTTTGATTCAGAATTGCAACTTTTCGCTCACATCAAATTGTGCAGAGAAACCCGTTCGTGACTATTTTTTGCTCCACTAAAGTGTTGATTCCTTGTTAGAGTGTTCAAGGAAGAAAAGCGACAAAAAATACCTTCCGAAACTCATAGGTACCCGAAATGCCAAATGTTCATACTCAGCTCGTTTTTTCATTTCATTGAGTTAAAGGCAGTGGTCACGATTAAAAACGTTATCGAAAGAACTACAAAAATCAGCTTAGATCGAAAACAGCTGAAAACTATGAAGGTATCGCGGTGAAAACAGGCTAGAATAAGGGCTTCTAGGGCCCAAAGATGTCAGTTCGTGCACATGTGCACAGCGCCACTCAAAAAGATCGCAGTCTCCAGCCGAGTAGTCAAAAATCATCGACAATTTGAGGAAGAAATAAATGCGAATTCACCTAATAAAAACAGTTGAATAATGAAAGCAAGCACTTCAGTCAATGTTTTTGACTAGATGGATACACTAATATTCGAGTAGGTCAGTCCGAAGGTTAATGCTCGTTGACTGGAATTCAATTTCAAGCCAGCTGAGGTTATTGATATTAGAGATCATCGATGCCTATGTTGTGGAGTGGGCTTGTCCACCATCAAAAGACGAAAGTTCAGGCTTCAAATTTGGCCCGAAGCAGCGGCATTTGCGTTTTTTTTTCTCGAGTACTACTCCAAACCAGGAAAAGGGTTTAGAGAGATAAAGAAGACAAGCCTATCTTATCGCGACCACTGCCTTTAATACGCTCTCAAGGAAAACGAAATTGATTTTGGACGCTGGAAACTTTTCTGTTCGCCTTTTCTTATGCGAACGTCTTTTTGTTATCCTACCAGTGTACACTTTTCGCGGCGTAAAACAACACACAGTGTTTTTCGTCTATATGAGAAAATGATGTGAGTGCTATGCACTGTCGCCATCGAGCGTTGCGGGAAAGTATGCACTAGTCCAAGGGCAATGTATGCGATAACAATCGTTCCAAAGCATTCCACCTAGCCAAGAAATCATCAAGTTTTTTTGCCAATTCTCTCGTCGAGGAGTTGCCGCGGCTCGAAGGTCTCTCGAAAACGACGGAACCTTCGGGTTTCCACACTACCTCACCATTTTGACTGCTTTGGGAGTGGAAGATTAGAACGCCATTAGGTAACCCTTATTTATTGTGAGCTGAAACATTGCGGTCCTCTCCTTGGGCGAAGGTAAACATCACTAAGGTTTAGATGTGGGCACTTTCTGACTCTGAAGACTGCTCAGACGTGAACTCTTGACTCGAGTCAACTCGTTGGCTGCTCGCGACTCGTGCGTCTCTTGCGACACCCCGATGAAAGGGGTATCGATCGCGAGCGACGATCTACCGCGGCGACCCCATCCATACTTGTTATTAAATTTTTTTGAGGCGACGCTACATGCATGTCTTGCGAGGAACCTATAATCCACGGCAACGGAAAAGTGGGGTTGCGGTGTTTCCATACTATACTGTGGTCTTTCTAATATATCAATCATTTTTTCGAAGGAGCTGTGATTAATTAACAAGTTTTCGTTTTTGCTGATACGGCTTCAGTTGTTGAACCACTGGAGGCAGATGAAAATGTGAGAGTGGAAGCAAAAACTAACCGATAAATCACATATAATTTGGAAGACGGATCGATGCAGCAAAGACCACAGTATATTAAGAAAAATTAGTGACCGCACCGAAGCTCTTTTCCGTTGCCGTGGGTTGTAGAAATCACTGCGATCGCGATTAGCGAACCTTCTTGTCTCTAACTAGAGAATCTCGTCTGGTACTTCTCCGAATTACAAAGGTGATCAATGTTTTCTTTTCATTTCTGGCACACCATCTCCGAACCTGGTACAATGTTTCTCTTATGACGCTTTCGAACAAGGTTGTCCAGTTCATCTACGCAATGCCGTTCAGCTCGCAAAGTGGATGCTGATTGCGAAAGCGTGCTGCGGCGCGGTTACGAGGACCCTCAGACAGGGATGTGGGATCACCCGAGCGGTCTTTGCCTTTGGCGTTTGGGTGATGCCACCACCCGGGTGATCCCACATCCCTGTCTAAGGATCCTCGCAACCGCGCCGCAGCGCGCTTTCGCAATCAGCGTGCACTTTCAGAGTAACTAAAGGCGAATGCGTGGATTAATTGTATGCATTTTCGGAGCTTCGCCAGAAAGGTGAAAGAAAAGTGGGTGTAAGAAAAAATTTTCCGGGTTCGATCCCAAATTTCGACGTGGGGAATGTTGTGGTTACTGAGCACAAATCCAGAATCTCAGTCGAATCTGGCATTAAAGGCAGTGTCCACGATAAATTTCGTCTTCAGTTTTCCGCCGGAAATCGAAAGGCCGCGGTCTCATTGGAGCAGTGGGAGCGAAATAACAAACAAAAACGAGCCCGAAAGAGCTTTGATCGGCTCCGAGTTCCGCTCGCGATAGCCCTTTCCGCTCGCGGTCGAGTTTTCCGAGAAAGAGTTTGGTCTGCATCATCATTAGCACTGGAGCGCGAGCGCGGCTGAGTTTTAGCAAAGGAGCACATCTGCGCACGCTGTCTACTTCAGGCCCACGCCCGCGCAACTGATCCACCGCTATACACGAGGAATTTAGAACTCGAGGAGTATTTCGTCATGAAAATTGAAATTGGTCACTTTATAAAAATTTTAATTTTTGAATAAAATTCTTTTGAACTGTTCATTTTTGGTGCATTTCCGTACACTGGCTGATTCTGGACATGATTTCTTCGTGTGAGAAGAATAAACAAAGATGCAAAGCGAATTCCTTACATGGTTGTTGAAATGCGCTCTGATACCTTTTTTTGAATGTGAAATCAAATATTTAACCAAATTTCAAGGCGCGATTTCCGTTTAACTTTTAATACCTCCTGAATGATGGGGGATGAAGTCTCCTCAAAGTTTTGCAATTTATTTCAAAATAAGTCACTAATATAAAAGAACTTCATGATTTTGCCACATTAAAATTCGTAAATTGTTAGGAAAAATGGCTTTTTTATGAATTTTTTCGCTGCCAAAATGTTTCAGAAGAAACACATAGGATAACAAGTGGCATATGAATGTGATAAATACGAGAAAACGTCAAGAAATCCACTTATAACACCACTTAAACGCCAACCCCATTTGGACACGAGGGACATTGTACACGAGGGACTACCGTAACCCAAAATCTTCCACTGAGTTTCATGTTGAAATTTTATACACTCAGTAGATCTCATTTTTGATGCTGATTCCGAATTTGGCTTCCATTTTCCGATTGGACCACTTTGAAGCGAGTTATTCAAAAACGACGCCAAAAGGCGCACTTCGGCGCTCTAGCGCGCCCGATGACCAAAAGTCAGGGACGGTATTGCAAGCAACCCCCATAATGCCATTTAAATGGCGTGATCTACCTACTATTTGAAAAACCGACGAATGCACCTCAAATTCGTGTTTAGCATACCGCAAAACTCCTACATCCAAGATTTAAGTCAAAGAGGGGCACACTGTAACGTTGACGCCAAAAGAACGCATGATAACTAGCCAGGAAACGCTCCAAAAGAGCCCGAATTTGCCACTTCGAGCGCAAAGCAAACCCCAAAAGCGCAACACACGCCCACCGACGTGAGCAAATGAATGCTCGAGATTGTGAGATGAGCGATGGTTTCCGATCGATAGCCTCGTTCTTCCCTTCATTCCCAACTTCTCTCTTTACTCAGGTCAGCTCGCATACATCGGCTGCAAAAGACGGAAGTTACAAGCCTCGGACAACTCGTCCACCATGCTTCACTAGCTCAATTTTTGAGGGACCATAACTCCGTTCCCAGAAGGTTTCTACGATTCCAAGAACATTGGAATCAGCATGGGGCTGTTTTCAAGATAGGCTAAAAATAGAAAAACGATTTTCAATGTGAACACTGTATACTTGTTATCCGAAGGTAGTTCCTCGGATAATGGATCGATTCGGATAATGCCATTTTAAATTTACCGGATATTGGTTCGATTCAGATAATGCGTTTTTTTCAAATTTTCGGATATTGGATCGATTCAGACAATGCCATTTTTCCAATGATTCGGATACGGATATCCGTCGGATAATTTCGGATAAATTTCGGATATTATCGGAACAAACCTCAGGCAACACACAAACACACACACATACACACATACACACATACACACATACACGCATACACACATAAACACATACACGCATACACACACATACACACACATACACACATACACACATACACACATACACACATACATACATACACACATACACACATACATACATACACACATACACACATACACACATACACATACAAACATACACACATACACGCATACACATACACACATACACACATACACACATACACACATACACACATACACACACATACACACATACACACATACACACATACACACACACACATACACACATACACACATACACACATACACACACACTTACACACACACACACACACACACACTTTCCTACATTTAACCTAAAATGAACCGATTTTTATCCGTATTATCCGTTTTTATCCGATTTTTATCCGTTTTATCCAATTTTATCCGATTTTACGCAAATTTTATCCGTTTTATCCGGTTTTTATCCGATTTTTATCCGTTTTATCCGTTTTCATCCGATTTTATCCGAATTTTTGACCCTTCGGATAATGGTTCGATTCAGATAATGCCGATTTTAAATTTCCCGAATATTGGTTCGATTCAGATAATGCGTGTTTTCAAATTTTCGGATATCGGATTATCCGAATCTCGGATATCCGGTCGGATATCCGAAATGGAGTGATTCGGATGCTAAGTATAGAACACTGCCTTTAAGCATCGCAGGGCAAACATCAAACGCGTCGACGCCCGAAACCCTGCCCCAACCCCATCCTAACCCGTCGCGTAAGTGAATGCCGCCCCCGGTGAGATTTATGTCGAGCACTGCAGATAGCCCACATGGAGCATTTTTCTGACCGCCTTTCGTAGAACATTTCAGAAATAGTTAGATGTCTCATTTGGTCTCCGAAAATTCCTCTAATGGAAAGCTTAGAAGGCACAGTACACCCTTAGACATGAAACTTGTAATTTTCGTGCTATTGTGTAGTAGGCCCCTTCTGCATAACAATCGCCAAGGGCTAGATCTGAATTTCTCCCAATAAGTGGTATACAAATGACCACCGCGGGCCCGATTCCTCTCATTCAGTACTCCCCACAACGCCACTTACCCGATTTTTGAGCTCAATCGCGGCTACATGGATGGATGAAATCTAACCCTGTCTTCCTTCTTCAGGTTATTGCCGCTCTGCCTCCTCATCCCGGTTTGCTCTCGCGCAACGACTGCGACTCTATTTATAGGCATTTTTAAGGGTCCTTGATTGTGTTTTTTGTGGGCTATGAACGATTCCAGTGATATCATTGTGATCAGCGAGTGATTCTGTCCAACGTCAGCATAAAATCTCAAGAATATTTTTTGGGTGTTCTGTGCCTTCAAGAGCAGTTTCTCAATAAATATCGTTCTTAAATTTTCGGTGTGAAACACTGAACTGGCAGATGCTGGGGAGGATAGGGTCGAAGGAAGCAGTGAATACGGACCAGAAATAGAGAATGACGCCCACGTACATGGTAGAGATTTCGTGAGCCCGATACGTCTGCTATTCCCGCCCCGCCCTCGTTCTGACGAGCTTGTGGCGCCGCGGACGTCTTGGATGGCAGATCGCCAAGCGACTCCGCCACGTCCAGCCTGATCGATACGCCCACATTTCGTCATAAGGGCGCGCTTGCGGAAACTAGCAGGGCATGACAGCTCGTCCGGGCCCTAAATCTGTACGTACGTTTAAAACCGTTTCTTTAGTTTATTCTCGAGGATGTTTCTCCTCTGTAGTTTAAAGGCAGTGGTCGCGATCAAATATGCTTGTCGACTTTTTCTCTCCAAATCCCTTCCTGGGTCTAGAGTAGTAGGACCTATAAGAAAAAATCGCGAAAAAACCACTGTTTTGGGCCGAATTTGAAACCTGAACTTTCTTGTCTTTTGATGGTGGACGAGCCCTCTCCACATCATCGGCATCGATGACCTCTTATATCAAGAACATCAGCTAGCTTGAAATTGAATGTCAATCAATGAACCTTCGAATTTATGTACACATCTAGTCAAAAACATTGAATGAAGTGATGCTTTCATTATTCAACTGTTTTTATTCGTTAAATTTGCATTTATTTCGTCCTCTGAATGTCGATGATTTTTGACTGCTCGGCATGAGACTGCGATCTGTTTCGTCATCGCTGTGCACGTGTGCACGAACTAGCTTCTTTGGGCCCTAGAAACTCTATTTGTAGACCGTTTTTCACCGCGCTACCTTCATAGTTTTTCAGCTGTTTTTGATCTAGGCTGATTTTTGTAGTTTTTTAGATAACGTTTTTCATCGTGACCACTGCCTTTAACTCATGCATGGACATCCCCATTTTAAAGTCAAACTCGACTGTGGCATAGTCAAACTCGACTGTGATATATATTCATCGTGAACACTGTCTCTAAGCCAAACCTGCCGTAATTTTCCGAGTTTTGACGAACGGACCTCAGATTCGTAATTAGGACCCCAAATAACTCATATAGAAAAATTTTGAGTCAAATCTGGAATGTATTTCAAGGGCGCTAGCCACCTGATTCATACATTGTAGACACTCTAACAACTGTACGCTCCTGAAACCTTCGAACCATAATATCACTGAGCCATAGCGTGCATGCTTCTGACAATTCACAAACCTCATACCTCATATCCAGGCTCAGCATGTCAAATAAATAACCCTCGTAAGTCATTTTGAAGCCAATTCTGTCAAAGATAAGCAAGCACAAACACGAGCAAAATCAGGAACTCCCTCATCATCTTTCTTGTTGAGAAACGCCATGCGAGGTTCCCTAGCAAGCATTTAGAAATGTAAAATAGTCAAAAAGTGAGATAGATACGTCCTTAATGCGGAACCGTTTTCGATGCCGAAAATTTGATACGGAACCTGGCCTGGCAGGCATAGCACAGATCTTATCGATAAGCGTCCCTTTATAACTTTTGTGTTACACTTTCTATACGCATTCACGTCGATTCGTCTCAACATAAGGCCTGAGGTGGCTTTTGCGTATTCTAGAACATTGGTACATAGAAATCAGATATGCCCAAGTGAATGCGCATTACAATTTCTGCAGGATTTCTTGGAGTTGCAGGACTATTTCTTACATTATCTCTAATTCGATCGAGTTGTGTGTGAATTAATTAGAGGATCTACCGTCACACACAGTACAAAAAAACGAAAACAGGGCGACAAAGTTAGTGTTTAAAACGGAAACAAGCACGGATATTTCATAGTTCCAGAATATCTTCTCGGATTATCTGAGGGAGCTGTTAGCGGCAACTGCTGCTGAAAACGAAGGGTTGAATCCGATGTCTGCCCTGGGATGCAACCGCTATTGTGCCGACGTACTACCCTACAAGTGTCTGGAACTATCCATGAGGGTATAATGTGAGGTAGAACGCAACAGTGAAGTCAAGGCAACCTTTTTTGTTCTAGGTTCAATACAGAATCCCTTAGCGATTGCGAAGAGTTGTACAGCTGCGGATGAGAACTCCAAATATCAAGTTCAAAAGTTAATTTCGTCATCCACTCACCTGATCGCCACATTTAACCGGCCTCCCTCCCAAATAGATATGAGGATTGAGTGGAAGCGGTCGAAGTTCTTGTGCTTGTAGCGGTTTGGAACCAGAAACTCGCAGGGCTAGATTACAATGTTGCCATAGAGGACCAAGATACTAACAATGCAATTCGATTTCACAGCATCGTTTCACCTTTTAAACACTACCCTCATTGGTTGGGTTAAAAGCGGCAGTTCAGCCAACTACGGTGAACGTTTTGATGTGATTATTCACTGATTTGAAACGTAGTGCTCCCCGCTAATTATGTTGGTGTATTTTGAGACTGAATGCGAGACTCTTATTCGGAGGGCCACTGCACAGGGTCCAGCAGCCTGTTGGTAAGGGCCGTAAAATAATTGCGACCCCACCCATCGGTGGTGAGTCCACGCCGGAAGCTTCAAAAATTGTAGCGACCCTCCAAGAGACGCTTCCAAAACAAAAACATCAAAGTTGTCCAAATTTTAATGGCTGATAACCGAATCATGGTGAAGACGCAGCGGTCGCACAAGTGGTCGCGCCGCGGCGAAAACCCGCCTCGCGAAGGGCTTCTGGAGCAATGCGTACTCAGGACAAGACCGAAACCTTTGTTTTATCGTACTAGTCGCATCCAGTGTATAGCACACGGACTCGCAGCTAACCCTCAAAACGGTCGCGGGGTGAAAGTTCTGGATGCGCGCGCACATCGTGGATTTCGGGTAATGGGGTAAAACATACGGGTGGATGAAACTGAAAAAGAATGCTAGCGGTTGGCACCTTTTATAGAGATATATTTTTCGCTATACCTTGTATTTTATACAAATGCTATAGCCTGGGTTATGAGTAGTAGGTCATTATAGTCTCTTCTTACTTCATTAATGGCGTCATTTTTAACTCATTAACTATTAGAAGAAGCTTAAAGTCACCGATTTATCTTCACCCAGGCAAAGAATAGGTGAGAACGACTAAAGATGATACAGCAATAAGGGGAAGCGGCCGGGCCTCGCGCCCCTTATGAATCCGAGGGCCGGTGAAGCGACCTTTTGGGCGCCTGGCGCGAAGGTACGGGCCCCGCCTCGCTCAGTAGTGGTGACCAGGGATGTGCGGCAATTGCCGTTTGTCGTTTGCCGGCCACTTTCGGGACTTTTTTGCCGTTTGTCGTTTGCCGAAATTTTTGTGATTTTTCCGGCAAAACTCGGCAAAACATTGGAAGAAAACGCCACCTGTACTCGCGACCATGTGGGCTGAATGGGTAATCCGTGACCGTATTCATGAAACTACGGGAGCCTCCCAGGAGGTTCCGAAGACCGTCCGCCGCATACATCGGCTGGTTCTAAAAACCTTTCCAGGAAGCTCCCGTAGTTTCATGAATACGGCCACCGATTATCCGTTGTTCGCTTAACCGTTATCCGGGGTTTTGACTTATCTGGGGTGGTAGTCAATGGGTTTGAAAACGAGAGTTACCTCGCGGCAAGTTCGTGGTAAACTGCAGCGAGCTGTTTATTTGACGATTCTTAATAAAGGTACCAGACATTGCCGAAACTATGTTGTGAGCCGCTAGCGTTTAGAGCCCATAGTGTAAAAAATGCCCCAAAAAGTGGTTCATTGTGTCTTTTTTGGAAAAACATTGGTTCAGAAAAAAATTCCGAAGATTTTCTGAACTTTCCTCAGTTCGAGGTAAGTTCGCGCAGAACTGCACTTTGACACGAGCTGGCAGAGAAATCGGAAATAGTGTTAAAATGAGGATAAAGATGGATAGCTCCCGAAAAAGTTCTCCGGGGTACTTTTTCGAAAGCTATCCATCTTTTTCATTATTCATATACTAATTCCATTCTCTCTGCCATGTAGATAGCCCAGCTCCAATGTGTGCTTTAGTTTATGTTTCGACAGATTTTGGTATAGCTAAAAGCAGCCGGAAGCAAATCTGCGAACTTCTGCGACACAGAAGCATTTTTACGATACACGTGGGCAAGGACTCTCAAAAAGTATGCCGCGGAAGTGCCAGGAAAGTACCGCGACCCTCGACTGTGCCGCGATAGTTCCACGGTAGTACCGCAGCAGCTCCGTGATAATTACTGTGTCGCGGAGATTCTGTTGCAGTGTCTTTAGTGTCGACAACGCCGCGACATTGCCGCGACAGTACCGCGGAAGTCCCGTGTTGGAATCCTACGAACTCCGCAAGGATGCATCAGCGAACCCGCGTCGATTACGATTTACTGTTACGTGTGGTAGAACAGGATCGTTGCTGGTTAAATAGCCCCAATTTGAAGTACATTCCGTATCTCCTAGGTCGCAATAACGGGGATACACTCTGTCCCTATCAGACAGAAGAAGTAAGCGCCGCAGATGTCTATTTTTGTTCGTAGGCCCACCCACTTGTATTATGACTCATTTCATATGTATGAGTTACTCGCAGTCGGTCCTATTGTTGTGAGAGCGCAGCCACCGATCGCGGAGCCGCAGCGACACCACCGCGGAGCCACAGCGACACCACCGCGGGGCCGCAGCGGCATCACCGCGGAGCCGCAGCGGCACCACCGCGGAGCCGCAGCGGCATCACCGTGGAGACGCAGCGGCACTATCGCGAGGCCGCCACGACATTACCGCTGCGACTCGGTGATAGTGCCGCTTCGGTGTCTGTAGGAGCTGAAGCCGCTTCCTTGCGAAGCCGCAGCGGCGAATTCTTTGATTTCCATGAGGTCCCATATGTCTTGTTTTTGTTCATCTGATGCCTTGAAATGGAGCTACTCATTTGAAATGAAATCATTAGAATGTTGACATAAGTATTGAAAAAAAAGGAAAGAAGTAAAGCGGCACATTTGAATAATTAATGGGTCAATATAAGGGATGAGGTTTTTTGCCGTTTGCCGATTGCCGTTTGCCAGCCGTTTTTGGGATTTTCTTGCCGATTGCCGTTTGCCGAAATCTCAAAATCGTTTGCCGCACATCCCTGGTGGGGACGGGTGCAGGGCATTCCGACCTACCAAGTGAGAGAAATGGTGAGCGAGGCGAATGGAACATTCGAATTGTTGTTGCGTAGTTTCAGCGCTCGCAAAGCGGAATTCAGATAAGGGCGCGTTAACCACATCGCCTAACATATTTCATGAACAATTATTTCAGAAGTTTGAGAAGCTGCTAAACAAAGCTGTATACAATTTTTCAAGCGACCCAAGTCTGGACCTTTTGTAGTCCGAAATTCTACTGCCGAAGGTGTGCCACCCGTTAGTTAGTGATGACAAAAACCCTACGATTTGCCAACGTGACTTGCCAAAGTCTGCCAGCGTACCTCGTCTAAATTCTTGTACACAGGTCTTGGTTGGGAAATGAAACTATGACAATTAGTAGGGATTCCTATGTGAAATATGGCTTTTCTTCTTGAAGTTGAAATGTTTATTTCGAAGGGGGTCGTACGTCTTAAAGTTTTTTTAATTACGATGTAGAGTTCACGTATTAATTTTAGTCTGACGAATGGGTGCGACGGTAGATCACCGCGCGCGCAATCGAAACCCCATTGTCTTTATGCATCAGACCAAAATGAATACGGATACCATACAGCGAATTTCCGCCTACAAGGGAATTAAAAACAAACACACAAACAGGACTAGGAACTGGTTCGTCTCAAGTTGTAATCAGTTGCGATTTCGTTTTCGAATTGCAATAACCACTTTTCTATTAATTCTATAATGTTATTAAATGAATTAATTATTCTTTTCCACGCCAAAATTTCACGGGCCCCTCCAATTCTTCGTTTTTACCCGAAAACTTTACGACCTCCCTCACCACCCGTTGGCAGGCTATCCACACTTGCTCGATCCTGCCACTTCGTGGTCCTAGGATCGAATCTAAGATTTACCATTTCACGAGCCCAACGAAATTGGAATCATAGCGGAAGTATCTTGCTTTTTTCACGAGAACGACGACTTCATCGTAATTTTTCGAATCTTCATAATCCTTGAATCTTACCTTTTTCTAGATCTATAATCACCCCATAAATCTCTATCTTTATGTTCATCCCAACCTGCAGTGTTATGAGTCATCGGTTTGACTTGTTTTTTATCAGCTCCGGGAAATTCGCCGAACGCTTTGATTAGTTAGAAACTGACGTATCAAGTATGGCGGCTCAAAATAGAAGAAATAGCTCATTACAACAAAATGCGGAGGTTTAAGGACAGTCGGGCGTATACGATACTGACGTATCAAGTGTAACGTATTTGAAAGAAAACAAACCCTTGCTCGGTAGCGGAATTCTGTCAATTGTGATCACCCTATGAATTTTTCAGAGGAATTTCGCCACCTCGCGGAACCTAAATAATTCCTTATTTTCTAGGTTCTGCTGTAGTTTGACGAAGACGACGCAGATTCTAGCCAACAGCGAGGTAGTACCCTTCATCCTCAAAGCCATCAGGAAATCAGCTGAAATCACATTCCAGTACATGTTCAGTGAGTTTTTGTTCGGTTCCGCTCACTCTCGGTTGTCCTCTTCGTACTCAAATGAGAAGATAGATTTGGCGACATAGATCTGTGAACTTCGATGGATGAACTTCCTCTCTTATGCTACAGTGCAAGCGTTGCATGAAAATGTTCATGGGCACTTGCCTGACTACAAGTCACAGAATTGTAAATCATAAATACCTTCAATTATAAGGGTTTTTCAGGACACCACACAGATTTGCAGAAACATACCCTTTCAAAAGTCAAAACGATTATTGGAGTTTGATGGAGTAACGGCGTGTCTGAACGGATCTCTTTTCGATATAAAAAAACATTTCCATACTCTGCAGCATTTGATAAACATCATTCATCAGCGACGATAATACTAATCCAA
The DNA here is from genome assembly GCA_029168955.1 of Aplectana chamaeleonis. Taxonomy (NCBI): domain Eukaryota; kingdom Metazoa; phylum Nematoda; class Chromadorea; order Rhabditida; family Cosmocercidae; genus Aplectana; species Aplectana chamaeleonis. The sequence goes on along the minus strand of JAPDOI010000139.1, from coordinate 149,363 downwards.
GGTTGAGCAGACCGTTATCACAGTCCTCTACGGAGTTACATGCGTCCCTTTCCTCTTGGCGACGAAATTCTTGAAATAGTGGAAATCATTTCTACTTACCTCCCAAGTCTTTAAAAAAACGTGCCAGCTTTTGATTTTTTTGCCCACTTTTCCATGCACCCCCCCCCTCTCATTCCTTCTTTCCGAAAATTTTCACGTTCCTGCGTTGTCCCGCGGTACAATGACCGCCTGTACCTGTAGGAATTACTTCCTCTTCGACTGCACGAAGTGTTTTGATGAAAGTTCTTCTCGTTTGTTAAAAGGCTTGCACTGAATGTGTCCGACATACGTTTCGAAGGCACTAATACCAGTGTTGATAACAATACAAAATAATATGAAAGAGATTTTGCTCAAATCAGCTTTGCAAGGAAATCCAATAGTCATCACTTGATGACATATGCGACCATCTCACATTTCGCCACCTCGCGGAACCTAAATGACGTCTGTCAGGGCGTCGTGCAGAGACCAGTGATCACACACGTAGCAGCATAAGATCTTAAGATCGTTCTTGCAGATCCTGTGCGTTGTCGCGACTGCCTCTCTTATGGTTCCCATAAGAACACGGAACATTTGTTCTCGCCTTAGGATTTAAAGTACAGCATTGTACTGCAAACCAATGAAGAAGTCAGTGCAAGGCGTTTCACTAACAGATGAGTCAGAATCATAGCGAAGTCACAAATTTAAAGGCATCGTACGCGCTCAAAACCATATACCGTTTTTTCGGTTCAAATGATTCTCTGGGCCCACCTAAGAACGTGGGGAGAGTTTGTTCGGTTGAAAACGCCTTATTGTGAAGATAATTGAGGTTGAATCTCAAATTCCGCCAAAAGAGGCCGGCCCTCCGTCAGTCATCTGACACAATTTGCTGTCAGTCATCATATAAGTAAATTTTCAACATTTCATACAGTGCAACTGAGGGGAAGTTGATGGAATATACCAAACGATTACGAGAAGAATGACTTCACTACACACATCGATTAACCTTTCCTTCTCAACAAATCACTTAAAAGAAAGATAAACTTCATTTGATCGTGAGATCGTCGGTCAAAACAGCTATCTCTAACGATCGACTCTTTCTTTGTCAAAAGTCGATTAAGATATTTTGGGTCTAAAAAAGGAGTTTTCAGTGGATTTTTCGCGGTTTTTTCGACGTAGCTGTTATATAGGGAACCATAGCTCTAATTATATATGGAAAACTCGAAAACGAAATCCATCGTGGACGATGCCTTTAAATAATTTGGCCTGTTATTCGGGGCTGTTTTTTAGGCATTCCTTGTTGTTTTCATGTCAATTTATTCGTACATTTTCCCTTTAACCACTCATACGAATGTGATTCATTGTTGAGCCCAACAAGTCAAGAAGCCCAGGAACGACTGCACTAGAAACGGAAGTCGGCACTAGAATTAAACAACTAATACTATGTAGTTGTTTAGGAGATCTTTCGGGTAGGACCGCCGCCCCGAAAGTAACGACCCATCATGGCTAAGACTGAAGTTCAAACGGCAGTTTTCGGTGGAGTGTAACCTACATTATCAAACCAATGGACGTCATAAATGCTCATTTCATCCCTAAGTAGTAAGCGCAAAACGTCTTAATTTTATGTGCTTTACCTCTTCACCCGCCCTGGTCATCAATTTACTCTGAGGATGCGTGGTGGATATCCGACTCGGGTGAATAAACACACTGGGTTGACACATGGGGTGTATGTCCGCCCCGCAAATGTTACTGGTTTCAGAATCTGCTTCAGAATAGTACGAATTAATATCGAATCTGCACAATGGAGTCGTCGTCGTCCTCATTGACGACCGGATCACATAACTGTTAGGGTGTTAGGGCAACATACTGGAGTTGTGGCCGTTGTAACTAATTCATCAAAGAGTGACGTTGTTTGCTGGGCAAGAAGCCCCATTCGTGTGAGCATAGAAATGAAATAGAAATGCGCCAGTATTACGACGTATAAGCAGTGTTGGTAGCGCTAAGGAAACACTGAGTTCGAATAGCGAGGATTTTGTTACAAGCGGGATTCGTAACTGTATGAGGACATCAAAAAGTCTACTTGTGTTTAGTGAACAAAACGAGAAGGTTATTGATCTAGACGGTGAAATGCTTCTCAGACCATTACAAGCACTCGCAGTATTCAGAGCCTTCGTTGTTGTGCTAAACGGCTAGGAAAAAGAGTACTGTTAGCTCAGGCGGTTCTCGGCCCAGAACCGCTTGACGGATTGGCTCGTCCTCCTAGTTTGTTGGCCGGCTTCTGTTGCTGTCCGGTCATTGCTGTTGCTTTCCAGGACACTACTGTTGCTGTCCGGGCACCACCACTTTGCCTGAGCAGTAACAGCAGTGGCACGGAGATTGGGAGAACAAGCCGAACTATCAGGCGGCTCCGATCCCTGTTCGATGTGAATCGGGGCAGGAAATCGCTTGAGAAGCTGTAGACGATGAGATAACAAGCTTGCATCTACAAATCGATGTGTATCATTATTCCGTAACGGTCACTTCTTCCAGAAATGAAATGAAACAGTTGTGGCGCTGTCCTTGTTGGAAAGAAACGATTTCTGTATACTTTATAATAATAATAATAATAATAATAATTTATTACGTTGTTTAAGACATACGTCAGATATAAAAATACAATAAAAAAACATTAAGGATTCGCATAAACCGCAGTGCTATTCGGAAAGAATCTTGGTTCCTGCCAAACGCTTGAAGTGCTCGAAAAGTTGGGGAATCGGCTGTAGCCCGTGCCTTAAGGACGCATATGCCGAACGAAGGCTGAAGTGAAGTGAAGCTGAAGCCTCTAAGATCCAATCTTGGTTTTCTGTAGGAAATTTTCACTGAATCACCCCGAGTCCGCGGAGGTGACAATGTGTGAAATCGCGAAACGTCAACTTTCATGATTCTTGATATCATCTTGAACACCATTCACACATCTCTCACTTTTCGACGTGATTCCAAACTACTCAGTTTCAATGAGTTGTTTCTTACTCTCGCGCGGGATATCCTCGAATATGTAAAGCCATACGTACGGATGAACAGCTTTCTCGTATAATTGTTTTGAACTTTCTCAATCAAGGCAATGTCCCTCTTTTTGTACGGACAGAACACTGCTGTTCCAGTTTCGACAATCGGCCTGACATACGTTTTGTATGCCTTCAACAGAATATCCATATCTTTTGTGCAAAGACTTTTGAAAATCTTGAACGTTCGCGCCTGAGCGTTTCTACTTATTATTTTCAAGTGTTCAGGGAAGTCTAACTTGTCATTATAATGGAATCCGAGATCTCTGACATTGTAGACTCTGGAAATACTTTGATCACCGATCATGTATTCAGACGTAACGTCGGAAGATCCCAGCCGTGTCTGAGCATGTCTCTTACGTAGGGTGATTCCATATTCAATGCCAAGCTTGGAAGTGAAGTTCATCGCTCCCTTAAAGGCAGTGTTCACAATGATTCTCGTTCCCAAGTTTTCCACTCAAAACAATGCGTTGGCAACCAAGTGTTACCAAAATCACGAAGAAACGGCGAGAAACGCACTAATTCGTCTTATTTTCTTGACATTATTCTATGGCCTGGACTAGTTGTCTGGTTGGATGAACATGTTCACGGTGGTTGTCACCGGTAAAATGGGACTAATCGAAAATGGAAGAATATTTTGGGCAAACAGTATTACTTAGGGCCCGAAGAGAAGAACGGAGCAACACAGAATGGAGAATTGCAAAAGACGGGTCCACCAAAGATTTCATTGTCACAACGAACAGTTCCATTGATACTTAAGAGGCGGGCTGATACTTGAGGATTTCGTGCCCTTCTGGTGCGTTTTTCTCGGTTTCTTCGCCATTTCAGTTCTACTCGGGGGCCAAACAATCGATTTAGCGATTAATCTCAACATCGAAGATTATCGTAAACACTGCCTTTAAGTCGGTTTCCGTTCATGGCGCATTCAGTTTTCAGACAGAGATTGCATGACAAAGGTTTAGCGAAGCCTACGCAAGCGGGGCAACGGCTGAGCGATAAGGATCATAATCTGTAGTTTGCGTCTGTTGGAACGCCAAGAATTTGTAAAGTTCCGACTCATTTCATACAGAACTTTGTTTTTTTCAGTGGAGGACAGCGTCGCTTCGAGAGCAAGCGTTTTGGATGATCATGTGAATGGAGGAAACATTACGTTCGGTGCACCAGAAAGGACGATTGGAGATCAATTTGTGGTGGAGATACAGGAATCATTGCCTCCGGGATCCACTGCACCCCCTTACCAGAGCCCCCCTCGAAGCAGACCATCTGCACATGATCAAGATGTGGAGTCAATGGATAAGGAAATGGAGGAAGCGCTTCTGGAAATCCCTGGCCTCGATCCAGATCTTGAAGATATGCTTGACGACGATAACTTCGTCGAAATCGAACCATTGCCTTCAGATCAAGGTTAGGTTGGGAAAATCCTTGTAATTATTGCTTGTTGCTGGTGTGGTTTTGCTTATATGTTGGCAATTATTTATTACATTTCCGTGGATGCAATCCTGATGTAAATACAAGATTCTTTATGCTACTGTGTGCAGACTACTTCCCGATCAGACTGTTATTTTGTTTTGGAATAATTAGTACAGGGAGAAGAAAAGCTTCCAGTGCTGCCGATGTCATGGGCTGGTGAGGATCACTGGTTATCATGTCGGGTTTGACACGAATTCTTGTGGATTTTACGAAAAATTAGCTTTCTTAATTTAGAGACCCTCCGTACACCCTCTAACGACAATTGGAGATTTTCATTTGATTGTAACGTAGACCTATTCAGAAAAACACACGCAAAGAGAGTTGATGAGGTCTGGAATGAATAGCCAATAAACCAGGTGCAGAAATCATAAAAAATAGAAATAGAAATGAGTTAATTCACTTGGAAATAGAAAAACTGAATAATACAACTGCAAGCTATGTTGAAGCTATTATCTACCCTATTGTACTTCTTGAAATTCAGAAATTTGAAAACATGATTCGAGGAGGATGGGTAGATACAACGCTGCACCCCAAAACCATAGGAAAATGCCAAAAAAATGAACGATCGCGATTTTAGGCTTTTTTGGAAAGTACCCAGAGAATACGGTATCGCCCGCATTTGCAACGGAGCGCGTCATTGCCCCCATCTATAGGCTTCTTGATCCTTTGAACAGTTAAGAAAAACATCTACTGGAAGGGCTGAATTCGTATGAAAACTTTCACTAATTACTGCTCAAGCCACGTTCCCGGGACATGTCGGATAATCTTGTGGTACGAACTTTGGCTAATGCTTCGCTAGAATCCACTGTTATGCTGAAGAAATACGAAACGGCTTGTAGGTTTCTTTTGGAAGGGAAGCGGATACGCGTTTCTACGACCTTGACGTCCCTTTTGAGGTTTAGAAGAAAAACAGTTCGGGATAAGGTTTGGTGCCCGTACAATATACAAAAATAACCGCTGCATACCGCAATGTGTACTTTTTACCGATCTAACAATCATATTCTGAATTTTTTCGTCCAAATCTTAATCCTAGGAACCATTGCGTTCCTATACAACCCACCTAACCTGAATTCTATGTACCTCTCAGATCTGAAATAGAGTTCATTTTGAGTGGTTTTCAAAAACGACGTTGTACGAGAGAAGACACTTCTTTGCTTTCCTTATTACGAAATCCTATGAGCAGTAGAGTGGGCATTTCCATTTGTTTTCTTCAATTACAAAAGGTACTGGAGTTTAGTCACATTTCTAGATGTGAAGGGTACTGTATCACTCAGCGGAACCCACTCCTTCAAAAACGACCGTTAAGGGTTTTCATGTCCGTTTCTTGCCGCAAAGGTCGTAATGGGGACTACGTTTACTACCGTTGTTGTCGTGTAACTTGCACGCCCTTCAACAATCATGTTCGTTTTAAGACGTACTTGTGGTAAAATACAACTCGTCAGGTGATCATTTCAGGGTTGGGTGGAACCCGAAACAAATGATTCATGTCGTTCCTTCGACTCGGGACTGTTTTCTACGCGAGATTAAAAAAATAGTTGCTGATTTTATCGGCCATACAGCGAATATCTAGTAGTTGTTGAAGTTAAAGTGCAACTCGCTAAAGATGTCGTTGGACATTATCGTGTCACGTGGAAACCAGAGGAGAAGGAACAGAAGCGATTTTCATGGGGAGGAGGGAACGTCTCTATGACGAGCGTAGACATCAAACCTGTTCAGTGTCTGAGAACACCTAACTCACAGAGGCACAGGTCAGACACATTGACGTCATCAAAAATAGAATGTCCGCGTAATGCCCGCTTGTGTTCACGTACAAATTCACATGTGCTTTTAGCTATACCCACCACAGACAATTGGCATTCTGAAAACGCTTGAGACTAGGCTGACAGTAAAGTTATCGTCATTCAAAAAAAAAGCTGCACAGCATTGCCTTTTTGAAAATGCAGATTAGCTCCAAATGAGTCATACAGAATGCAGGCGGTGGCAGAACTCTGCGACCAGCCCAAGTTATTTTCTCGTTTCCGCTTTCGCCTGTCTTGTCAATCCCTGCTAGAAGCAGTAGTGTTATAGCCTAATATGAATCCCTAAACTGTTCCAAGGTTCCCACCCGATCATAAAGTGAATAATCCGGAAAAAAATCAGGTGTACATCACTAACAATCCTTGGCTGCAATCTCCAGAGTAAAAGCCCTGTTCTCTAATGGGACGTCGATTTAAAATTTCCCGTGAAAGGCTGAGAAAGGGAGCAGCTAGCACGTTCAAATGGTGGCTTCTGTGATGAGAATGTGATTTATCAATTCAAAATGTATTTCTCTACGATGTTTAAGACGATCGTAGGATAAATTGATATAGGCCATACAAGAGAATAGGCTTGGTTACGACAATTCATTATGAATCGAAAATCCGGGGGAAAAGTAAGACTGAGATCAGTCCAATTCACGTCTTGAAAAGTTTTCTAACTAGTTGAAGTTTGAAATCTTTGCTGAGCTGGATGCATAAATGGTTTTGATTAGGTTTATGAAGACTGACCAAGCTCGAACTGGGAAAATCGTTGATCTACATATGTCTTGTTTTTGGCTGGCGATAAGATATCTCAATATCATCTCCTCTGATCACAGAATGATTTAGAGTATAAAACATTGAAACATCAGTATTAATCAAGTCTTTTAATATCATATGAACCATACAGGCATCAAGTACTTTCCGTCTTGATTCTTATCTTGGTAAGTCCAGGAATAAATTTCTCTCCCTGGAGTGAGGAATCCTGAGGTACTGTTAACATCTGGTTCTAAAAAAAGCTTTTTCGAAAGTTGTTCTGTACTTTTTCAATCTTGTGAATATCCCTTTTCTTGTCTGGATGGAAAACTGTACATCCACATTCAACGTTTCAACGATTTCGTGTCAAGCTACTAATATTGCTCTTCTGCTGGCCTGCTGCTCTCTAGGGGCCACATCCATACCTCTCCTCGAGCGTCCCTGTTCCCTGGAAGCCCTTCTGTAATTGGCCAAATGCGCTTTATGACCAATCATGTGAGGGCTTCGCGGGAATGGGGACACGCTGGGAGAGATATACATGCAGCACCGGTTAGATAGCAGTATCTAGCACAATAGCTCGGCAATCGCATTGGGAGTAATATCTCTGCCCATAAGTAGCGAGATGCCTCCGAGGGCGCGGCCCGAAACGCCGCTCCATTCCATGTAGCGAGAATTTAAGGGTTTTAGCTACGATAGCTGAAACCCGCATATTCTTGTGTCGAGGCTACAAGGGTGCAAAATCTGCGCGTATTCTACGGAAAAAACGAAGGCTAAATTAGAAACATTGCTCTCTCTGACGCTAAACCCGTATATTCTCGCTATAATTTTGTAGCGAGAATCTACGGATTTAGCGGCAGACTGTGTTGAATTGCAATCTCGAGCCCGCGTTGGCTACGCGAAACGCAGGGATGCGGTTCGAACAGTGCTGGCCCAGTCAACGCACGAATGACTTGACACTCTGTGGGTGGTCGTGGAGGGTGAAAGACATTGCTAGAGACAATTTTGGCCGCTGGGATCAGGGCTGGGCACACGTCCCGGCAGGGCGATTTTGAATATGCACCCCCCTTAGCTCGGTAATTTTCAGGCACCCCCCTATGAGAAATCGAAATCGGCTGTTTTCCGAGAAGTCGAGCACAACAGCCATGATCTTGACTTCCATATTTTGATGAACCAGAGTATAAAAAAAGCACTGAATGAAGAAAATTCCGAAAATGTCAACATAAAAGGTAGTGTAATTTTTAAACTTCCAAACAATCTTATGAAGAAAATTTTTAATAAGAAGATAGGTTGTGACAAAAGATAAAACAATTTTTTATTCACTACAATTCAGCTATTACAAACAACAACAGAGCTACTTTTATTGCAGTAATCAATGTTTTCTATCGAATGTTTTCATGAACCTATGTACGAAGGATTTATCCGTGTTTGATCGTTCCGATGAAGAAATTTTCATAATTATTTTGTGTTGTGGAACCATTTAGGGATTGATGAGATGCGTAGGGAGTGGAAAACCAGATTTTTACCCACGTCGAATGCCGCAATCCTTTAGAGATCCGGCCCGCCGTGCGATCTTGTGTGTGTACGCAGCTACACAGCGCACACGGGAGTGGACGCGCACACAATATTAATAAAAAAATGTATTTTATTACAGAAAGGGGAAGAGAAAACGATTGAAACCGAGGGAAATGGAAGATGATGAAAATTGTCTATTCTGGATGTACCCATTTTAGAAATGTAATGTAAACAAACAAAGTTGGAGCAGGGGTAAGTATTTAGCCGTGACAAGTTTAATTCAAACGAACCTAGTTGATCAAAAGTAGCATTAAACATGCGAGGAAAGGATATTGTGGGAAAGAGGAGAATCTGACAAACAGTTTAGCTTCAACAAGATCGTTTTTAATGTGATTTAAGGACCTTAAATCTCGTCCCGGTTTTACCCCGATAACCGGGACAAAACCGGGACGAGTTTTAAGGCCCTTAAATCACATTGAATATCAAAGCGTCCGTTACTAAAGTGTTTGCCAGATTCTCCTCTTTCTCCCAATGCTCTTAGTTCTGATGGTTTATGCTGTTTGTAATCAACAAAGTTCATTTGAATGAACCTTGTCAAGTCCGAAAAATTCACCCTGCTCCAATTTAGTTTATTTACATTAAATTTCTGAGATGGTTACATTGAAAACAACCTATTTCTGCCTTCTTCCATTTACTCTACTTTCGATCCTTTTCTCCTCCCCGTTCTGTAATAAAACTTATTTTTAATTAATATCGTGCGCGCGTCCACTCCAGTGTGCGCTGTGTAGCTGCGGAAAAACACCATATCGCACGGCGAGCCCACTCTCTAAGGGATTGCGGCATTCAAGCTGGATAAAATTCGGGCTTTTATGAACAGGGTACTTCTCAAGCAGGAAAATACGATTATTTACTTCTTTCACTGGAACTTGCAGTCTTCAATTTTTACAGTCGGCTCTCTTCATACGTCATTCTCATAGACGAAATTCCGTTGGCTTGTTTTTATACTGACCGTGATATCTGTATTTTTAGTCTGCCATAATATAGCAGTTCGCTAATCCTTTTCTGAACGTGAACGATAGCGCGTCTGAGCGCTGTCTATGTATCTTCGCTTCTAATCGTTAACCACAAGCGTAATCAGTGAACGTTACACCAAAGAAACATTACACCACATCAATCCTTACTTGCGACTAGATAATGGAGTAGTGTTCATTCCTTCATCAAAACAATCAAACACATTATATATGATCTTCAATTAATAGAGTTGTTGATGAGAAGAGCTTCGACAGCAACTATGAATTATTCCGAACACAAACTGCATATCTATCAATAATATTAATTCTGTAAGTGTTTGTCTTAAAAAGCGGAGAGGAAGATATGACAAACCAGAAGAGAATCGTGTATTATTTTGCTCCTGAAATTTTACAGAACATGCACTTCGCTTTTTTTTGGTGTCCGGTTTAGGCATCCCCCTTTGCCCTCTCTGCAACGTCCAATATGCACCCCCCTAAGGTTAACCGGGACGCGTGCCCAGCCCTGGCTGGGATGCTGCAGGCCGTGGGGAAGAAACGGCTATGCGCTCGATCGCAGCAGGGATCATCTTTCTAGTACAGATCAAGACTGGGTGGGTCGATCGACCGTGTGCTGCAACGAGAATAAGCGTAGAATATGCGGGTGCTGTAGCGAGAATTTACGTAGATTATGCGGCCGCTGTAGCTAAAATTTCACCAAATGAGGCTAAACTTTCCGTAATTTACGTAAATACTCGTGTCAAAATTAGACTAGATGCCTTCGAAACCCTGGGCATCTCTGGTTTCCGTGTGAGGCATTTAGCTACGCGTTGGCGGAGATTTTGACTAAATTCCTGACCAAAGAGGTTCGCTACGAACTAGGTATATTTTCGTGAAATCAGAACAGATACTGTTTCTCAATTCCAATTTTCTTGCTGATCTACCGCTTTTCCTGCGTCCAGTGACAGCTTTTGCCGTTTTTTTTTCAGAACAACCTTGCAACTTTCGATGTGAAACATAGCGACGATATGAGATCGAATATAAAGCAGAATAAGATTTTGTCGAGCAACAACATGCACTAAAATAAGACAGACTATGTAGAGACCAGTCCGTTAATTCTTCGCCCCAAACGCCAACAAAATGCAGTTGCCGAAATGGGAGAATGTGGAGGTGTTCAGCGTTCCAAGTTCTTCTTCTGTGGTGGTAGTGATCTAGTGAAACCTTTATGTTCAACAGCACCACTAACCTTGAAGTTACATTGTGGTTTGCTGTAGACCCTATTTGTCGATTCTGAAGTACATAATCGTATCTTGCTACGAACACAACTCATGTTCTATAACCCCTTACCATATGTTGCTGCAGACGAAGTTTGGAAGTTAAAAATTCTTTGGTTGGTTCTTCATTCCATCTTCGAACAGAGGCTGCGATGTTACGAGGACGTTAACATCCATGTTCTCACAATCCAACGCATCAGTCGACGATTGCGAGTTAGATAGGAATGTCCTCCCGAGGACTTTTTTCTTTAGCTGGCATATCATAGTTTCGCCAGTTGTTTTTGTAAGGAGAGATTCTGGTTATGTTGGTTATGCGATGAAAGGAGCATGGTGTTGTTCAGTCAGGTTCTTTGTGTTAGTTGTAATATACACTATTGAACGACCAACAACATGCTCCGTTCATTATTAAATGATTTAGGCGTTCAAGATTCAGCCGAAGCTTCTTTTAGGTTTTGAGATAATTCCTATGAGTCATAGTCGTTCATAAGCACGAAGATAGAAGGTTAGTAAACAGCAGCACATGAACGCTCGAGCGAGCTGTGAGTTATGAGAGGAGAACAGAGAATGGTGGGAGGTATCATATCCGAGTTAAAGGCACAGTAAACCCTCAGATATGAATCTTGAGATTTTCATGTAATTGTGTAGAGGACCCCTCCTGTATAACACGTGCGAAGTTCGAGATCTCAATTCCTCCAAATAAGCGAGATATAAGTGACCACCACAGGCCCGACCCCCTTCGCTCACCACCACAATCCCGACCCCCTAACAGACTTTCGAACTCGATAGCGGCTCGATGTATGGATGAATTCATATATTCCGTCGTTCTTCAGTCCGTTGCTGGGCTATCTCCTTATTTTGGCTCGCTCTAGCGCAATGATTGTGAATGAAGAGAAATACAGGCCTGAGACAACTCGTCCATCAATTTTTCACCCTCAAAATCTAGGCATCTTTGAAGAGTCATAACTCTGTTCAAAGAAGGTCTTGGACGATTTTAGAAATACCACTGTGATCAGCGTGTGACTTTCTCCAAGATAAGCATTAAATCTCAAAATTAATTTTTTGGGTGTCCTGTGCCTTTAAAGGCAGTGGTCACGATGAAAAACGTTATCGAAAAAACTACAAAAATCAGCTCAGATCAAAAACAGCTGAAAAACTATGAAGGTAGCGCGGCGAAAAACGGGCTAGAATTAGAGTTTCTAGGGCCCAAAGGAGCCAATTCGTGCACACGTGCACAGCGCTGACGAAAAAGATCGCAGTCTCATGCCGAGAAGTCAGAAATCATCGACATTCAGAGGAAGAAATAAATGCAAATTTACCTATTAAAAGCAGTTGAGCAATGAAAGAAAGCACTCCAGTCAATGTTTTTGACTGGATGTGTACATAAATCCGAAGGTTCATTGATTGAAATTCAATTCCAAGCCAGCTGATGTTCTTGATATAAGAGGTCATCGATACCGATGATGTGAAGAGGGCTCCTCCACCATCAAAATACAAGAATGTTCAGGATTCAAATTTGGCCCAAAACAGTGGTTTTTTGGCGATTTTTTCTTATAGGTCCTACTACTCGAGACTCAGAAAAGGGTTTAGAGAAAAAAGACGACAAGCATATTTGATCGCGACCACTGCCTTTAACTGGAGGGCTGAATGCCGGTTTGCTCATGGTTTCATTCTGATTACCGCTAGCTGATCACGGCTCTCAACTGCGATTTCAGGTCAGTTCACTACCACCCCTGGTTTTCCTAAGCGTTTTGTGGTGATACTGACGATTCAGGAGCTGATGTTTCTGAATGGTGGAAACTCTACTTGTTTGTGAAGAAAATGCTAAAGAGGTGTGTACAACCAGCGGTTGCTTTTGTTCGACATCGTTTTGTGTATACGAAGTGCATCCGAAGGAGACCAAGATTTGTTGCAGCCTTCAGTTGCTGGTCCTCGTTCTAGTTGAGTTTTTGAATTTTATCTCGCTAAATTACAAATTGTAGGTACAGAATATGGCGCGAAGTGCAGGAACTTTTCACCAACCCTCTGTGTGGGAGAGAACGACGGTAAAAGCAAATGAACAAGTTTTATGTCAGAAACCTCGAGGTTAATGCGAGATGTTAGAGGCAGTGTACGAACAGAAACCGCATATTGTTTTTCTTATTGTATAGCACGGGTAGTCACACGAGGTAAGAGAATATAGCCAAGGGCCTCACGAAACTCTCGAGTCGGAGAAAACTGTTTCAAAAACGTCGGAGCATTAAGCTTTCCACCCCTTACTACTATCGTTCCAGCCGCGAAGCTGCTGGTTACATAGCAGTATTTATGGTGTAATACAAAAGCCCTTGAAATGTCTTTCCGGTTTTAAAAAAATTTCTTGTCCTTCTATTGTCAGAACTTCTCTAAGTCTGCTAAGATCTCTTGAGTTAGAGAATATTCAGCAATGAATCGTCTGCGAACGCGTGGCGCTTCTCTTACCCGGACTGGATGATCGACCGAATGAACACCTTTTCAGACCACCGGATTGGTTTTCACGGGGCTATAATGTTATGGATACGCAAAGTTGATGCCTTCGCCAACTAGCCCATTTCGGCCCAAACATACAGATGAAGACAGAAACAAAATTTGGCTTTATGTGTCAACGCCGCCTTCAAAGGCACAGTACACCCTCAGTTATGAATTTGTGATTTTTATGTAATTGGGCAGTAGACCCCTTCTCTATAACACTTGCCGAGTGGAAGATATCAATTCCTCCTAAGGAACGAAATATAAGCGACCACTCCTTCCCTCATCAACACGCGCTACGCACCGTTCATGATTTTCGAACTCAGTAGCAGACAGATGGATGGACAAATTTGAACCGTGTCTGCGATTTTCCCTCCCTTGTGGTTCTGTGTCTTCATGCTGGTTCGCCCTCGTGCAGTGACTGTGCATGCAACTCGTTCACCAAGCTTTCGGCCTTAAAGGCACAGTCCAGACACAGGGACAGAATCTGAGATTCCCGAATAATTGTGAAGTAGACCTACACCATATAACACCTGCCAAGTGCGAGCTCTCGAATTCTCCGAATAAGCGAGTTATAGGAGGAAGCCACCCTGGGGCGCTCACATCAGGAAGCCACTTCGGCACGCCCCTTTTACGAAGTTTCGAGACCAACCGTGGCGTAATGAACGCGATGGTACCCGATCAGTAGGCCCGTTCTTCTCTTCATTTTCAGCCTCTCTTTATTCAGGTTATCTCACATATATCGGTTGCAAATGACGAAAGTTACAAGCCTCGGACAACTCGTCCACGACGCTTCCGCAGCTCAATTTTGAGAGACCATAAGTTTGTTCCCAGGGGGTCTTGTACGATTTCAGAGACGTCTTTGGAATAAGCGTGGGACCGTTTGCAAGATAGGTGGAACAACAGAACGACGTTTCTGAGGTTGGACTGTGCCTTCAAAGTGCTTTTAGTGTCCACGATTAAATTTGCCATCTTATTTTGTCAAAAATCAAAACGTTGGTGGCTCATTGCAAAACTTGTGCCAAAAAAGAACCGAAACGGGAGCCATATACAGACCTAATTCCGCTCGTGCAAAGCCTTCCATGAGCAGAAAGGCATTGAGCAAGCGGAATTAGGGCCGCTCTTCCGAGCCCATTTTTGTTCGTATTTTAGACGCTAATGTTGCAATGAGCCACCAGACTCAGTCTAAACCAGGAGGACGAATTTCATTATGGGCACTGCCTCCAAAAAAAACAGGCGTCTTTAGAAGCTATAACTCGAATTGTGGAGGGTTTTGATCGATTTTAGGTGTGACATTGTGATCAGCATGAGATTCTAGCCAAAAATAGGCATAACGTCTAAAATAGCGTTTAAAGGCAGCATACACGCTCGTAAACGTGATTGAGATGACTACGGAAGTAGAATCGTATGACTCAGATTACAACGCCTACGCATTTTGAAGCATCAGAAACGACCCACAAAGCCGTTACACGAGTAGCAAATTTGGATCCGCCCGTATTTTCACGCCCCCTGTATTTGCCCTTTTCCTGCAACGCAAGGTTGCTGGGTCATCTTCACCGTCGGCACTGTTGGTGGATTGCCAAACAAGTAAACCACACACGTCACTAACGACGAAGATGACCCAGCAACCCTGCGTAAGAGGAAAAGGGCAAATACAGGGGGCGTGAAAATTCGGGCGGGGCCAAACTTGCTACTCCTGTAACGGCATTGTGGGTAGTTTCTAACGCTTCAAAATGCGTAGCCATTATGTTGTAAGCCATACGGTTCGATTCACATTGTTATCCCAACCACGTTTACGAGCGTATGCGCTGCCTTTAGGCCCCCGTCAGACTTCGCCGAAAAACCTGCTGAGTCCGACTGAGTCCGAATGAGTCCGGGGTGGAAAAACCTGCTGAGTCCGACTGAGTCCGGTTGGCCCAGCGCCAACCGGTTCCTCTGCGAAACACGCAATCGATAGTCAGCGTCAGCAGTAAGTGGGGAAGAGCGCATACACGAGAGTCGAGATGCGGTGGGACTCGGCAGGTCGCAGTCGGCCGAAAAAAATGCACCCAAATCACGTGAGAAACACCTATATCGACCGGGTGGGGTGAGGATGATTTCGGTGGGACTCAGTGGGCCTCAGTCGGACTCAGTCGGTGCATTGGCCCCGCCCCTGTACGCATGAGAACCATCAGTATCGACCGAGGGAATTGCGGTGGGCATCAGACGGTCGCAGTCGGACTCAGTGGGTTGATTTTTTTGTACCCGTCTTCCACGAATTCGATGCGTATCGACCCGGTGGGACTCAGTAGATCCACCGACTATGACGGGGGCCTTAAAGGCAGTGTTCACGATGATTTTCGTTTCTGAGCTTTCCACTGAAAACAATGCGTTGGCAACAAAGTGTTACCAAAATCATTAAGAAACGGCGAGAAACGCATTCAAACGTCTTATTTCAGTGACATTACTCTCTGGCCTGGACTAGTTGCCCGATTGTATGGACATGTTCACGGTGGTTGTCACCGGTTAAAAAAATGGGGCTAATCGAAAATGGAAGAATATTTTAGGCTAAACAGTACTAGTAAGGGTCTGAAAAAAAGACCGGAGCAGCAGAGAGTAGAGAATTGCAAAAGATGTTTCCACAAAAAATTTCATTGCCACAACGAACAGTTCCTGTGAGAGTAAAGACGCGGGGTGAGAGTAATGAATTTCGTGCCCTGCTGGTACGCTTTTCTCGGTTTCTTCATCATTTTAGTTCCATCTGGGGGCCAAACAATCGATTGAGCGACTAACCTCAAAATCGAAGATTGTCGTGAACACTGCCTGCAACAAAGTCAGTCTGTAGGCTTCACGGAGAGGTCCACTGGACCGGGAAACTTTAAACATGAATGCATGAAGCTTCCTACCGGCCCGCTACTAATATTTGGGTAACTGTTTTTTATTACTAAATGTTCACAGCTGCACACTTTTATCATTCAGAGAGATGAGATTTACTGCGAATCTTTTGGTACCTTTTGGTGAAAGTATGTGAATTAATTGTGTTTTCTTCTACACGGCTCGCTGTACAGTGCGTTTCATCATATACTTCCACACTGAAATTTGATGATATCGCTCTCCCTCCTTGTGCTGCGCCTTTCCTACCAACACGGGCTGATTCAGGGTATTGAATATTCTATATATCCGCGTTTCCAGAGTATCATCAATTCAAGAACTTTTTTAATAACACTTTTTCCGATTTTCTGGCGTTTCATAATATACTTCCACCTTGCATAAATAGCGATTAGAACACCTTCTGCCACAACCAAACTGCATGTTTAGGTCGGACTTGACGAAAACTTTCCGCCTCTACATGAATCGTGATCCTCAACTGTCTAGGGTAGATGAATTCCAGATCTGGGCCTCCCATGAAGCCGGCATGAGCGACTGTCGCATCCATGATCAAAATGAGAGATGCCGCTGGGCCGTTTCTAGTCTCCTCAAAAATACAGACTCTTAGGTCACAATGATGAGAATCTGAAAGAGCTGAACGGCGATTTGGGATTCGCAACTCCGACACAAAAGCTAGCGTTAATCAGATCCAGGTTGAACTTGGGCTGCTTACGTCCAGGTTTGCTTTCTTAAAGGCAGTGTTCACGATGGGAATCGTTTCTCTGTTTTTTCCGCCTATCTTGAAACGGCCCCATGCTGATTCCAATGATGTCTCTGAAATCGTACAAGACCTTATGGGAACAGAGTTGTAGTCCCTCAAAGATTGAGCTATGGAAACATGGTAGACGAGTTGTCCGAGGCTTTTAACCTCCGTATTTTGCGGCCGATGTATGCGAGCTTACCTGAATAAAGAGAGAAGTTGAGATTGGAGGGAAGAACGGGGCTAATGATTGGATATCATCGCTCATCTCACGATCTCGAGCACTCATTTGTTCACGTCGGTGGGCGTGTGATGCGATTTTTGGGGTTTTCAATGCGCTCGAAGTTGCAACTTCGGGCTCTTTTGGGGCTCTTCCTGGCTCGTTTTCATGCGTTCTTTCGACGTTAACGTTACAGAGTGTCCCTCCACTACCCAATTCTAGAGGAAATTCGAAAACTTTTTTCATCGTGAACACCGCCTTTAAGGTCATCAAAACTCATCGACAGCATTGCTATGGAAGTCATACGAAAGTCTTTATATCTAGCATGCGTTCGGAAAGCCGCCCTTCTCCAAGATGTGCGAAGGAACATGACAGCCAAATTGAGTAAGGTGAGGTTCGGGGTTGGGTGGAGACGTGAGCCGCACAAGCTCATTAAAAATTGGTTGGTGATGTCCATGTGACCTTCTTCAACAAGGTGATGTCCATGTAACCTTCTTCAACAAGGAGGATGCCAAACTAGACAGACCTGGTAAAATAAAGTTCGGTCGCAGTGACCTGAGGAGAAAAACCGGGTGCATCTGTCGATCCAACTTTGGTGGCGGATCTTTAACGACGTGGAGGGGATTCTTTCGCAACTTCAGGCTTCAGGTGGATTTTGTCTCTTGTCGTGCGGGCTCAGACAAGTGTTAAAAAGTTTGCAGTATCATCTTCTTTCTCATTCAGGGAGGTAGAGGGCAGAAATCACAAGATCCCTACAGGATACACCGCAGAAGATGCCTTTCACCATGGTCTTGTCACCACCATATTAAAGTTCTGGTCTGGCTAGCATGCAGCCTCAGCAATATGAAGAAGCTTCTAGCCATCATCATGCGTAAGGTATATACTAGCTACAGGCAGTTCTGCTCGATTAATGAGCTAAAAACAGCGATCCTCGACATTGGGAGCTGTTTTGACTTCTCAGTCCTCCGTAACTCAAAGAATAGCTACTCAAATCAGCTACTCTACTCAGCCACAATTCGTGGAGCACACGTGGACGGCAGATATTTCATTGTAGTGTGAAATTTTTCAGTTGTGGACTAATTTCATTCTCAGACTGAGTGTAACTATATTATGAAACGGCCGAAAATCGAAAAAGTGTTGTAGAAAAAGTTTTTGGGAAGGTGAAATTCTGGAAACGTGGATATTTAGGTTTTTCAACACACTGAATTTGCTCAGACTCAGAATAGTGGAAAAGGTCTAGCATCTAGCATAACGATGAGGATATAATTGAAATACAGGGTGGAAGTATATAACGAAACGCACTGTATCATATCATCGCGGGAAACCTACCAAACATGGTTTTTGAGAGGTTAATTATGACTGAAAAGGCACTCAACCAGTTCATTTCGCCGTGAAAAACTGACTCGAAGGAAAGATAGCTTTAGGAAAGGCAATGACACACTTGACTGTAAAACTAAACGTTCTCTGTAGGTCGACGCAATGATGATTTAATTAGGTACATGACTTCGGCATGGTGAAGAGGCTGCGGAAACCAGAAATCCAGGGGCAGTGTTCAGTAATGGTTTGAAATTCCTCTGGCACCTTTTCCGTTCATATTATGACTTTGACCTTATAGAGTTCACGTAATAATTTCAGTCTGATGAATGGACGGGGCTGCGGCGGTAGATCATCACGCGAGCGATCGAAACCCCACTGGCCTGTGATGCCGCCAACAGCGCACGCCCAGCCGCTTGGTCCATGCGTCAGACCAAATCGAAAACGGAAACCATATACAGAGTTCTCGCATTCAATTTTGTCTGACGAATGGACAAAGCTGCGACGATAGAGCGCCGAGCGCGATCGAAACCACGTTGGCCGGTGATGCCGCCAACGCCGCACGGCCAGCTGTAATCATCGAGCCTGGCCCACTCACCAGACTTAATTTGATACGCAAACCATATCTATTCACGATGGATTTGAGAGCAATCTATCGAAAACAGCATATTCCGTGACTCTTCTTTCTAACCTAACAAATGTCTCCAGTAAAGATTTTGGAAAAACTTTTGTAGTTTTCTCACAGCACACTATAGTTGTGCTCCAAACGAGAAGAGCGAATATCGAAAAGATTCGAATGACCATTCTCTACGTCCGAATTTCTAATAGATTTGAATGACTCCTTTCTGAGGGGTTTACTATGGATGGCTAGGAGATACGAAATACAATGCGTTCTCGCAGATGCGTTTAACGCTCTAAACATTTCCCTTGTGAGTGAGCAATGTAATACATGCGTGTCGATCGGGACGGCCACGGACGACAGAAGCGTGCTCAGTCCGGCCGCAGAGGTTGGATTTTTACACCCGATTTGCATGAGGTAAATGCTTATCGATCGGGCTGGTTACGCCGACTATGATGGGGCCTGATAGAATGAACGGATAATAAGAAGAAACCCATCGCACGCAGCCGAGGCAGTGGCAGAAGAAGTTTGGATCCTGCTTCACGATCAGACCCTAACCTATTTCGAAATTATTGGAACGAAATTGGGAGCGCCAAATTATTTCAAATTCTGTCGATGTGGTCAGGCTAGCCAAAGGGAACACACGGCCACCTACAGTGCACCATAAATAGCAACGACGGGGCGGATGTTTTCGAAACTAATCGAATTCGAGTGCAATCGAATAGCAGGCTTTGAATACCGAATAGATTCTGATGACCCCTTTTTTAAGGTCCGAATCAAATGGCACCATTTTTCGAAGGCCGAATATCGGGTAGTATTCGAATCGTGCGATTTTAGGAATTCTGCATTGGAATAGGTACTCGAGTGGCAACAATTCCAATGATTTGATTCCAAACTATCCTATTGGCATAACTATACAATACGAAACACCGGCTTACCTGTCTGGCACCTTTCACTTTTGCAGTCCTTCATGGATATACAGGCTCAGCAACATCTTGTCCTGACTTCTCCAGTCCTCTACGCTGTCAGCTTTTTTGCTTTCGGCGAATTCGTTTGTTGCAAAGGGGTTCAAATTCATTGGAGGTGGGCGGGATCGAGGAATTCGTCGAACGGTAGGTCGGTCGTCCAAGTCAGTCACCTAGTCAGTCTATAAAACGTCATGACGGCTGCTGACTGACTGGCTGTTTGATTCGATTTCTTCCCTTCGCGGAAGATGCGTCATTACGGATTATCGTAACGTCATTTTCGTGGCCTTAATCTGCCTTAAGAATGGCATTCCACTATCACAATCGTCTTGCCATCACTCTTGCACAGTGTATTCAGTGACACCTTTCTTGTCCTTGGTCTGATAGGATTTTGGTTTCAAATCCCTGAAATCAGTCTTCTTCTCTGTTACAGTATTGCGAAAACACGAATACCAGTTCCGCCATCCTGTGGTCTTTACTTTGGGTGCTACGTCGTTCCCATTGTAATCCATAACAGGTAATTAGTCAGTTCCTTCTTCACTCCTCCCGCAACTGTTTTTCGACTTCTACAATGTTGGCGGATAGGGGTCTTCGACCAACTTCCACGGTCATTTCCGCTCTTATATAAAGAGCTGAGAACCTAACGAGGATTTGTGTAAAGGGACTTCCTCGTAGATTGTCTATAAGCCTTTAGTCTGGTGACTCATGCCGTGGGCAAAAAGGCCGAGAACTGATGTCTTGATTTTTCTCTGCTTTCAATCCATATCGCTGCGGGCGAAAACCGGTCTTTCTCTCCATAAACCACTATCGGTTGCTCTATCAACCAATTAACACTTACCCATCGCTGTACAACGCTTTTAAACGCTTGTAAATTCACTTCCCTTGCGCTTCGCATTCTCTCCCTTGAATTGATTCCCACGAAAATCCACAATCGAGTAGGATGGAAGGCGCCGTATAATCTCATTCACCACTCGTGACTGATTTGGCATTGGTCTGTGGATATTGCAATCGAAGATCAATATGCATGCAACACAATGGCAAACCTTCCCCCCGCGTAACTGGTCTACAAGTCCTCGTTGTACTCTAACGGGACACTTCCGAAATCACAACACAACTGTCACTATCGGGTAACTTCTTGTGCTCAGAAAATGTGGCAGAATGGAGCACCGAGCTGTTACATATACATATTTCGTGCAGTACCGTTTACTGTGTCGTTCTAGGACCCAACCATATTTGCCGAATTCCGTCGGCTGACTCATTTCTCGCCCTTTTTGTATGTAACCGCTCCATTGCTTCTCTCTTTGCGTAAAAGTCTTTTTCATTTCTTGTCTCCTCTCAGAACTATTAGACTCATTGTTTTTGATGTTGTTGTTGTTGTTGCTTTGATAGATGATTAGTGTCTGGAACTTGTGATCACATTTCAATGTTTTCCCGTTGACTCCCATGCCGTTCAGCTTTTTTCTCCTCTCCGCACACTTTCCGGCCACTTCTTCTTTTCTTAACTCCTCTGAATCTCAGAGCATCCTGCTGCGATGAATCACAACTGGGATAGAGCCCACTAAGCGAATATATTGTATGCAAGGTTTACACATCTTTCAAGTCTTCGATAACAACCCTTTGAGTTGGCTTAGGTTTGCAATGATTCACTGCTACTATAGGTGATCTGGGAGAGTCATAAATAGCTTCATTCTAAAGGAATATATTTCGCAATTCACCAGTGCTGGTTCGAATTTAGCGTCAGCTCGCTGTAAGATAGAGATCTATGTAATTAGGAACGTCATCTTCAATCTGCTGTCCCCCCGATGTGGAATGCAGTTCGTTTTTCTTCATGAGTTTTTGTTTGCCTGCATACGTGCTCTGAATTTTCTCCCAAGTCCTCACACTGATGTTCATTGAAGCTTTTAGAAATTCAAAGATTTTGTGTCAGAAGCTGTAAAAGGAAAACATTCTCCATCACAGAGTCGCGTTAAGTCTCGAGTACCTAGACGAAAACGAGGCGGAATTGATAGAAACCGTAGCCTTCAGATGCCACAGCTTCTCAAAAAGCAGTTGGTAGCATTAACATGCTGAAATCAATTAGGGACAGAAAAACCTAGGCTCGTGTCATTTGATTATCATGCTGAGATGTTGCTTGGCGGAAAAAGTGGCAAAAAAAATCAAAAGGCCGATTACAATCAATCGAATGTTCTCGACCCTTTCCCTCCATACCTGAGTCCTAATTGAATGAAGCGGTCAACTCTCCTTCTCGAAAATTTTGAGCCGGATGGTCAAGTCAAGGAGCACTGCGAACTCCAGGCACAGCAGATGTATATTAATGTTCTGAGACAGCCGAATCATCCGACAAAGAGAATCATGAAGCCTAATAGAGAGAGGTGGATTAGGACGCCGTTCGCAGATGATCCTCGTAAAGTTGATGTACAGAGGTGGGCCGACTCCAACATGGAAAGGCTTCGTCTTCTGCGTGAGGAGCACACCCAGTTTGTTCGAGGATATCTGGAGAAGGCGGCTGTGAATCTTATCTTAGGAGCAGTGCCGCCTCGGGTTAACGAGTCAGAGTATCAACTCGGCATTCGAGCCAGATGTGCTCTTGCCTCGCTGCGCTGTGGTCACTCTATTCTGCTCATGTCTTACGTCAACAAGATCGACAGCAGCCGACCAGACGCATGCCCGGACTGTGGTGCTCCCGGACATGACACGGCGCACTTGTTCATGTGCCCGAAGAGACCTACCTCCTTACAACAATGGACCTTTGGACGAATCCTGTGAAGGCCGCGCAGTTCCTCAACCTATGACAGAAACCACTTCGAGGCTGCAGAAGAAGAAGAAGAGCCGGATGGTGCAAGCAGCGGAGGGTTGTACATATATGGCAAAATATGACAGGTGGAACCGCCTTTATTCACACTTTCTATGCTGCACAATCACTTACCTCTCACAGTGCATTTAATTTGCTTTTCAACATTATCCATGTACATAAGTATTACACATATCCGGTTGTGAATGCTAAGATCCAGGAATATGTAGCTCCAAGCAACTTTTTGTTGTTAACACCATTGTGACTAAACCCAAAATTGTCTGTGTATTTCAAGTACAGGCTATTAAACGGCGAAAATCACATGGTTCCCACGCGTGCTGTTGCAGAGCGGAGGTTAGAGACAGCGAGAGAGCGCAGGACAGAGGGAGGCCGAGGCATCGCGCGCGCCGCTCGCGCCTCTTATGATGTGAATTACGACGTTTTATTGAGGGTAAGATACAGGCTATAAAACGGCGAAATTCACTTGGTTCCTACACGTGCTAGTGGGGAGCGGAGGGTAGAGACAGTGAGAGAGCGTAGCGCAGACGGAGGCGGAGCGGCGCGCGCTCCGCTCGCGCCTCGAGTGATGTGAATTTCGACGTTTTATAGAGGGTACGCTGCTTAGCGGAAATATTCGCGCGCGCGAAAACGAAGGAAAGGTGGCTATCGATCGATTTTGTGCGTAATTGCTGAGTGCGGCTTCGTAATTGAATGACACATATGACAGTTCTATTTTCTACACTTAACCTTGGAAGTGGTCTCGAAATGCGTCAATTTCCAGACATTTTCAACATAATGGTAGACAGAAATCAAGCCACATAGACCACATTAAAAATATCATCCAACACCGATTTTCCAGAGCCAGACTTATTATACGGGTTTCTGCTCGCTTTCCACTTTGTCGAAGTACCTGCTGCCATTACATCGCCATCTATTGTGAGTCACACGTTCACTTTATTTCAGACCAAAATGCTTGGAATGATGAATTCACCTGCCGACAATGTTGAGTTTTACGCCACCAACGAAAACGTAAGAGCTGGCCTGAGTGAAGAGGATCTGAGGACGTTTACCGAAGTTAAGCACAAGGCTAGCGTCACCTACACTAAAGGTGAGACAACATTTTCTAACACATTCACATCCAATGCTAACAATATCGTTTTTTTTGTTTTCTCCACCTACAACACCCGCGCTAAATTTTGTAAAAACGGGGAGCATTTGCCAAACTTGGCAAAAAATCGTCCGATGCTTGTAATTTTTTTTGAACGAAGACTTTTTCTCAAATTCCGAAAACGCTGTCATATTCACAGTTCAAATTCCTAACTTATAATGTGCTTTGTGTAACGATGTTTTCTAAAATCTCCTTGTTTTTATTGAAATTGTTTTTGCGGTAGTTTTTCAAAATTGTAGCGCGCGGCGAAACTTCGAGTATGTAGTAATTGTAAAATTGATAGAAGATCAATCTCTATGTTTCCTTCGCGAATTAGAGACAAGTGGAATTCTGCAGGTAGAATTTCGACAGATCTTGAGATTGTCCCAACTGCATCTGATTTACGAAAGAAACATCGTGATTGTTCTTCTATTATTAGTACAATTACTACTCAAAGTTTCGCTGCGTTTTGCCGCGTTTCTGAAAAACTACCGCAAAGACAATTTCATTCAAAATCAAAGCAATTTTAGGGAGCTTCTGTACGCAGAGCACACTACGAGGTAGGAATTTGAGCTGTGAATCAGACAGAGTTTCTAAAATTCGAAAAAGTCTGCATTTAAAAAAGTTACAAGGATCGGAAGTTTTTTGCCAAGTTTGGCCAATGCTCCCCGTTTACGCGAAACTTAGCGCAGGTATTTACAATACACTCGGGTTCTATCAAATTCATAAATCGGCACAGAATCAGAATCCCGTGGTGCTGAACCAATATTTGAAGCGGGCGAATCGTTAAAAAGGCTTTCGCTAGTTCTCTTGATTGTTTGGGGTGACGATATGCTTTCGCGAACACCGATTCTCATCTACATATTACATAAATGCCCATAGTGTTGCCCGTCTAATTCGAGCCTTTTCATATGCGCTTGTTCAGTATATTTTTCCAAGCGTGATTTACTAACTACTGAGATTTCTGGAAAAGTAGTTTTCAGCTAACCATGATTCTCATTAGCAAATCGGTTTCTAGTGACGACTACGCCTCTAGTGTGTTTTTGTTTCCAAAGCTTGTTCACTGAACACATTGAGATTTTTCTCGTTCTTTCGTGCCCTGTCTCACACAGCTATCGGCATATACTTCTAAATTACACATAGGCCGCAGAGAACGGTTGGGTTATATGTAAGTGACGGACTGAGCGGCTCTTCGTTCAGCTGTCGATGGTTTGCCTGTTTGCCCTTGAAGACTTTTGATGTGTGACCTTAGGGTCCCGTGATACACGCAGGAAGTCGTTCCGTGTTGAGCGGCAATCGGACAACGCAGTTCTGAAAATAAATTTTCAAGCACGGGTATCTTGCCTTTGTTTTATAAGGACATCGTCAGAGTGATCGCTTGTCGTGAACGGACGACGTTAGGAGGGCGTAATAGTGTTGATGTGTTGCAAAATCATTCCGAATTTGTACTTTTCTTTAGTTTGCTATACTGTATCCAATGAGAGTTCTAGTAAACAGTGTTATTTATACAGTAACTAGTTCAGATGGACGCCGAATGATTGACGGAAAGGTCGAAGACGCCGCTTCTGGAGATGCAATGAAACTGTGGTCAAACGTGTTGATGAGAGGAGTGGTTAGGACGCACATGAAGGTCAAAAATGAAGACGCAGAGGAAAAGAAAGAAGATATGGAAGAGGAAGGAAAGACTGTCCAAGGGCAATCTCAACCTGGTACTCCTTTTTTAGCTTACACTGCGGCATAACAGACATATCGTACCTGTTTCAATAGAAAACCACTCACTCAGCTTGTGGGCGCGATTTCACTTAATCAGTAGCCATAATCTCTTCGTTCTCCCTCATGCCACATTTTCCGCAAAGCGGCGTAGGAGCCTCCTGAACCGTAGGTGACCGACTAAAAATGTACAAACAGCATAACCACTGGGTGTCTACCCTAGATGTCTTACATGAAAAATTAAAGGGCGTAGGGGGGTGGTCAGAGACTGAGCAAACCGCCGAATTCTAAAGGTGCGGATCTGTTACTCAAAAATCGAAACACTCTTCTATTGGATAACTCATCTTACACTATCTAATTACGTAATTGATTCGTTACGCTCACTAATTGTAAGCAGACTGCAACTCCAACCGTGTTGTAAGTCAGCTGTTTGACAAACAATTTATGACACATGATATTCCATGTGGTCCTACAGATAGACCTAGTGGTCAACTCAGAAGTTTTATTTCGAGTTTTTCAACTTTCAAACAACTTCCAACTTGACCCTCTCACTAGTTTAATTTTCGTCAGTTAAGTCTCGAATAAGGCAGCGTCCATAGCAGTTTTAGCGTCAGGTGACCGTAAAGTGACGCTGGGGGTTTACATCTTCAGCATTTTTATTGATCTGACTCCCCTGCGATCACTGCAGCCGGCCAGCCGCTGACGGTGGAGACATAGTGACCGTAACGGCTGTCACTAATATTATCGATACCATCGTTAACCACGTGCCGTCCTCGGGCACGTTGAATGCGCCAGCCGTCGAGCGTCATGCGCCATCGTCTGAGCGCTGGCGCATGATGCTCCGACGCCTTGACGCTTTGCCGCTGGTCGTCTGCTATGGACGGAGCCTAACCGTTAAAAGTTGTTTTCGTTGATTCTTCAACTTATATTTCGTCAGCCTCATGGCTTCTCCAGAGACGGATGAGGTTCTGAGCCCTTTGATTCACTACTGAAGCGAAGAGCCCACAACTCGCTTCAAGATTAATAGTTTTCTCCTATCCCATCTACCCCAAGGCTACCGGTAGCGAAGGGGTGAGAAGTGAGGGGTGAAGGTCAACAAACCTGGGCGTTCATTCAAGTTGCTATATGTTGAAATCTATCGAAATTCGAAGTTTCGTGAACAGGTTCAAGCAAAAGTTCTGAGAAGTCCAGCGTCTTGGGAAAAGGCAGTGATGCTGTTGTGGCTTCCGCTCAATTCTACTTCCTCAGGCAATCGCGGGGGTCGGTGGCCGGTCGAAACGCATCTTTCTCAATCAAATTGATCGGATCTGGCTGATCGGCGGAGTTTTCGGCATGACTCATAACTGCGGAAGTTTTCTTGGTAATGTCTCATATGCGGCGGAGTTTTCGGGGCAACGTGTTGCAGTGTCTGCACTGTTTTTCTCTGATACTCTTTCGTGTGGAGCGCGGCAATGGCAGCTCACAATGTATACGCTGCACTAGAGCGTGACGTGTTTGTGCCTATCACCATTGTCAGCGCACGAGATAACGACGCTCTGGCAGTCGTCGGGGGCAGGTTGAACGTCATCTCTTCTGCCCCTTGACCTGCCGCTGACGCCCGGGACTGCAGGAATGGTAGGTGCTGGCCGGTGGGAGGTGATGAGGAGAAACTTTCGGTGTGAGCACGTGGGTGTGACGCCACATTGAGTGGTCGGTGGAAGGTGATTAGGTAGAGTTCTCGGTGTGAACGGGTCAACTGTGACGTGGCATTGTAGGGTCGGTGGGAGGTTGACACGCGGAGTTTTCGGCATGTATAGGGGAGTTCTCGAGCTTAGCCCGCCCCTTTTTTCGTTTCGAGCGGCAGCACGCTACCTGTTCAACTCCCCTCAACCGGCCACCGACCCCCGCGAGTATGTGAGTCCGCTTCAATTGATAGGACGTCGTCACCTGAAGGTCGTTCGTGTCAATGAATTAGGATGCTGCTTTCAGTTACTGGACCCAACATCACACGGCCAACATCCTTCATCCCTTCCTTTTTTGCATGCCATTTTTTCTCGCCAGCAGCGTCGTGGCTATCATTGTCAGTTGCATATCTCGGACCATAATAACCCAACTGTTGTCTCCTTCTACTCCTGCTTTGACTTGCTGACAATTTTTTTTTCATAGGTGATTGCTCGTGAGTGAGAAAAGCAGGAATAGGTACGCTCAGCAAACAATAATCGGGTGATGAAAACTTATTTATTAATACTGTTTTACCTATGCACTCGCCGGCGTCGGTGGACGGTTGAAGAGGGTGGAACAGGAAGAGTGCTCCCGCTCAGAACGAAAACATGAGCGGGATCGAAAGCTCCGCCTAATCACCTCCCACCGGCCACCCCTAACCACTCGTGCAGTCGCCGGCGTCGGTGGTAGGTTGAGAGGTAGCAGAATTTTTGTTTCAACCGGCCGCCGACGACCGACTGAGCGTCGATATTCCGAGCAATGTCAACCGTGATAAGCACAAACACCTTTTTCAGTGCAGCGCAGAAATTGTGGGCTGCCGTTTCCGCGCTCTACACGAGAGCGTATCACAGAGAAACAGTGCGGACGCCGCAGCATGTTGCCCCGAAAACTCCGGCAGTTATGGCGAAACCTCCGACGATCAGCTAGATCGGATCAATTTGATTGGGAAAGGGGCGTTTTAGCCTGCCACCGACGACCGCGACTGCATCAGTCGATTCCCGGGATGACAGCAACTGTACCACCACATTTCTCAGTGCGGTAGACTTAATTTCGACCCTGACCTTTGATGTGTAAGTTTGGAGGACTTTTTCTTTGAGCTTAAGCGAGTGATAGAAGTGAAAGATGTTCTGTGAAATTGAAGTAGGAAGACGTGACGAAAAAACGAAGAGAAGATGGCTATCGATCAACTGATTTTACGCCAAATGACTGACAGTGAGTGCGGTTTCCTAATCGAATGACATGGGCGATACCTTGTTCCTGATTAAACCCGTGGATACACTGTACTAGGTTTCAAGGAACCTGTTCCGTTTTTGAGATTTGACACAACCTCCATTTCAGTTCCGTTGGTCGAAGTCGTACATGTGCCTGTTCTGGCCAGTTCTCCGCCGAAAACACAGTAGCTTTTGTTCAACACTGGCTTTAGGATACCCTCTTCCAATTGAATCTCAGGCTCAGTACTTGGCCTTCACATAGTTTTTTCCTCTACTTCAGTAGCTTAATTGTTGAGGTTTATTCATTACGCTGTATGTACATATCATATGCTATAATCATCAATATGATGTATATCACTTCCTAAGCAAGAAGATCGATCCTCGGCGTCGTTTTAGTTGATGACCATGTTGATGGCGTCAGATCGATCAATAGATCTGCAATCAATACTCATTTATCGATTTCTCGTTACCTTGCCTAGCATCTACGAAACTCGGGTATATCTCTTATTCACTCGTTTTCCAAAACGTCACTGTTTTTCTGCTATTTTTAGCTGTACGCATTACATAACGGCATGTACTTGGTCTGTAGATTTTCGTTTATCTCAGCTAGCTGCAGTTTTCAGAGTACTCTTTTAGAGTGTTAAAAATAAGTTTATCTACATAAAATATTTGAACAACCTTCGTGGTCAGGTACAACCGACTCTATATCGACAATATCGGTGACGATGGTGATGGGAACCTAGAAGGTAGAGTCCATTTCTGCTGATGACCATCACAGATTAAGTCCATAAAGATGCTTACCTTGAGTGAGGCCATCACATAATTGTGTGCCCTTCCCACAGAAATATTGAGCATATACGCAGTCCTAAGAAGTCCAGGCACTTCCATATTAGGAGGCAAAGCCGGTACATTGAAACTGGGACTGAAGGAGTACGTTTCACCAATAGCGATCTTATGTTTCGAGGAAGGTAAGCCGACACCTGAAATGTTGACGAAGGTTCGATCGACACGGATAGGATAAATAATGTGCAGTAGGTTACGATATGAGCTCAGCATTGCAAAAGTGATTTTCGAGTCTCTTACTGCATACCCGATGATTCTTATACGCAAAACTATTATGCTTCCTCTTCATATGTCAGCATCATGTTTAGTTGGCTTTGTTCCTATTCAAGTAGTCAGAAAACCTCGAACCGATCGTTTTCTAGATTTTTCTATCTAGCCTTTCAACAATTCTAACCATGGACACCCAGTCTCTGCAAAACGTAAAAATTTTCATCGTGCCAGGGCCCTCCTAAACAGGCAGCAGCGACCGTTTATCCAGGGTGGCGGACGTTTAGGCCGGTTGGGGCTGAGGCGAGGCAGAGACGCAGAGGGCGGAGGCAGTGGTAAGCTCGTCCCCAGGCAGGTGTCACCGGGGCGCATTCGCGTGGCTGTAGCAAAGCTTCCAGGAAGCTTTGTTAAAGAAAACTTCATAATCCTTGTACATTGAAATTGTAAATGATAAACCCTCTACTCTATTGATAAGCCAATTGAGCAACCTTTTCTCGTTAAAAAAGATGGAACAACTATTTTGAGACTTCCATGAGTAATTCGCGAGTGATGAAGGTTGAATAATTTTTTGCTTCTGACATTTGTTAGTAACTAAGAGTTGAACGTCGATATGAAACTGTGTTGTAAAACTAGGAATGCCAAAACACTAACCTATTTAATAGAATACAGCTTTTATAGATGTATATCGCAGGCCAAAACGGGATGCCTTCCGAACTTGCTCGTTTCCAATCTTCCTTGAAATTGAGGTGGTGCGGGAAGCATTCCCATTGGAATTGTATAATTTTTTGACAGGGCTTGTTCAATACTTCCCATAATTCAAATTCCCTGTGCGCGCGTCACCTAGTGCAGTACCGGAATTCGAAGCTTACAGCTTTAGTAAAAAAAATTAGGTGCTGACATAGAAGTATATGGGTTTTTCACGTCACGTGAAGTGCCCTTCTAAAGGTTGATTTCTTAGTTCAATATCGGTAGACGCCTAGCGTTTCTCAATAAACTTGCTTATTATGCGTGGTGGGATTAGGATAACCGCGATAGTTTTTACAACCCGATAACACTGCTTTGAATAACAAAAACAACTATAATTATACGCTGATGCATTAACTCCGATCACTTCTTAATTATTCAATACGTTCTTCTTCCGGATTACGTGCGTATACTACAATGCACATTCCGCTCTATATCAGTACTTTGTACTCTCATAAGCATCTCGAAAAGTGTTTTAAAGAAGGCAAGAATAATCAAAACGCAAGTTTACATCGTGGAAAGCCCATATGCGCGCTGAAACAGCCAACGCTAAGGATCAATGGCCTGACTCTGCCGCGGAGTCCTTTCTCTGCGCTCTAGCCCACCGGCCTAAACGTCCCACACCCGTTTATCCACACAGTTCATCACGCCGAATACTCAAGAAGTTGGCACGTTGAAACATGAAGAAACTTGTAGAACATCTCCACTGGCAAAACAGTGTGGTGGGACACGTATGGATAAACGGTCGCTGCTGCCTGTTTAGGTTTTCTCATCGTGTCAAGGGTGTGGAACTTAGAAAAACAATCCGTAAAACAACCCGTGTCGTCATCACCTCTCAGCCACGCCTTGAGTTGCGTCAATGACGGTTGATTCTCGTGATAAAAAAGGCTCTCAACAAAACACTGATACCGTTGTTTTCAGTTGGAAACATACCGGTTGTTTCTAAATGGACTGTGTTCGTTTCGGAAATGGAGCGGTCACCATGTAGACGCCCAACAGCCTCGATCTTTCTGATGATGTTCATATGTACGTACTTGATTGACTGTTTCCACCTTAATGTTCGAAATGGAATGCATCTGTTACACTTTATGTAGATCTGGGACACGAGATAAAAGGATATGGTAAAGTTCAGTAACCATATGACGGAAACCACAGCATGGGGACTTCCAGTATTTTTGTTGTCAAATGATAGCCTTATGCCCTTTTTTCTCATTTGCCGAGAACATACAAAGATCCTTATAAGTTGGAAATATTGGAAAACCAAGGAGCTGTCGCGGAAGGTTTCGGAAGTTGCGACTTCTATCTATTGACAGTGATGCAAGTTTACTGGGGCGAACAAATGCGTAGATGTTGAAGAAAGGGTTCACAATAAAGATAACTGTTGCGTAAAAGATAGTCAATGTGATATATCAAGTCTGTGATGGTATAGTACCTGTAACCGCCTTTATCTAGCTCAGATTCTAAAATACTCTGTATCCATTGGTACCTATCCATTCCTTATTAGCATTTTTGAAGCAATTTTTCAAAAACTCTTCCATGTTACATAGAAAAAATCTTGTGAAAGGATAGTAAAAGTTTAATTGAACACCATTTGTCTCTCATTAATAGAGACAACTCCTAGTTTCGTTTTTATCCATATCCATTCGATATTCGTAACCTTCCTCTAGACCAATCAATGAGATTACCATGCCTCTATCTTTGCCTATGGCAGAGCCATTAAAAGTGTCCCATTCAGAACCATGCCAATGCCTCCTCTCACCCTCCTCGACGAGGGGTACAAAGGCACGCCTCATCGTCGCTTTGCGGCGATCTAGTGACCGTGCGGAGTGAGCGAGAGATTCTGAGTCGAGGCAGATAATTATACCTTCTGGTAATCTGAGTCAAGGTGCAAACCACCACTAATTACAGTCCCACTCATTGATTTTATCCTAAAGTTGCGCACCCCCTACGATAGGTATGACTAGAGCACATTCCTACCGTGTAAGATCGGGAAATGTCAAAACAGCGGCATATGCAAGCTCTTTTCTAGCAAGAACAATTCGGCAATGGAATAGGTTTGAAAACAGTGCATTCAAGTGGAGGCGATCCTCTTCTTTCCGGGCATATGTGGTCAACTATTTCCAGAATCATGCTGTAGATCGCGTTTAGCACAAGAGCCAGGGAATCGCTATGATATGATAGATTGAATTTTTACTAACACTCGTTGTTGAAGGCAACGTTTACGGTGATCATACTCGGTGACTTCCCACAGTGAAATGATAGGCGAGAAGGATACTAGGCTCCCAGTGCCGAAGGAACGGTAAAAAACGAGCCAGGAGTCGCAAAATAACGGCTTCCAGAAATTAGTTCCAGAACCGCCCAGTGCCCCATTTCCGCCCCTCGACGTGAACAAATGAACACTCAGATTACAGGAATGATAAAGTCAAGGAAGGGCTTATAAAGTGTGTCCGAATGAGAATGGTGGCCCATGCGGCCAGCGCGGGCGGCCATCGCGTTCGCCGCTCTCGGATGAGCATACGAAACGTCCCCCACAGTCATAGACTACGAACGGGGCCAACACCGGCTGTCAGCAAACACTACGCCGATAAATCAGCTCTGCAGCAGGGGGATGGCCACCGTTCGATTTCAACACTCGTCCGAGAGCGGCACATGCGACGGCCGCCTGCCAAGCACACCGGCCGCATAGACCGCCATTCTCATTCGGACACACTTTAAAGGCAGTGTCCACGATAAAATTCGTCTTAAGCCTCTTTCACACTTGCCCGACCGACGTCGGACGACTCGTTATCGAATGTGTAATATCTATCTACCCTACCCTACCCATCTTATCTATCTTAACTTATCAAATTTGATAACGAGTCGTCCGACGTCGGCCGGCAAACTATGAAAGGGGCTTTAGGGTTTTGGCCCGAAATCAAAAGTTCAGGGCTTCATTGGAGCACTGGGGTTGAAAGAACGAACGAAAACGACCCCGAAAGCGCTCCATACGGCTCCGGAGTGCGCTCGCGCTAGCCCTTCCGCTCGCGGTCGAGTTTTCCGAGGAACAGTTTGGTCCGCCTTTACATTAGCATTGGAGCGCGAGCGCGGCTGAGTTTCAGCATAGGGGCGCATTTTCGCACGCTGTCTACTTCAGGCCATGTCCGCGCAACTGATCCACCGTTGAAATGTGGCTTTCAAGAAAAAGAAGAGCTGATTTTGGATGTTTCGCAGCGTTTTTCATGATTCTTTCTTCACTGATGAAACAGTCAGACTTTAAACCTTCGTTTTCGGGTTGAAACCCGAGAGCGATTTTTATCGTGGACGCTGCCTTCAAGTGAGCTGATCGCTTCATTGCACTGATAGGTATCATCCTTCTAGCGGTCAATTCCTCCACGCTCAAGAATCAACGTAAACAAGGGAGGGCCTATTTTTGCTTAAAAACGCGTCTTTCGCGTCCTTTTTAAGCATGCCTTGCTATATAGGGCACCAGAACTTTCGTAAACCGTGGAGATATCGTAAGTGAAATTTATCGTGAACACTGGCTTTTTGAGGCAGTATTAACGATAAATTTCACTTCCGATATTTCTCACGGTTTACGGAAGGTCTCGTGCCATATATAACGAAGCACGCTTGAAAAGGACGTGAAAGACGCGTTTTTGAGCAAAAATAGGCCCTCCCTTCTTTCCGTTGATTTTTGAGCGTGGAGGAATTGGAGGAAAAAAGAGGAAGGAAAAATGGATGATACCTATCAGTGCAATGAAGCGATCAGCTCACTTATCAGCACTTCCTTCACTTGATCATTCCAGTAATCTGAGTCTTCATTTGTTCATATCGAGGGGGCGGATCTGGGGCACCAGACGTGTCTGGGGCACCAAAACGCTTGTTTGCAGCCGTTGTTTTGCCACTCCTGGTTCGTTTTCTACCGTTCTTTCGACACTGGGAGCCTAGGATCCTTCTCGCCTATCATTTCACTGTAGAAAGTCAACGAGGATGATCATCGTGAACGCTGCCTTTAAAGGCAGTGGTCACGATGAAAAACATTATCGAAAAAACTACAAAAATCAGCTTAGATCAAAAACAGCTGAAAAACTATGAAGGAAGAGCGGTGAAAAACGGTCTAGAATTAGAGTTTCTAGGGCCCAAAGAAGCTAGTTCGGGCACACGTGCACAGCGATGACGAAACAGATCGCAGTCTCATGCCGAGCAGTCAAAAATCATCGACATTCAGAGGACGAAATAAATGCAAATTTAACGAATAAAAACAGTTGAACAATGAAAGCATCACTTCAGTCAATGTTTTTGACTAGATGTGTACATATATTCGAAGGTTCATTGATTGACATTCAATTTCAAGCTAGCTGATGTTCTTGATATAAGAGGTCATCGATGCCGATGATGTGGAGTGGGCTCGTCCACCATCAAAAGACAAGAAAATTCAGGTTTCAATTTTGGCCCAAAACAGTGGTTTTTTCGCGATTTTTTCTTATAGGTCCTACTACTCGAGACCCAGAAAAGAGTTTCGAGAGAAAAAGACGACAAGCATATTTGAGCGCGACCACTGCCTTTAAGTGCCTTTTTTGTTTTCATTACTAACTTCTAGAGCAATTATCGTTACCCACCCTCATCGGTGGATGTCGAGGTTGGTGGACCAACTAAGATGGTATCCGGAGCTGATAAACCACCTCTTCTGAACCTGCAAAGTTGGCCGGCCATTGCCCTTCTAACCCAAGCTCTCCACCCCCCCCCCTTTCGCATAAGACTACATGACTACGTCGGCTTCCTATGTTTTCAGTTTCTCGCTCCAATTATTATGTTCATATACGAACAGAAATAAATGAAATGAAATGAATGAATTCGTTTTGGATCAATACCAGTAGAAATGAAGCCTTCACGTCTATAGATTCACGCTAGAATAAGATAAAAAAATTAAAGAAATAGAAAAACTACAACCCAAGAAAATTATCAGCTGTTTCCTTATCGATCATTGGCAAACTGGGAATCGAGCCAGCATGGATGGCTACGGTAAGCTTCGTGAAAAGACCAACCGCGCCAACCTCTTTTCCGTTTCCGTGGACTATATGTAGAGTTCACGTAATAAATATAGCCTGATGAATCGACGGGGCTGCGACGGTAGATCGCCGCGCGCAAATTGAAACCCCGTGAGGCCGCCAACCCCGCACGGCCGGCAGCCTGGTCCATGCGTCAGACTAAATCGAAAACGGAAACCATACATTCGGAGCCAAACTTACTCTGTTCCTTCGCGGGCATGTGCAGAGCGAGGGGAAATACAGCGAGATAACGTGGGGAGAAGGAGACGTAGAAAACGCGATGGACGGAAATAAATTCCATTCCAAAATGTAGGATACAGAGTGTGAATCTGTTCACTTGATGTTCACAGCGTGGCAGTGACACAGTCAAATCGGTGTTCATGAGAAGAACTGAGCTCAAACGACGCGCAACCTAACACAGGAGAACCCTTTTGAGCCTTTTTTGTCTTCAGGAGGGGAGTTTGAATTCTTATTTTCAACGCTGTTCTTCTTACGAGAGCTTCCAGCATTGTTTCCCTCAGGAACTCAAGAACGATGTCCTTCGTAAGTAGTGCTCATAATAAGAAGACTAACACCAAGCTAATTCAATATGTATCAAAATAATCAAATTGGGTCCTTCCATAAACTTGCGAAATTCGAAATATAGAGCTCTTTTAGACAATGCCACAGACTCCACACTCCCTCATACATGAGGACTTGTTTGCAGTGCCTGGTCTCAAAGGAGGTCCGAAATCTCGGGCCACACGAAGTGGATTCAGAATTCGCACAAGGGGTATCATTGTGCTTCCAGCCAAACGCCAATGCATGCTTTCATTCGGAGTACTGTGGTCAGTCATTTTCGCAGAGTTTCGTCTCAAACGCGAGAGGAGGAGCCTACCGATTAATGATAGTGATTGTGGCCTGAAGTTTGGCGGTTGGCGAGAGAACAGCCTGATCCAGCACGCATTCGATGAACAGACTCCGGTTTCTGCAACATAACACAACGATCAGCAACCACGTTGTTTGCCGGCAAATGATCAAATATCTGCCCAGAACTGACTTTGGAAGAGGAAAACATTTTGAATGGACAAGTTTCTGGCTGCCCGCTGGACGTGCTACCATCTGTGGAGTTACGACTGTGAGCGGATGTTCGTGCTTCACGAGGACTTCATTGTCGACATTCAGAGTTACCTAGAGCATTTCAAGAGTTATGCTAAATTTCTATCATTTTCAATAACTGGTTTGGTTATCAAAGAACACCCACACAAAAAAAAGTTTCCAAAAAGCGAGCATTGCCAGAAGACAAGTTCAGGTAACATATTTCTCGTTTGCAACTTCTCAGGTGTATTTTAATGTCGTTTACTCACAGTAATGATGTATTTGACAGAAACCGGACTTCCAGCACAGTTGAATGAGGTCGCAAGGTCGTACGGTAGGTTGAACTTGAATCGAAACTGTGATTTCCCCGACAAATAGCCTTTTTCGCAGCGGTTCTGAAGCAAATTACCTGCGTAAGATGTTTTATTGCCTCAGCACAACTTGTTTGTCGGAACTTACCGCATTGTGATCCAAAGTTGTCATACCGAGCATTTCCTGCAGTGTACTATAGTGCCAGAGCTCATGCTCTTGATTCACCAGTACCCGTCGATCATCGAAAGAGTAGTAGTCCTTCAAAAAACTTTTGATCAGAGAATATTAAAATTGAACATACCCTTCTTACCTATCCCTTATTTCTTAGGGAAATTTACGGTCTTTGATCGCGTGCGTGTTTGCGCGTACAGTTCAGGTCCGCAATGCCGTTCAGTCCGGAAAGTGCACGCTAATTGCGAGTGTCCTCAGACAGGGATGTGGGATTACCCGGGCGGTTTTTGCCTTCGGCGCCCGAGTGATCTCACATCCCTGCCTGAGGACACTCGCAACCGCGCCACAGCACGCTTTCGCAATCAGCAAGCATTTTGCAAACTGAACGGCATTGCAGAGATGAATTGTATGTTGCGTCTCCTTTTCCCCACAGTTTCTCGCTGTCTCTGCTCTCTCTCCGCACGCTGTCTCTGCTCTCGCTCCCGCACAAGCACGCGAAGTAACAATTAAATTTTCTTTCGAGACAGAGGATACGTGCACCTTTTTCGACGTGTTTCGAAGATGCCGTGATATGTGACCTGGAGATGAATGTCACGTTTATACTACCAAACGATTTAAGAGTGTTTACCCCCATCGTCGAGGGAGCGGACTGTTGTAGAGTCCACGTAATCAATTTAGACTGGTGAATGAACGGAGCTGCGGCGGTAGATCGCCGCGTGCGATCGAAACCCAGTTGACCGGCAATGCCGCCAACGCCGCAGAGCCAGCCGCCTGGTCCATGCGTCAGACTAAATATAATTTGAAAACCATGCACGTATTCGCAACCAGAGTTGCAGAGTTAGGAACATTTTCTCCATTACTCCTGGCCCACACATGGAACTCTATTACTAATTTAAGAAAGCAGTTCAACTCTTCAAAAAGATCTCGTCGACAAGCGTACCTACAGTCAACACAGAATTGTTCATGCGTTGTTTTCCCCCTATTTGGGCCTCAACGTGTCGATGTTTGCGGAACGCGGATCTGTCTTCCAACACAGCACACAAAAAATAGCTTCGAAAAATATTGGGGCCTTCCTCACAGCTCGTTTGGAAAGGAATGCCAGCAACGCATGGTCGCTCCAGAGACTCGTGTGCTCCACGAGAATAATAATAATATTAGGGTGACCGGAAAGTAATGTCGTTTCTGCGCAGCACGCGTAGAAACCGCACTAAAGGAGAGGAGAGTGGAAGCGAATCCGTGTCAGAGGATTCAGGAATTGTCAAATAGTCTTAACCAACCTCGGTGGCCCATCCAAGAATATTTGAAGTGCAACTTATTGCTTAACGACACAACACAGAAGTGTCTTTGTATCGCTTGGTCGCAGGAGATGAGAAATGGGTCCCGTATGATAACCCTAACCTGCTAAGCCAGGTTTTCCACCCATAAAAGCGCTTCTGTCTGTTTGGTGAAGCATTCGCGGCATTGCTCATTTCGAATTGCTGAAACCTGGACAAACTGGTAATGCAAACCTCTACAGCGAACAATTGCAACGAGTCAATCATTGTTTAATTGAGAAATGACCAGCGATTCTCGATCGAGAAGCCTCATTCTCCAACAAACGCAACGCAAAACCCCAGTGCGCAAGGCGAAGTCTACAAAAAATTGATGAATTGGGATAGGAGGTGCTGCTATCCACTCTATTCGCCCGATATTTCATCATCGGATTTCCACTTATTCCGAGCACTTTTAAAGTGGCAAAACATTTGCGAAGTTGAATGATATTCAAAATGCCTTGTCTAGATATTTTGCCGAAGAACCTATTCATTTTTGCCAATCAGGGATTAATAATTTACTCACTCTGCCAATTCGAGACTTGCTCAGACAAACCTGGAGCGGCTTGGGACGAGGGAAACGCCCACTCCCCGCCCATCGTCATTTGCCGCAGCTGCTCCCGGTATACGGGAGCAGCTGCTGGAAACTCGCGGTCTGTGATTGGTCGGGAGCGTGTCCGCGAAAATTGGACCAATGAGGTTTGTGGCCGGGCAGCTGCTGCTAGAGTGCAGGTTTTCTCTGTGAAAACTTTAGCGCTCCCAAGGTGCTGCAGATTTGAAGCACCCTCTTAGCTCCGCCCCTGCTCTACTGTCATTGGCTGGAATTGTTATGCTGCCGAGCTGCTCGGTGGAAGAGTGCTGCACTTGCACAGCTGCACCGAGCAGCTTGGGACTATCATGGCCACAGCTGCCCGAGTAGAGGTGGGGCCAGATCGAAACAGGCCAATCACAAACGTCTCGTGCAGCTGCTAGGCATTCGTGCTCGGGCAGCTGCTGCAGTCAATTGATTGATTGCGCTATCGATCCTCTCACAATGCCACGCAGCTCCCCATTTCGTCTCCAACAGCCGCGTGTGCGGTTGTCCGTTCTTAATGTCCTACTTTTTTTACTATTTTACTAATTTGCTTTTTGTTCCACGTTTGCGTTGCTTTATCCCAGACTTGGACAGTCGTCAGTAAACCTACAACGCAACATTTGGCTGCTGAAGTTCGCGGGACCATGAAGGGGTGACCCCGTTGGACAGATTCACGTT
The DNA here is from genome assembly GCA_029168955.1 of Aplectana chamaeleonis. NCBI lineage: Eukaryota > Metazoa > Nematoda > Chromadorea > Rhabditida > Cosmocercidae > Aplectana > Aplectana chamaeleonis. The sequence continues at coordinate 109,804 of JAPDOI010000139.1, read as the reverse complement.
TTATTGTATTTCGCCAAAAAGCACCTTTTTTTGCTTGATTCACCCGTTTCGAGAGTAACCCGAAGACTGTTTCATGTAATATCGTTAGATTGGAAATGTTTCAGAAAAACTTATCCCGATTCGGACCTAAAATGCTCCACCATCGAGGAAATTTGCGATTTACTGGACCACTATGGGATAGAACTCTAATAATTCATATTAATGAATTAATTTTCCTAGCACACTTTTCAAAAACATAACCGAGAAGAGGTTCAAGTAGTTTTGAAAAGTCGTCAACGGTTGGACGTTACGCTTAGCGATACGTTGTTCTCGCATCTTTTTCAGCGTTTTTTAGTGTTGGAGTGACAAAACTGTATTTATACCAATGAATAGGATTCAGAGAATTCTCCATTTCATTGGTTCCCTTTCCTTCATGTTCTTCATGAAAAGCGTAAAGATCTGCAACGGTAAAGATCTGCAACAGCGCTCTGTTGCGAAAGGGTGAGGCGCTGGCCAAAAATTCCGTTTCTCTAACGGGTCACACCCTTTGAGGTCCCGCGGGTCCCCAGCAGCCAAATGTTGCGTTGTAGGTTTACTGGCGACTGTCCTAGTCACCCTTAGAATCGTCGATTCGTTGCATGCTTGACTTAGGCCCCTGTCAGAGTTGGTGCTATTTGCATCTGTAACCCACCGACTCCCCCCAACAATCCCCCCCGCACACCCCAACACCTCCCAACACCCACCCGGTCGATACGTATGTTTAAAATGATGGAATGAGGTTGAGAAAATCACTCGGTGTATCCAACTAGATATGACGATGATTCCGTGGCCGACAGGATTGCACCTGTTCAGAGAAATAGTGAAGGAGAGTATGATGAAGTAACGGAGGTAGCAGTAAGGTTAGCTTTCTAGTGATACGCAATGTTTTATCATCGACCCGCCCACCCGGTGATTTTCTCATCCGCCGTCATCCACGTATTGCATGGATATCGACCGCGTCGGATACACCGAGTGATTTTCTCAACCTCACTCCATCATTTTAAACATACGTATCGACCGGGTGGGTGTTGGGGGGTGTTGAGGGGTGCGGGGGGGGGGATACACCGAGTGATTTTTGCATCCCATTTCCAATGCATTCTGTGTGTATCGACCGGGCTGGAAACGTCGGCTCATCCAACTATGACCGGGGCCTTAGGCCCCGGTCAGACTTCGTCGAAAAACCTGCTGAGTCCGAATGAGTCCGGGGTGGAAAAACCTGCTGAGTCCCACTGAGTCCGGTTGCCCCCAGCGCCAACCAACTCCTCTGCGAAACACGGAATTGATAGTGACGATTATCACTTCAGCTGTGAATCGGAACGTGTTTGGTGGCTGATTTTTCTTGTTTTCAACATGTCTGAATCTGATTTCCGTACCAGCAGTACGTGGGGCAGAGCGCAGACGGCGAGAGTCGAGATGCGGCGGGACTCGGCAGGTCGCAGTCGGCCAAAAAAAATGCACCCAAATCACGTGAGAAACACCTATATCGACCGGGTGGGGTGAGGATGATTTCGGTGGGACTCAGTCGGTGCATCGGCCCCGCCCTTGTACGCATGAGAAATATCAGTATCAACCGGGGGGATCGCGGTGGGCATCAGACGGTCGCAGTCGGACTCAGTGGGTTGATTTTTTTGTACCCGTCTTCCACGAATTCGATGCGTATCGACCCGGTGGGACTCAGTAGATCCACCGATTATGACGGGGGCCTTAGAGTCAAACATGCAAGAAATCGACGATTCTGCAAGGGTGCAAGAAAGAACAAATGAATCTCTAAAACGAGGCCTCCCGTATATTTGTGCGGGAGGCCTCATTTAAGAGATTCATTTGTCATTTTCGCCGGCATTTCCTCTCAAAATTTTCACTTTTTTGGAGATGTGACTCGTGGCCAGGTTCAAACCCTCGATTCGCTGGATCTCCAGATAATTTTCGACCTTCGGGCAATCACCCGAAGTTCATACCTACCCCAAAGCTCTCAAAACCTCGGCTTAAGCCTCGCAGACACAGCCTCCGATACTGAGAGAGGTCATCTACTGACACGTTGATGATTTGCCACCGGCACAAAATTCTCACTCACGAATAATCCTGTTAAAGTTCCGCTCTGGAATATTGAGGCAAGTTAAAACCTGTTTTACGTTCACCATGTTCTGAAGCTTCTCCGAACGATTTGATTTGATTTATTACACGTTAGAACCATTTAAAAGAAAAACGAATGAACGCGACACCTAAACGGCAAGTTTAGGAGACTAAATATAGTAGGGCAATAATAAAACAGATCAATAACGATAGGTCGGCTTATAGTGGTCTTTGTAAGTGGCTATGTATAGCACTCCTTTGGCTTCACTAAACGATAGACAGAATTCGCCGTCCTCTCTCCATCAACAGTGTGTAGAATAAAAGCTTTGCCAAACGATATATAGTCTACAGCAATGGAAGTAGGACCTGGTGAGGTTGCGGATTCTTCTCAACATACTGTAGCCTGATAGTGTTATCGCTCATTTTTTTTCGAAATAACTGAAATTGGTCGGTGAGTTTCGGCTTCCGCTCTCAGATTTTCACCTGTTTTCATTGCTTCCACAGATGTAGTCGAATCGGTGAACACACAGACTCACCGATCTATCAAAGCTGTCCCGGAAAAATGAGTGATACCACTAACAAACTACCGTATGTTAGGACGAGTCCGCAACCTCACCAGGTCCTACTAACATTGCTGCAGACTATACTGGCTTAGCTGCTGGCATCCCCCATTAACCAAGTGTAGCGTTCGTTTGGCTCCGCCAAACCATATATAGTGGAGTCCACCAATAGTGTCTCATTTACTTATCAATGAGAAGCGGTCGATTGAAGATCAATGAACATGAAACTCACTGCAGCACAACCGCTCTCGCTCAATCGGTATCGAGCGTGCTGGTATGGGATTCATGCACATTGAACCCCAGCCGACCGCTTCTTATTGATAAGTAAATGAGACACTCTTAGTGAACTCCACTATACCTGCTTTGCCGGTTCTCCTCCATCAACAATGTGTAACATTCTTTTAGCTAAACTGAACGATAGGTTGGCTTTGTCGACCTCATTCCAATAACCACTAATCATAGCATTCTACGTGGGTTCCGTAATGATCCGTCACAATGGAAGTTTGTGGGACGCAACATGCAACTATGTCGTGGGTGTCACAACCATATCCGCCCAAAGTCGTCTTTTTCCGTCACGTTATGGGTTGTCTCATTCTCACGTTTCAGTCAACAATGGATAATTATTCAAACTACATGAAATCAGTATGAGGTATTCAACGATAGCTAATCCTTGCTCCTTGAAAATCCAAAAAGACAGTACCATAAATTACTCAGTATGTTTAGCTGCGCCTTCGAAGCAGTGTACAGCCTGTCTCCCGGAAAGAAGTTCAAGCTGCACTAGGTATAGATGAATGCGGGAGACCTCACTATGTGTTCAAGGCTCATCAGAAGTTAATCTTCAGTTTCTCACCTACGACTTTTTTAATTTTAATTCGGACCTCTGTTGCCTACCGGAGCTAATACCACACGAATGAATACAGAAAGTTTAAAAAATGTGTTCGGCGAGAAAAGGAAAATTTGATTGTGATCCGCCTCTAACACGCAGTGCCGCTTCCAGGGAAAACTTCCACCTGTCTCCGCCTAGACTCCTTCCTGAATGACATGCTGTTCGTGCCAAAAAACTGTGTCTGGATTCCTATTGCTATTGTGGAGGTAGACAAACTAAAAATCATTCATTTTCGGACAAAAACCTTTTCGAAAAATTCAAGCGGTTCAATCATTGCCACGCCTAACTTGTGTCATCATTCTGGGAGGGAAGCAATTTTAGAATCCCGAACTTTGTCGAGAATCTCAACCAGGCTCAGATATTGTATTGAATACAAGTTTTCGAAAGTGCTTTTCAGCGCCTCGTAATGCCCTTGCCTTGACCCACTACCATTAACCGTGCAGCACTATACCCTTCCTTTTCCGGCTCCAAATAATCGGAAACGGAAGCGGGACGGAACAGTCCCCCCCCCCAACAAAAACAACGGAAATCCGGAAACAGAATAGTAACAATTCCGCACAGCCCTGGTAAGGACATTCGGCGACGGGTGCGACCGAACTTTTTTTACGCTGCGACAACCCCGCATAACTGCCAGCGAGCGGCAACCGACGCGGCTACGATAATGTCAGAAAACATTTTTGTTGCCGCGTCAAGGCTGACGCTCGGCGACCAGTCGCCGGTCGGTGCAACTCTGCAGACCTCTTAACTGCGCTGAATGATCTAAAATCGATTGTATTCTGGGACGGGGGAGACCGACGCGGCGTGAAGGGTTACGAGGGGTGCCGCAGTGTTTTAACACTGCGATGGCCCTGCGTCACCGCCAGCGGCCGTCGCACCATTGGCCGCCGAGCCAAGCCTCCAATCAGCGCATCGATGTCAAAAGGTGCGCGGACCGGCGTCCTCTGGTGAAATCCGTCGGTCCGCAGCCCCTGAGCGGTTCAAAATTTGTCCGTAAGCGGCTCAAGAACTGTCCATGTCCATTTTCGGCGTTTCCGTGTTTGCACAGGGGACCCCGTGGACATCCCACAAGGATCATCCCTGTTGTGATCCTAACGGGAGGTGGGGGTGATCCCACCACCACTATTCGCAGTGGGGTCCACCCCACTACAAACTGCGGGGAGATGGGCCCATACTTGGGTACCACCTTCCCCCCCCCCCGAGCCTTGGGGTATCCCATCGGCAACAAAAATTATCCTCCGGTATCCGGTGGATCTTCTGGAAAGTGACTAAGGCCGCCTTCTAGGTCCGGCTCCGAAGAGCCGACTGAGGCTCACAGTGAGATGAGGAGCCTTTTATACCAGCAGCATTGTTTATACCTTTGTCTAAACATGTCTATGTTCATACGCGTCTTAACAAAGTACACGTGAAACAGGCTTCAACTTACCTCAATGGGCCAGAGCGCAACTTTAACAGGATAATTCCTGAGTGAGAATTCTGTGCCGGTGGCAAATTATAATCGTCTCATCTACTGAACTTATCCGGAGGATCTACTGTTATCAGCTGTAGATGAACGGAATTCTCCTGTAGATGACCGAAACCAAACATGTTTTTACAGGTATACTAGCACTGCAGTTGAACAGAACTCGATTTTGGAGGGAAATTCAAATTCCGGTGTAGGCGGTAACCTAACGTGTTTTAACAGGATACACGATTCCCAGGTTCAAACATGACCACCTTGAAAGATCTCCCATACGCCGTGAGCGAGAGTGTCATAGGTAGACCTTTTCACCACTAACTTGTTTGAGATAGTGTGTCACAACATGTAGGGTTAAACTTTTTTGAATTAGTATTAGAACCATGCCTATCACAGGATTCTGTTTGGATGGAATAGGATTGGGGCGCGAAGAACTCTTGCGTGAGGCGGATGAAGTGTTGGCGAATCCGACGAAGTGAGTTTGCGATCGGCCTCCATCACCGTAGGATCGGAGAAATGACTAAGTTGCTCTGTTCAGATTCTGGGACGATCTAGGCGCGGACGATAGCGCCAGACGGCCGAGGTTCGAGGAGATCAAGAATGCGCGGATGGAATGGGATCACGTCCTACGTGGGGCGCTATCCCGCGCACTGTATGTTAATTTTTATTGTACTACGCTGTTCAAACCTCCAAATTTGATACCTTTGTTTCAGAGCCGACATCCGCCAATACGGATTGAAGGAGGGGCACCTTGCACTGCGCCAGGTGGGTTAATTTGCGTTTTTTTTTTCAGGATTCTTCAGGAAATCTCGACTTAATTGATTCCATTTCAGAAACGCCCGTTCATGGAAAACAACTGAGTTGGAGGACGGCCGTGTTGGAGTTATGGCACCGCCGGAGAATCTTGTTTTTGATTTACAAATGTATTTTTGTTTTATTTTAATGTTATTATTGTTTTGTCTCATTGCCATCCCTTTTTTTGGTGACGAGTGAGAACAGGAGCGAGGTTTGAAAGGAAGGCATATGAGGTAGAGGGGTAGAGAAAGGAAGAAAGGGAAGCGTTGGTAAGTGGTCCGAGTGCGGAACTCGAGCCTATCAGAAAAATGAAAACAAGTTACTTGAAGGATTCAAGCAACTTACCAGTTGCGTTGTAATTAATCACATTTATATCCATCACCGGTTGCTATCAAGAAAAAACGTCATAACAGATCCGCTGATAGCACTCGGGGATTCATATATATCCGACTCATTACAACACGACAGGTAAGTTACTCGAAGCCATCAAATAAAGGCAGCAGACAAAGGTTTGGAGCTGGTTGTTTCGGGAACTGACGAAAAAAAAACGAACGAAAACTGTGTGCAAATAGGGGAGTAACGGTTATTTTGTTATCAGGTGAAAGTGGACGAGTTTTACGGCGCACGGTGTAAACAGCGAATATTAGCAACAAAACGGTTGAGATAGAGAAGCCAATATACTCTCACAACCTGTACTGGAACGTTAGCCTCGTTGGAAGCATCAAACACCAGCCGAAGGGACCGTATTAGTACTTTCAATCTGGACGAGTTTGTATTTTGGGGCGCGGTTGCAGAAGCTTAGTGGCGGGGTTGCAGAAATTTTTCGATTTTCATTGCTGAAATTTAGTAGTTTAGACTCTTTTTTGATGCTTCTAAAGGCGTGAGCAGCCTACTAGGAGCCATGCGACTTCAGAAAAGTAGTTATCTCAACAACTTTTCCGAGCGTGTCTGCTGCCTTTAACTCACTTTCGTTTTTCTGAGTTGGGTGGGCGTTTCCATTGGCTGCCACTCAGCAACACTGGTGTCCACGTGTTTTGTATGTATTTTTTTATAATTTTGCTCATATTGGTTTTTTGCTCTTTCTGAGCATCGTTTATGTTTGCGAGAGAGTGCCGTTGGGTTAGAGGGTGAGAGGAGGGCATGGAAGGTGAGAAGGGAACAAAGGTAGAGGAGCTTGGATAGGATTAGATAGGATGAGAAGAATCGATATGCTCCTCATGTGCTGTATATGTTTTGTAGCGATTGTTGCTTTGTTTTTGTTAGACTATGTTTTTTTTTGTTTGTCTCAAGATGAATCTCATTGATGTTCCTAGCGTTTTTCCATATGTATTTTTTATGATTCTGCTGATCTTGGTGTTTTGCTCTCTAAGAATCGCTCATGTTTACGAGAGAGTGCCCTTGGGTAAGAGGGTGGGAGGAGGGGAAGGAAGGTGAGGGAGAGGGGCTTGGATAGGGTTAGATAGGATGAGAAGGATCCATATGCTCCTTATGAGTTGTATGTGTTTCAAAGTGATTGTTGTTATTTTGCTTTTGTTAGAATATGATCTTTTTTTGTCTCAACATGTATCTCACTAGTGTTCCTAGCGTCTTTTCATTATTTCTTTTATGAATGTTGTTTTTCTTAGCGAAAAGTAAATCTGCGTACCGTAAAAGATGTCTGCTACTGAAGAATCTGATTGTATGTGCGATATCTCCGCAACGCTGCCGTATACAGAAGCGTCGAATTTTTCCCATGGTGGTCTAACTGCACTGGTATAAGACCGATAGCGCATTCCTGTTTAACGTTGAATGGTTATAGCTTCAGACTTTTCTGAGTATTGGCTGACTTTTGTAGGGATTTGGTGTGTCTGCTGCGCTTTAGAAGTCTCTAGCAAGCTCATTTAGCCCAGGATAAGACTTTGACATAGAGAAGGCATCACCAGCGAACTACATGTTTAATCAGGCTTCTGTTTTTGCTGTAAGACCACTCTAAGGAAAAGATCTACCGCTACTGGAGACAGTGGCGACATCAAGGCTACTGCCGTAGCTGTTCCCGTTCTATGGTAGCAGCAGTCCTCAGAAAATTGAAAGTATATTGCTTGATGCTATTAAGTAACTTACCACTGTTGTTGCAAAGAGTCGCATGCATATTGATCTCCGATCGTTATCATCGAACTCGATAGCAGTTGATACCAATCGACAGTCAATATGCATGCAAATCTTTGCAGCTCCAGTGGTAAGTTACTTGATAGTATCAAGTAACATACTTTTCTTTCTCTGAGTACTGCAGCTTCTAGGGAGCAGCTGATGCAGCTTCTAGGGAGCAGTTGCTGAAGCTTCTAGGGAGCTGTTGCTGCAGCTTTTAAGGAGCAGCTTCTAGGGAGCGATCCTGCAGCAGCTGCTGCATTCAGCTTCTAGGGAGCAGCTGCTGCAGCTTCTAGGGAGTGATCCTGCAGCAGTTGCTGCATTCACGATTGGTGCAATTGCACCAAATGCAGCAGCAAGGGGGTTGCTACGGCCCTTGCTGCTGCGAGGCTCCGCCCCCATCCGCCCACTTCTGCCGGACTACAGCTGATCCCGAGCCTATGTGCTGAGTTTGCGGGCCCCATGCTGCTCCTGGTTTTTCTGAGTGATGCTTCGGGGAAAGCGGCCTTTATCACGCTCTGTTATCATTAGGCATCAAATTCACCTTCAGCGCCGTCATCAAAGCTTATCCGCGCAAAGGGTGAATTTGCTGAGCGGTCGGATATCAGTCAGCGCAAAGAGTGAAAATACCGCCAGCGCTAACATGTTAATGCATATCAGTTGTTGAGCGGCTGGATATCATTCAGCGCAAATGGTGAAATTACCGTCGTTGCTGGCATGTAAGAAATTTCTAAACAAGTAAAATATCTCAGCGAAAACATGATAAAACAATTGATCACGTCTCGATGTGTATACTAGGAGCACAACCGGTATAAAAGCCGCCTCATCTCACTAGAGTCCACATTCGGCATTCAGATGCCGACCCTGAAAGGTGATTTCGGGTCACTCTCCGGAGGCCAGCATAATTTTGGCTGCTGGGAGGATACAGTGGGTATCCTCACGGCGGGGGGGGGCGAATTACGCCGCGGTCCGTAGAAGGTGGCTCCTCACCGCAGACCTCGGCGGAGATTACGCCCATGTTGCGGACAAGGCGGGGCTTCTTGCGCTGTGGACCATCAAATTCGTGAAATTTTCGAGGTAAACTCACCCATTTTTCGAGGTAATTTCACCTCATTTTCGGGGTAAATTGGACCCTCTCTCGCTGCCAGTTCGCACCATTTTCACGGGATATTCACCCCATTCTCACCTATCCTAGCAGCAAATTCACCCATACAGTGAATTTTTTTTCAAATTGAGACTTCATGCCGACTTGTACATGAGCATCAAGTCTCTTTTGCTGAGGCATCTAGTCTCGAATTGGCAGAGTACTTAGGATCACTTACACTTTAACACTTAAGAGACCGCCTGCTCCACGGCGAATTACCACAGCCAACCGGTGCGCTGCACGGCTAATAAATTCCGTGGGTGACATGTGTGGACACACGGTCCGCTGGGAATAACTTCGATCGGAGCAGGCTTTTTTACATGGTACGCAAGCAATATCCCTTTTCAACTCCACCTAAGAGTATATCGCTACGCAAAGAATCGGAGAAAGACCATGGTGAAGCAATAATCATTCACTTTCTTACCGAGCTGGTAGGTCTCGCTTTCGGATGTTTTTTTTTAATTTTGCACGCTTCAAGGCATTGTTCACGATGTAAAAAATGGCTAGTTTTATCACAGAAACAAGGACTTTGCGACTTTCCGATAAAAGTAGTGAAGAGAGAATCACGAAAAACCATCGGTAAGTGGGTGAAAATCGCGTGGGCCAGTCAACCCATTGGCCACCCCACCTTCCGAACTAATCCTTTCTGAGGAAACTTGAACACGTAAACAGCCGGTCAGCAAAGGTAATGGCTTCGATAAGTAGCAGTGGATAAGGTGGATCACTCACCTTATTACATGTTAAAGGCAGTGATCACGATGAATATGGCACCCGAGTTCGACCCAAAAATGGGATTTTTTGGTCGTGAGGTAACTAATAGTGAAGAAACAGGGAAGAAAAACGTGCAGAATAAGTCAAAATAACGGTTCCTAAATTCAGGGCGTGGACGAGAACCATGGGCCCTGCTGATTTCGGCAAGCGCGCGCTAATCACCAAATCTGCGCGAATCGATAATGCTAATTGTGGCAGAGTTGCCTGGCAATTTGCCATCGAAACGTGTGCGGCGCCACAAGCTCGTCCGATTGGGAGGCGGACCGGGATAGGTAAGCGCACCGGGAGAGCTTTCAAAGCCGTTTGTATTCATTTCTGGCCAGTTTTCGTTGCTTTCGTCGACCCTATCCTCTCCAGCACCTGCCAACTTAGTGTGTCACACCGAGCCCTCGAGAACGAGATTTATCGTGAACGCTGCCTTTAAGACTTCATTCCTTCACACCGGTAATTCTTACATTCTCAAAAATGGGACGTCACACAAGAGATCCTGCTTAGCCGGAAAAAAGTGCATTCTTGTCAGGTTCCGAAGTTCTTCCTAACGCTGCTGTCACAGCAAGCTCTTGACCTACCATAATCTTTAACAAGCTGAGCATCCAGGATTTATCGTGAACACTGCCTTTAAGGTGCTTTGAAACACGACTTTTCGGAAATTCTCGAGCGTGCTGATCACGAATCAAACTTTTGTCTCGACTTCTAGAATTTTTTGTAGGTTATAGCAAATGGTTATGGCGGTACCGTGAGAAGCCAACCCAAAAAATCGAAAATTGGAAAAATGGAAGACCTTTATGTCTGTAATGCCCCAATGAACATCATGGACAACTTTCGGCGGACTCTGAGACTTTGACCCACACACTTGTCGGTGCAAAGGACGAAATTCTCATCAGAAATCTAGAAAAGGGAATCAGATGCGTGATGAGCACCCACTCCCGACTCCCTCCCCAAATCAACACCTGGGCGAAGTCGCACCAAAGCCTGAAAAGTTTGCAAACGAATAACGAACGGCACACCACAATAATTTCATTGAAAATCGTATTATAAACACCATTTCATTGTTCAACATCCTCCCCCAAGATACCCCGCAGCGAAGTTTCAGTAAGATCTTGAGAATTGAAGAACCGTAGGCTTTAAACCCCTTCCTTCTCCAGGTCACCCTCCACTGGGAATTCAGCGAAATCTGAAACAATGTTGACTGACCTACCGCAGTCGACGGAAATTTCACTGGAAATCGAAAAGTAAACACCAGATCTTTGTGTAGCAACTCGAATAACCCTCGGGATCAAAACAGCCAAACCTAAATTATTGACCTACTACAGTTATCTCAGTTAGCTGGCGCTGCTAATTTGAGAATCAACTAGTGGACATAAGGTTCGTGATCGTTCCTAGCCCCCCATAATTTATAAACCCTCTGAGCAAAGTACGGCACAATTTCTCTCCGACTACAAAAGCTTGAAAATTCGGAAAATGTCATTTCCGAAGATGCTGGTAAAATAGCTAAGAACGCTCAAAATGCTCGACCACTGCTTGTAAATAGGTTACAAAATGAAGCACCTATTCAATTTCAAGAAGAATCCAACGCCCCTAAAATTCGAAAAACTGAATGTTTTATGGCGTGGGTGCGCAGTGTGGACACGCGGTCCGTTAAGTGTTCACAAACACAAAAAAGCTGTTGCTTCTGCTACAAAACACCAGCGATCGCGCAGAGTTCACACCCGAATTTATGCGCAACGCGACTTCCGTGTCGCACTGATATGTACCATCGCGTCGCCCCGCGAAAACTCGGAATGTTGCCTGAGAATACCTAAGGCTACTGTTGTACATATAATGTAGGCCCCATGACCATCCTCCAATGGCGAAGTTCGGAACTTAACGTTAGGGGAGCAGAAAACCCCCACTCCACACTATCCGACGTGACAAGAGGCTTTTCACATCGAGCGCATTCGTTCTATGAAGTATAAACAACAGGCCGCACAGCATTCACGCGTGAAATTTTCGCAGCAGTTCTCTGTGAAGGAAAGGCAAACAAATGACATGCCTTCTGACGTTGTGCACCGCTTTCTTATTGAAGGCTGCCATCTCTTGCACACGACACGAGTGCATGGGTGCCTTTTCTTCATTGAAACTACTGCGCATGAGTCTAGTACACATTCCGAATGGCAAAGCTTGGCCTGGACATACAGTTCACCTCCGCACTGCCGTTCAGTCCGCAAAGTGCACGCTGATTGCGAACTCGTGCTGCGGCGCGGTTGCGAGCATCCTCAGACAAGGATGTGGGATCACCCGGGCGCTTTTCGCCTTTAGTGCCCGGGCGATCCCACCGCCCGGGTGATCCCACATCCCTGTCTGAGGATACTCGCAACCGCGCAGCAGCACGATTTCGCAATCAGCGCGCACTTTGCGGACTGAACGGCAGTGCGGAAGTGAACTGTAGTAATGATTGTAGGTGGTGTTCAGTTCGGCCCTGTGGGTTTACTCGAACGCTATCGTCAGACAGGGAACGCAATTCTTATGCCGTAAAATAGCGTGTTTTGGTGTGTCAATTGCGTCCAACTCTTTCTACGACATCATGGAAAAAATACACAACAATGTTCTTTCAATTTGCCTGTACACACCGAAACTCAGCCTAAACTGGAAATGCTTTGTCGTTTCAATCTCCTTATACGTAAAATACCATGTAACTTTAGTTCTCTTCTAAAAGAAAACAAGGAAGTCCAGGGATGAATTCTCCAAGGTAGCAAAAATTTCCATGGTGTCGCACAATGAGTAGTGTTGGACGCAATCGACACAACAAAACACGCTATTTTACGGCATGAGAATCTCGTTCCCTGTCCGACGTTAGTGTTTGAGTTGTGGGTTTAGGGTTGCGTTCCGCGGTCCCTGCATGCTTGATCGCCTCGAGCTTTTTGCTGCGAGGCCAACAGGAAATTGTGTTTTTAATGCAAATTAACCTTGGTGACAAATTGCACCGCAGCATCTCCATACAGTCGAGCTTTGATGCTATCGATAGCGATTGGTTTCCTTGCAACTATGAGCACCGAACCCTGAAAAGTCGACTTGAAGGCAATTAGTGCTCTGGGAATCACTTTGATTTTTTTTGTGTTCGAGCAGACAGTCGGTGATGGCTGGAGTCTCTAACGACAGAAAATCGAATATTCCCTCCGAAATCAAAAGCAGCATTGATCGTTCAGATGTTTGATCCTTCATACTGACTTAAGACGGTCACCTTGAAACCGTTGCAGTACTAACACCCAGGTTAACTCACCGTCACAAACTGCCCTGGAATATAGACGTCACGATCGGTGCTCATTTCGACACGAAGGCCATCCATTGCGCAAACAGAATACTGAACAGCTATGCCTTTGACCGATATGTATAGCGAAATATTGAATTGTTTCTCGGAATTTGATTTCTCACCAATGATTCTTTGAAACTTGGCTCAGCGAATCCTTGTTTCCTATTTTGAAAAGAGTGGTAGTAGGTGTTGCTGTCTCACAATAGTCATACGGTGTTTTGCAGCAATCTGAAACAGAGGTACATAAGGTGTGTCCGAATGAGAATGGCGGCCCATTTGGCTGGCTTGCTTGGCCGGCGGCCGTCGCGTTCGCCGCTCTCGGACGAGCGTGCGAAACGTCCCCACCGCCATCGACTACGAACGGGGCCGGCATCGGCTGGCAGCAAGCACTGCGCCGATCAATCAGCCCTGCAGACGGGGGTAGAGGAGATGGCCGTCGTTGAAGTCCAAAACTCGTCCGAGAGCGGCACATGCGACGGCCGCCTGCCAAAAAGCCATCATTCGGGCACACTTAATGTCCTCAGCCATAGACCTCAAAACGAAAAAAACGGTGGGCTCCAAACAAACAAAACACTGCACGGAAAAAGTAGCACTCCAGAACCTATATTAGAATTGGAATATACATAAGTGTAGTAGCCTCATACTTTCACAGAGTATCCTATTTAACCTATCGAATTTGACTCGATAGGTTGCGTAGAAATAGACTTCGGAAACAGACTGAAAACCACTCAGCCCATACACTGAGAAAGGAAATCATTTTAATGTTGCGAAAAAAAGCGAATAACGAGAATTCTGGCGAACGATGCATTTAGCCTAGTCTTAAGCTTGCTGCATGTGTGAAGCAATGAGTCACGGATCAGATATCAACCAGCGAACTTTTGACTTGCTGATCTTGATTTGTGGAAGATTTCATACAACATAATATAGAAGGGAACTCCATTCACAACTTCTAAGTACGGAGGACAGAAGTTATTAGCGGGGAGTTTTTCTTTGCGTGGCTTTAAAAAGCAGCACAAGCTGCCAATAAGGAGTCTAAAACTAGGATTCGTTGACAGCACACATTTCTGTCAGCAGAGCCTGCCACACTCCTGCAGAAAGTGTTGTTGTAAACGAGGGGTTGAACTTCGAGTGGTGTTTTAGAAGTTCAACCCTTCGTTTACAACAGCTTTTTCTGCAAATAGAGACAAACTATGGGGTAGCACCTTCTATACCGTAGTTACATAGGGGTGATGTTTCTCGCAGCAAGCAACTAAGAGGTCAACCTCTTCAAAGCCTCCGAGGACATCCTTCTCGCCATGGTTCACATAAAGGTACCGCTCGAATTATACCTGACGAGGGAAGGTTGCACACATACCAATAAGCTTAGCCGTGCGATTTCAATATGTTCTAGGAAAAGAACTGTGTTTCAATATTCCGACTCAGAACCAGCTAAATGCCTGAGGCAGACTCTAAAAAGTCAAAAACAGATAAAGCTACTCTGAAAAGTCAAAAACAGATAAAGCTAATTCATGCGTTAAATCAGCTCTATTTACTTCGTGCAAGGCGCTTTAGCCTTGTTCAGTTTTCTTTGCCTATTTACGGAGTTCCTGGAGCTTCAAAGGCAGGGATCGCGACAAAAACGGTTGTTGTGTTATCCTCGTAAGAATGTAGACCTGCTTATCACAACTGTGCAAATAAATGAAGTTGTAGAAAAAATGCTCAGGAACAAGTTATTGCTTGGTGTCCGCCCGCCCCCAATTATCGAGATTTCTATAAATGCCTGCTTTGTCAACTTTAATTTTGCCTTTAAAGTTATTTTTGAGAAATTCTGTAGACCAGTGATTACTTTAGCAGCAAAATAAAAGGCGGATAAACAATCATTAACAAAAATCTCGTTAACTAGGGGGACGGCTGACACCTGCAGTAAGCCGTTATACATTGTTTTTGAGAGGTTTTCTCGCAAACTTCCGGCTTTTTTTCACTTATTTTTACTTTTGTGATGGCCAAAATTCTCATGAAGAGAGCTCAAAAATCGTTTTTATCGCGAACCCTGCCTTTAACCGGTTCTGAGACTTGGCATGCGTGTCGTGCGGCACTTGCGAAGGCAATTCCTGGATATATAATCCGATAAGCAGGAATATTAGATGAATAGTGAGTAATATACCACCAAGCTATTTGCATTTGAGAGAAGGGTCGTTCAAAAAAAAGGCCTTCACGAGTTCCGCTCGACACGAACTCCGACCGCATGGGCTGACACTCTCTTTCGAGCAGACTTTACGTTGGCACGTACACATGTGTGAGAATGTGACAGACTCGACAGCCTTCCAGCTTACTGTTAGCGTGCCGGAATTTTGTGAAAGATTTCATTGGTGAGATTTTTCGATAGTCTTCCCCACAACGCACTTCAGCCACTTTGAAGCGATTCTGTCGGCGCGGAACTTTTTAAAAATCCCTCAAACGACGCTCAAACATGTTTCAAGTGCGGCACCGTAAATTTATTCTGGAATCTATTCACAAGCAGACCATTTTCCCAGCACTGAATAGCCTTTCCTCAACTGCCACAGTACACAAAGAAGAATATAAGTTCTGAAGCGGTGAGCATGTCTTAAATTTTCAAAATAGAAATTGCTCCCGATTCGAACGATTCCGTGAATGTTCCGGATAACACGAAATTTGAAGCAAACTTAATTTGACTTCAATATCATTGTTCTGAAACATGTATATCTATGACATTCGTCCTTAGAGGATAACATGATATAGCGAACTTCATCTATATAAGGCCACAGGATTAGCTTGCGATAGTACGGACAATTTAGGTTCCCACATATTTTAAGATCAAACGCAGGGTGGATTTGTTCACGAAGTCGGTAAGCAGAGACGAAAAGCTATCAAATAAAGGAGACACCTAACAAAAGGGAGGCTGACCACAATGTACACCATTCGATACAATGTAGATGGGGGATTCCCAACGGGAACTCCGCTGGTCTGAATAGACTGTGTTGCGAAGGACACGCGACGGCGTTCCTATAATTTAAATCCACGCTGACGGCGATAATTTATGCGACGAGCAATGATATGTGAAGTATGGTAGCACTATGAATGCACTATTTCACACGTCTGTACGATCTGACCAAGTCATGCTTTTATCGCTATTGCAAGAAGAGGTGAATGCAGAACATGTGGTACAAGGGAGAGCCAGACGTGAGCATTTCTGGGATCTCAAAGGTTCACCATGAGAATCGTTTCCGTGCTTCTGACAGAAAAAGCCATTGTGGAAGAAGAAGTGAGGAAATCCGGATGAGCATGTTGGCCTTCGATCACTACTGATTGCTCAGGCCAACTGTTTTACTGAAGCACAGCTGAACTCTGCAGTTTTTTTTTGTATTACCAAAGATCCAGCCTCTTAGTGAGAGCGGCTCTGGGGCTTGGGTGGTACAGTGCAGGATCGCGAACCAACCTGAAATCTCGCAGATCAGCGAATTTCGGCCCAAAAGTGTTTCAACTTTTCGTTTTCTATGTAATCTTGATTTTTATTTTTTTTGCCTAAGCTGGACATTGCAGACCGTTGTTCCCAACCCGAAAGTATTTTAAAAATCCACTAACATTTAGGGACGTTAAATTTGTGTACCGCTCTCAACAGACAAGTTTGGAGCCTAATCTGATCCAAACAATACGACCAAGATAGTGTACATAGAGTTCGCGCAATCGTTTTAGTCTGATGAATAGACGGGGCTGCGACGGTAGATCACCCCGCGCGAATCGAAACCCCATTCTCCAAAGAGGCCGCCAACCCGAGACGGCCAGCCGCCTGGTTGATGCGTCAGACTAAAATGAAAACGAAAACCATATATCCACTGTTGCCCACCATTGTCTACCGGAAGTCGATAAACGGACCTCATTAGGGAAACACATTTGGTCGAAAACGACGTTTCCAACCAAACTCGTAAGGAATGTGTTGGATTATGTCTGTCCATTTGTAAGAACAAAGGTGTTTGAACAATTCCCCACTAAGAGAAAGAGTTTCGCAGAGTCTCTTCGAAACATTCGCTCACCGAATCTTGACGGAAAGAATCAAGAAAACCGCATGGCGAGGCACATAACGTCGACATGGATCCGGAAGAAACTTCGCGTTCACTGTTGTAGGTTGGCGCAAACTCGGTGCCATATGCTATAACATAGGTGCACCGAGTTTTCGCCAACCTCCAATGGGGAACGCAAAGTCTCTTCAGGATCCATGCCGATGTTAGACCTCAAGGTCCGGGAGCTTCTAAGTTCAGGGGCATTTCCAAAATACACTCCATTTCGCAGTTTAAAGCAGCGAGAGTGCCTTTTTTGTCTGAACGTCGTCACCAGCACTTATATTTCGCCATGATCGCAACTGGCCAACGATTCCAATAGGGAGCTCTTAAGAAAAGCTCCAAGGTTTAAGTATCTACGTATTTGTGCGTATTTTGAACATTTAGATCTCTAAGAAGAACAGAAATAGTGAATTTTTGTTGTGTAGGCGTATGTCGTCCATTTAGGTACCCACTACTTCGAGGCAAAATTTAAGTTGATCCTTCGCGTGTGGATGCGAAACGAGGAGAGAAACAGCGAATGAGTGTGGGGAAAAAGAATAAGCAGTATACGCGCGCACACGCGAACGAAAGACCCGAGTAAATTTTGCTCCATACTAGAGAGCGTATATGCATGTACTGCCTAACTGAAGAACTTCTATCTTATGTACATTCTGTGCGCAAAGTCGAATAGCTAAGAAGATTAGCACTTGTCGAGAAAAAGAAACCGAATAGCAACGTGTAACCTGTGGCGCAGCACTGGAATGTCATCCAAAAATACTGGTTATGATCCGATTATAGCTGATCCATTTGCCATGGAGGCGTAATCATTTCCCACATAACTGACTTGAGAGTATTTTTCACGGAACGAATCTTCTTGCAAAACGCTCTTCTCAAGGTTATGGAGGACGTATTAGAACTCATTCAGAGTACCATCGCAGTGCGATGCAGTTGCATGATAACCATGAGTATAGATCGAAATCATGTCGCAGCTTAATCAGTGTTGCTAACGCGGCGATTCGCGATAGTGTAAAAGAGTGTAAAAGAGAGCCAAAGCAGCAATGTCTCGCATAATCGCTGAGCAGCTAGGACACATCATGGAGGTTTCTAGGCCAAGGCCGTTCCCTAGCTGCTGAAAAAGTGGGCTTAACGGGGCGTAACCGTCGCAGCATATGCTGCTGCCAGTTTTGCGTTTGAAACCCCAGTTCACGGGACATATGCTGCTCCCAGCGCGCGTCCGAGTGCGAAAAGGTGCGCTCGCTTTGGGGTCCCCAGAGGGGGGGGGGTCTCCCCACTGCCACGGTCCGCAGTGGGTGCACCCCACCGCGGACCGTGGGGAGGTGACCCCACAGTTGGGTACCATCCCCCGAAACTCGTGGGGAGCCCTCCCTCGGCGACAAAAATTATCCTCCGGTATCCGGCGGATCTTCTGGTGAGTGACTCGAGGCCACCTTCCAGGTCCGACTCCGAAGAGCCGACTGAAACACACTGTGAAATGAGAAGCCTTTTATACCAGCAACACTGTTAATACTTTTGTCTAAACATGTCAGGATTAGACCAATTAGGAAGAGGGGTGGGCGGAGCCATCCAATGGAGAGCGGCCGCTGGCTCTAGGACATTTTTCTGCCGTGGTGGCGCCGGAGTTCCGCGACATATGCTGCACTTTCAGCATCATGGGACGATATCCTGCGACGATGGGGTTTGTAACGCTGAGTCCATCCACCAATCACAAACTGGTGGGCGGTCGTCAGCAGATATCTCCATGATGCTGCTGAGAAAATGAGAGGCCGTTTCTGTGCCCTAGCTGCTCAGCGAATTCCTGAGGTTGTGTAGGGTTTTCCCGACAGCCATTTGGTGGATCAAAAAATCTACAAAATGAGTGACTGAGGAACAGCTTGAGCGACCCTTCATCGCTCGTATTAAGTCAGAAACCGCGCGATTATACGTCTTCGCAACTTTTTCGTTTTTTTAAATAACTCCCTTCAAACTCAACTTTGTGCAAAAGAAGGAAGATATTCTTGATCCTGACGTTGAGGGTTATCCAACAGTTAAGCCACTAATGGGGTGGTTTCATTGGAAACTGTAGAAGCTTCGCAATCAGCCAGGTTTGAAATCTCTGGTCGAATTCACAGCGCGGATGGGTCAAAAGATTAGTTCGGCTGGCACATGTGACGCGCGCGACGAAAACCGCAGCTCATGCCGTCGTTGGGGCCCGTCAAACGAGCACCAACTAGTTTTTTTTTTCAGGGGGCCCACGGTTAACGCGCCTCAACGACGACGTGAACGCAGCGGTTCTCCCTCGCGAGCGTCACGTGTGCCAGCCGTGTGCTCCTTTGCCCCCCCCCGCGCTGCGAATTCGATGGATCGCGCAGAGAGACAGTGAGAAAACGTAGGGAGAAGGAGACGCTACATACGCTCGCACACGCTCGCAGTCGAAGGAAACAAGTTTCACTCTGAAATACAGGATAAATCGCATATCTCGACCAAATCACGATTCAGATTATTTCTTTTTTTCCATTTTTGCAAGAAACGTAGAGCAAAAAAAAGCAGAAAATTTCATTCACTCCTGATTCCATTGCGAGAAAGTTAGGAAAACGTGAATGTTTTCAGCAATTGTATTATGAATAATTTAAAATCTTTGAGGTACTCCTGCGAATTTTCGAATGGGCGAAAACACTTTCAGATCCCATTCATGATCGATAATTGACTTCAATACGTAAAAACAAAGACAGCTCGAAAAGATTTATGAGTACTTAAAGCACTGATATAGAGCAGGGCACTCCAGCATATGGGCGCGGGAGGGCTCCGACGGGTTGTTCAGCGGAGCCGGTTTGCGAAATTGCCTGCTAGAGGAACGAGGAGGAGGTGGATGTAAACGAACCCGTGTGATGTCCCACCACGTGAGATGATCCTGAATAAAGGCAAAAAAGCGGTCATTGAGACGGTCGATTTTCGCGGAACTGCGAGATAACGGAACTGATAAGCACACGTTGGACAAAACAGCTGGGTAGCGGGGTGCATTTGCCGACAAATAAACCTCCCCTACCCAGGCGAGTGGGAGGAAATTAGAGCGGCCGCCGCCACCACTAACCCGAGTACGGAACCTCCGACAGACCTCAATATCGCCGAACGATCTGCACGCGTTTTCCCCGACGAATAATAGCCGCTCGGACGAACACTTTTCTTTCGTTTCCAAAAAACCGGAAAAGTTCATGTTCGAGGAGGGTAGAACTAAACAAACATGCAAAATGGGACACTCATATTTGCTATTCGGAAATTCAAACACACCCAGTCTCACAGAGGTTATCAACACCAAATAGCAATTTTTTTCTCTCGAAATCACACTATCAATCGCTCTTTTTGAGAACGACAAACACCTGTGAATCAGAACCATGTTGACTCACTAAAGACCTGTCTCCTCTGCACAACGAGAACACTAAAAAATCAGGTTCATGGAGAAACTCACTAGATTTCATGGGAGATTAACAAGAGAACTGAAGCCGAGATTGGACTCTTTGATTTCTCAGAGCTTTTCAAGCCTGTTCACAACTAAAGAAAAACGTTTCAAAGGTATGGAAAATAATTGAACACTCACAAAAAAACTTTCGAACAGTGTACGTACAACCTTGAATTACAGACTGATGTACACTAAAGTATGTGACTAGTATTGTCATGCTATTCGAATAGTTTCGAATTGAATCATTCCAATATTGATCGTCTTTTCGGATTCAGAAATTGCAAAGGCGTACCTTCCAAATACTATTCAATATTAGAACTAGAAAAATGGTGTCTTCGAATATTATTCGATATTAAGACCTTGAAAAAAGGGTCGTTCAAATGTATCCGATATTCGAAGCATACTATACAAATAAACAATCAACCACGAATAATTACGAATGCTTCCGAATAGATTTGCCCTCACGTCGCTATTTACTAGTTATGTGACCAATTTAGCTAGCCTGATCTTTTCAACGGATATAGAAAATATTTGGCGTGTCTCATTCCGTTTGGCGGATTTCGAAACTCAAAATCGACTTTGGTAGGACATAGTATTAGCTTTCTGTGGGTATAGGTTACATCGATCAAGGTCTCGGATCTGGCTAAAAACTTTGCTGTGGGAATTCTTTCGGGGTGCTATGCAGGGGTGTGCGGAAAATTACTTTCGGTAAATTTTTTACCGAATGTTTTTCCGAAATTTCAATTCGGTAAATACGGTAAAAACGGAAAATTCCGTAAAAAATTTTGACTTCGATTTTGGTACATATCTCATACGATAACACAATTGGCCAAACTTATTTATGTATCATTTTCAATAGTGCATGAGGATAGTGCAAATAATGGGTGAGTTTCACATATTAAACTGAGCTCAACGGCTAAGCCCGATCATAGGGAAGTTGATTTTAAGAAAAAGTAACATTTCGAAATTTTCTGTCGTCAAGGCCTTTCTGTAGTTACTCAAAATCAGGCCAGCTGAGGATAACATCCTTTACCCCTCAACTGTGCCACGAGGCGCGCTAAAGAACTTATTGGTCACTGAGGAATGGTGCGGGTAGAATCATTTTACAATGTCGTTCCAAAACTGCAGTGGATTCAGTGTTATCCGGGGCTCCTAAAAGAATTTTTCCAGTTCCTCAAAAATCTGCTCGAGGACGCTGCTCCGTTGCAAGCCTATTGACTTTTTTGAATAAAATATTTATTTCTCGTGGTAGCATCTCAATAAGAAGAAGTACGAGATACTAAATGTTAAGAGATCATTTGAACATTCAAAAAGTGAGCCAGAGGGTTACAAAAGAGAAACAAAAAGAAGGATGGTGAAGGATATCGCGCCAAAGGCATGCCATAACAGTGGCCGACCCGTGAAATACGAGTAAGAAGTAGGCTGATTGGGCGAAAAACACCCATATTTTGTTTTCGGTGAAAATTCGGTAAATTTCGAGAAAAAATCGGTAAAGCGGTAAATTAAAATTTACCGAAAAACACCGGTAAATCCGGAAAATCGGTAAATCAGTAAACGGAAAATGCACACCCCTGGTGCTATGCATGAATTTGAGGTCCCTTTCTCGATTTTCGAAATACTAAGGTCACGCCAGCTAGATGTAGGTATGTCTCCCGTAATCTATAGCGAGTTTCAAAATGTGGATGAACGGACCTCAGAGGATAGCAGAACAACCGTTTCTATCGCAGGATTTGCGATAGAAGCGGTTTTCGTGCTATGCTGATGAGGAATTATTTCTGGTCTTTCCAAAAATTTCAATAAACGAAAAAATTTCGGCATGACAAGCCCAGTGATTATCGTGCCTTCTGTAACAGATTTGATCCAGACCCAATATCCACCTAATTTAGGGGTGCGAAATTTTCTTTGAAACGCACTGTATAAAGCTATCGACCAATAGCGGTCGTAAGAACTTCCAGAGAAAAAACTGTCCTTAAAATGTCCGAATCACGCTTTCCGATTTCCGTTCTCAGATGGTTTTACTCTTCCGATCTCCAAATTATGCATTCCAAAAATCACAAGGCTCCTCCACTCCTTCCTTCATCGCTGCCCGCGCCGTTACCACCGCTGCGACTCAATATCGCTCGTCTCCTGAATTTCATCGTATGCCATGCAGGGACGCCACATGAGCCCCATGAACTTTCGGCGTCGGCTAAGCGCTCTCGATCAACGGGAAGACGTAAGGAGGGTAAGACTCAGCGGTGGAGCTCTGACGTCCGTGGTCCACGTCGGACCCATCGTCAAACATTGTTATTGTCCTCAATAGTTCAACAAGCTAACACATTCCAATGAACAGTTCACGCCAACCGATCATGTCCTTTTCCTCTTTGCACAAATCCTTTTTACCTTTGTTTAAAGGTAGTGTTCACGATGATTTTTCTTCCCGAGTTTTACACATAAATCAATGCGTTGGCCTTCATCTGTTCCCAAAATTACGAAGAAACGGCGAGAAACGCATTAAAACGTCGTATTTGAGTGACATTATTCTATAACATGGACTAGTTGCCCAATTGGAAGAACTAGTTCATGGTGGTTGTCACCGGTGGAAAATTGGGTCAATCGAAAATAGGAGAATATTTTTTTGCAAAGCAGGATTAGTTAGGGCCATAAGGGAAGAACGAGACAATAGAGAGGAGAGAATTACAAAGGATGGGTCCACAAAATATTTCACTGTCACAACAAAAAGTTCCAGTGATACTTAAGAGGCGGGGTGATACTTAAGGATTTCGTGTACTTCTGGTGCGTTTTTCTCGGTTCCTTCGCCATTTCAGTTCTACTCGGGGGCCAAACAATCGATTTAGCGACTAATCTCAAAATCGAAGATTATCGTGAACACTGCCTTTAACACGTTTGTTTCTCGTGGAATGTGTTGAACAATGGTAAAAAAGATTTGTGCAAAGAGGAAAAGGACATGATGGGTTGTTGTGAACTGTGTTCACTGGAATGTGTTAGCATGTTGTACTATTGAGGACAAAAACAATGTTTGACAATGGTTTTACGTGGATCGCGAACGTGAGAGCTCTACCGCTTCGTCGTACCTTCCGAATGTCCGCTGCTTATTACACCGCCTGGAACATCAGGGAAAAGGGCGAACTTGGCATACTGTCGTTCTCTGGGCCTAATTCCGGTCCGCATTTGCGGAATACAGCTGTTTCATCATGCGAAACGTGATAAACGTGCTGGAGCCACTTGGTCCCGGCACGATTCACCTCTCTCTCAGCACGATTATCACGTGTCGCGTGATGCAACAGCCGTAGTCGGCAACTGCCGACCGGAATTAGGCTCCGAGAACGACAGTATCCTTCCATATAATATACAATACCGCTCATAGGATTTGCTCAGAAAGCGCGCAAGGATGTGTTTTCGCGTCTTTTTTTGGATAAATTGCTTCAAGCTCAACTTCATGCAAAACTATGGTGATAATCATGATCCTGCATATTCAACTATATAGCCTTTGCAGAGGTAACGTAGAGAAGTATAGAAATTTCGCAATCAGCCAGGTTTGTAACTAGTTACGGTACCATGGCGAAGGGGGCGACAGTTTCTGTCTGCGTTTTCCTGTATTCACCGCGTACAGAGCGTTGGTTGATTGCGAAAATTCTACTGTGCTTCTCTGGGCCTCATTCCTGTCCGCAATTGCGTCTCGACACGCTTTGCGGCCGCATGCGCTCGAGTCAGTGGAGTTTCCAGCGCCAAAGCCGACTCTATGTGGTTTTTTATTCAGCCGGTACTTTGATTTTAGCCGGTTTTTTATTCAGTTTTCTCCAATTTTTTCAAGTTTCCAGTTTCCAAAACCCACCTGGAGTCAAGAGATCGGTGGCTGCTGTGCTGGAAACTCGTCCGACTCTAAAGCGCGCGGCCGCAAAGCGTGTCGAGACCAGGGATGAGCAAAATTTTTTTCTGAGTTGCGGAAATCGGAACGACCTTCTCAATATCGGAATTCGGAAATCGGAACGCCAAAAACCATAGAAAATCGGAAATCGGAACTGTGTTCAGCGAAATTCTTAACCCTCCCCTGATGACTGTTCCTACCAAAAAGCTTGAGCTCATCCTACTTTATTGAACAAGGTGCACACCCAAGGCGCTTAAAAGTGTTCTTGTAGGCTTGTATTGTGACGCTTAGAATAATCGAATCATTGCAGAATCAGTTGGGTTCAGCATCACAGTTTCGTCAAACACCCCTTTCCCGGCGCGTGCAGCACTCCAAGTCCGTCCAACAAAGTTTCCCTGGCGCTTGGCACACTCCCAGTGGAGTCCCACCCACTACTCTTTCCGGCGCTTCGCGAATCCCTAGTTGGGTCCCACACAATTTCGTCGACGCTTGGCGCGCTCCAAGTGGAATCCAGCGCGCTTTCCAAGCGCTTGGCGCTCTCCTAGTGGAGCCCAGCGCACTTTTTTGGCGCTTGCCGCACTCAGAAATTTCTGGACAAGTTACCTATGAGTTTAACGCAAGTTGCATGGTGGCTTCATGCAACTTACTTGGAGTTCACAAGTAACTTGAAGCGATGTTACGAGATTTTTTATTAAAGTAGCATGCGCTAATAATAAATAAACAACATTGCGGGTTACTTGCAAGGTTGCTACATGTTGCTCGACACCTACACGCGACGTACACATCGACAGGCGACGCGCCCGGCACACCGTCAAGGGGTCTGCAGAGTTGTAGAGACCGGCGAGTGGTCGCCGACGCGGCAACAAAAATGTTTCGAAACATTATTCTCGCGGCGTCGGTTGCCGCTCGCTGGCAGTGACGCAGGTCCGTCGCGGCGTCAATTCACTCTGCGGTGCCCCCTCGTCGCCCTTCACTCCGCGTCGGTCGCCCTCGTCACCGAATGTAATCGATATTGCATCACCCATTGCTGTTCGTCGCTGCGAGCAGCGCCGCGACTTCAACTCTGTGGACCCCTTCACGCGACGGGGACTGCTTGGCGAGCACGACTGGGCCGCCAGCTGTTAGGTGGGGCCTTCAGCCGGTGTGCGGGGTTAAGTACCTTAAACTTGGGTAACTGAACGGACGACGCTGCCTACATCTGAGT
Organism: Aplectana chamaeleonis; assembly: GCA_029168955.1. Taxonomy (NCBI): domain Eukaryota; kingdom Metazoa; phylum Nematoda; class Chromadorea; order Rhabditida; family Cosmocercidae; genus Aplectana; species Aplectana chamaeleonis. Next base: position 84,131 of record JAPDOI010000139.1, on the reverse strand, counting down.
CCTGCCCCCGGAGTGCATCGTATACCTCCCTAGGAAACGGCACGCCGCGTAGATAGGTTACGTGCGCGATAAACTAATACATGTATGTTACACGGCAGTACTTTATGTTACGTGTAACTCAACTCGCACCGTAGAACATACTTCCAATGTTTAAAGTCAAATATAATTTAAAATTTTGAAGATAGGTAGCAGGCAACATGCTGGGAGCGCTAGATTCGCATGTAACTTTATCAGGACTTTATTAGCAGTGGAGTCCCGCACCCTTCCCTCGGCGAGCTCACAGCGGGCCTTAAATCTCACATGCAACCGTTCGTGAACCCCCTAAGCAAGCTTTTGTATAGGAAACTGATTAAATCGTTTTATCAGTCTATCAGCATACGCCATCAAATCATAACAACAACGAACCGACTTGCGCCAATATAAAAAAAAACAAACCGAATTTCCGTTCATTCTAACACACAGACACACATCCACACGCACAGAGTAAGGCAAATATAGATAGTAGGTCAACTATCAAATAATTTTCATGCAAATACAATCCAGCCCGGCTTTCTGAAAAGTAAAGGCAGACCTCGAATTCGAATCGAGCGCCCGAAAAAGCCCCCCCCCTAAGAATTTGGCGAGGAAAAGTTTTAAAAATTCTTATCTCCTATACTTCCGATTTTTTTCCGAAATTTTGGGGCCTTTTTTTCGGAAATCGGAAAACGGAAATCGGGAGCCCAAAAACCATCGGTAAAGATATTTGGAAATCGGAATTCCGCTCATCCCTGGCCGAGACGCAGTTGCAGACCGGAATTTGGCCCAGAGAAGCACAGTATAGTTCTCAACGACACCCCGACAAAGGCTGTACCACTGGATAGCCATGAGTGCCAGAATCATTATTATCGCCCTACCTTCGTCTGAAGTTCAGTTCAAAGCGAGTTATTCGAAAAGGACGAAAACGCGTGGTTTCTGACCAAATCTTATGAGCGGTAGTGCAGATGGCAACAAAAAGTCTTCACACGACAACTATTGCTTCCGATTTTGAAGAGACCAAAGTGGTTAATATACTTTGGCTTATCCAACGAGAATAATTTTTAGGAAATTTTCAATGAACAACCATCTTTACAACTGAGAATCCCAAATTGGTATTTATATAGCGAGACTGTATGAGGATCTGAACCTCCTCGTAGGTGTATGGTGTGCACGAGCACTAGACCTATCGGGCAGGCTCACAAATATTTATATTTATAAATTTTTTGCACTCATGGTGAGCAATCTATAGGAAAGCAACGAACAAAAGTCGAGCTCCGACTCAACCAAAAACAACCACACAAATGAGGAGAATCACAAAAGAATCAGTACACAAAGAATGAACAGACCCGAAGAGCCAGAGCTTCACGTGCTTGCCAAAAAGGAGAAAAAGAAACGCAGTCGCCATGACCAAATAGCAAATCAGATTTTTTTAAACAGTGTTCAGTATCAGCAATTTCCTTTAAAGTGATATGTGGAAAAAACGTGTTCTGGATAGAACCTATTTTACAAAAAGTGTGTACGCTTAGAACAGAGGGGATACGATCAGACTGGGCAACGCAACTAGCAACTCAGCTGGCCACTGGTGGACCGTCACCCTCATTTTCTTAAGTTTATCCTTCGTATGGTTGCTAGTGTGAGCCGGTGCATTATCTTGCACCAGCCTAGCAAAGCCTGGAATCGAAATGAATCGATGAATGAGTGTATATAAGTAAATTTATAAAATAATTATTCAAATAAATAAGTAAATAAATGAAGTAAATGAATAAACAAGTAATTAAGTAAATAAATGATAGAATAAATAAATAAACAATTTAACTAATTAATTAAATAATGAACACATAACTGAAAAAGTGACTGAATAAATGAATAATTATCTGACCGAACAAATCAAGAAACTAATAAATAAATTCATAGAGGTACATCCTCTGGTTCCGAGCCAAATTTACTCTGTTCCTTCGCGCGCTTGTGCGTAGCGAGGGTAGAGACAGCGAGAAAGTGTGGGAAGAAGGAGACTCAGTGTACGCGCGCAGACGCACGCGATGAAGGGGATCAGACTTCACTCGGAAACAGGGGATAAATACATAATCAAATAAATATATGAATAAATATTCAAACCAATAAATAAACTCAGAGAGATGTAAATACACAATCATATAAATAAATAAATAAATAAATAAATAAATAAATAAATAAATAAATAAATAAATAAATAAATAAATAAACAAATAAATAAAATAAATAATTAAATAAACGAATAAATAAATAAATAAATAAATAAATAAATATTCGAATATGAGAACTCAAAGTTTACTTACCGTTCTACGCCTTGGTTGCAAAAGGTACATAAGCAACCTTGATAATCCTACAGTACGCCTCATTGTTAATGCGTGTCGTACCGGGCAGGATGACGAGGCCGGTAGCTCCCCTGACAGAAATCCCGCCCCAGACGTGGACCTTCGCCGGATGTTTAGCTCGCGATCTCATGCGGGCGAAGTGGTCCCCGTCTTTCACGTAGCAGAATTTCGTCGAGCAGTCAACTGAAAAAAGTAAATTGTGGTACTTGGCTTTTGCAGTTGAATAATCACTGTTCGGTAGGGCTCACCCTGCACGGTGCATTCATCAGTGAACACACAATCGGTGAACCTCACATTGTTGTCGAGCATTTCCTCACAGAATATTGACCTATTTATCTTGTTTGGCTCACGAATGGTGTGGCAATACTTCGTATTGGCTCTCTTGTAGCCTAACCGCAGCCTCGCTCTTTTAATGTGCGCGTCGCTAACGACGATACCACGCGTTCTGAGTCGGTTCTTGATAGCCACGGCTGTCGTCGAGCTGTTTGTGTTATAGCACCGTTCTATTTCTCTTTCGATATCTTCTTGGTGAGCTGAAAAGATTGGAATAAATTGAAGCAAGCGGTTTGGTAGAAAGTCTGTACGAGAATTAAAAGCACCCGAAAGAGAGCGGGCTATATATGTTTTTTTAGTGTCTTCGACGCGAAGTGACTGCTCGAATTTTTTGACAAACCGTTGAACGGTTCTCGTCACGACATTGGGATCCATCTGAAATGTTAAAACTGAGTCGGAGAAATTGGCGATTGTAAAATATGGGTTTCAAACTAAACTTCTGAATTTCTCTTGCAACTGCATTTACGCTTTTGCCTTCGCGTCTTATTTTCACAATTATGTCGATGTGTTTGAATAGAGGATTTGAAGAGACAATCATCTGGAATTGGTGGAGATTGCTACAGGAAATCATATAACAGTTCAAGAAGTGTTAATAGCCAGGAGGATTGCCAGGAGAATCTAGCAGCGGCAGAGTATGCCAATAGCAGGGAAGGGCTGATGAGCGGGGCGTGGCCTGTGCCCAAACAGCCTCGAAGGCACGTGTCTATATGAAGACGTACAGTGAGGTCAATCCGGCCTCCTATAAATACCAAGCTGGAAGGAATTTGGATATGCAAAATGTTTGCTGTTATATTCTTCCCGTCCACCTCGACGTCTGATGTCCTGCCGACAACTGCCATTCAAGGAGAGGTCGTCTGTGGGGCGACACGAAGAGTAAAATGGGGGGGGGTGGGAGACATTACTCTGGAAAAGTAAGTCTCCATCTTCGTTTTTGTTGAATTGTAATAAACGTTTACATTTTTCAGATTCTCTTTGTGGGACGCAAAGAGATTTGCGAGATCAAGGTCCTCCAGGTCACCACGGATGGTGTCATCGAAGAGGATGCCCTAGACATCGTGCCGGGCAACAGCGAGGGCTCAATCACTCTTCCGAGGGAGAGAGCTCCATCCCAAACTCCATATGAAAAAGAAGTGATCAGGAGGTTGACTGCTCTGGAAGAGAGAGAGCTCGGAAACACCGAGTTGCTCCGGAAGCTGGAGCGGAAGGCCTTGCTATCCGAAGGCATCCACGAAAGGGCACTCGCGCTAATGAAGGAGGTGCTGAGGAGGACCACAGCCGCAGCCTTGGAAGGTTTATGATTTCGAAAAAACGTTTCAATTGAATTGTTCTACGATTCAACAAATTTTTTTCAGATGAGCTGATCTTCAGATGGGCTTCCGCCGAAAGGGTCGCCGATCTGAGAAAAATGACAGGCGACCCTTTGAAATTCATTTGAAAACTGGAAGAAATTGTTTATGAGGATGAGAGTGACGAGCTAGATAAGGCCCTGGATGACCGACTAGAGTCAGCAGATAAAGTTCACTTCCTGAAGAAGGTAAGAAAATTGCTCGAAACCCTTTCCCCGACATTTTCTGAAATATTGTTTCTTTTTCAGTGCTTATTCAAGTTCTTTGAAGTTCCGGAACACCTTCGCGAACAGCTCTGGAGGAGAGCTAAGGACACTCTGAACAGCAAGGCGCGCCGACTAAGGAAGGCGTTCAGAGAGCGGAATGCGGCTGCTGATCTGCCAGGGACGAGCGGCGTCGAAAACGACGCCTTTGAGTGGGATGATGAGGTAGGTTTGTGAAGTAGGTTTGTGAAGTGGTGGTGTATTTTTATAATATTGTGCACATGTTGTCTTAAAAGAAAACTGGTCCTCGCCAATTCCGAAACTGGGTACTCTAGAGTCACTGAGTATGGAGATTATGACAAAAGGTTTCATTTTGGAAATTTCGACAAGTGGAAAATTAGCGTCTTCGAGCAACTTTTGTCAGCCCAAACTTTGGGCATTATTTGGAACGAATAATGGGTGTATTCTACGGTTTTGTTGGGTGTAAAACTTTTTCATCTTTTTATTAGACGCGTACCAGTTTTCCTACACTGAATACTAACCACTGGATACTGTGAGAAAACCATTGTGTAACTATTCCAAATTTCCCTAATATATCGTGTACATAATCATCGTGAATCAATCTTCTAACCGTGAGGCAGTGCTCCTAGATTTAAGTTTCCAGATTCTGATTTTTCGCCCTTCTGACTCCGTATTGTACATGTGTGATTGTTGTCTGTATAAACAATACCTGTAAATGATTAGTTTTTCATTCATTGTAGTGTACGTAATAAATTGACAGCCGTCTTGTCTTTCTGATTTCTCTGAATAAAAGCATATTTAATGTCCCTCAGTAGAGTTGCCTGAACGCATGAGATAGTTGCGAATCCGAAAGTTAGGCAACCGCTAGTTTGACAACGTTGCGAAAAAACTAAACTATTTTCAGCTGAAAATATGGAGAAGAATGCATATTATAGGTTCAAATATCCTCACATGGTTCGTAAATGACCACTGTTCAAATACAACGTTATTCCCACACATGTTCTGAGGCTTCAGTGTTGCCGCGGGATATCCGTCGCAGGCGCGATGAAGGTCCACTAGCGCTCTGGACGAGAGGCGGGATGACAGGGTCACTGGCGTATGCGCGATGCGCGTGTAGGACCGGGTCAACTTGTAGGGTTGATGGTGTGGGAGATGTACCACACTACGGGCGTCTTTCCGAGAGATTCTTGTGTGCGAACAAACTTACACATGATAGTTAAACTCCAGAAATTCAGTGTTTATCCTGGAACAAGCACTGAAATTGTGATTCGTATGAAATTTCGTCATTCAGGTTCTGAAAAAATGACGGTTTTCAAAAGTTTCATCTCTGCTCTAGGCGCTGAATGATTCGACGCACATTTTGTTAATTCTGACTCATTGTTTTCTTCCCTGTGGACCGTTCCAATCAATATACTGTTGGAACGACAACCGAGAAAGACAGCCTGCGTGGATAATTCTGAATTTATGTGAATGATAGCGTGTAAAACACGTGGCGAGCTAGAGTGAGATTCAATTCATGTGAACAAACAGACTCACAATTGAACCATAAAAGTCCGGAATAAATTGGAATTTTTTCAAGCTGAAATAAACTGGAAATAGTTGATAATTTGAAAAAAAAAAGGAAATGTTGGGTATTTCAAAAACCGTAACTCTTAACTTTAATAATAGATACGCGTGGAAATCTGAATTTCCAACAAATTGAAATCAATTCGAAATGTTTAAAACTGTAATAATATGAAAATTTTAGAATGTTGAAATGAATTGTAAGTTTTTTAATTTTGAAAACAATCGGAATTTTTAATTTCAGAAGCAATTACGGTTTGAAATCAGATTTTTTTTCGAAAAGTCGACATTTTGGAAAAATTTGAATGAAATGGAAACTCTTGAAATTTGAAATGAAGTGGGAATTTTTGAAATTCGAAAAAAAATTGGAATTCTCAATCTCAGAAGCAATTGCAATTTTAAATCATTTTTTTTTTGATTGAACTAAAGTGGGAATTTTTGAAAATCGAAAAAGATTAGAATTCTCAAATTTCAGGAGCAAATGCAATTTTAAATCACAATTTTTTTTGAAATGAAATAAACTGGTTTTTTTTTTGAAATCGATTGGAACTTTTTGATATTTGAGAAAATCGGAACTCTTTTTTTTCAGAATAAACATGTTTAAAAATTGGAATTTTTTAAAAAATTGAAATAAACTGGAAATTTAGGTGTGCCACACATCCAAATAACGTTAGTTTCCTGAATTCGTTTACATTCTGACCGCTGAAAGAGTGGGAACGCATATTTAATGAAGATTTTCAAATATTTCAGTCTTGTGTGGGCAATCCCATCGACGTTTTGCTGGGGTGCGTTCCAAGAACGTTCCCACGACGCTGTGGGAAGAAAAGCAACCTCACCATGGACAAATCTGCTTTCCATAGATGCGAAACATAATTCAAAATTGCTCCCACGTGACCGTGGCTACGATTCCATGGACGCGTTTTGCCATGGGAATGTTCTTGGAACGCACCCCTGGTCAGCGGCGGCAGGGAAGGCCAGCCCGCGTTGGCAGGGAAGGCCGGCCAGCGTTGGCGAAGGGCGGCATGTGAGGGGTGCCGGGTCAAACAGGGCGAGCTCTGGGGGGTAGGCAACAGGCACTCTGCTGTGGGCGGAGCCAGAGGGGCGGGCCCGACTCCGCCCCTCGGCGCGGACGAGATTGCCTCCAGAGTGCCTCTTTCACGAGTGCTTCGATTTGATTACTTCCTCACTGTATTTCTGCGCTATTCGTCTGTATTCCACTGAATCGTACGCTACTATGCTGCTGATAAACAATTCTATTCAACCCCACTGACAACCCTTTCGATAAACGCTGATCCCAAATGCATTGGTTTGGTAACTCATGAGAGTTTTCATGTTTCCATGTCAACATGAGCTCAAATTTTGTTAAATGTAAATGCAATCTATTCTTCATTGTGGAGCGATTTGATTAGCAAAATTTCAAAGTTGGGTAAAACCTTAATTTCAAGGAGTGAAAAAATTGAGAATTAGGCAAAGCCACTGACACAATTTTTTCTTAAACTCATAATTGTCGAGTGGGTTCGATAAATTCACTTTTCAAGCTCGCTTTTGTAGCTTATGAAGTGGAAAGCCGAATCTGGACACAAATTGGTATTTTTTTCCACTTCCACTTCGCACAATGTTTTAATTTTGTGGCACTACCGCACCCCTCGTATGTAAAGTAATTTATTGCACAGTTTTTTTAGTAATATTAGCGAGTACTTGCTGAAGCGGAATCAGCATTTTCTCGTCATAGGATTACTCCCCAAATTGTTTTAGGGAAAAAGCAAATTCTTAACTAATTTTTCTGAAGAACCAGAAATTTATGTGAACAAATTTATCAAAGTTTCGAACAAAGTTAGAAAACGGTGATGAGATTTCAACCTTACTGTTCAATAAATTTTCACATTATCAGATAGGAATTTTTAAACATTAAATAGCATGTTTTCTACACCAGAAATCGCAAAAAAAAATGCTTTGAAAAACAAACACCACTTCAGCAATGAGAATCTCGAATTTTTGTGCCGTCGCTGGTCTTCAGCAACAAAAAAATGTGACTTATTTCTGTCATTCGCTGAAAGAGAAATAACGTCTTTCTTCTTAAACATGGTCTGAGCCTATGGATTCAAACTAATGAATCCTCGTTGACATCAGCCGATACCTATCTCTCGCTCCACCGACCCTGCCGTCCGCATGGCCATTACCAAATGCCATTGGGGGGTAGACAACAGGCACTCTGCTGTGGGCGGAGCCAGAGGGGCGGTCCCGACTCCGCCCCTCGGCGCGGACGAGATTGCCTCCAGAGTGCCTCTTTCTCGAGTGCTTCGATTTGATTACTTCCTCACTGTATTTCTGCGCTATTCGTCTGTATTCCACTGAATCGTAAGCTACTATGCTGCTGATAAACAATTCTATTCAACGCCAATGACAACCCTATCGATAAACGCTGATACCAAATGCATTGGTTTGCTAACTCATGAAAGTTTTCATGTTTCCACGTCAACATGAAACCTTTCTTGACCAGCAATACGATGATATTAATGCGTTAACCCCATTTCTACTACGAAATACTGGATTTGAATATGGGTCTGGCTTCCAATTTTTTTTTCAATTGTTCATATTTAAAAAAAAATGTGTTTATGAAGCCTTGGGTAACTCGTGCAAGGTGGTCGAGCTCAAATTTTGTAAAATGTAAATGCAATCTATTCTTCATTGTGGAGCAATTTGATTAGTAAAATTTCAAAGTTCGGTACAACCTTAATTTCAAGAGAAGGACAAAATTGAGAATTTGCCGAAGCCACTGACACAATTTTTTTCTTAAACTCATAATTGTCGGGTGGGTTCGGTAAATTCACTCTTCAAGCTCGCTTTTGTAGCTTATAAAGTTGAAAACCGAAGCTGGACATAAATTTGTAATTTTTTCCACTTCCACTTCGCACATTTTTTTTTAATTTTGTAGCACTACCTCGTATGTAGAATAATTTATTGCACAGTTTTTTAGTAATATTAGCGAGTACTTGCTGAAGCGGAATGAACATTTTCTCGTCACAGGATTACTCCCCAAATTGTTTTAGGGAAAAAGCGAATTCTTAACTAATTTTCCTGAAGAACCAGAGAATAATGTGAAAAATTTATTAAGGTTTCGAACAAAATTAGAAAACGGTGATGGGATTTCAACTTTACTGTTCAATAAAATTGTCACATTATCAGATAGAATTTTTTAAACATTAAATAGCATGTTTTCTACACCAGAAAATGCAAAAAATGCTTTAAAAAACAAACACCACTTCAGCAATGAGAATCTCGAATTTTTGTGCCGTCCTAGTCTTTTTCATACTTTTTTATTCACTGATGCCCATTTCAATTTTAGTTTTTAAACAATTGAATTTTCCTTCAGCAAAAAAAATCTCGTTACCTATGACTGATTTCTGTCATTCGCTGAAAGAGAAATAGCGTCTTTCTTCTCAAACATGGTCTGAGCCTATGGATTCAAACTAACAAATCCTCGTTGAGATTAGCTGATACCTATCTCTCACTCCACCGACCCTGCTGTCCGCATTGCCATTGGGACATGTTTACGATCCTGGGTCGCTTGTCTTCACATCTGTTATGTCCACTGGCTATGCAGGACCTAGTGGAGGCGATATCGACCCATATGGGTCAAAATTATTAGATTGAATGGTGAAGGCCGAGAATATATACGGAATTAAAATAGGCATAACTGAAAACAGTGTAAATAAGAATAAAAATTGTTAATAAATATCAAAACTTTCTCCTTCTCCTGTTTCAAGCGTTCGTCTCGTTTCATAATATTTTTTTATAGAGAAAATAAATATATAAAACAAATAAAAATGAAATAAGGTAGAAACAAACTTCAAGAAATTAAAAAAATCATTTTATTTCGCCTGAAAATCAGATGCGCTTTTCATGATCGCGAAAATTCATAAAAAAATGGGAGTACACGTCAAATTTAGAACGAACTCCTCTTTCTGATTTCATGTGTCTGTTCACCTACGCTTTTGCTTGAAAAAATCCGAATTCATAAATCACAGACAGTTTTCATATTTCTATAGCAACTTTATCAGACAGGCTAGGAATTTATCCGATCACGCAGAAATTTCAAAAATAGGTCCGAGTTCTTATTTTAATCACTACCACTCACTAAATTCCTTCATACAAATTATATGTAAAAATCTATAGAAAAGTTACTGAATAACAAAACTAACACAGAATTAATTTTTAAAAACTCGTCCGACTTTTCTTCTATTGGTGACTAAAAATGCTAACGAGGAGTCAGTAAACACTCAAATAATTTAGGAAATTCGTTGAAAATATTTCACCAGCATAAGGCATATCTATGGTTTTTTCAGGAACAATTAATTTACTTGGGAATGAAAATTCGTCAAGAGGCTTCGAAAATCTTTTCATAGGGGCAGGATAATTGGAATAGATAGAGTCAAATGTGAATCAAGGAATGGAAGAGACAAATAACACTTGCCTGTTTTGAAAAAAAATTTTCCGGGGCCGCGTATTGGAAGGTGAAGTGATTTAAACGTAAGCAACATTTAGAGTTACTGCAATACGCGAATAGAGATCTTATCATGATTCATTAAACATTTATGTCTTTTAAATAAAAAGAGAAGGAAATCCGAGAAAAGGACTCACCTTTTTCATAAAATTACCTTTGCGGAGAAAAAAGGAAACGTATAGCATCATATTGCTGGTCAAGAAAAGTTTCATGTTAACAAAGAAACATGAAAACTCTCATGAGTTAGCAAATCAATGCATTTGGGATCAACGTATAACGGGAGGATTGCTATTGGGGTACAATACAACTGTCTATCAGCATCTAGTACCTTGCAGTTCAGTGGAATACAGGTGAATAGTGTAGAAATACAGTGAGGACGCAATCAAATCGAAGCACTCGCGAAACAGGCACTCTGGAGGCAATCTCGTCCGCGCCGAGGGGCGGAGTCGACCCGCCCTACTGGGACACGCCCACCCGAGAGTGCCTCTTCGGGCGCTCCCAATGCCATTGGGACATGTTTACGATCCTGGGTCGCTTGTCTACAGATCTGTCATGTCCACTGGCTATGCAGGATCACGAGCGGTCTAGTGGAGGTGATATCGACCCACACATATGTGACAAAATTATTAGACTGAATGGTGGAGGCTGAGAATATATGCGGAATTAAAATAGACATAACTGAAAACAGTGTCAATGAGAAAAAAAGTTGTTAAGAAATATCAAAACTTTCTCCTTCTTCTCCTTTTTCAAGCGTTCGTCTCGTTTCAGGTTTTTTTTATAGTGAAAATAAATATATAATGCAAATTTTAAAAAAATGAAATAAGGTAGAAACAAATTTCAAGAAAAAAAAAATCATTTTATTTTGCCTGAAATCAGATGAGCTTTTGATGATCGCAAAAATTCATTAAAAAAATGGGAGTAGACGTCAAATTTAGAACAAACTTCCCTTTCTGATTTCATGTGACTGTTCACCTACGCTTTTGCTTGAAAAAAATCCGAATTCATAAATCACAGACAGTTTTCATACTTATATAGCAACTTTATCAGACAGGCTAGAAATTGATCCGATCAAGCAGAAGTTTCAAAAATAGTTCCGAGTTCCTATTTTATTTTTTTTTCACTACCACTCACTAAATTCCTTCATACAAATTATATGTAAAGATCTATAGAAAAGTTACTGCCTAATAAAACTAACACAGAATTAATTTTTAAAAACTCGTCCGACTTTTTTCTATTGGTGACTAAAAATGCTAACGAGGAGTCAGTAAACACTCAAATAATTTAGGAAATTCGTTGAAAATATTTCACCAACATAAGGCATATCTATGGTTTTTTTAAGAACAATTAATTTACTTGGGAATGAAAATTCGTCAAGAGGCTTCGAAAATCTTTTCATAGGGGCAGGATAATTGGAATAGATAGAGTCAAATGTGAATCAAGGAATGGAAGAGACAAATAACACTTGCCTGTTTTGAAAAAAAATTTTCCGGGGCCGCGTATTGGAAAGTGAAGTGATTTGAAGCGTAAGCAACATTTAGAGTTACTGCAATACGCGAATAGAGATCTTATCATGATTCCCTAAGCATTTATATCTTTTAAATAAAAAAGAGAGAAAGAAATCCGAGAAAAGGACTCACCTTTTTCATACAATTACCTTTGCGGAGAAAAAAGGACACGTATAGCATCATAATGCTGGTCAAGAAAAGTTTCATGTTAACAATGAAACATGAAAACTCTCATTAGTTAGCAAATCAATGCATTTGGGATCAACGTTTATCGGGAGGATTGCTATTGGGGTTGAATACAACTGTCTATCAGCATCTAGTACCTTGCAGTTCAGTGGAATACAGGTGAATAGTGTAGAAATACAGAGAGGAAGCAATCAAATCGAAGCACTCGTGAAACAGGCACTCTGGAGGCAATCTCGTCCGCGCCGAGGGGCGGAGTCGACCCGCCCAACTGGGACACGCCCACCCGAGAGTGCCTCTTCGGGCGCTCCCGCGAGCTCTGGCAAGGTTCCAAATCTGTAGACAAACCCTCGTAGAAACACCTGAATCCCTGAAACTTTGGAACTTTCTCAATTCTATATGCATTTAGAATCGATAAGAAAGTTTAATAAAACAATGAAAGGTTGGCACTCTATCTCGATTGATTGATGCTGTGTGTGGCGAGATGGTCCAATTAGCTGAGGGGTCCATCGATGCTGTGTGTGGGTGTGGCGAGATGGCCCAGCTGAGGAGTTGTGCGGCCAGCAATTGCACCGCATAAGAGGGACCCGTGATCTGACGCGAGACGCTAGCGTCCAAATCTCAATATTGCATTAGAAGCGTCTGATTTTCAAGGGAAGTGTAAATACGGAGTTTCTTGACAAAGCCTCAATTCTCGAAACATTTCTATTTTTCTCTTTTTCTTTTTTTGAGTTTTGTTTTGTGTTCAAAATTCGAGTTCAAATGTTGAAAAAATTCGAATTAAAGCAAGAATTTCCGGAGTTTCTGTAAACTCTTTTTTTTCTTAAATTTGAATTGAGCTAGAATTTTTCGAAAACTCAAATAAATTGAAAATAGTTAAAAAAAGAAAGGATCTGGAAATTTTTGAAATTTGGTCAAAGTCGGAATTTCCAATTGCAGAAGTAAATACGATTTTAAATCAATTTTATTTCCAAAAATCGAATTGAACTGAAAATTTTTGAGATTTGAATTCAATTGGGAATTTTGAAATCTGAAAAAAATTTACTTTTTTTGTGTTCTTAGTTTCAAAAATAAAAACGAATTGATATCAGAGTTTTTTCGAGAAATAAAATAAATGCAAAGTTTCGAAAAAGCGGAATAAACGGAAATTTTTAAAGTTTGAAAAAAAATCGAATTCCTGATTTCAGAATTAAATACGATTTCAAATCAAAACTTTTTCAAAAATTGAATAGAACTGAAATTTCTTGAAATTTGAAATAAATCAGAATTTTTGAAGACTGAAGAAAGTCAGAGTTATTAATGCCAAGAATGAATTCGAGTTGATATCAGAGATTTTTTTTTAAAAATTAAATAATTGATTTAATAATTAAATAATTAAGAAAAAATTAAATAATTAAATAATTAAGTTTTGAGAAATAGAAATAAAACGGAAATTTTCTAAACTTGAAAAAAAATCGGAAATCTTAATTTCAGATGTAAATACGATTTCAAATCAGATTTTTGAGATGCTCAGGTCAAATTGTTTCAATTTCGCGTGCGTGAGCAGCGCCTTACCGTACACCGCTAGACGATGACTGCACAACTAGCAGAGACTCGCCTTAGGTACTTCGGCAAATGAAAAATGACGAAACCTTCCCTAAAAACATTGAAAATGGATCATTGAGCTAATATCAATGTCTTTGGTCGATTGATGCAACTTTGGTAATTAGCGAGGTCATCAGTAAGTTCAGTCGTAAATAGACGATAATAAGACTTGATATTAAGTTTATTCTATGTTTTAACACATTTTTTGAATCAAAATGACGCTGCGAGTCGAATGGTGCTATTATATTTTCAAAATAACCGCTTTGACAAGAGTTTGAATGCATTGAAAATGAAAAAGTGGAAAGTAGGTCAAGAATCGGACTGATCTTGACTATGCATACATTTTTGAAATCAGCATGACAATACGAATGCATTGACGTTTTAAAATTTCGAAAATATCTATTTTGAAAGATTTTGGCTCCTTTTTGATAAAGTAGGTCATAACTAGGTCGAGACTCTGTTTTTCTCAAACCTGAATACATTTTTGGAATCAGCGCGACGAGACGAATCGAACGGTGTTTTCAGATTCCAAAATCATCCACTCTGAACCAAAACGACGTTTCCGACGCGCTTTCGCGTCGCCGACGCGTTTTAGGACACATGTTATGAGCGGTGTTGTATGTGAATATCTTGTTTTATTTTCAGGAAGGCTGGGAGATCTGAGGTGTATATGTTAAACAGAAGAGGTGAAAGTACTCCTCCATGAGGGACACCACATGTACAAAAATGCGTCCTAGAGAAAGTGCCGTTACAGTTAAAAACAAAAGTTTGCTCAGAAAGAAAAGATGTCAGCCAGCTTAATAGATGGCACATGGACCCTATATTTTGGCCTTTTTCTGAGTAAGCTACCGTGATCGACGTTGTCAATTGCTTTGCTCAAATCAAAGTAAACAGCATCAACAGCTTGTGACGAGCTTAATGCACCAATCCAAGAGTGATTACATTCTAGAAGTTGCGGGCAAGTAGAGGAGTTTTTAACAAAACCGAACTGCTCAGGAGGGATAACATTAAACTTGTCTAGCCAATCTTGAAAACAGACTTTCACAATTTTCCCATGACTTTGCAAGGTGTTGGTGTAATGCTTATAAGTCTAAATTCATTAGGTGATGGAGCAGAAGAGCTTTTAGGCATTGCAGTAGCTGTCGATCTCTCCCACAAAGCGGGAACCTGGCCTGTATACTTCGGCGAATCGAAATTTTTTTTTTAAATAATCGAGTTTTCGACTAAGTCGATTTTTCAAAATTTCGAATATTCGAGTTTCCGAGTAAGTCGATTTCTCAAAATTTCGAATAATCGATCGAGTCTTCGACTGAGTCGATTTTCCAAAATTTCGAAAAATCGAGTAGTGGAATTGACTCGATTTTTCGAAATATCGAATGACAAAGTTCTAGGCTAACTCAAATTTTCCAAATTTTTACAATTGAGAATCTGAAACACCTTATCTCGGCTATTTTAAACGAACCCCTTTTACTGCTTCAAGTCCCCAATTGAAAATATATCTAGCAATGAAAAATGCTATCTCAGCACAGTAGGAAGGTTAGAACCAACATTGTTTTTTTACGTCGATTGATAATTTTCATCGACTTAAACAAAATTCCAATGTTGGAGAGAGGAATCTGAGGCTCATTTTAGGTTCACTATTTCTGGTGAACGCATGGGACCCCAACCCGACAGACTCAGCCACGCCTCGAGGAACTAAACACATGCTTAGGTGGAAGCCGTGGCGAAGTCTCTCGCCCATCATCTTTGGGAGAGACATGGTAGCGTCATCGCCCATCCTTTGCAGGTTCTGTCCTAGTAAACACGGCGGGCGGCTCCAAATATCAGAATTATCTACATGTTTACACCATGGTATCAACAGTGTTAGTGGTAGATAAGGCTCTTGTGTGCCTTGGTCGGCTCTTCTGAGCCGGACCTTGGAGGTGGCCTAGAGTCACTTATCAATTCCCAGAAGATCTACCAGATGCCGAAGGATAATTTTGTCGCCTAGGGATTTCCTTTTAGTTGGGTGAGGGCAAGGTTCGCTACTGCAGGCCCGTCTCACGGTTCGCAGTAGGGGTGCCCCGACCGTAGTCCGTGGTGGTGAGATCACTCTTCCTGTGGGGACCCGATCAAGAATGATCCCAGTTAAAAGCAGTGTTCACGCTAAATCATGGGTGTTCAGTTTCTTACAGATCATGATAGGTCGAAAGCCTACTGTGACAGCGTCATCATAAGGAACTGGAAAAAAAGGCAAGAAAGCACTTTCTATCGCCAAAGCAGGATCTCTTGTGTGACGTCCCATTTTTGAGAATGTGAAGATTGACCGGCGTGAGGAAATGAGGTCTTCCCATGTGATAACGTGATCCTATCTTATCGATCGGCTTATTAAAGCCATTTCTTTCCGGCCGTTTACGTAATGATGCTTTTTCAAAAAGGAATAGTCTGCGGGACGGGACGTTGGGGTGCAGAGTTTGGGCACCTCTCTGTAAACGGGGTTTTCACGTTTTTTCTTCGCGAACGGATCACCATCCGATGCACCGCTAGTTCTCTGCAAGAAATTTGTCAACGTTCTAATCGTGAACGCTGCCTTTAAGCGATGTCCCTAGAGCCCTCTCTGCGAACCCGGGAACACCAAATATGCTTTGAGAGAAAATACTAGCTTGCACTCTACGATCGGCCTCACAGAGCCAGCCAATACCCTGTAAAATTCTCTTTTGCCTATTCTATTACAGCTGACCAAAGCCCCGCATAACTCAACCCTGTCTCTACCAGTGTCCACCTTAGGAGGGACCAGCTCCGCCCATTTTAGGAAATCGACTCCAGCTGTTGTTGGGGATGGATTGAGTTTGCGTTGAAGTTTGTTCCCTGCTTTCACCAGAGTATATCAGGTCACATAACTGGAGATAAATTTCTTTGACTCGAAACAGTCGACTATCGAGTTTATTCGACTATTGGGGTTCATTGAATGATCGAGTCTTCGACTAACTCGAAATTCTAACTTTTCGAATAATCGAGTTTTCGACTAATTCGATTCTTCAAATTTTCGAATAATCGAGCAGTCAAATGACTCGATGTCGACTGTTTCAGTCGATACCAAAACTCGATGACTCGACTCGACATAAGTATACTGGCCAGTAATAAGCGAGATGTTGAAAATGTGACTGAGAGGGATCGAGATTTTCCCAGCGAGCATTTTATAGAAAACTTTACGCAAATACTTACGGACCAGTGAAGGATTAATCACTGGTAAGGGAAAATCAGGGATAACATGCGTAAGGAAGTTTGCATTAGATTCACATGGAAGTGGGAAAACACTTGCGGAAAAGTCAGCCAGCACATTGGCTTTATCTTCCGCAGTAGTGAGGACACCTCCATTTGAACCATATGAGCAAGTCGAATTGTTCTTTTAACCGACACGTTTACTGCCGTACTCATACAGTCTGTCATAAAGAATTCTGCTAGCTATCCAGAAGAACTGTATATGTGACGTTCCATGGCGCAGGCCGTCTAGAACAGAGTAGATTGTTATGCTAGCCGTTGGTCTGGCTTTTTGGTCAGTAGACGGCTCCCCTTCCTCCTGCAATGGATGGCGACTACCCGTTTGTAGGGAAACATGGGGACTGCATATAGTATCACCCATATCAGCGGCTAAGGGGAATTAGGATCTCCCAGCGACTAATCAGTCTCAGTACCTCGCACTCCAAGCTCAGTCGTCGACGAAGTCGGATGATATGACAACTGGTGAGAGGCAGGGTAATCTCGGGTTGCGCAGGACTTCCCGGATTCCGGATAAAGACGGCACATCAATCGCATGCCACTCAGAGTAATTTATGCTTTGAGCTTACATCACCAGAACATTTTACTCCGACGTCAATCTTCACGCTCTTCTAGAAGCAGCGACGCTCACCAAGTTTCAAGTGATCGCGCTGCAGGAAACGAAGAACGGGAAGGCGTTTCACAACTAATTGTCAATGATGGAACGCTCCTCTTTCGTGGAGAGAAGTCTCCGTCACAGAATGTTGGAGGCGTTGTATTGGAAGTGCACCCATCTGTCGTCCACACAATTCACTCTCACAGGCTCCTGTCTCCACGTCTGTGCACCCTCCGTCTCCTCCTTCTACAAGTCTGTTGTTGGAGGCTTCAACGCTAGGATTGGAAAGGCTATCGAAGAGGAATACAAGATTGGAGAAGTTGGGATCGGCAACCGGAACGAGAATGGAAGTCGCCTCGCTGGGCTCTTGACTTCAGCACGTCTCATAACATCGGCACTGATCCCGAAGAGACGTTGCGTTCCCCCATTGAAGGTTGGCGCAAACTCGTTCCACCTATGTTATAGCATACAGCACCGAGTTCGCGCCAACCTTCAACAGTGAACGCAAAGTCTCTTCAGGATCCATGCCGACGTTAGATGGAAATTCGCTATTCCAGAAGGCGGAAATCGAAGCTGGACATGGGGAATACCCAACGGCACAACTCATGCTAAGATCGACAGTATACTTACAAACGGAAAATGGTGACTGTTTGACATCCTCGCCCGTGATGCCTCCTTCCGCATTGGTACTGATAATTGTCTACTTCGCGCCAAAATCAACTTTAATCACAGTTCAAAGCGGAATTGGTACCATTGCGCTGGAAGACGAAAGAAGTTGTGTTGAGCGAAGCCGTATCCCGATACGACCAGCAAATAGACGAGGACCTCAGCGAGGACTACGAGCTGCTTCTCAAAGTCTCCAAGAATGTGTTGAAAACCACTCGCTCTTCCCGACAAGCAACTTTGACCGTATCTCTGATGCTACTGAGGAGCGTATGGAAGAAAGAAGACGACTGAGGCTTGTTCCGATTGTTAAACATCTAGGCGGCTTTTAGCCAACGCCAGTTGCAGACAATCGCTGCAGGAGATCTTCAGAAGGACAGGCAACTAAGGTTGCTAGAGGCAGCACGGAAACTGGAAGAACTTTCAGTATTCCGCTATCAGCTTTCTCTCAACCAAGACAGTATCACTTCCACTTTCCGCTATGAGATGGAATCAATCATGGAAAGGTGTTATAGCGATCGTGTCCGACCCACAACTCCCGTACCACACCCCAACACCCCCACCTGGGGCAGCATGCATGAACGCAGCGAACGGAATCAGGAGCCGCTCCGCGTGCCATGCGCGCAGCGTCGAGAGCAACGGGGCGGCCCCGAATTTCGTGGCGTGTATGATGCCTGATTTTCGGGGCCGCCCGTTGCTCGACGCTGCGCGCATGGCGCATGGGCGCTCCTGACACCGTTCGCTGCGTTCATGCATGCCGCCCCTGAGAAACACCACCGCGGATTTTCGCTTCTGAGTTTTGCGCTGCAATCAGAAGTATGAAGAGCGGCACAGCTTCAGAACTAGACAAAATTTCTGTTGTTTGAAGGCAGTGTTCAGGATAAATCTCTCTCTCTCGAAGTTTCAGTGCGAAACACTAACCTGGCAGATGATGGAGGGGATAAGGTCGAAGGAATCGGCGAAAACGGGCCAGAAATCAATAAAAGCGGCTTTCAAAGTTATCCCGTTGCGCCTGCTTATCCCGGTCCGCCCAGCCCCTCATTCGCACAAGATTGTGGCGCCACCCACGCTTTAAATGGCGAATTGCCGAGCAACTCTGCCGCGTCCAGCCTGATCGATTCGCGCACATTTCGCAATTAGCTCGCGCGCTTGCTGAGCGGTTGCGGAAACTAGCAGGGTCTGTAGGCTCGTAAATGCCCCAAACGTTAGAAACCATTATTTTGGCTGATTCTGAACGTTTTTCTTCGCTGTTTTTTCACTATTGGTTGCCAAACGACAAAACAACACCATTTTTGGGTCGAACTCGGGTGTGATACTCATCGTGAACACTACCTTTGAGCTGGAGGCCACAGTCTACACGCGCTTTTTGTGGTACACCTGTCATCATGTCTACAGAAAATAGTAATTCCAGCTCAGTGGAGGATTTGGCGCTCAGTTAACTTCTACAATAAAGTTGAAAGGAAAGATTTTTGCAACTATCGACCGAGTGATCTGCAACTTATTCACGGAAATCGTTCTTCCACGCGTATCGCTTGGATGAATCTAAGCCACTAGAGCAGGATGGATTTCGCCAGGGACTCTATTCGGACCGTCGCTGTAGTCATCGAAGCCTGCCGGGTGTATCAACTGCTTCTTGTTCTAACCTTCATCGACCATGAAAAAAGCCTTCGACAGCGTCGAAACAAATTCCGGCCTGTCACCTGTGGTCGACGGAGGATTGGAACCGTCCTGTGCAAGAAATAATATTGACTGTAGCCAAAGTAGTGCTACCATCGACCCTCTCACCATTTCCATTGGTAGGGAAGTTGGACAAGGCTGTACCATATTGCTCAATCTGTCCACCGATGCTTTGCCGTGGATAGTGAAGCCACCCGAATGGGACGAAAATGTGTGACTGGGAAATTCCTCTCAAACCTTCGTTTTGACGGCGACATTCTCATCTTTTAAAATAGTACCAATGAAGGGGTGGCGATGCTAAGTCGAAGTTGAAAGATGCAGGGAAAACGATTACGTAGACTGTAAATCCTTCGGAAGAAGATCTATAGGTATAATTCATAAAGGACACCTGATGCACTGAACATCAAGCCGAACTACGCGGTTCAGACCTGCAAAGTATGTATATCCCGCCTTCGTGATCCAGAGATACATACAAATTTGCCTATGATTTTGGCAGGACGCCCGCGATCTAAAGTATCCTTATAGTTAGTGGAAAAACGCAACCGCCTTTTTTCCATTGCCGTGGACTTAGGATGGATGAAATTTAATCGTAACTCCGATTTTCACTTCCTTGTCGTCCCCGTCTTCGAATTCTGTTTCGCTCTCAGGCAACGACTGCGAACGCGAGGAGACATATGGTTTCCGTATTCGATTTAGTCCGACGCATGGACCTGGCGGCTGGCCGTGTGGTGTTGGCGGTATCACTGGCAAACGGGGTTTCGTTACCGTCACAGCCCCGTTGATTTATCAAACTAATTTTATTACGTGAACTCTTCAAGCCTCACTAGAGACTGCTTTAAACTTCCCGTGGAGATTTGGAAAACCATGTTGTCGTTGCTGTAGGTCTGTGAAAGTACATAAATAATCCGTGCTTTAAATTCTCTAAATGGTTGTGGGGATTTCAAAAAATTGCGTTTTCATTGCTTCACAAAAATATATTCCATCAGAGAATTTCTGGGGTCTTCAGAAAAAATTCTCAGATTCGGCTCAAATCTGCCGACTGGAGTTAATTTAGGGCGCTGAACCCGAACCTGGGGTTTATTTCTCGTCAGACTTAGGGTTAATGTAGGCTACGGTAGGCATGATGTGTTTTAACTGACGTTACCTACCTTAACGTTTCGAAAATCGATTAACGGACCTCAAATTCGTGTTCAGCGTCTCAAATAACACCCACAGCGAAGTTTTGAGTCAAAGCTGAGTCTTTGAACGAGCTACCGTATACCCACCGTAACCTACCGCAATTTATGGAAAATCGATTAACGGGTTGCAGATTCGTGTTAGGCAGCCCGAAAAGCCCCTGTGTAGAAGTTTCGAAGTGAGTCTCAAAGTTAGCGTTCTCAAAATCCTCGAATGTCGCGTTTTGTCAGCCAAATTTCCCCCATTTCAAAGTTTCGGACCGAATCATATGGAATTCTTGACATATTTACAAATTGGTCTCAGATTCGTAATCAGCACCCAAAAAAAGCCTAGAAACAAGTTTTAAGCTCAATTCGAGAAAAATTTTTTGAACATCTTGAAAATTGCCATTCGTGAACCCCTTTTATCTACGCAAAGCCATCAAAATGCCACCTTTTGGGAATCTCCAGTAAATCTCTGAGGCATTTAGGGATTTAGAAAATGGATTATCAATGCTGTGTCCAACTATCACCACATGGGTTTATAAGAGCCCACGGGAAATGTAATGTAAGCCCTAGGCAGATACATAACCCTCCCACCGAATTTTTGTTCTCCAAATCTCTGATAGAAGTCGCTGTGAACCTGAAGCGAATCTGCCGACTCGTAGCCTATCACGCTACGACCCGGCAGATTCAAGGCAGGTATACAGCTCCGTGAACCTGCAGCGAAACATGTTTTGGCGTCGTGAATTTAAAGGCAGTGTCCACGATAAAAATCGCTTTCGAGTTTCCTCAGGAAAACGAAGGTTTAGAGTCTGACTGTTTCATCAGTGAAGAAAGAATCATGAAAAACGCTGCGAAACATCCAAAATCAGCTCTTCCTCTTGAAAGCCACATTTCAACAGTGGATGAGTTGCGCGGGCATGGGCCTGAAGTAGACAGCGTGCGCAAATGCGCCCCAATGCTAAAACAGCCGCGCTCGCGCTCCAATGCTAATGTAGAAGCGGACCAAACTGTTCCTCTGAAGACTCGACAGCGAGCGGAACGGCTATCGCGAGCGGACTTCGGAGCCGTATGGAGCTCTTTCGGGCTCGTTATCGTTCGTTCTTTCGACCCCAGTGCCCCAATTAGACCCACAACTTTCGATTTCCGGCCAAAAACAGAAGACGAAATTTATCGTGGACACTGCCTTTGATACAGAACGGTTCATGACAGGATCCCGGCAGGTTTAAGAGCCGAGAATCTACTAGAGTGTTGGAACGAATAATTTTTTTTGAATATTCGAATAAACGAATAATTCGAATATTTCACTTCTTCGAATATTCGATTATTCTGAATAAACAGAATATTTCACTTCTTTTTGAATATTCGATTATTCGAATAACCCGAATAATCCACTTCTTTGAATGTTCGAATATCTGAATTATTCGAATATTCGAATATTATTCGAATAAACTAATATTTGGGGAACACTTATTGCGTACTATCCCATCCAATCCACTCTCGGGCAAACTGGGGCATCGACAACAGGTTGAGAAGTTGTCATCTCATAAACTGCACTCTCTCTTGACAAGTCAAATCGCTCGCATTGTCAGCCTGACAACTGCCCGTTGCCCAGCGACGTCCGCCTGTTGTCGGTCTGTTGACATTTTGACCTGTCACGTTTAGCGGCCTATTTAGCAGCGGTTCACATCCCGCAAGACTTTTATGTGGCTTAGAACCATGTTGCACCGACCCGCGTCGCGGTCGGCGCATCGATACGCATCGCGGTCAGCGCACTACACGCATCGCGGTCGGCAAACCGACACGCGTCGCGGTCGATTGACACCGACACGCAGCGTAGGTCTCAGACCCACGCGTCGTGGCTGGGTCGCCCAACCTCCACTGAAGCCGCCACCGGATGGGCAGGGCGGGTGGCTTCCGCAGATGCTGGGCGGCCAATGTACTGCATACTTGGAGTAATTGAAACCGGCTGCACTCTTATCACTAAAGGCAGTGTTCACGATAAAAAATGTGTTTTAGTTTCCACTAGGAGTGGGTAGTGGGAGGGGCACACGGTAACGTTTACGTCGAAAGAACGTATGAAAACGAGCCAGGAAAAGCCCCACAAGAGCCCGAAGTTGCCACTTCGAGCGCATACTGGTACAAACCTCTAAAGCGCAACACACGCCCACCGCAGGACGCGTGAACAAATGAATGCTCGAGATCGAGATGAGCGATGGTTTCCTATGAAAGTTCTTCTTCCTTCACTCTCAACTCTCTTTATTCAGGTTAGCTCGCATACACATCGGCTGCAAAAGACGGAAGGTTACAAGCCTCGGACAACTCGTCCACCATGTTTCCTCAGCGCTCAATCTTTGAGGGACCATAACTCCGTTCCCAGAAGGTCTTGTACGATTTCAGAGTTATCATTGGAATCAGCATGGGGCCGTTTTCAAGATAGGCGGGAAAACAGAAAAACGATTTTTATCGTGAACACTGCCTTTAAGTTCAGCATACACGCTCGTAAACGTGGTTGAGATACTAACTACGGAAGTTGAATGGCATGGCTCAGAACACAACGCCTACGCATTCTGAGACCCAAAAACGACCAAAAGTGACGCCACACAACTGAGGATTCGGCCCCGCACCTGTATTTGCGTCCTCCCCAAACAGGAGTGCTGGGCCATTCCCACCATTGTCGATGTGCATGGCTCACTGTATTGTACCCATTGTACCACCCACAAGCGTCGCCGATGGTGGGAATGGCCCAAGAACCCCTTTTGAGGAGGACGCAAATGCAAGGGCGGGCAGATACGGGGCAGGGCCAACTTCTCACACGCGTAGCGTCATTGTGGGTCGTTTTTGACGCGCTTCAAATGCGTCGGCGTTGTGTTCTGAGCCATACCATTATATTTCCGTGGTTATCTCAACCACGTTTACGAGCGTGTACTCTGAGTTTTGGCCAGAGAAATAGCCGCGAAACAGACGCAAAATGCCTTTTTCCCGAGTAATAGTCGCGAAATAGCCGCCAACAATGCTGGCTGCGAAATAGTCGCCAAATAATGCTCGCCGCAAATAGCCGCAATATACCCGCTAAATTGCCGCCAAATTTGTGGTCTGCTCCGGTCTTTTTGGTTTAGCTTAGTTGAGTTCAGTTGAGTTTATGCGGTTTATGCGATGGCGAACTTCCTAGTGCTGCTTAGCCGTGCCCTACTCCAGAATCTCAGTTCGAATTCGAAAAATCGAAAATTCGAAAAAATTCGAAAAAGGAACAATTCGAAAAAACTCAGCGACAATTCGTAGTTGCTACAGGCCGCGTCGGCAACGGCCAATGTCTACCGTCGACGCTGCGAACCACGCGCTGCGCGACCGCACGCGCGTCGGAAGCCAGATCGGGTGTTTAATCGGCCGCCGCGCGACGAGTTTTGGCCGCCGCGATCGCTCTGCAGCCGCCGCGCGGAGGCCGGGAAAACTCGTCGCGCGGTGGTGGCTAAAACTCGTCTGCTTCCGACGCACGCGCGGTGGCGCAGCGCGTGGTACGCAGTCGACGGTGAGACATTGGCCGTTTTATGGCCTGTAGTCATTGAGACCGACACCATGTCACTGGGAACTCGCCTTGTAATATCTCGCATCCCAGCTCCATGAGACTGCTGGGCGACAACAGACGTTGAGCGGCTCAGTGATCTGGCACGAGCTTTGAGACTACATATCCAGCTGGTCGTCCTAGGTGGCTGAAACCATCGAATTCCACGTCCAGCATTATGGAAGGAGAGAACTTGGGCTTTTGCGTCAGAATTCAGGTGAAGTTCACCGAAAGTGGACAAATAGCATCACCGAACCAGTTTCATGAAAATACATGTGAAAATGGCTCATTCTGGCCATCATCGTGAGAAATTTCCATGTTGCTCAAGTGTTGCTATACTTATGAGCCGCTCGAGATTTAAAATTTTCTCTATAACTAAAGGGGAAATGGGCATTTCTAGCGTTTTGACAAAATCCTACGAGCGATTTTTAGTATATTGGAAATACCTGCGCTATACTGTGCTTATCTGGGTCAAACTCCGGTCCGCAATTGCGTCTCGACACGCTTTGCGGCCGCGCGCTTTGAGTCGGAAGAGTTTCCAGCGCCGCAGCTGCGGATCTGTTGACCTCTAGGTGGGTTTTAGAAACTGAAACTAAACAAAATTGAAGAAAACTGCATAAAAAGCCATATCGTGTCGGCTTTGGAGCGGAAACTCGGTTGACTCGAGCGCGTGCGGCCGCAAAGCGTGACGAGACGCAATTTCGGGAATGGAATTTAACCCAGATGTTACAGTAACTTTATATTTATGAGGTACCGAAGAATTGTGAGAAATTAGTAGTCACTACGCTTCAAGATGTTTGAAATGTAAAATCAGGACAAAATGAAAAGAGATCTTGTCGAATGTTCAAATTATTCGTGCTGAATATTCGAATAAACCGAATATTCCACTTCTTTGAATATTCGAATATTCGAATTATTCGAATATTCGAATATTCGAATATTATTCGAATAAACGAATATTCGGGCAACACTCTAGAATCCACTTAAGTTTTTTTCAAAAAACATAACCTCGTTTTTTTTCAAATTTCTCCTCTCTTTAATAATCTCTTTCCTCTCTCCGGGTTACTAGGCGAGCGGCAGGGGCATCTAGTGCCAGATTCGTGCATCATATTCAGCGTGCGACGCGTTGAGCAGATTCTTGGTAGATTCCAAGCGCCTAAAACATCGAGAATAAAGATTGCGGGGTCGAGGTGGTCCCGGTGGGTTCGAGGATAGCGGTTGGATCTCGGCAGATTCGAAGCAGGCGTGAGGCTCGCAGTACGTTCGCTGGTTCGATGCAAATTTTATAAGAAATATAGGTTTTTGTAGAGTCATACCTCAATTTGAAGGGGGTCTTGAGTGATTGCAGAGATACCATTGTAATAAGCGTGCGATTCTCTCTAGGATAAGCATGGGTGCCCTGTCACTTTTAGGGCAGTGTTCAGTGAACTGTTCACAATGTATACCATATTCGAGTTCGACTAAAAATGGGGTAGTCTGGTTGTGAGCTCTCGGATAGTGATGAAAAAGCGAAGGAAAACGTACGTACAGATTCAGGGCGCGGACGAGCTTACTCGCCCTACTAGTTTTCGCAAGCGCGCGCTAATGGCGAAATGTGAACGAATCGATGAGGTTGGACATGACGGAGTTGCCTGCAATTTGTCATCGAAAACGTCCAAGGCGCCGCAAGCTCGTTAGAACAGGGGACCAGCGGGCTCAGAAGGCGTATGGGCTAACGAAATCTTCACTTCGCAACCGTTTTTATCGACTTCTGGCCCGTCTTCGCTGTTTTCTCCGATCCTATCCCCACCAACATCTGTCAGTATAGTGTTTCACACTGGAAACTCGAAAACGAGATTTATCGTTAACACTGCCTTGAAAGCACAGGACACCCAAAAATTAAGTTTTAGGTTCCATCCTTATCTTGAAGAGGGTCACACTCTGATCACAATGGTATCTCTGAAAGCGTTCAAGACTCACCTTGAACAGAGTTATGGCTCTTCAAAGATGCCAAGATTTTGAGGGTGGAAAATTGTGGACGAGTTGTCTCAGACCTGTAATTCTCTTCATTGGCAATCGTTGCGTGAGAGAAAGCCAGTATAAGGAGACAGTCCAGTAATGGACTGAGGAGCAGCGACATGTTGAGAATTCATCCATCCGTCGAGCCGCTATTGCGTTCAAAAATCTGTTAGGGGGTCGGGCCTGTGGTAGTGAGCGAAGGGGGTCGGGCCTGTGGTGGTCGCTTATATCTCGTTTTTTTTGGAGGAAATGAGATCTGGAATTTGGCACGTGTTATACACGAGGGGTCTTCTACACAATTACATGAAAATCTCAAAATTCATATTTAAGGGTGTACTGTGCCTTCAAAGGCAGTGTTCACGATAAATATCGTTTTTCTGTTTTCTCGCGTATCTTGAAAACGATCTCATGCTGATTTCAATGATTTCCCTAAACTCATAAAAGACCCCCCTGGAAACGGAGTTATGGCTTCTTGAAATTCAGCTAGGGAAGCATTGTGGACGAGTTGCCCGAGGCTTGTAACTCCCGTTTTCTGCAGCCGATGTGTGCGAGCTGACCTGAATAAAGAGAGACGTTGAGAATGAAGGGAAGAACGGGGCTATGGATCGGAAACCATCGCTCAACTAACCACGAATTCAGGGCAGCTGTTATAGGACGTGGGCGGAGTGGCCCAATGGGTTGGCTGGCCCACGAGATTTTCACCCACTTACCGGCCTTTTTTCGTCGCACTTCCGTTCTTAATCTTCTTACAGGGACCCAAAGCTTACGTTTTAGCCAAAAAAACGTGCAACTTTTTCCTTAAAAGGCAGTGTTCACGATAAATTTCACCTCCAATATCTCCACGGTTTACGGAAGGTCTGGTGCCCTATATAGCATGGCATTCTCAAAAAGGACACGAAAGACGCGTTTTTGAGCCAAAATAGGCCCTCTCTTGTTTACGTTGATTTTTGAGCGTGGAGGAATTGACCGCTAAAAGGATGATACCTATCAGTGCAATGAAGCGATCAGCTCACTTATCAGCACTTCCTCTACCTGATCATTCCTGTAATCTGAGTATTCATTTGTTCATTCCGAGGGAGCGGATCTGGGGCACCAGGCGTGTCTGGGGCACCAAAACGCTTGTTTGCAACCGTTATTTTGCCGCTCCTGGCTCATTTTGACCGTTCTTTCGAGGAGCCTAGGATCCTTCTGGCCTATCATTTCACTGTGGAAAGTCAACGAGGGTGATCATCGTGAACGCTGCCTTTAAGGAGTCAAAAACTTGTGTAAATGTAAATGTTACGGCCATAGGTAACTTCAAAATTGTAACAATGATTAGCCCATTGTTTTATGAGTTTTTCTTCTTCTACCACATCTTTGGGACTCGCACACAACTTTATTTTTTCTCCTGTCACTTTTTCGACGCACCCACTGATACACTCTCAAACTATGAATATACATAGGGCTCTGGGCATTTAAGATAAAAGTCGATTGTCTGCATTCCCATCTCCAGTGGTAGGTTTTCCGGATGCTTGCCAAATATTTATGTCCGCGCAGTGCATTTATCAACGAGCCGTTGCTAGCGGTGCTTCTAGCGCCTTCACGCGGCCAAAAACCCTTATTTATCCACAAACTTTAGTCTCAATCAATATTGTGCTGTTAGGGCTCAAACTAAGATTAGGTATATGAATTTGAATGACAACATCACTCTATAGACGAAATTGCAAAAATTTTCTTTAAATCGAGGGTTGAAGGCAGGTTTTTAAATCTATTCATTCATTCGAAAGTACTTCGCCAAAGAACATCCATAATAGAGCATTCATAAGATTCGAAGTCTGCCAAACGATTCGATGTCATGAGTATTACTCACGCATTTCGAAAGTAGCGTCAAATGCCTGTACGCCAGTGCTGTGCGTAATTAAAATTTCAAATTTCGTAAATTGTAAATTTCAAAAACGCTCACATTCCGTAAATCGTAATTTGTAATCCCACACAGCCCTGCTGTACACCTCTCTCCTATCATACTTCAAAGCGTTGGCTTGCGAATACGTTCTTCGGGTGCGCATTAACCAGTGTCACCCGATTTGAACTTTCGAATCGCGGGTGCTGCGATAAGGCAATCTGGGGCGCTTCCCACCCAAATTACCCTTCAGAGATCACTTATCACTTATCACACTTCTGTTCTGACGCTTCCTAACGAAAAACCTTAAATATAGAGAAAACTATCGCATCTCGTACGTATCATTGTTTGTATAGCATCACTCCGAAACTTCCAGTCGGTCGGTGTAAGCAAGACGGTTCAAAGTCAGTTCAGTTCAATTATTTCATAGAGTGATGTCTCGAAACCAAAAAAGAATCTGAGCCTGGCTATTTTGAGGTCACAATATTGCCCCACCCCAT
Source organism: Aplectana chamaeleonis (assembly GCA_029168955.1). Taxonomy (NCBI): domain Eukaryota; kingdom Metazoa; phylum Nematoda; class Chromadorea; order Rhabditida; family Cosmocercidae; genus Aplectana; species Aplectana chamaeleonis. Next base: position 55,231 of record JAPDOI010000139.1, on the reverse strand, counting down.
AAAATGATGACACGAAGCAGGTGCGGCAAGAAACTTCCTGGAGAAATTCTAGTTTGTTTTTTCTCCAGAGACAAAGTGTTGTGTGGGCTTTTTCTGCTATATTCTTCTACTTCGTGGACACTCATTAGGACCTCTTCCTGGGAGAAAATTTTCCGTGCACTCTCTCGTTGTTGGCCTGCCACATGGCATGGCCAGAAGTGAACCGGAATTCTAGTTCCAACAAGAGGTCTAAACAAGCATCGTCCATCTCTGGATGGAGGGAAGCCTCGACGCTGCTAAGATATGTAGTCATGTCAGAAAAGTCGAGCGGTTGTTCCGAAAAAAAAAGCACAATTTTAGGAATGGAGAAACAACCGCTCCGCTTCCAAGATAACGAGATAATAGCTGTATCGCGGCTTTTTATAATAGTTATAAGATACAAACGATATCCCTTGTGAGCCTACATACAGTTGACCGCAATGTTAATAGGACATGGTGCGGTTGCGGACTCGCACTAAATTACGGTACAATCTGGCACTTTGCCAGATTTCCTCATCGATCGGCGCCAACCGTCGTCTCTCTACTCACGAGAATATCAGCTGTGGCGCTGATCGATGACGAAAACTGGCAAAGTGCCAGATTCTACCGTAGTTTTAGTGCGAGTCCGCAACCGCACCATGTCCTATTAACATTGCGGTCAACTGTACCTGCCCAATGCCAATGAAAAATGAGGTACGTCTTTTGTGCGAACACTGCTTTCGAAGTGCGGCTATAAAAAGTTTTGAGACTGCTCCTTTGGGTCTTCCAGGTTGTAGAATGTGGAATCGTGGAATGCCCAATGGTGACTCAATTCGACTGATTTTCATTCTGATAATTGAAATTACAAGTTAGCGAAGGAGACCCGCAAGCAATGAGCAGGGACGAAATGTGTCATTGGCATCTCGTATAAATTTTCAGCACCGTTCCGAATTTTTGTTTCCAGCTCTCCTGGCCATTTTTCTTCCGTTTCTAAGAATATTGAAAAAAATCTTTCGCTTCCGAAAAATCTGAAAAATAGTCCTGCAATCTTGAAAAAGGCCTCCCTGGTTTTCCCACGTCGGCACGAAAAGTTTTTTTCTCGCCGAGAACGGAGAATATATTATCCACACTGTGTCCGAGAGTGATCGAATGATGCGCTCGCGACGGGGACGCATAATAATTTTTTTTTGGAGGGACGAGGCAAGTCAGCCAAGTCCCCCCTATCTTGTAAAGTATCGCTCTTTACTTTTTCGGTAATCTCTTAGATTTATCCCGCACGCCCTCGAAGTTTGAACGCCGAGTCGCAACGAGACCTCTTTGAAGCAATGGTAGTGATGGAAACATTGTTCGACCTTTCGTCGTGCATGGAAAGGTCTGGAGCTTATTGCAGCATTAATGTCAAAAAACGGCTAAAAGCGAGCCATAAACAGTCTTATACGACTCTAGACTTGAACGTGGTAAGCGCGCCCCTATCACTTTCTCGATGGCCATTAAGGGAGTGGGCGGGATGGGCATATCACATTCAAGTTTTGGGCCGTGCCGAGCTGTTTTCGGCTCTTTTCGTTTTTTTACATTAATTTTGACATGGATCCGAGCCGTTCCATTTTCTCTGAAAGCTTTGGGAGTGTTTTTTGTGTATACTGCCTCTGATAGGGGTTTTCACGCTTCATCTTGTCCCAGTCGTACTTTGGGTCAGTATCTTTGTTTCATGTTATCTTTCTTACTTTTTTGCCTTTGTAGAAGACTCTCGAATGTGCTTATCAACAAACCAGTTCTATCGCCTGTTTAGCGTGTCAGCGAATTGAAATGTAAACAAGTTCCCAGCTGCACGCAATCCATCGTGTCACAATTGATCACTGGCAAACAATCGATGGTGTTTCATTGTTCAGCTGGCGATTCCTGCTCTTATCTCAACCATTTTTCATGATTATCCGTTGCATTTCGAATCCTTTCAGGCAACTACTTTGCTGCCCTTTTTCTCTTCGCACGTAAAGATTTTATTTTATTTTCTCCGTGTTGTCTCCTGTTTATTGCAAAATTTGAAATGTAGCACTTAAACTACAGTTCACTCTAAGACATGCATCTTACGATTTTCATTTAATTGTGTAGTACACCCCTCCTGAATAGCACGTGCCAAGTGCGAGATCCCAATTCCTCCAAATAGGCGAGATATAAGCGACATAAGTGACCACAGCGGGCCACGCCCCTTTTCTTGATTTTGAAACTTAATGGCGTCTATAGATGGTTGGACGAATTTCTACCGTGTCTTCGAAATTCATTCTCTTGCCAGTCTGCCTTTCCATACTGCTTTGCTCTCGTGCAGCGACTGCGAATGAAAAGAATTACATGCCTCAGACAACTCATCCACAAATTTTTCTGCTCTCAAAATATACCGTATTTCCTGTTATTGGACACCTCCTCTATTTAAACCCCTCCCTCTAATTGAACCCCCCTTTCGGTGGAGGTTGAAAAATAGAACACCCCCCTTTATTAGAGCCCCCCCTCCCCTTCAGCTGAAAAGACATTGGAGACCCATTCCTACCGGAAAAGAACTGCTGGAGATGTCGACACCCAAAGCCTTGTCGACATTTTCGAAGAGATTAATCTTGAGGAGGACTTAATCTCTGACTTTACTGATGATGATCTCTCAGTACTCGCTGAGTAATGCATTATTGTCACACTTTGGTTTGCCTAAGAAGCTTTGTTCATCCATATTGACTCTTGAATTCTCGATTGAAAATTAAAGCCTCCCCCTCTGATTGAACCCCTCCCTCGAATCAAACCCCTTTTGGAGGAGGTTGAAAAATAGTACACCCGGGTGTTCAATTACAGGAAATATTTACGGTAGGTATCTTTAAGAATCTGTAACTCTGTTTGTAGAGGAAGAAGGTTCGAACGATTCCATAGATACCATTGTTACCAGCGTGTGATTCTCTCCAATGAAAACATGAAATCTGGAGAACCAATTCGTGTGTCATGTGCCCTCGAACAAAACTTTTTACTTCCGGATCCATGTTTGTTCGTTTCGTCCTCCTCATTTTGTGCATTTTCAATCGCTCAAATCGTGAATAGTAATGAGAGCAACTTGAAAAATGAAAAGCTAGACACTAATGAATTCTATATATTACGTTGAATTAACTGAGTTCATAAAGTCCTAAACATTGAAAAGCACAATCCATCATCAGAATCCTTCCCAGTTTTCCTGCTTGGCTTGGAGAGAATTTCGCTCTCATCACATGGTAGCTCCAAACTCGCTTACAACACACTGCGAATGGTGTTGTGGGCCGTAAAAACCAGTGAATTTAAACGGCAATATTTTTCTGGACAAGTAGTCACGAGCGTGATCTTCTCCTTCGTAGCAGGGATGAGGGGAATAGAATTTTTGAATTTCGGAAATCGATTTTCGGTTTTCGTCACATTTTTTTTCTCGGGTTCCTGAAATCGGATGCGAAACTCCCTGAAACGCGAGGAAATGCGGTTGTCGGAATGCGAAACGCGCAGTTTTTAATTTTATCGACTACATCAATAGGCCCACAATTTCCCTCGTTTCACAGCCCTTTGTGCGGTTTTCGGAATGCGGTACCCGAAATTACACTCTTCCCTGATTCACAGCCATCGCAGTGGAGCAGACCCCACTACAAATCTAGATCGATAACGAACACAAGAACATGAGTTTTTCTTAGCTCGAAACTCATTGCGCGTCTCGTCCCTACTGAGACCGAAAACCCGTAAATAAATGAAGGAAATGACCAACTTTTCTAGAGTCGGAGCAGGTGATGATCTTATGTTTTGTCGCTTATAGGGAACTGAGAGGCAGGATTGCCACTTCGAGGCAGTGTTCACGATAATCTTCAGTTTCGAGATTATGTGTTAAGTTGACTGCTTCGCCCTCGAGTAGAGCTGAAGTGATGGAAAGGTTGAGAAAAACACCCTAGAAGTACAGCTGACCGCAATGTTAAAAGGACATGGTGCGGTTGCGGACTCGCACTGAAACTACGGTAGGATCTGGCACTTTGCCACATTTCGTCATCGATCGGCGCCACAGCTGATCGTCTCGTAAGCAGAGCGACGACGGTTGGCGCCAATCGATGGCGAAATCTGGAAAAGTGCCAGATTCTACCGTAGTTTTAGTGCGAGTCCGCAACCGCACCATGCCCTTTTAACATTGCGGTCAACTGTACACGAAAATCTCTACTCTGATCCCGCCTCCTTACTCTCACTGACGCTGTTTGTTGCGACAACGAAATCTTTTACGGACCCGTACTTTCAAATTCTCCATTCTCTGTAGCTCTGTTCTTTTCTCCGAACCCTAGCTAATACTGTACTGCCTAAAATATTCTCTTTTCGATCAACCTCCATTCCACCGGTGAAAACCACCGAGAGCATGTTCATACAACCGGACAACTAGTCCAAATCAGGAAGTAATCTCACTGAAATAGTGCGTTTTTCGCCGTTTCTTTGTATTTTTGGTAACACTAGGTGTTACGTCGTTTTGGCATTGTTTTACTTCGGAAACTCGGGAACGGAAATAATCGTGAATACTGCTTTTAAAGGGGCTGAACCTTAATCTCAAAAATTACCTGCGATTTTAGACTCTACTACCTCTAATAGTGAGTGCTAATGCAACTGAGCAATTCATAGTACCCTTGTTTGTTTACAGAAGCGTTCCGCATCTGCGCCGAAAAAAAAATCGAATTATGCGTCAGAAAGTGGGCGTGGAAACGTACGTTTCATTTCAAATGGTCGTTTTGTTGCAGTATCCTTCCCTTGTTGGAACGACTTTTGTCTCTTGAATTAGGAATGCTCTAAAAACAAGCTTTATGAAATCGAATCACTTTTTTGTTAGGAAATGCCGAAGTTTAGTGCCATGTTGTCCGAAAGCAATCCACAAAACAACCGCAAACACTTCGTTGTTGACTGTTGGCGACCCTCCACCCATTGTTTTTCAATGCAAGGTTTTGTTTTGAGCGAAACGCACGCTTGTACAACTTGTCGAATCAACTATTACTAGTTTGTCTTGTTTTCGTGGCCACAAATATTGCCTTCAAAATATGTTGAGCAGTGCACACTGGTTATCCTCTGGTTCCGAGCCAGATTCACTCTGGTCCCTCGCGCGCTTGTGCGGAGCGAGGGTAGAGACAGCGAGAAAGTGTGGGGAGAATGAGACGCAGCGTACGCGCGCAAACGCACGCGATGAACGGAAATAAATCACACTCGGAAACAGAGGATATGCATATGTAACACAGCCAATTCAATTTGCAGCTCTCTTTCTCTCAACTTCGAAAAAGTCCATCTTCCACCAATCGGTGAGCGCGCAACACATCACAAGGTAACATAAACTGGCGGTGTTTTGTTTTCTCGTGTCCCGCTCCTATTTTTATGAAAAATGCATAAATGTCCACGAAAAATCTGGCCGCAGTTGATGGCGCTTTTATCAACTGCTGGCAACCCTCAATGAAGCCATGATGACCCTGGACGTGAAATGGATCATAAAAGGACCACCTACATGATTTCTTTAATGCTCGAATGTTTTTTCTCGCCACAAACAAGTAACCACTTCACTACGGTGTAGACACCAGGGATGTGCGTAATTACGACTAACGACTAACGAATTTAACGACTAGCGGGCTTTTTCGGTGTTACGTCTAACGACTAACGACTAACGAAATTTAAAATATTTTCGTAAGCCATCCCGAAATTCGTGAGAAAATCAATAGTCAATCGCATCGCGCTCCAACCCAAGGATTACATCAGGAATGACACATAGCTTCCTGTTGGTTGCTCGAGGTCAATGGTACAAAACAATCATAGCCTTCAATATCCATTATTTCTAGTGACACTGCTTCGCAGTTTTGGAACCCCCACAATATGACCCCAACCGAACGTTGCTCATGGTTATTCGCAGCATTTATGCGACTTTTGTAGGTTGCGCGACTTTATGATAGGCTCACTGAACCGGTTCCAACACCGAGCGGCTTCGGCGGAGATTTCTACAGAGGGCACTATCAGATGTGACAATATGGAGGGTACCTGCAGGACACAACAGCGCACCGACGAGAACTTCATCCAATGATTGAAAGGGCCGACCTCCGGTTTTCAGTTATGAATTCGGGATATGGGATTTCAATAAAGTGGTGCTGGCACCTCTTAGTGGGTGAAATTTTTATTTGGGCGCTAATTTCTTCCGGCTTTATCTCCATTATCGGAACAAGCTCCAAACGACCCGCGCACTCGGCTCGCGACGCGGGAAAAGAACAATTAGTGCAAAGTTGGTGCAGATCTGCGGGTTGTTACCATGGGGTATATCTCATATAACATCAGAGCATTAAATTCTGCACTGAAAAAAGCGAAGAGCTTAAGGTTTCCTCGGTTTCCCACGTTGCTTCTTTAAAAAAAAAAAGGAAAAAATCGACAGACACACACTCTCGAGTATTGGGCTTTCATTCATATTTTCAATTATGTAAATGTAGGTTTGCAGTTTAAACTAGGTTCTCTAACGATGAATATTTTGTGTGTTTAATGGGCATGGATGTTTTAGAGAACATACAACTCTTTATGCCTTTCTTATTTTTTTTATGGAGATTTTTTTTGCCTCAACCGTGCTTATTTTCAAGACCTAGATTTTCAACGACTAGCGATTAACGACTAACGAGGGTTTGGGCCGGTTGAACGACTAACGAATTACAAAATTTCTATTACGCACATCCCTGGTAAACACTCCACCAAAGGGCGTTGCCTAGGTGACCCTCAACTACGAAAAGCAAAATTTTCAGCTGAAGTCATGTTTATTCTGTTATGAATCATGTTGTTTTTCTCCAAAAATTATGTGCTTATAGATCAATAGCACATGGCTGTGTACGCGGCCGATTCCACATTCCGAGTTTTCTTGCACTTTGTTGTGAGAAGTGTAATTGTGGCAATTTATGAAGCTAAAGTGCACCCAAACAACAAGTTGCGTGCTATCGATCGAAGGAGTCCAATCATCACTGAACATTTCCAGCAGTAGCCCTTCCTGAATTTTCGATTAAATGATCTTACCATGAGATCTCGCTGCTCATCATTCCAGCCCGCCGTCTGGCCAAATTGTACGAATGAATATATGTAGATTTTAAAAAAATTCACAGATGTACACTTTTTTTGGAATATGTTTAGTTAAAAATGACCAGATCGACCGAAAGTGCTTCACTAGATGAATTTCGTGTTTTGTCTATTTTCTTTTACGATTTTTTTCTTCCCAGTAGCAGCTGCCCGATGTACTCTCCACCTGAGTCGGTTTTTGATCTCATTGAGTCTTTTGGAATTTTTTTCCTTGTTCCAGAAAATTGTCACTTTTCTTGTATTTGAGCAACAAGCCGCGCTGCTCTGGGTCGGAGTTTTTTGTCCATCTTTCCTGAGAATATTTGCTCTCTACTTTGGTTGGTTGCATGAGTACATATAGGAGTGGAGTAGAAATGAATCGTGTTAACATGTCTTCAGGCCGCCTGTCAGTCTAGTTTATGACAAGTCAGTCACGTTGTGTAAGAATGCGGTTAATTTGAGAAGCCGAAAACGAGGAAAACAGCCACATCGCTACTTTACTTCACTCATTGTCGCTAGTGAATAAGCGCTTTTGTTGACTGATGAAAAGTCTATACTAGAGATGCGATGGAGTTCGAGTATGCAGCGAATGTTCTCGCCATTGGCTAGCCGACTCTCCGCACCTATACCTGGAAAATCACCAAAACGGGTAACCGCTGATGAGGCTGTAGCGGAAATCGCATCAGGTGAGAATTCTTTTTGAAAGGGGGAGTTGTGTTTGCAATTACAATTTTAAAATGATGTTCAAGGTAGTCACGTATTTGTCCATTCGCATGCCAGCACACCAACCGAGTTATTGGAAGCGCTTGCTCGTCGAGTGGATTCCCAAGGAATCACTAATATTAAGCCAATACATATCCTCCTGAGTGGAAATGTTCCATGGACAGATAAAAAATATTTCGGTAAGTCAGAACACTTCGCTCTCATGACTGAGAAACGACGATTTTTGATCTTGATGTGAACCTTCAGGAAAAATCCGGTCGAACGCTCTCTTCCTGTGTGGTAATATCCGACCTTTGGTCAAGCAAGGTATTCAGCTCTTTCGGTGTTTTAGGATCTATTTCGGAGTACTAACCTCTCCAAAGTGAATGTTCAGGCCATGCAGATTACACGCCTGTATTCCTTTCTGATATGCCCAGCTATTTCTACAACAAATCCTTTCCAGTGGATGTCGCCCTCATGTCTGTCAGTCCACCAGGTTATTTCCTCGCTTTTACGAGTATTATGTGGATATCCTTTTTTTTAAATCTCTGAACTTCTTTCTGAAGCTTCTGAAGCCCGAATTCCCAATTGTTGCAGAAGAAATTGTGTTTGTCGACACTCCTCTGCTAAATTACTGGCTTTGTTAGGCAAGAGTTTTTCTGTTCACTACTTCTTCAACTCTCTCCCTTATTGTGCTTTGTGGAACGTAGAGTCTGTCCGAATGGGACTGTCCGCCCACGCGGTCGGCGTGGCTATGGCCAGTGGTATACATTGTCTCTGTCACGAGCGACAGTCATGACATTTAGCACCAATCGTGGTGGGACCAGCATCGAAACAAAGGCTCTGGCTGTCGTAGGAACAGTTGTCGCATGTCCGTCGCAGCGATGTGTCGCGAAGGGCTGACATACTGCAAATGTGCCGATGCCTGTCGTTAGCACTGTCGCTGTCGCTGTGCAGCGCACTGCGACAGCGAGAAATTTAAGGCCGGGATCAAACTTGCCGCGATCGGCGACGCGACGCAGTGTTCTTCTTGCATATCGACCAAAAATCGATAGGCCTGGTATGCACTCTCGCGGTCGCTCGTCGCGGGAAGTATGATCCTGGCCTAAAGGGCGGGAGGCGGTCTCTGTCGCTGCGCAGAGCGACGCGACCGAGTGTCGCAAAGGTATACCATCGGCCTATCGCGCGGCCGCCGCGAAGGCATTTTTCACAGGACGCTCCGCTCGGTTGCAGACAGCTGACTGGGATATTACTCAGTATTTGTCTATTACTTCTTCCGATAGGTTTACAAGTCCGAAAAAAATGCGTATGCCACGGTTGTTCAACACGCACGCCGACCGTGTGGGCGGGCCGTCTAATTCGGACGGACTTTACTCGGTTGGATCTTTGCCAAGTTTCATCAGCTGATCATTTTCAGCGGTCAATTTGTTAAAATACTCCCGAAAGTGAATGAGCAGTACCAGAAGAAAATTAAAGGGAAGAAGCACTGCAAGAAATATGTGATAGTGCTATCGTTCTCGGACCCAAATTCCGGTACGCGTTTGCGGACTACGGCTGTTTCATCATGCGACACGTTATGATCGCGCTGGGAGAAAGGTTAATCGTCCCGGGACCAAGTGGTCCCAGTACGATTATCACGTATCGCATGACGAGACAGCCGTAGTCTGCAAATGCTGGCCGGAATTTGGCCCCGAGAGCGACAGTAAATAGCAAATAGAAATATGTCTGCAGATGGCAACTAAAGTGCTCCCGAGTTCCTGATTTGCAATAGTGCGACTTTGCAAGCAAGATTAAGTGCATTTTGTATCGAAATCACTCAATGCCATCGCAGCAAGTTCTCATTCCGTCGGAGTATAATCAGGGCCTAGGGTCTTGTTGGACAGAAAACGCGTTTGGTATATGCAAGGCTGGACAGTCCAGGGCAACTGCAAAAGGAGGTTGTGCGGTTGCGTATTTCTACTAAACGCACTGTAGGTTGCGCCATAATGGACGACAAAATTATATTTTTCTTAGAATTTGGAAGAAAAAGCACGGAAATATTGAGAAACTGTAAGTTTTCCCCCTCACCAAGCATTATGAATACACCTAGAGCCTTCATCATTGGTACACACAGGAGTAAAGGGAAAAATGAGAAATTACAAAAAGAGAGGAAGCAACAGAGAAAAAATAATTCTTTCCATTTATTCCTGCGTGTAGTATCTATGGTAAAGACTTTAGGTATTACGATAATGTTCGTGTGTGGGGAAAACTCACCGTTCTGCTCCGTTCCCGAAGTTTTCCATTCATAACGCAAGAGACAATTTCAACTTTGCCGTCGATTATGGCGCAACCTATATTGTGCTTATCTGGGCCAAATTCCGGCCCGCAATTGCGTCTCGATACGCTTTGTGTCCGCACGCTCCCGAGTCGAAAGAATTTCCAGCGCCGCAGCCGCCGATCTGCTGTGTCTAGGTGGGTTTTGGAAACTGGAAACTAAGAAAATTTGAAGAAAATTGTGTAAAAAAGCCACATCGAGTCGGTTTCGGCGCTGGAAACCCCACTGACTCGAGCGCGTGCGGCCGCAAAGCGTGTCGAGACGCAATTGCGGACCGGAATTTGGCCCAGAGAAGCACAGTAGTATGGTTAGCGGAAATATGCGACCACACAATCGCCTTTTTCCGTTGCCGTGGAATGTACGTCTAGATTGGAGAGTATAGAATCGACGGTTGTGTTTCTACTGCTGTAATGTCTGGGCTTGATACTGAAATTGTGATTTAGAAGAGGTTGGTATGAAAACTGAAAGAACCGATGTTTTATAAATAATATTGAGCGGTCGGAACCAGAATTACCTCGCGCATATTAGCGCTTCTGAGTTATCCAACCTCCAAAAATATTTCTATTCAACAAAAATAACGGAATGAATTTTACGAGTAATGTGCTTGTAATACCCGCATAATTATGTACAGTCGGCACGGCTCGCCCTAATACACTGCGTTCCTTACAGTGCGCTGGCGCAAACTCGGTGCACATATGGTACTGTGCTTATCTGGGGCAAATTCCGGTCCGCAATTGCGTCTCGACACGCTTTGCGGCCGCACGCGCCCGAGTCAGAAGAGCTTCCAGCGCCGCAGCCGCCGATCTGCTGACTCTAGGTGGGTTTTGGAAGCTGGAAACTAAGGAAAATTGAAGAAAATTGTATAAAAAAGCCACATCGAGTCGGCTTTGGCGCTGGAAACCCGACTGACTCGAGCGCGTGCGGCCACGAAGCGTGTTGAGACGCAAGTGCGGACCGGAATTTGGCCCAGATAAGCACAGTATACCATGTGTGCACCGAGTTTGCGACAACGCACAATAATGAACCCAAAGTTCCATTGTATGTATAGTCGACGCAAATATATCCATTGTATTCTTCTGCAGCCTGTGCGTCCATGAGTTTGCCTGCGATGCGCAGTCTACCAGGTTCAAAAAGTTTTGTCTTTCGATAAGAAAAACACAACTTTGTGGTTCAAAATACACTTTATTATTTACCTTCCTGGCAAAAGTAACGATCTGGTAATGCCATTTATAAGTCAAATAAAAAGTTTTAAAATTATCCTGAAATATCCTAAGAAACGATTTGGCGTAAAATGGCCTGAAGTAATAAAAAAGCTAGGAAATGAAATCGGATTTTACAAGCGTCTCCGTTAAACTTATCAAAGCAAAATCAAGCGCGATATAGGTTGGAGCGTTGCGTTCACCTAGCTTGACCTATGTTGATTCCCTTATTATAGCTTTCAAAAAAGACTTAATGTTTCCCTGGGGCGCTTGATTTCGTTTCGATAAGTTTAACAGAGAAGCTTGTAAAATCCGATCCCTCGTCTGTCATTGACCACCAAATCGTATTGTTAGTTATTTCACTTCATTTCCTAGCTTTTTTATTACTCCAGGCCATTTTACGCCAAAACGTTTTTAGGATATTTCAAGATATTTTTGAAACTTTTTTTTTATTTATAAATAGCCTCACCGAATCGTTACTTCTGCCAGGAAGCTAAATTTTCAGAAATTTCACATCATTGTCCCGAAGGTTCCTTTTCTGACTTTAATTTTGCTCCACGATTTCCACTTTGGAATGATGAAACATCTAATAGACGATATTGTCGTATGAGTACAATTTTTGGAACCTATGACGCACAACCATAAGAAATACCACTCGTTGCCGCATGTCGTGCTATAAGTGAAAAATCGATATTATTGACCACTGATATCCGATTTTGCTTGATGAGAAGAATTTCTCAAACAAAGGACCTAGAGCCATCAACAATCGAGAATCATTGCGGTATTGGGTGCAACAGGCAAAACTATATTATCGATTGGTATATATCGATAGTGACTGATGAGCAAATTTCCCCATCTAAGAAAAGCAATCCCATCAACAATAACCACTTCTCGCCGCATTTTGTGCAGAAAGCGCGAAAATCGAAAATATTGATCATCGATCGATGACGTGTCATGAGTACGAATTCTGACTACCTTGTTCAGTACTTAAATTCGACGACCTGTGTTGATTGGCTGCAGATTCACCCACACACCCTGGTCTCCACAGCAGGGATGAGCGGAATAAAAATAAGAAATTTCGGAAATCGGTTTTCGGGTTTCGGAACAAAAAATTTTTTCTCGGGTTTCGGAAATCGGGCGCGAAACGTCTAAAAATGCGCGGAAATGCGGTTTTCGGAACGCGGAAAAATTCAGAGGTCATCTAATGTTTTCTTAGGTCCCAGACGAACCGATATTTTCGCATTCCGAGGTATTTTCTGCGGTTTTCGGAATGCGGAACGCGGAATGCCAAAAACGCGCGAAACTGCGGGTTTCGGAACGCGAAACGCGGAACTCCGCTCATCCCTGCTCCACAGCCGTAGCATGCCCGAGCAGTTTTCGTGCTCCACGGATAATTTAGTATGTAATCCCACGATATTGAGGTACCCCTTAAAGGTAAGGTATCAAGTTCAAAATGGAATAGGAGCGACCTGCATCCATTTCCAGCCTCCTTTCAAGAAATGAGCTTCCTAGCTCAATTTTAAGTGTACCCGCAAGACCGTGAACGCCGTCTTATAAAAAGGAGATTAACAACAAAAACGAGCAGGTTTCCATTTTTTTTGGAAAACCAGTCAGCCATTTCAAACCATTTTTTGGGTGGTCGTGCCAAGTTTTTGCGCTCTTTTTAATGTAATTCAGAACTTATGTCTAAGTTCACTCCGAACTGAGATTTCGAAAAAAGTTGTTGCGCGCACGGCCGATTCAAAATCAAATCTGGTGCGCGCTTCGCGGTCACCATAATTCAGTATAATCGCCCTGAACATAAATACACTTGCTCCAACGATCCTCCAATCTGTGGATCCCATCCCTGAGGTGAGAATCCGGAAGGTCTGCGAAATACGCTTCAACATCCGTTATGACCTCTTAATTTGATGAGAAACGCTTGCCACCATAAAATTCATGAGTTCTGGAAACAAATGGAAGTCGCTGGGTGCCAAATCTGGTGAATACGGTGGATGCTCCAACAATTCGAACTTCAATTTATGGATTTTAGCCATTGTCAAAATGCTCTTGTGACACAAACCTCTGAATCTCATCGGTCAACGCTGTCAGTGTGATAATATCTCTTTTTATCGAAGAAAATCAGCGGTCAAACCTGACAGTTATGGGTGTTTGAGGGTCCTCTATCTTTTGAACTCACTGCCGTGGAATTTACCGATTTTCTGGAATTATCGATTTCATTGATTTTTCGCAAAATTCAATAAAAGACTGTGGAAGTGAATTCAATCCATAGAGGACCTTCAACAACCCCTGAAATTTCCGTTTTGCCTCTGCTTTCTCACCGTAGATGGAAATAACCATCGCACTGTTAGCGTTGACCGATGAGATTCAGAGTTTTGTTCTTGTGACACGGTGTATGGCTCACACTGCCTGATGAGATGTGTAGAGCCTCTACTAAATCTCTCTCAGTCAATCGACGATCTTCCAAAACCATATCCTGTAATTTGGCTATGATTTCTGGTGTTGATGCACTTTTTGGACGTCCTTCACGTGGATCGTCTTCAAGACTTGTACGACCACGTTTCAATTCAGCAACCCATCTCTATATTGTTCTAATTGTAGGTGAACAATCATTATACACTTCTAACATTTGATCGTGAATTTCTTTTTGGTGCTGCACCTTCCAAAAATAAGAATTTTATCACTGCACGATATTCAATTTTTTTTTCAATTGCTGTGACACGGCGACACTAAATGTTTGTAAACAGAGAATGAATTGACAGATTTCTATGAAACTTCACATACGTTCATATGAAGAGTGTACCAACCAAACAAAAAAAAATTTGGGCTACTAGCAACGCCCTCTCTTATCGAACGACAAAACTTATTGAACAACCTGGTATCTTCTCACGGTCTTCGTCTCTATTGGTTTGTCTTCGACAAAATACACCCGACTGGAGAACAATTCGGTGTTGAGTGCACGTACTGTACTTTGCAACTCATTTCTAAAAAAGATTTTCAGATGAACAAGGATTTTGCACGCTTGGACCCAACCTGGACACCTCTAAAGCAGCTATGGAAATGGCGAAAACAGTCATAGGTATGGTTTCTTGGCTGAGGTCGTTTGAAATTAATCCAGCGTTTAAAATATCATCTAAAATCGGAGACTGTGGGCACCTCCTGTCATTTCGCATTATATAAAATTCTTCCATTTTATGAAATGGCTAAATCGTTTTTCCAGCAATCGTCAATCCCAAAATGCCACGAACTTCTGGGAATACTGTTGTGCACCAGTCTCACATTGACTATGTGATCGATGCGGACAGAGAAATATACGCCAGTCCTGAGGGTGTTCAGTTATCAAAGGTTTGCGATCCTTTCTTGATTCTCAAATACATGTCTTTTTTCTGTTTCTCCTCGAGAAAGAACGGTAATTTTGACCAGACTACCGCTCGCAGGATTTAGTCAAAAGGCGCGGGGCGCTTATTCGCGTCTTTAGCGTCCCTTTTGGATAACTTCTTTCAGAATCAAACTTTTTGCAGACATGAAAAGTTATTTAGCATTCAGTTGAGGAAGGCTATCCAACAATATAATGTTTGCTAGTGTTTAGATTTGAAGAAAAAAGTCGAAATGTGATTCCCAGCTCTTAATGCAGTACGCATAGCGCTGTGCAGCTTCATGCTGTGTTTGTTTACTGCATAGCACACTAAACATTTTATCACGAACTTTTTTGTACAATTCTGAAAACTAGCAACCATCACACTGTTTCGTAGCCATTCTGAATGGTATCCTAAAAAGTTATAAGAACTGGGAAAATACAAATAGAAAATAGTTTTTTAAAAGTAAGCTAAAAACGCGAAAACGCGCTCTTACGCAGCTTCTGACCAAATCCTACGATTTTAAGGTCTTTGATTAATAATACATTTTGTAAAACAACTAGGTTTTTCCTCTCGAAAATTAGGAGAATTTCGAAAATTCCATATTCAATTGCTAAAAAAATTTACGTTTGTGACTGCAAAAGTCACATGGAAAATTCAAATGATACTTTTTAGGAAGAGATAAAAATAGGTCAGATCATTGCTGAAAATTTGGTTGAAGATGGATCCACGCTTCAATTAGGTAAGTTTTTTTTTCTTTCGTCTCCATTTCGTTCCTAATTGTCCCAATTTTTAACAGACAACCCGTAATTTTGACAGAAGAAAAGAGACGTCGTATGGGGAGGCACTGAGATTAGAGGGGAGAAAAGTGTAAAATCAATACTATGTGACCCTGAGGATACCAATATTTTCAACTTAATGTTCATTGAGAACTGGGTCATCTCCTACTTTTCGCAATTCAATCTTTTACCTGCTAAGTTAAAGGCAGTGTTCACGGTGAATCTCTTTTTTTTAGTTTTCAGTGTGCGATATTACGCTGGCTGATGTCGGAGGGGTAGGTTCTAAGAAAATAGCGAAAACGATCCAGAAATCGATAAAAACGGCCGCGAAATGAGGATTTTGTTAGCCCACTACGCCCGGTTTGCCCGCCCCGCCCTCCGTTCTGACGAGCTTGTGGCGCCGCGGACGTTTTCGATGGCAAATTGCCAAGCAACTCCGTCATTTCCAACCTGATCGATTCGTGCACATTTAGGGCTCGTAAGCTCGTTCGCAACCTGAACCTGTGCGCACGTTAGAGACCGCCGCTACTTTAGCTTATTCTGAGCGCTTTTCATAGCTGTTCCTTCTTTATTCGATAGCTCACAACCAAATAATTCCATTTTGAGTCGAACTCGAATATGATGTTCATCGTGAACGCTGCCTATAGGCTCCGAGGCTTGTTGATCGAATACACAGAGTTCTAGATATATATAGGAGCAGTTTTTCTGGATAAGCACGAAGTGGCGCTACGCTCAAGCGGTGACGTGAACGTAGCAGCTTTTCGCCTGGTGTACCACCCGAACTGCACCTAAACGCCTCCCCTGCTGTGTAATCGATCAAAACACCCTATCCAGTTAGAGTGAACTCAATATCATTTTAACTACGATAAAGGTTACCATGTTCTCGGCGTACGGGAAGCTTTGAATGAGCACGAGTCTCGCTAGCGCCGCACGCGTGTGAGGGTGAATGTCACGTTCGGAGGACTCATGCGCGCAGCGTGGAATGATAGAGCGCGTTCAGCGCTAGGCGTACCACGCGCAAGGTTTCCGACCCCGTCTCAGCGCGCTCATGCATGCCGTACCGAGGATCTGTTGAAGCTCCTTGTTTTACATCGTTAAGCGAGACGAAGTGGCGGAGGGATAGCTATATCCTTGCAGTTCCGAATCCGAAATAAAAATTCAATCCACCTTGACGATCGTGGCTTGCAGTTGAATGCAGCTGCCGTGAGTTTTTCCAGGTGCAAACCCCACACCGTTGTTCACGAGCTTGTAACTTCCTAGTACAAGGTCATCCCTACGGAGCTAGATTTCGGCACGTGAAACATGAAAATTATGGAAAACTTGAAAACATTTTCCTGAATTTTCCTCCTCTGGAATGGTCATGGTTGTGTGTCATTATACCCATCTTCCTTTCAAGGCATTGGCGCCATACCCGACTCAACTTTGGCGGCGATGAAAAACCATAAGGATCTCGGTATTCACACAGAATTGCTTGGGGACGGCGTTATTGACCTGATTGAGCGAGGTGTTATAAACAACTCGAAGAAAACTGTGATGCCTGGAAAGGTAAGCCATGTGCACTTCTACAACTGATGTAATACCGGCCTAATCTGTTGCATTTCTGGGCGAAAAAATTGCAAAAAAAGTTTTTGTGCCCTAACTCTTGTGAGAATGGTCCACTTAGGAATCTGAAAAAAAATACTTGGAATCAGCTTCGAGAGCTTTTTTTCTCATGCTTGAGCGATCACTCCTGAGTAAGGTGTTCGGGCAAATTTTGGCATACCACAATGGTCCAGTGAAGCGCAATTTCGCAACAGACAGGGAGAAGTGAATGTCTCCATGTCGTCATCCCTATCGGCTTCGCATTGTCATTAATCGAACGAAACTGCGGTCCACACTTAGGGGTATGGTATACTTTGTCGCTGTAATGAGCGACAGGCATGCAATCTAACACAAATCGCGGCGGGACCCGCATCGGAGCAATGACAACGGCTGTCATAGGAACAGATGTCACGTGCGGGTAGCAGCGACGTGTCGCGGAGGGCTGATATACTGCAATTTAGCCTGTTGCTACCACTGTCGCTGTCGCTGTGCAGTGCTTTGCGACAGCGACAGATTTAAAGGGCGGAAGGATGTCGCTGTCGCCGTGCAGAGCGACGCGACTGTGTGTCGCAAAAGTATATCATACCCCTTACAGACAACCGCTGCCACAGCAAGCAGCTGGAAGAAAATCGTGCTGGGACAGAGAATGTTCGTGCCGGGACTACGCTGTCCCAGTGCGGTCATCTCCGACCTGTACGCTGCAACAGCGGTTTTCCGTCATTGCGAAACGGAATTTCGTCCCAATAAGCACAGTACATTTGAGAAGAAGGAGCTCTCGGTACCAATGCTAAATATCTCTTTGGATTCATGGACCACATTGATTAGTTATGACAAAACGGCAAGAAAAAACTGTTTCGTTACTTTCCGCCCAAAACGTATCAGATATTACCTGTATCGCACAATATTTCTCTAAAGCTAATCGCAATTCTAGTGGAACTTGAACTTTAGGTCGTAACCAGTTTTGCCTACGGGACACGGAAGTTCTATCGTTTTCTTCACAACAACTCTATGATACGTGAGTGCGATTCTTCTTTTTTTAAATTTTCGTTTCAATTTTATTTCACTTTTCTTGAGCATTCCAGATTTTGACTGCTGCAGTTGGACTAATCATTCTGACGTTGTGAGAGCGAACTCGAAAATGGTCTGTATAAATTCCGGTATAGAGATTGACATCACTGGACAAGTTGCGTCCGACTCTATAGGACCAACATTTTATTCGGGTTTGAACATATAAGACTTCTTTCATTTTTGGAAAGAAAGCATCTTTTGATGGCCTCTCCGTAGTCTAAATTGCAGGCTTCGGAGGCCAAACTGATTTCATGACTGCCGCTCCCACAGCGTATGACGGCTTAGGCAAAGCCATTATGGCATTCCCATCGAGGACAGTCAAGGGGCAGTCAAAAATAATGACTAATCTCACCCAGGTACGTTAATGAAGTTTTCTCTGCAAATTAGGAACTGATAAGATGGATTTCGTGTATCACCCACGTTTAGCCTCGTGGTAGCACGGTGCCACGGATTCCGTTGTTGGTTTCCACATGAAAAACTTCATCCATGACAGGGTAGCAGAATATAATACAAGTTCAGGGCGCCGGAGTAGTGACGACGCGAGGTCATGTGCGCTACGTAGTCACGGAGTACGGAATTGCAAGCCTCGGTGGAAAAACTGTTCGTCAGAGAGCTTACGAGTTGATCAAGATTGCTCATCCAGATGATAGGCAACGACTTGAAAAAGCTGCCTTTGAACGGCTCAAATGCATGCCTTCAGCTTAGATTATGAATATGATAAAGTATTTATGTGCACCCATTTCATCATGGCTTATCATCCTTTCGCAAAGTCTACTCTAACGAAAGGGCGGACGCAATCATTTGCAGTCGCCTGCTGGCCAGCTGTGTTTCGATCACGAATCATGACCGACCTGCGGCCCTCCCAATTAATTAGACTTCTTTTTCCAATGCGACCATTTAATATGCATGGTTGAGATAACGTAAATATACCCTTTCACCGCATATTACAACGTCAACGCCGTCGGAAGCGTCGCGAATGAGCACCAGCCAAAACAGCCGAGAATCAGTAGTAATAGCACTATCAAAAGTGAAGCGACGAGGTAAAAAACCCCAATCACAATTCGGCATGCCTACTAACCGATAAATCCCTCTTCTCTCATTCAATCAATATGGCCTTCGAACTGAGTTTCCTGGGATGAACGTCGTATCAAGCTTGTACACCATCTCTGTTGTTCGGGCTGTATGCTGAAAGAAAAACGATTGCAGTTTTGCAGCGGATTTTCAAGCAGCACGCACTGTCACAAGCTACGCCAAACTATGGCATGAATCGAAGGTTTGGAGCTGCTCTGAGAATACTTGCATTGCTATGGCATCGTAATAACCCGCATGTGGCCAGGCCGGCCACATGTGGGTTATTACGATGCCATATGTGGGCTATTTCAATGCCACATGTGATTTATTTCAATGTCACATGTGGGTTGTGTCGATGCCACATGTAAGTTATTCCGATGGTTTCCACCAGGGGTGTGCGTTAATGAGAAATAATTTATTTCGTTAAGCGCTAATCGTTAATTTTCGTGGAAAAACCGCGTTAACCCGTTAATGCGTTAACACGTTAATTTTGCATTTCGTTAAAAACTTTTGAAACATTACTTGACCGCAACGAAAATTAATCACCAGAGGTACCAGAAAAATGACATACACCTTCTAATGACGTCAAGAGGACGTCTCGGAAAGCAGTAGGGCTCCAGAAGCCGTAGGCGTGGCCTCGTGGGAAATAGCTAGGGCTCCAGATGACTTCGTCAGGACGTCGTGAAAGGTGGGTGGGGCTCCATATGACGTCAGCATGACGTCGTGGAAAATTGGTGGGGCTTCAGATGACGGGGTCAGGATTTCGTGGAAAATGATTAGGTCTTCAGATGATGTCATGGAAAGTAGGTAGGGCTCAGGGCTGTGCGTAACTGAATTTTGTAATTTCGTAAATCGTAAATCGTAATTTTTAAAATTCCTCGTAATTCGTAAATCGTAATTCGTAACTGATAATGAGTAATAATCCCACACATAGCCCAAATCACACTCGATGTAGGGACGTCTCAGAAGTTTAGTGATGAAGTGTTTCTATATAGAAAGGTTTGAGGTTGAGGTTCAAAATGAAACTGTCTTAAACAGTGCTTGAAGAGATTTTACATTTACATAAGTGGGATAAATACCAATAAAATAGACAAAACTGAAACTCTACGCGTATTCAAAAGCCAAACCTGCGCCACGTCTGCCAAGGATTTGAAATACAGAGAAGCACAAAAACATAAAGAGTCATCGCCTCACTAAACACAGTTCAATCTAAGCTATGGAGGTCAACACTGTGATGAGGAAAAAAATCAAGGTTCAATAGTTTTAGACACGATCGACCAAGGGAAGGAGACTTGGGCAAGGTGGTTATTTTCAAGGGGATTTATGTACGTTTTCAAAACTACTTTCTGAGCCATTCGAGTCTACCCTCTATGTACATTTGTGATGTGTTCAACCGCATGAATTTATTAGCTTCCTTTCCATAAACATAAGTTTGTTTTGGTAGAGATAGCGATTCACGATGTTTAGGTTGCTTAGGAATCTGAAATGCAAAAAGGTGAAGGTTCCCCTCAAATCTCTGATTCCAAATATGACAAAATTCTTACTCTTCTTTTTTCTTTGCATTTGCTTTGAATTTGCTTGGATCCCCAACTTTAAAAACATGTAATAAACTTTTCGAAAATAGGATAGACTTCAGTCATAACTTTTCTTGAAACTTTCCTCATCAAGTCGAGAAATTATGACTTTTTCTCTCGCAGCTGACTTGCCTCTGGGCATAGTGATCTATCAAATCTTATTTCAGGGATCTCCTAAAAACTCTTCGTCGAATAATGTTTTCAGGTTAGAAAAATATTTCCCTGATCCTTCAGCAGATTTCGATTCACGAAATAACAGTTTTCGCCCGAAACTTTCAAACGCTGAACATTCACGGTGAAGGTTGTGGTTCCGAACTTTATTTGCTTCATAAGCCAGCTAGGCCTTCAAAACCGAACCCCATATCTAATTTCTATAGCGGTATGGAGCTCTGGTCCGCAGTTGCAGACGATTGCTTTTGCGGACGATAAACGTGCTGGGACGAAGACTAATCGTGGCAGGACCTCGTAGTCCCAGCATGCTCCTGCTTGCAATAAGTGTTGCAACAGCGGTTGTCTGCAACTACGGACCGGAATATCGCTCCGATATAGGCGGTAGCTCTACCGTATGTCTGCGTCTCTCGTGTTCATTATGGAGGATGAGAGCATTCCATGGAGATAAACAACTGTGGAGCTCGGCTCAGCCGACCTGGCTCGCATGTGAAACAAGTGAAGGTTGGAACCCTTCAATACTTTTGCGTCGGCCAGCGTGAGAAGCAGAGCGGTCGGTCATACCTGAATCTCATTTTCAACTATTATATTTCTGAAAGTTGGGCTCCGCAGAAAAGGTCAAGGATTTGGCATTGCTCTAAAATGTCGTGAAATTGTTCCATTAGATTTGGCTATCAAACTGATTTTCTAAATGTAGTGAAATTGTTGAATCGATTTGGCTGTTATTGGTACTATATGCAGATAACATAATCATTAAATGTAGTGAAATTGTTGCAAACGGATTTGGCAGTAGCTCTATGAATTATCACAGTCAAATCACGCGTCAGAAGGGGTTTTTCTTGGAGCGCATATTGAATCAAATAAGAACAAGAATAAGTCTAGCAGCAAAAACGTTTCCATACAATGTGAATCGTGAAAGCGTTGAGGACACGAAGACATAGCGTAAGTAGCTAACAAACTGCGTTAGATTTCGTTTTCATGACTTTTATCTAATCGGTGAGGGAAGTTCTGGTACCTTAGTGGGAGCTGCACTGAAAAGGCAGATTAACATTCGAAAACCTTATTTCTAGCTCATAAGGCCACGTTTCGTTCAGCATTGTTGGCCGAAGATTATTTTTTTCTTTTTGTCTTCATTTGCTCGCCAGAGGACCTTCTGACGCGTGATTTGACTGTGATAATTCATAGAGCTACTGCCAAATCCGTTTGCAACAATTTCACTACATTTAATGATTATGTTATCTGCATATACCAACAACAGCCAAATCGATTCAACAATTTCACTACATTTAAAAAATCAGTTTGATAGCCAAATCTAATGGAACAATTTCACGACATTTTAGAGCAATGCCAAATCCTTGACCTTTTCTGCGGAGCCCAACTTTCAGAAATTTCACAACTTTTTACAAGGGTTTCCCTTCTACAATATCGTCGAGCTCTGAAAGTCAAGTTGTTTTTTTTCGAAAACATAGGGGTAGAAGTGATGAAACAACCGCTCCTCTGCTAAGACTGCAAGATATGTAATAGTTGCAACGCGGCTTCCTACAAATAAGATAGCTACTTTCCGAATTTAAAAATCGAAAAAATGAAGGAATGAGCTTTAAAATGACCCAACTGTACAGGGTCTAGGCACTATCCTAGACGGGGGGGGGACCACCCACCATTCAAGACAGAAATGAAATGAACCGCCAATTGGTAAGGCTACCAGTCGAAGTATTTCCATAGAGCTCTTATAAAAACAATGATTGATAGCGCAGTATCAGGCATCTTTTATCACAGTTTTTCATCATTTCTATGAGTAAATCTTTGGTGGCCCCACCACGTCTAGGATAGACCCAGGGTCAGCCGCTCTAGCCAAACTTCATCGGTTCATGCTGATGTGGCTCGTCTGTGCCGGCCCATATGTCTGATTCGGAACAAGAACGATAGTTAAGTGCGCCCGAAGAGGACTACCGTAATCTTGAGAATGATGTTATTCGGCTCTCGTAAACAAATTTGGTGATACCCAATTGATCAAGTTTAAAGTATAAAAGAAGTGAAGAGCGGTGTGTCTTCATTCACACACCGTCCTTCTCCAGAGGTCAGCAGTTGAGGATCTGCCTGGACTGCAAAGCAGGAAAACAGCACTACCGGTGGTGAAGATGTAGCGAATTCTGAGTCAGAACTTAGAAAATTTTAGAGTCGACTCGAGTGAGATTACGGTAGCCCTGTTCTGGCGCACTTATCTTTCGTTCTTGTTGATTCGGAGGCATGGCTTGCATATGGTGTCCTGGACATTAAACTGAGGTCATGCGCACGTCCCTTGATGTCCTGCACACTCCTACTGAGGCCCTACACACATTCCATGACGTGCTGCTCATCCTTAGGGCCTATTTATACTTCCAACCTCTCGCTCTGCCAGACCGGTCCGCGCGGAAAAAGTGGTGAGTATGAATAAAAACACGACCTCCCGCGCCTCCCGCCTCTCTCGCGCCTCCTGCCCCGCCACAGTGGTGTCTCTGGAGTATTCATACTCCCCTCTCGCACCGCCGGGGCATTTGTTGGTAGCATTACTTGTTGCACTAAATTACATCCTTAAAGTGTAGCGGGGCTTCAGTGAAGGCGCGCAATACGCCGTAGAAAATGTGCGGGACCCAAGAGACCGTGCGCCGGATGCCGTATAAAGTGTGTGGGACCCAAGTGACCGTGCGCCGGACGCCTTAGAAAGTGTGTGGGACCCAAATGAAAGTGCGCAGGACGCCGTAGAAAGTGTGCGGAACCCAAGTGGGAGTGCATCGTGCGTCGAATAAAGCATGTGGGACCCAAGTGGGAGTGCGTCGGGCGTCGCATAAAGCATGTGGGACCCAAGTGGGAGTGCGTCGGGCGTCGCACAAAGCATGTGGGACCCAAGTGGGAGTGCGTCGGGCGTCGCACAACACAAAGCATCTGGGACCCAAGTGGGAGTGCGTTGGGCGTCGCATAAAGCATGTGGGACCCAAGTGGGAGTGCGTCGGGCATCGCATAAAGCATGTGGGACCCAAGTGGGAGTGCGTCGGGCGTCGCATAAAGCATGTTGGACCCAAGTAGGAGTGCGCACCACACCGCAGAAAGGGTACGGTAGACCAGTGGGTGTGCGCAGGACGTCGCAGAAAGTATACAGAATGAAAATAGGAGTGCGCGTTCGCAGAGTTGCAGTTAGATTTGAATGTGCAATACTAGGATCAAAATGCACGTCTGTATACGCAAGAAACCGACAAGGTTGTTGTGCGATTATAAATCTTGGCTCAAATGTAGTTGGAGGGTGCCTTCCAAGATTCAATCCTGAAAATGAAAGTTGCCTCTGATATGGGTTTTCCGATAGCATTATCAGTCATTGTCTATTTAGAAAATCTGTAGAATTCATCCCTGGATAGCCTTTACATACAACAAAACCAACATATTTTATCAAACTTATCAAAGACCACCCGCATAGCTCCATTTCTAAAAACAAACCCACCGATTTTCCGCTATCTTGCTCTGCCATGGCGATGTTTCTGGAGTATTCATACTTCACTGGCGGAGCGGCAGGAGCGGGTGGTCGTGTTTTCATTCATACTCACTCCTTTTGCCGAGCGGACCGGTCTGGCAGAGCGAGAGGTTGGAAGTACGAATAGGCCCTTACAGGGGTCCTGCACAAGCTTCATGATGTCCTGCACACTTTTGCTGAGGTCCTGTACACATTCCATGTCGTCCTTCTCATCCCTAGTGGGGTTCTGCGCACGTTCCATGATGTCCTGCACACCCCTACTGGGGTCCTGCTCAAGTTCCTTGATGTCCTGCACACTCCTACTAAGGTCCTGCACACATTCTTCGACGTCCTGCACACCTCTACTGGGGTCCTGCACAGGTCCCATGATGTCCTGCACACTCCTACTGAGGTCCTGCACAGGTTCCATGATGTCCTGCACACTCCTACTGAGGTCCTGCACAGGTCCCATGATGTCCTGCACACTCCTACTAAGGTCTTCCACACGTTCCATGATGTCCTGCACACTCCTACTGAGGTCCTGCGCAGGTACAATGATGTCCTGCACACTCCTACTGAGGTCCTGCGCAGGTACAATGATGTCCTGCACACTCCTACTGAGGTCCTGCACACGTTCCATGATGTCCTGCACACTCCTACTGAGGTCCTGCGCAGGTACAATGATGTCCTGCACACTCCTACTGAGGTCCTGCGCAGGTACAATGATGTCCTGCACACTCCTACTGAGGTCCTGCACACGTTCCATGATGTCCTGCACACTCCTACTGAGGTCCTGCACAGGTCCCATGATGTCCTGCACACTCCTACTAAGGTCTTCCACACGTTCCATGATGTCCTGCACACTCCTACTGAGGTCCTGCGCAGGTACAATGATGTCCCGCACACTCCTACTGAGGTCCTGCGCAGGTACAATGATGTCCTGCACACTCCTACTGAGGTCCTGCACAGGTCCCATGATGTCCTTCCCACTCCTACTACGGTCCTGCACACGTTCCATGATGTCCTGCACACTCCTACTGAGGTCTTGCACACGTCCCATGATGTCCTGCCCATGTCCTACTACGGTCCTGCACACGTTCCATGATGTCCTGCACACTCCTACTAAGGTCTTGCACAGGTCTCATGATGTCCTGCACACTCCTACTAAGGTCTTGCACACGTGCCATGATGTCCTGCACACTCCTACTAAGGTCTTGCACACGTTCCATGATGTCCTGCACACCCCTACTAAGGTCTTGCACAGGTCTCATGATGTCCTGCACACTCCTACTAAGGTCTTGCACACGTGCCATGATGTCCTGCACACTCCTACTAAGGTCTTGCACACGTTCCATGATGTCCTGCACACTCCTACTAAGGTTTTCCACACGTTCCATGATGTCCTGCCCACTCCTACTAAGGTCTTGCACACGTCCCATGATGTCCTTCCCACTCCTACTACGGTCCTGCACACGTTCCATGATGTCCTGCACACTCCTACTGAGGTCTTGCACACGTCCCATGATGTCCTGCCCATGTCCTACTACGGTCCTGCACACGTTCCATGATGTCCTGCACACTCCTACTGAGGTCCTGCACAGGTCCCATGATGTCCTGCACACTCCTACTAAGGTCTTCCACACGTTCCATGATGTCCTGCACACTCCTACTGAGGTCCTGCGCAGGTACAATGATGTCCTGCACACTCCTACTGAGGTCCTGCGCAGGTACAATGATGTCCTGCACACTCCTACTGAGGTCCTGCGCAGGTACAATGATGTCCTGCACACTCCTACTGAGGTCCTGCGCAGGTACAATGATGTCCTGCACACTCCTACTGAGGTCCTGCACAGGTCCCATGATGTCCTGCACACTCCTACTAAGGTCTTGCACACGTTCCATGATGTCCTGCACACTCCTACTGAGGTCGTGCACAGGTCCCATGATGTCCTGCACACTCCTACTAAGGTCTTCCACACGTTCCATGATGTCCTGCACACCCCTACTGGGGTGCTGCACACGTCCCATGATGTCCTGCCCACTCCTACTAAGGTCTTGCACACGTCCCATGATGTCCTGCCCACTCCTACTGAGGTCCTGCACACATTCTACGACGTCCTGCACACCCCTACTGGGGTCCTGAACACGTTCCATGATGTCCTGCACACTCCTACTAAGGTCCTGCACACGTTCGATGATGTCCTGCATACTCCTACTGAGGCCGTGCCCATATTCTACGACGTCCTGCACACCCCTACTGAGGTCCTGCGCAGGTACAATGATGTCCTGCACACTCCTACTGAGGTCCTGCACAGGTCCCATGATGTCCTGCACACTCCTACTAAGGTCTTGCACACGTTCCATGATGTCCTGCACACTCCTACTGAGGTCTTGCACACGTTCCATGATGTCCTGCCCACTCCTACTGAGGTCCTGCACACATTCTACGACGTCCTGCACACCCCTACTGGGGTCCTGCACACGTTCCATGATGTCCTGCACACTCCTACTAAGGTCCTGCACACGTTCGATGATGTCCTGCATACTCCTACTGAGGCCCTGCCCACATTCTACGACGTCCTGCACACCCCTACTGAGGTCTCACATAGTCAACCGACACTTCAGCACATCCTGCGACGCCTTCTTATCGATGGTGCGCTTTGAACGAATACGCGCCGCGGTCAAGTACATCAACCCGCACAGCGTCCTCTTCCGAGCCGGACGTTCAAAGTACACCACCCCGGAGAGCAAGGTGTTTATATGGAGTCTAAGAAAACAATGACTGATAACGAAAAACCCACCATTTTCATAAACTATTCTTGAGAGGCCGGTTTCCGAGTTTCAAACGCCCGTTAGGGGCCCAGAAGTCATTATGGTGAGTTCTGACAATTATTTTCGTCATTCCCATGGCCGATTACCTCTAGTCACAAATTTTCGAGCGATTTGGTCCACGCCTTCCAAAAAATGGTTTTCGACGGACGGAGGTGGAGGCGGAGGCGGAGGCGGAGGCGGTGGTGGAGAACGTTTTTGCGTACTTTGAGAGGTCATAACTTTAGAAAGCGGGGACCAGTTGGGATGAAAAGTTGCACACATATGTAATTTCTTGCAGCGCGTCGAATAGTGTACAGCTCATACCTCTGTTGACGGTATGAATAGGTGATCTCATTGTAGGGCATCCGCGCGGGAAGAGATCAAAGCCAAATCCTGGTGAGCGCTTCGCGCTCACCACAATTACGCCATGTCATGTTGTCTACGATCGGCTGGGAATAACAAGATTTCACCGAAAATAGAGATTGGAAAGAATAATCAAATATCAGGAATGTGAAAGAAGTGCTACATTTATCAATGTTTTGGACAGCAAACTTATAGTGTTCTTTCAACCGAGTTTTCACAATTTCTTACGATTTGTTACGATTCGTTACGATTTTGGGCCGAAATTTCGTAAATCGTAAATAAATTGCCAAAAACACCCGTAATTCGTAAATCGTAATTCGTAATTACGCACAGCCCTGGTAGGGCTTCAGATGACGTCAGCAGCACGTCATGGAAAGAAGGCAGGGCTTCAGATGACGAAGTAAGGACGTCCTGGAAAGTGGATGAGCGCTCAGATGGCGTCAGCATGACGTTTTGAAAAATAGGCGTGCGTCGCCTCCGAGAAAGTCATTAGGGTATACGTTGCGTCCTAGAAAGTCAGTAGCGCTTTATGTAGAAAATGCGACGCGTGGTAGAAACTGAGTAGCACTTCTTGTGGAATGTGAGCCGCGTGGTGCACTCCATACAGAGCGTGTGCCGCTTGTTAGAAAGTGTGTGGCCTTCAATCAATGCTCCCAACATTCATTTGGTAGCTTACTCAACCGTAGAGAGGTAGATCAGGCTTCTTATTTCCTTTTTGGTTCGAATTCACACGAGTTCGAATTCTTCGATATTGGGAAGAAATAACTAAAATATGTAGATAGACAAGGGAATGGGACACTTTGAGGCCAGAGATATATTTCACAGCAACCAAAAATTGACCACGCCGCAAGCCGACGCTACATGCGAGGCCCCAGTTTTCGAATCTGCCATTGAAGCAGATCAATCAGTGCCATAATTTCACTGCAATTAACGAACTCAAATTAACGTGATTTTAGAACTTTTTCGTTAAGCGTTAATCGTTAATTTTTCAGAATAAACCGCGTTAACCCGTTTATGCGTTAACACGTTAACGTTATAACGCACAGCCCTGGTTCCCACCACGTTCTCCGTGTGCGGGACCACCCCTCACCTGGCCGTGGGGACCATCCGCTCAGCTGCCAAAAATTATTCCTCGGCTTCTGAGTGATCCTTCAAATGTGACTTGAAGTCACCTTCCAGGATCGGCCTCGAAATGCCGAGTGAGCATTCGGTGAGATGGAACGCCTTCCATATCCTTTGCGGTTTGTTTACTCTGAGAATGATACTGATACCAGAAAAGAAATAAATTCGCAAAAAGTTCAACATTGCAATGCACTAGCGATGCCATAGCAATGCTATTTCGATTTTTGTTTTGCTATGGTTTGCTATGCTATAGCGATGCTTTTCTGCGAGAAATCTGCATTTCAATGCCATAGCTATGCTATTTTGAGCAGGAGCTCCATCTGAATGCCATCGCGATGTTATATCGCAGAAAAGCTGCATTTCGGTGCCATAGCGATGCAATAGCTCTTCAAAAATTTTCAGAGTGCTAGTATTGAGAAATTATGAATATGAAATTGCTCACAAGGCCATAGTAAACCAGACCGCGCCAGCCGCGATACGGCTGGAGCGTTAGCTACGTCACGGTTCCGTAAAGATACGACACGAATCATTCTTAGGGGGTGGTTATGAAACGACCGAAATTGCGAGTTTAATGAAAGATGAAGCCAGCTGCGAGCCGCAGGCTTCATCTTTGGCTCTTCACCGAACTACTTAAAGGCAGCGTCCACTATGAATTTTGTCCTTGGGTTTCGGCCGGAAATCGAAAATTCGGGGTCTCACTGGAGCACTGGAGTCGAAAGAACGAACGAAAACGAGCACGGAAGAGCTCTATACGGCTCCGAAGTTTGTACTAGCCCTTCCGCTCGCAGTCGAGTCTTCTGAGGAACAGTTTGGTCCGCTTCTACATTAGCATTGGAGCGCGAGCGCGGCTGAGTTTTAGCATTGGGGGGCATTTTCGCACGCTGTCTACTTCAGGCCCATGCCCGCGCAACTCATCCACCGTTGAAATGTGGCTTTCAAGAAGAAGGGCTAATTTTAAATGTTTGCAGCGTTTTCCATAATTCTTTCTTCACCGATGAAACAGTCAGACTCTAAACCTTCGTTTTCTGATGGAAAATTGAAAAAATTCATCGTGGACACTGCCCTTAAGCAGTTGCTCTAAGCGAATAAGCGCTTATAGCCCTGCCATAGCTCAAGAAAGCAGGTAGCTTCTATGAAAGTCCTCCGGAAAACTTTCTTGGATGCTATCCATCTTTTTCTCCTTTTGAACACTATTTTGATCGTCTCTGACAAAGATCTTCTTAAAGTTTCGGTGGCGGCTTGCAGATGGCTTCTTCTCTCATTGGTATTCAGCGCTTGACCCGAGGCAAGTGCCAGGAACTCCTGAAGGGGGTCTGCAGAGCTGAAGTCGCGGCGTTGCTCGCAGCGACGCATAGAGCTGGGTGATGCAATATCGATTACATTCGGTGTGGACGGCGGCGTACGCGGCGCGAATGGCGACGAGGGGGCACCTCAGTGTTTTGACGCCGCGTCGGCCCTGCGTCACTGCCAGCGAGCGGCAACCGACGCGGCGACGATAATGTTCGCAAACATTTTTGTCGCCGCGTCAAGGCTAATGCTCGGCGACCGTCGCCGGTCGGTGCAACTCTGCAGACCCCTGAAGCCTCCTCAAGCGGCAACGGAAGGTCGACTTCAACTGTTCGGGCGTGAATCAAGAACAACATCAGATCGAGTCGTACAACACGCTCTGAAAAAAAATGTTTATAAGTTCTATCTGGAGGCGGCCGGCTGATTGTATGCTGTTTCTGTTTTCTGAAAAGTTGGCCAAAATCAGAAAAAATCAACAACCAATGTTTTCCAATGATAAGTCGCAGTGACTTACAAGGGATACCACGTTTGTGACGGAAAGCCTATGAGTACTTCCACAGTCACAAGCCACGGAGGATAAAATGTGTTCCAACAGGACGTGCTGGTTGACGGTCATGGAACCATTTTTAAGGTTCTTTCTACCGATCTTTTAGAATGAACTCGTAGCGAAAGGCATTGGTAGCAAGTTTGATGCCGAGTCTGCCATTTTCTTGATTGATCTACTATTTTTAGCAATTCTGAATGTTCTGCCAAACGTTCGCGACTTGCTTCGACCAAAATGACTTCAAATCCGTGTATATACAGGTGGATTTGAAGTCTGAAATCGTCACGCTAGTATCACCTCAGTGCTGAAAATGTATCGCGAGAAGCTGAGATTGAAGAGCGCTTGTCGCGTATCACGCCATAATAGCACGCCCCACGCGATAATCGCCTTTAACTTCACCACATTTTCACCAACCCCTAATTTGCTGACGTACTACCCTACGAATGCGTGCTCTGAGACTTTTGGCCTAGCAATAGCCTATGAATCGCCACAAAATGCCTGATTTCCACGTAATAGCGAAGAATTATTCAGAAATTAGCTGGTTGCCGCGAAATACCCTACAAGTAATGCTCACCCAGAAACAGCCGCAAATAATGCTATCCAATGAAGTATACGACGCATTCTTGTGACAGATTCGGATGTGAACACTGCCGTCGGTTCATTTACCCATGTTTTCTCGGCTATTTCGCGAACAATAAGGTCGCAGCCGCGTAGTAGCCAAGAAATAATAGAGAAATATAACAGTAATAGCTCACCAAGGACAGTGTTAAGCCTGGTGGGCTATTTCTAGGCCAAGACTCTCAGAGTGAGTGTCTTTGATGATGTTCTGTCCGTCATTGACGCGTCATTGCTACTATCAACGTCTCATAGGCATAATTCATAGTCCTCGCCGCAGGAGCGGGAAGCGCGGTGGGCTAAATCTCTAGCGGCTCAGCCAGGGCGGTGCGGGTCAAAGTTGGGCTTCAAATGTGACATGCACACAAATTCCTGACTTGCATTTGCGTATACGGTAGCCTGGAGTAGTTCCAGAATTATTTATGTTGGAGTGAACTCAGACTGAGAAGCAAGTATTAATCTATCAAAAAGGGGTCTTCCAAGCGAAAGAGGTTTGGTTCGCGTCAGAAACGTTCCAACAAAAAGTGAACATTACGAAAGTAGAATGAGGAGAGTCAACAAAAAGTGAACAATACCCTCTGAGACTGATTTTCTTGGCCTATAGTTCTTAACAGCGAAAACAAACCGTTGCGGTGTTCTACACGGAAGCACTTTGTGGTTCCAAAAATAGTCCTGACTACGCGAGAACCGTTAAAAGGTATGTGCATGCAAACCTAATACTTACCATCAGAACAGAAGACGATGTCGTAAAGACCTATACAGACGGTTAGGTCTAGCTGTAAGGAAAAGCGAACTTTTAGAATAGAATTACAGCATTGAGCGAGAGTATTCCCGTAAAATTTCGTGAAACGAATAGAAGCCCTTTTTCCGGAAAACACTAAACTCCTCCTCGTAAAATACCACAACGGTTTGTTTTCGCTGTTAAGAAGTATAGGCCAAGAAAATCAGTCTCAGAGAATATTGTTCACTTTTTGTTGACTCTCCTCATTCTACTTGCCCATTGTTCACTTTTTGTTGGAACGTTTCTGACGCGAACCAAACCTCTTTCGCTTGGAAGACCCCTTTTTGATAGAATTGTTCTTTTTTTCTTGATATTACGAAGTAATATCTCTGAAAATCTTCAATATTTTCCAAATAGCATGGATTGATATGACAATCAGTAAGTAATTGACTTGTTGCGCGCGCTACAAATGACGCGCGACTCTCTTTCGTCGACGTCCTGATGACGTCATCACATGCCCCATGAACTTTGATGACGTCATAAAAAGGTAACAAACTTTTTAGTCACTTCCCCTGTCCCTGCCCTACGAAAATGTACAGCCTACAACGTGTTTTATCGATTTGATCTACCAACTGATAATATCACTTGATATGATAAGCACTAAAAAATAGGAATCAATGGTAAACAGTAATTCACAGACTTGTCAGTCACTTCCCCTGTCTCTTCTCTACGAAAACAGACTTGTCAGTCACTTCCCCTGTCTCTTCTCTACGAAAAAGTACATGTTTTAGCGATTTGATCTACCAACTGATAATATCACTCGATATGATAAGCAGTAAAAAATAGGAATTAATGGTAAACAGTAAGTCACAGACTTGTTAGTCACTTCCCTTGTCCCTTCTCTACGAAAAAGTACAGCCTAAAACGTGTTTTAGCGATTTGATCTACCAACTGATAATATCACTTGATATGATAAGCAGCAATAAGTGAAATAGTTAATGTTAAACAGTAAGTAACAAACTTGTTAGTCACTTCCCCTGTCCCTTCTCTACGAAAAAGTACATGTTTTAGCGATTTGATCCACCAACTGATAATATCACTTGGTATGATAAGCGGTAATAAGTGTAGCAGTTAATGTTAAACAGTAAGTAATAAACGTGTTAGTCACTTTCCTTGTCCCTTCCCATCGAAAAGTACAGCCTACAACGTGTTTTAGCGACTTGATCTACCAACTGATAATATCACTTGATATGATAAGCAGTAATAAGTGAAGTAGTTAATGTTAAACAGTAAGTACTCATTGTCTACCTACTCACCAGCATGCTTATCTGTCCACATACCAACTTACCTGCCTGTTCAACTGATCGCCTGCGACCATTGGCAGTGACCACTACTAAGGGTGCGTAACGCACGAGGAAGTAGGAAGCGCGAAGCAGGAAGCGCGAAGCAGTAACAGCGCACAACAAGAATTTTTAATAAGGACTCGCCGATCTAACTTTGTTAGTTTTGAACCGATTTGGCTCAATTTTTGTCAGCATGTGCCTCCTGGACCCTCTCACCTATATCCCGATGGAAATCTTTGGAGAATTTGTTTAACAGGTTTTATTACCTACTTTACAGAATTCTAAGTGATCACAAGTCCCGGGCAAAACCAAACCTCTTCAGCCGCCTCGCGGCTGGAGCGATTCCAATGGTGAAACCGCCATGACGGTCCGTGTCGTGGGCACTCTCAAAATCCACAGCGCTTCCCGCGCATCACGCGCGTGCCGCTCTTGCGGTGAGGACTATGAGGTCATTTGTAGAGTTCCGTAGATATTATATAATAGTAATGACACAGATGTTCAAGATTACACTCTCTCATACTGGAAAAGAGTTGAAATGCGAAGAGTATTTTTTTCTGAATTTTTTTTTCTAATTTCTGTTTTCTGGCCATTTTGGCCTCTCTGTTTTCTGATTCCTGTTTTCTGACAAACTCCATTTTCTGTTTTCCGAAATTTTTTAAAAAATTTCCGCACACCCCTGGTTGGGATTTCGTTGAGATCTATAGAAATTTCGGAATCAACCCGCTCTCTATCTATGGTAGACACAGGGTAACGCAGACAGAGACGGTCGTGCCCCTTTGCCCCGGTACCATAATTAAAGTCCGTCCGAATATGACTGTCCGTCCATGCGGTCTGCGTGCGTGACCTGTGACTGTTGCCAAAGCAACTTTGAGATTCGTAAACCGATTAAAAGGAATGTAAGACAAATAGCGAATGTTATTCCAGTCAGCTGCTTGCAGCAGTGGAAGGACTCACTTGGAAAATGCCCTCGCGATGAGCGCTCAAGACGCTCGCAGACCGCGGTGGCGGACAGTCTTATTCGGACACTTTACAAACACGGCTGATAGCGAAACCTCTTTAGTTTTGAACGGAACCCCACAATGTCTATGCCATTGGGCAGTCCCCAATGCCAGGATCATGAATATCGCCCTAGTTTCGCTCAAAGTTGAGTTTGAAGAGAGTTATTCAAAAAAGGACGAAAAATACGCGAAAGCGTGTCCTTGTGCGCTTTCTGACCAAATCCTTCGTGCGGTATTGTACAACTTTCATCAGCTTATATGGTATGCAAGGTAATAAACCTATCATAATCTACATACGTAAAACTCAGGGTCAAAATCGAATTTCACTGTGAACGTTGCTTCTGGTCAATAAGTCAACTGGACACTAATGAACTAAAGATGGAGAGAGGAACTTTAGGCAAGTGCTACATCTAGCGTTAATACTATGAATGCTCGAATACTAAAATGTACCCCGATTTTCGAGATAATAAAGTTTACAAAAGCAAGAGGAAGCTCCAGCTTTTCTTTGCTACAAAAACTAGTTTTGGTCTAACAGGTTGAAACTGGACTACACATGTTGCCGAACCCGCTGAGACTCGTTCATCCTCTAACAGATGACATCACCGAAATCCTCGTCGCACTGAGCTTTTTCTCGAATTTATTCATTTTCGTCCAAATCTACTTAAATCGTGTTTTCTTTTTCACAGCTTCCCGACTTAGAAGCTTCAAATGGTAATTCACTTCATATTTTCTGACGCCTAACGTTGACCCCGTCACATCTGGTCAATATGTTCTGTTGCGTCTCTACCCTGATTTTGGACCAGGCAGTCGCTACCCATTCATTATATAGTTGTTCTCCGACATTTCAAGCCTGCCCATGTGGCTCTAGTGAGCGGCAGGGCGGTAAAACATGTCGAGATACAGAGCGAATTCGAACTAGGGAAACCTTCAGATTCTCTTGTCCATGTTGTAGCCTAGTGTAAACTAGCGCCGCACGGCTCGGGAAGCCATACCTTCTCGGTTGAAGTTGATTGGGAGACTGATGACACACTCAAGTCGGTTGGCCTTCTTGCTCCGCCACCAAACTCATACAGTCGTGAACTCGTACGTCGGCACAATGGGGGTCGCTTTCAAGAACAAACACCGGATACAACTCCTTGTTGTGAATAGCAGCATATGCTGCCAACCAGGGCTGTGCGTTATAACGTTAACGTGTTAACGCATTAACGGGTTAACGCGGTTTTTTCTCGAAAATTAACGATTAACGCTTAACGAAAAAGTCTTAAAATCACGTTAATTTAAAATTCGTTATTTGTCGTAGAGTTATGGAACCAGAGTACTGCACGAGGTACGGGTCGGCCTATTTTGCTCAGACCCACTCCAATATCAATTTCGCTCGGAACCCCTCCCCAGGAGCGTGAGAAGGTCAAGTTTTGATCGTGTTCTACCCCTCCCCCTCCCCACTTAGAGCTGATGTGTTCAAAAGTGTTTATCTAGCAGGTTTGCCTCTAGTGTTTGATTGCAGTTAAAATACTCTTGTCGTATTAAACTGGTGAAGCTAGTGCTATGCGGAAAAAATGCGGATGTTTGCCAGGACCATCAGCGCCCATCACATTTATGTAGAGAGGGCTCTAAAGGCAGTGCTCACGATGAAAAAAGTTTTCGAAATTTCACTAGGATTGGGTACTGGAGGGACACTCTGTAACATTAACGTCGAAAGAAGGCATGACAACGAGCCAGGAAGAGCCTCAAAAGAGCCCGAAGTTGCAACATCGAGCGCATTGAAAACCCCAAAAGCGCATCACACGCCCACCGACGTGAGCTATTGAATGCTCTAGATCGTGAGATTGTGCGATGATTTTCAATCATTAGCCCCGTTCTTGCCTTCATTCTCAGCTTCCCTCTTTTCTCAGGTCAGCTCGCATAGATCGGCTGCAAAAGACGGAAGTTACAAGCCTCGGACAACTCGTCCACCATGTTTCCATAGCTCAATCTTTGAGGGACTACAACTCTGTTCCCAGAAGGTCTTGTATGATTTCAGAGACACCATTGGAATCAGCATGGGGCCGTTTTCAAGATAGGCGGAAAAACAGAAAAACGATTTTCATCGTGAACACTGCCTTTAAGGCGTCGTACCCGCAGAAAACCGTATCATATTTTTTTCATGTTTCTGTATAGCTTGGCCTCTCTAGTGAACGAAAATGTCGAAGGGGCCATGAAAAACCTTCATTTGTAAAGAAACGTCAATCGGAACTCATTGTAAATACGAATTTGAAAATCGCGACAAAAACCTTTTTGCAGTTTTTCTGCTTTTGGAGGCCTCGTCACTGTCATTTTCGGAGTTTTTCTGCATGTGGAGTTCGTGCCGTAACTATTTTTCATGTTGTCTTACGGTCGCACCAACATTCTAGGAAAAAGTGCTAGATGACTGGTGAGAATTGGTGACGGGTCTTCATCTTTGACGCCTTCCAACCTCATTGCCCAACGCTTTTGACGCGCCAAAGTTTACCAGTGTGGCCTACCGGGCTCAAGCATGAAATTGAGCCTGAAAAATGAAGATTAAATTTCAGCGCTAACGATGCCTTTAAAGTGCGAAAATATGTATAGTGCAGTCCAGCAAATTTCGTACATGTACTTATCAATGAGAAGAGGTGGGCAGAAGATCAATATGATTTCGATTTTTTGATTTCCTATGCAAAACGCTCGCCACCGATTGAGGCAGAGCGGTTGTGCTGGCATGAGTTTCAAGCACATCGATCTTTAACCAACCGCTTCTCATTCGTAATAATTAGATGTGCAACTTTTGGTGGACAACGTTATAACTGGTTACCTTCTGTGGTGTGTAATAAAATGCTGATGTTTGAGGGGGCGGGAGTTTAATTCCGCCCGAACTCATAGTCATGCAAAGTACGGATCACGATAGAAGGATATTTGAGTCAAGCAGGGTCTATTCACCCTTTGTGTACACTTTCACCGTCTAGGATGGAGGGTGAACACTGCTACAGTGTATTGGCTCACACTTTCTCGGGGGTGGTCCCGCCGGAAGTCGACAATGTTGAAAACTGTGAGTCACGAGAGTCGGATTTGAGTCAAGCTCGCTGATTTACCCTGCGTACGAAATTTCACCGTCTGATTGTGAGACCGGCGCTGAAGGGCGCTACACTGTACTCGTAAACGTCGAAGAAAGAAACGTGCGTCTTGAAAAATAGGCTTTTAAAGGTTATAGGTTAAGTAGTAAATGAGTTATTTGGAATAATCCTGGCTTTGAGAAACTAGACTTTATACTCTACCGTGTGCAACCTTCTGCAAATCTGAAGAGTGCCTTTTAGGAACATTTACCTGTTGTGGGTTCTTCTCTAAAATGCACTCTGGATCCACATCTGACAAAGTAAGTGCTGAGAAAACGCGAATGTTGACGCAGAACCCACACCAGGAAAAATTTCGCAAAGGGCACACTCCAGAGGTGCCGTAGGCTTCAAACGGTCGGGTACAGAGAGTAGTTTCCTAAAGCTAGGTTTTTCCAGTTATCTCATTCAAAACTTAAACTACTGAAGTTTTGAAACCCTAGTTTAGATTCGTAAACTTGGATGTTTTTTGTCTTCTTCCTCTATCAGTGTAGCGGTCTTCGGCGTTCATTTTAGACGCCGAAACTCAACATAGAAAAAATCGACCACGCTGGACTCAAATATACTACTTCCCTGACTCGTAGTTTTCAAAATTGCAGACTTCCGACGGGACCACACCTAAGGGACGTGTTAGCCCTCATATTTAGTGGTGCTCGGCCTCAATCCTAAACGAGGAATTTTTTTGTAGAGCGTAAACCGACCACACTCAACGCAAATATCAATCTGTGAAAAGGGGTCTCCCAAGCAAAAGTGGTTTGGTTCGCGTTACAAATGTTTCAACAAAAAGGGAACAATATGAAAATGGAATGAGGAGAGTGTACAAAAAATCAACAACATCCTCTGAAAACTCTTTTCTTTGTCAAAACTTCTAAACAGCGGAAACAAACCGTTGCGGTTCTCTATGAGCAAGCGCTTTTGGCTCCATAAAGGACTATTGATTATGTGAGTGCCGATAAAATATGTATATATGCATGTGTACCTAATAGCTATCATTAAAAGAGGAGATGATGTCAAATTGTTTCAGGAAACCATTCAATTCTCCCTCGTAAAATACCACAACGGTTTGTTTCCGCTGTTTAGAAGTTTTGACAAATAAAAGAGCCTTCAGGGGATATTGTTCATTTTTGTAGACTCTCCTCATTCCGCTTTCCTATTGTTCCCTTTTTGTTGAAGCATTTGTAACGCTAACCAAACCACTTCTGCTTGGGAGACCCCTTTTTTACAGAATTGTTCACTTTTTCTTGATATTACGCAGTAATATCCCATGCAAGAATTTCGAACAAAGACCTCTTCATCCCCCTACTAGATCAGTCCTCTTTCTGTGGTCACAAGCACCAAAGACCCAAACTGTTATAAAACTATCTCAGAAAAATCACCCGATGTGGCTGACAAGACCGATGTTCACATGATATTAGCTAAGAAATGAATGATATCCATGATATCGTTCCACATAATTCATTAATATTGATCGCGTCAGCCACAGCTGGCTACACCGGGTGCTATTTGCAACCTCCATGTTTTTCATACGTATCGAACTAGTCGGCCACGGTGATTTTCTCAACCAACTCTGACAGGGGCCCTAGGTCCTGGTGATAGTTGGTCGCTTAGACGTATGTAGCCAGCCCGGTCGATATTCACGAAAGCCTGCTGGTGTACAGCCGGATGCAGAATCTTCCCGCAGTTCTTCGCTTGCGAATGAAACTAACTCAAAACCTGCACAGTCAGAAACTACCTTCTATTCCATCTGGGCACTTTCACATCTGTGGAACAAAGCAGTTTTCCCTACTCATTTTCCCCCCATTCCTTTGCAGAACAGCAGCTCTGCTGAGCTGCGAATGGAGATAGTTCTAACAATTTGTTTTTGAATTTGGGTGCGGATAAGCAAGTGCCATTTATTGCAGAAAAAAATCAGTAGGCTGGTGAAAAAGAGTGAGGGAGCACTCAAAATAGGGTTGTGTGAATGGTCTCAGCGCGTTACGAAACTGAAAAGCAGCCTGGCAACATGACCTACATAAGATCTCAAGCTTGCTGCACGCTATGCTTGTCATCCTTACAATTCTACAAAAGTTTTTCAAGGTGTTCTCAGACTCCGCCAATTCCTATGCATCCAGCACACTATCTCAGACGACTAGCGCAAAGCTCAAGACTCTTTATCATTCTTTGGGGGTATCCTGCATAATTTCTCGGATGGCTAGCATCGAGTCTGGGCTCCAGCTCACTCTCCGGGGTGTCCTGCACAATTTTCCGGATGACCAGCGACGAGTCCGGGAAACCTAATCACTCTACGGGGTGGTCTGCACAAATTCTCGGTTGACCAGCAACGGGTCCTCAATACCTGCCCACTATCCGGGTTTCCACGACGTCCCGATGACGTCAACAGAAGCCCGAAGCATTTTTCACGACGTCCCGATGACGTCATCAGAAGCCTGGAACACTTTTCACGACGTCCCGATGACGTCTTCAGAAGCCTGAAGCACTTTTCACGACGTCCCGATGACGTCATCGGAAGCCAGATGCACTTTTCACGACGTCCCGATGACTTCAACAGAAGCCCGAAGCATTTTTCACGACGTCCCTATGACCTCAGCAGAAGCCAGAAGCACTTTTCGCGACATCCCTATGACGTCAGCAGGAGCCCGAAGCATTTTTCACGACGTCACGATGACGTAATCAGAAGCCCGAAACACTTTTCACGACGTCCCGATGACGTCAACAGAAGCCCGAAGCAATTTTCACGACGTCCCGATGACGTCATCGGAAGCCAGATGCACTTTTCACGACGTCCCGTTGACGTCAGCAGAAGCCTGAAGCACTTTTCACGACGTCCCGACGACGTCATCAGAAGCCTGAAGCACTTTTCACGACGTCCCGACGACGTCATCAGAAGCCCGAAGCACTTTTCACGACGTCCCGATGACGTCTTCAGAAGCCTGAAGCACTTTTCACGACGTCCCGATGACGTCTTCAGAAGCCTGAAGCACTTTTCACGACGTCCCGATGACGTCATCAGAAGCCCGAAGCACTTTTCACGACGTCCCGATGACGTCTTCAGAAGCCTGAAGCACTTTTCACGACGTCCCGATGACGTCTTCGGAAACCTGAAGCACTTTTCACGACGTCCCGATGACGTCACCAGAAGCTTGAAGCACTTTTCACGAGTCCCGATGACGTCTTCAGAAGCCCGAAGCACCTTTCACGACGTCCCGATGACGTCAGCAGAAGCCTGAAGCACTTTTCACGACGTCCCGACGACGTCATCAGAAGCCCGAAGCACTTTTCACGACGTCCCGATGACGTCATCAGAAGCCCGAAGCACTTTTCACGACGTCCCGATGACGTCATCAGAAGCCCGAAGCACTTTTCACGACGTCCCGATGACGTCATCAGAAGCCCGAAGCACTTTTCACGACGTCCCGATGACGTCAGCAGAAGCCCGAAGCACTTTTCACGACGTCCCGACGACGTCATCAGAAGCCCGAAGCACTTTTCACGACGTCCCGATGACGTCATCAGAAGCCCGATGCACTTTTCACGAGTCCCGATGACGTCATCAGAAGCCCGAAGCACTTTTCACGACGTCCCGATGACGTCTTCAGAAGCCTGAAGCACTTTTCACGACGTCCCGATGACGTAATCAGAAGCCCGAAGCACTTTTCACGACGTCCCGATGACGTCACCAGAAGCCCGAAGCACTTTTCACGAATCCCGATGACGTAATCAGAAGTCCGAAGCACTTTTCACGACGTCCCGATGACGTCTTCAGAAGCCTGAAGCACTTTTCACGACGTCCCGATGACGTCTTCAGAAACCTGAAGCACTTTTCACGACGTCCCGATGACGTCTTCAGAAGCCCGAAGCACCTTTCACGACGTCCCGATGACGTCTTCAGAAGCCTGAAGCACTTTTCACGACGTCCCGATGACGTCTTCAGAAGCCCGAAGCACCTTTCACGACGTCCCGATGACGTCTTCAGAAGCCTGAAGCACTTTTCACGACGTCCCGATGACGTCTTCAGAAACCTGAAGCACTTTTCACGACGTCCCGATGACGTCTTCAGAAACCTGAAGCACTTTTCACGACGTCCCGATGACGTCTTCAGAAGCCCGAAGCACCTTTCACGACGTCCCGATGACGTCAGCAGAAGCCTGAAGCACTTTTCACGACGTCCCGACGACGTCATCAGAAGCCCGAAGCACTTTTCACGACGTCCCGATGACGTCAGCAGAAGCCTGAAGCACTTTTCACGACGTCCCGACGACGTCATCAGAAGCCCGAAGCACTTTTCACGACGTCCCGATGACGTCATCAGAAGCCCGAAGCACTTTTCACGAGTCCCGATGACGTCATCAGAAGCCCGAAGCACTTTTCACGACGTCCCGATGACGTCTTCAGAAGCCTGAAGCACTTTTCACGACGTCCCGATGACGTAATCAGAAGCCCGAAGCACTTTTCACGACGTCCCGATGACGTCATCAGAAGCCCGAAGCACTTTTCACGACGTCCCGATGACGTCATCAGAAGCCCGAAGCACTTTTCACGACGTCCCGATGACGTCTTCAGAAGCCTGAAGCACTTTTCACGACGTCCCGATGACGTCATCAGAAGCCCGAAGCACTTTTCACGACGTCCCGATGACGTCTTCAGAAGCCCGAAGCACTTTTCACGACGTCCCGATGACGTCTTCAGAAGCCCGAAGCACTTTTCACGACGTCCCGATGACGTCATCAGAAGCCCGAAGCACTTTTCACGACGTCCCGATGACGTCTTCAGAAGGCCGAAGCACTTTTCACGACGTCCCGATGACGTCTTCAGAAGCCCGAAGCACTTTTCACGACGTCCCGATGACGTCTTCAGAAGCCCGAAGCACTTTTCACGACGTCCCGATGACGTCATCAGAAGCCCGGAGCACTTTTGACGACGTCCCGATGACGTCATCAGAAGCCTGAAGCATTTTTCACGACGTTCCGATGACGTCATCAGGAGCCCGAAGCGCTTTCACGACGTCCCGATGACGTCTTCAGAAACCTGAAGCACTTTTCACGACGTACCGATGACGTCTTCAGAAGCCCGAAGCACTTTTCACGACGTCCCGATGACGTCATCAGAAGCCCGAAGCACTTTTCACGACGTCCCGATGACGTCTTCAGAAGCCCGAAGCACTTTTCACGACGTCCCGATGACGTCATCAGAAGCCCGAAGCACTTTTCACGACGTCCCGATGACGTCATCAGAAGCCCGAAGCACTTTTCACGACGTCCCGATGACGTCATCAGAAGCCTGAAGCACTTTTCACGACGTCCCGACGACGTCATCAGAAGCCCGAAGCACTTTTCACGACGTCCCGATGACGTCTTCAGAAGCCTGAAGCACTTTTCACGACGTCCCGATGACGTCTTCAGAAGCCTGAAGCACTTTTCACGACGTCCCGATGACGTCTTCAGAAGCCCGAAGCACTTTTCACGACGTCCCGATGACGTCTTCAGAAACCTGAAGCACTTTTCACGACGTCCCGATGACGTCACCAGAAGCCCGAAGCACTTTTCACGAGTCCCGATGACGTAATCAGAAGCCCGAAGCACTTTTCACGACGTCCCGATGACGTCTTCAGAAACATGAAGCACTTTTCACGATGTCCCGATGACGTCTTCAGAAACCTGAAGCACTTTTCACGACGTCCCGATGACGTCTTCAGAAGCCCGAAGCACCTTTCACGACGTCCCGATGACGTCTTCAGAAGCCTGAAGCACTTTTCACGACGTCCCGATGACGTCATCAGAAGCCCGAAGCACTTTTCACGACGTCCCGATGACGTCATCAGAAGCCCGAAGCACTTTTCACGACGTCCCGATGACGTCTTCAGAAGCCTGAAGCACTTTTCACGACGTCCCGATGACGTCATCAGAAGCCTGAAGCACTTTTCACGACGTCCCGATGACGTCTTCAGAAGCCCGAAGCACCTTTCACGACGTCCCGATGACGTCATCAGAAGCCCGAAGCACTTTTCACGACGTCCCGATGACGTCATCAGAAGCCCGAAGCACTTTTCACGACGTCCCGATGACGTCATCAGAAGCCCGAAGCACTTTTCACGACGTCCCGATGACGTCTTCAGAAGCCTGAAGCACTTTTCACGACGTCCCGATGACGTCTTCAGAAACCTGAAGCACTTTTCACGACGTCCCGATGACGTCTTCAGAAGCCTGAAGCACTTTTCACGACGTCCCGATGACGTCATCAGAAGCCTGAAGCACTTTTCACGACGTACCGATGACGTCATCAGAATCCCGAAGCATTTTTCACGACGTCCCGATGACGTCATCAGAAGCCCGAAGCACTTTTCACGACGTCCCGATGACGTCTTCAGAAGCCTGAAGCACTTTTCACGACGTCCCGATGACGTCTTCAGAAGCCTGAAGCACTTTTCACGACGTCCCGATGACGTCATCAGAAGCCCGAAGCACTTTTCACGACGTCCCGATGACGTCATCAGAAGCCCGAAGCACTTTTCACGACGTCCCGATGACGTCATCAGAAGCCCGAAGCACTTTT
This sequence comes from Aplectana chamaeleonis, assembly GCA_029168955.1. Taxonomy (NCBI): domain Eukaryota; kingdom Metazoa; phylum Nematoda; class Chromadorea; order Rhabditida; family Cosmocercidae; genus Aplectana; species Aplectana chamaeleonis. The sequence continues at coordinate 11,407 of JAPDOI010000139.1, read as the reverse complement.
CACGACGTCCCGATGACGTCTTCAGAAGCCTGAAGCACTTTTCACGACGTCCCGATGACGTCTTCAGAAACCTGAAGCACTTTTCACGACGTCCCGATGACGTCTTCAGAAGCCCGAAGCACCTTTCACGACGTCCCGATGACGTCTTCAGAAGCCTGAAGCACTTTTCACGACGTCCCGATGACGTAATCAGAAGCCCGAAGCACTTTTCACGACGTCCCGATGACGTCACCAGAAGCCCGAAGCACTTTTCACGAATCCCGATGACGTAATCAGAAGTCCGAAGCACTTTTCAGTACGTCCCGATTACTTCATCAGAAGCCCGAAGCACTTTTCACGACGTCCCGATGACGTCTTCAGAAGCCCGAAGCACTTTTCACGACGTCCCGATGACGTCTTCAGAAGCCCGAAGCACTTTTCACGACGTCCCGATGACGTCATCAGAAGCCCGAAGCACTTTTCACGACGTCCCGATGACGTCATCAGAAGCCCGAAGCACTTTTCACGACGTCCCGATGACGTCTTCAGAAGCCCGAAGCACTTTTCACGACGTCCCGATGACGTCATCAGAAGCCCGAAGCACTTTTCACGACGTCCCGATGACGTCATCAGAAGCCCGAAGCACTTTTCACGACGTCCCGATGACGTCTTCAGAAGCCCGAAGCACTTTTCACGACGTCCCGATGACGTCATCAGAAGCCCGAAGCACTTTTCACGACGTCCCGATGACGTCATCAGAAGCCTGAAGCACTTTTCACGACGTCCCGATGACGTCATCAGAAGCCCGAAGCACTTTTCACGACGTCCCGATGACGTCATCAGAAGCCCGAAGCACTTTTCACGACGTCCCGATGACGTCATCAGAAGCCCGAAGCACTTTTCACGACGTCCTGATGACGTCATCAGAAACCCGAAGCACTTTCACGACGTCCCGATGACGTCATCAGAAGCCCGAAGCACTTTTCACGACGTCCCGATGACGTCATCAGAAGCCCGAAGCACTTTTCGCGACGTCCCGATGACGTCTTCAGAAGCCTGAAGCACTTTTCACGACGTCCCGATGACGTCAGCAGAAGCCCGAAGCACTTTTCACGACGTCCCGATGACGTCATCAGAAGCCCGAAGCACTTTTCACGACGTCCCGATGACGTCATCAGAAGCCTGAAGCACTTTTCACGACGTCCCGATGACGTCATCAGAAGCCCGAAGCACTTTTCACGACGTCCCGATGACGTCATCAGAAGCCCGAAGCACTTTTCACGACGTCCCGATGACGTCATCAGAAGCCCGAAGCACTTTTCACGACGTCCCGATGACGTCATCAGAAGCCTGAAGCACTTTTCACGACGTCCCGATGACGTCATCAGAAGCCCGAAGCACTTTTCACGACGTCCCGATGACGTCATCAGAAGCCCGAAGCACTTTTCACGACGTCCCGATGACGTCATCAGAAGCCCGAAGCACTTTTCACGACGTCCCGATGACGTCATCAGAAGCCCGAAGCACTTTTCACGACGTCCCGATGACTTCAACAGAAGCCCGAAGCACTTTTCACGACGTCCCGATGACGTCTTCAGAAGCCTGAAGCACTTTTCACGACGTCCCGATGACGTCTTCAGAAGCCCGGAGCACCTTTCACGACGTCCCGATGACGTCTTCAGAAGCCTGAAGCACTTTTCACGACGTCCCGATGACGTCATCAGAAGCCCGAAGCACTTTTCACGACGTCCCGATGACGTCATCAGAAGCCCGAAGCACTTTTCACGACGTCCCGATGACGTCATCAGAAGCCCGAAGCACTTTTCACGACGTCCCGATGACGTCTTCAGAAGCCTGAAGCACTTTTCACGACGTCCCGATGACGTAATCAGAAGCCCGAAGCACTTTTCACGACGTCCCGATGACGTCACCAGAAGCCCGAAGCACTTTTCACGAGTCCCGATGACGTCTTCAGAAGCCTGAAGCACTTTTCACGACGTCCCGATGACGTCATCAGAAGCCTGAAGCACTTTTCACGACGTCCCGATGACGTCTTCAGAAGCCTGAAGCACTTTTCACGACGTCCCGATGACGTCTTCAGAAGCCTGAAGCACTTTTCACGACGTCCCGATGACGTCTTCAGAAGCCCGGAGCACCTTTCACGACGTCCCGATGACGTCTTCAGAAGCCTGAAGCACTTTTCACGACGTCCCGATGACGTCTTCAGAAGCCCGAAGCACCTTTCACGACGTCCCGATGACGTCTTCAGAAGCCTGAAGCACTTTTCACGACGTCCCGATGACGTCATCGGAAGCCTGAAGCACTTTTCACGACGTCCCGATGACGTCATCAGAAGCCCGAAGCACTTTTCACGACGTCCCGATGACGTCATCAGAAGCCTGAAGCACTTTTCACGACGTCCCGATGACGTCATCAGAAGCCCGAAGCACTTTTCACGACGTCCCGATGACGTCATCAGAAGCCCGAAGCACTTTTCACGACGTCCCGATGACGTCATCAGAAGCCCGAAGCACTTTTCACGACGTCCCGATAACGTCATCAGAAGCCTGAAGCACTTTTCACGACGTCCCGATGACGTCATCAGAAGCCCGAAGCACTTTTCACGACGTCCCGATGACGTCATCAGAAGCCCGAAGCACTTTTCACGACGTCCCGATGACGTCATCAGAAGCCCGAAGCACTTTTCACGACGTCCCGATGACGTCATCAGAAGCCCGAAGCACCTTTCACGACGTCCCGATGACGTCATCAGAAGCCTGAAGCACTTTTCACGACGTCCCGATCACGTCATCAGAAGCCCGAAGCACTTTTCACGACGTCCCGATGACGTCATCAGAAGCCCGAAGCACTTTTCACGACGTCCCGCCGACGTCATCAGAAGCCCGAAGCACTTTTCACGACGTCCCGATGACGTCATCAGAAGCCTGAAGCACTTTTCACGACGTCCCGATGACGTCTTCAGAAGCCTGAAGCACTTTTCACGACGTCCCGATGACGTCTTCAGAAACCTGAAGCACTTTTCACGACGTCCCGATGACGTCTTCAGAAGCCTGAAGCACTTTTCACGACGTCCCGATGACGTCATCGGAAGCCAGATGCACTTTTCACGACGTCCCGATGACGTCAGCAGAAGCCTGAAGCACTTTTCACGACGTCCCGATGACGTCATCAGAAGCCCGAAGCACTTTTCACGACGTCCCGATGACGTCATCAGAAGCCCGAAGCACTTTTCACGACGTCCCGATGACGTCATCAGAAGCCCGAAGCACTTTTCACGACGTCCCGATGACGTCTTCAGAAGCCTGAAGCACTTTTCACGACGTCCCGATGACGTCATCAGAAGCCCGAAGCACTTTTCACGACGTCCCGATGACGTCTTCAGAAGCCTGAAGCACTTTTCACGACGTCCCGATGACGTCATCAGAAGCCCGAAGCACTTTTCACGACGTCCCGATGACGTCACCAGAAGCCCGAAGCACTTTTCACGACGTCCCGATGACGTCATCAGAAGCCCGAAGCACTTTTCACGACGTCCCGATGACGTCATCAGAAGCCTGAAGCACTTTTCACGACGTCCCGATGACGTCATCAGAAGCCCGAAGCACTTTTCACGACGTCCCGATGACGTCATCAGAAGCCCGAAGCACTTTTCACGACGTCCCGATGACGTCATCAGAAGCCCGAAGCACTTTTCACGACGTCCCGATGACGTCATCAGAAGCCCGAAGCACCTTTCACGACGTCCCGATGACGTCATCAGAAGCCTGAAGCACTTTTCACGACGTCCCGATGACGTCATCAGAAGCCCGAAGCACTTTTCACGACGTCCCGATGACGTCTTCAGAAGCCTGAAGCACTTTTCACGACGTCCCGATGACGTCTTCAGAAGCCCGAAGCACCTTTCACGACGTCCCGATGACGTCTTCAGAAGCCTGAAGCACTTTTCACGACGTCCCGATGACGTCTTCAGAAACCTGAAGCACTTTTCACGACGTCCCGATGACGTCACCAGAAGCCCGAAGCACTTTTCACGAGTCCCGATGACGTAATCAGAAGCCCGAAGCACTTTTCACGACGTCCCGATGACGTCTACAGAAGCCCGAAGCACTTTTCACGACGTCCCGATGACGTCATCAGAAGCCTGAAGCACTTTTCGCGACGTCCCGATGACGTCTACAGAAGCCCGAAGCACTTTTCACGACGTCCCGATGACGTCTACAGAAGCCCGAAGCACTTTTCACGACGTCCCGATGACGTCATCAGAAGCCTGAAGCACTTTTCACGACGCCCCGCTGACGTCATCAGAAGCCCGAAGCACTTTCACGACGTCCCGATGACGTCATCAGAAGCCCGAAGCACTTTTCACGACGTCCCGATGACGTCATCAGAAGCCCGAAGCACTTTTCACGACGTCCCGATGACGTCATCAGAAGCCCGAAGCACTTTTCACGACGTCCCGATGACGTCATCAGAAGCCCGAAGCACTTTTCGCGACGTCCCGATGACGTCTTCAGAAGCCTGAAGCACTTTTCACGACGTCCCGATGACGTCATCAGAAGCCCGAAGCACTTTTCACGACGTCCCGATGACGTCATCAGAAGCCCGAAGCACTTTTCACGACGTCCCGATGACGTCATCAGAAGCCTGAAGCACTTTTCACGACGTCCCGATGACGTCTTCAGAAGCCCGAAGCACTTTTCACGACGTCCCGATGACGTCATCAGAAGCCCGAAGCACTTTTCACGACGTCCCGATGACGTCATCAGAAGCCCGAAGCACTTTTCACGACGTCCCGATGACGTCATCAGAAGCCTGAAGCACTTTTCACGACGTCCCGATGACGTCATCAGAAGCCTGAAGCACTTTTCCGATGTCCCGGTGACGTCATCAGGAGCCTGAAGCACTTTCACGACGTCCCGACGACGTCATCAGAAGCCAAATGCACTTTTCACGACGTCCCGATGACGTCATCAGAAGCCCGAAGCACTTTTCACGACGTCCCGATGACGTCATCAGAAGCCCGAAGCCCTTTTCACGACGTCCCGATGAAGTCTTCAGAAGCCTGAAGCGCTTTCACGACGTCCCGATGACGTCTTCAGAAGCCTGAAGCACTTTTCACGACGTCCCGACGATGTCATCAGAAGCCCGAAGCACTTTTCACGACGTCCTGATGACGTCATCAGAAGCCCGAAGCACTTTTCACGACGTCCCGATGACGTCATCCGAAGCCCGAAGCACTTTTCGCGATGTCCCGATGACGTCTTCAGAAGCCTGAAGCACTTTCACGCCGTCCCGCTGTCGTCTTCAGAAACCTGACGCACTTTTCACGACGTCCCGATGACGTCTTCAGAAGCCCGAAGCACCTTTCACGACGTCCCGATGACGTCTTCAGAAGCCTGAAGCACTTTTCACGACGTCCCGATGACGTCTTCAGAAGCCTGAAGCACTTTTCACGACGTCCCGATGACGTCAGCAGAAGCCTGAAGCACTTTTCACGACGTCCCGACGACGTCATCAGAAGCCCGAAGCACTTTTCACGACGTCCCGATGACGTCATCAGAAGCCCGAAGCACTTTTCACGACGTCCCGATGACGTCATCAGAAGCCCGAAGCACTTTTCACGACGTCCCGATGACGTCTTCAGAAGCCCGAAGCACTTTTCACGACGTCCCGATGACGTCATCAGAAGCCCGAAGCACTTTTCACGACGTCCCGATGACGTCATCAGAAGCCCGAAGCACTTTTCACGACGTCCCGATGACGTCATCAGAAGCCTGAAGCACTTTTCACGACGTCCCGATGACGTCATCAGAAGCTTGAAGCACTTTTCACGACGTCCCGATGACGTCTTCAGAAGCCCGAAGCACTTTTCACGACGTCCCGATGACGTCATCAGAAGCCCGAAGCACTTTTCACGACGTCCCGATGACGTCATCAGAAGCCCGAAGCACTTTTCACGACGTCCCGATGACGTCATCAGAAGCCCGAAGCACTTTTCACGACGTCCCGATGACGTCATCAGAAGCCCGAAGCACTTTTCACGACGTCCCGATGACGTCATCAGAAGCCCGAAGCACTTTTCACGACGTCCCGATGACGTCATCAGAAGCCCGAAGCACTTTTCACGACGTCCCGATGACGTCATCAGAAGCCTGAAGCACTTTTCACGACGTCCCGATGACGTCATCAGAAGCCCGAAGCACTTTTCACGACGTCCCGATGACGTCATCAGAAGCCTGAAGCACTTTTCACGACATCCCGATGACGTCGTCAGAAGCCCGAAGCACTTTTCACGACGTCCCGATGACGTCGTCAGAAGCCCGAAGCACTTTTCACGACGTCCCGATGACGTCATCAGAAGCCTGAAGCACTTTTCGCGACGTCCCGATGACGTCTTCAGAAGCCTGAAGCACTTTTCACGACGTTACGATGACGTCAGCAGAAGCCCGAAGCACTTTTCACGACGTCCCGATGACGTCATCAGAAGCCCGAAGCACTTTCCATGACGTCCCGATGACGTCATCAGAAGCCCGAAGCACTTTTCACGACGTACCGATGACGTCAGCAGAAGCCCGAAGCTTTTTTCACGACGTCCTGATGACGTCATCAGAAGCCTGGAGCACTATTCACGACGTCCCGATGACGTCATCAGAAGCCCGATGCACTTTTCACGACGTCCCGATGACGTCATCAGAAGCCCCAAGCACTTTTCACGACGTCCCGATGACGTCATCAGAAGCCCGAAGCACTTTTCACGACGTCCCGATGACGTCTTCAGAAGCCCGAAGCACTTTTCACGACGTCCCGATGACGTCTTCAGAAGCCCGGAGCACTTTTAACGACGTCCCGATGACGTCATCAGAAGCCTGAAGCACTTTTCACGACGTCCCGATGACGTCATCAGAAGCCCGAAGCACTTTTCACGACGTCCCGATGACGTCATCAGAAGCCCGAAGCACTTTTCACGACGTCCCGATGACGTCATCAGAAGCCCGAAGCACTTTTCGCGACGTCCCGATGACGTCTTCAGAAGCCTGAAGCACTTTTCACGACGTCCCGCCGACGTCATCAGAAGCCTGAAGCACTTTTCACGACGTCCCGATGACGTCATCAGAAGCCCGAAGCACTTTTCACGACGTCCCGATGACGTCATCAGAAGCCCGAAGCACTTTTCACGACGTCCCGATGACGTCATCAGAAGCCCGAAGCACTTTTCACGACGTCCCGATGACGTCATCAGAAGCCCGAAGCACTTTTCACGACGTCCCGATGACGTCTTCAGAAGCCCGAAGCACTTTTCACGACGTCCCGATGACGTCTTCAGAAGCCTGAAGCACTTTTCACGACGTCCCGATGACGTCTTCAGAAGCCCGAAGCACCTTTCACGACGTCCCGATGACGTCTTCAGAAGCCTGAAGCACTTTTCACGACGTCCCGATGACGTCATCAGAAGCCCGAAGCACTTTTCACGACGTCCCGATGACGTCATCAGAAGCCCGAAGCACTTTTCACGACGTCCCGATGACTTCAACAGAAGCCCGAAGCACTTTTCACGACGTCCCGATGACGTCTTCAGAAGCCTGAAGCACTTTTCACGACGTCCCGATGACGTCATCAGAAGCCCGAAGCACTTTTCACGACGTCCCGATGACGTCATCAGAAGCCCGAAGCACTTTTCACGACGTCCCGATGACGTCATCAGAAGCCCGAAGCACTTTTCACGACGTCCCGATGACGTCATCAGAAGCCCGAAGCACTTTTCACGACGTTCCGATGACGTCATCAGAAGCCCGAAGCACTTTTCACGACGTCCCGATGACATCATCAAAAGCCCGAAGCACTATTCTCGACGTCCCGATGACGTCATCAGAAGCCTGAAGCACTTTTCACGACGTCCCGATGACATCATCAAAAGCCCGAAGCACTATTCTCGACGTCCCGATGACGTCATCAGAAGCCCGAAACACTTTTCGCGACGTTCCGATGACGTCATCAAAAGCCCGAAGCAGTATTCTCGACGTCCCGATGACGTCATTAGAAGCCCGGAGCACTTTTCCCGACGTCCCGATGACATCATCAAAAGCCCGAAGCACTATTCTCGACGTTCCGATGACGTCATGAGAAACTCGAAGCACTTTTCTCGACGTCCCGATGACGTCATCAGAAACACGAGGCACTTTTCACGACGTCCCGATGACGTCATCAGAAGCCCGAAGCACTTTTCACGACGTCCCGATGACATCATCAGAAGCCCGAAGCACTTTTCACGACGTCCCGATGACGTCATCAGAAGCCTGAAGCACTTTTCACGACGTCCCGATGACGTCATCAGAAGCCCGAAGCACTTTTCACGACGTCCCCATGACGTCATCAGAAGCCCGAAGCACTTTTCACGACGTCCCGATGACGTCTTCAGAAGCCTGAAGCACTTTTCACGACGTCCCGACGATGTCATCAGGAACCCGAAGCACTTTCACGACGTCCCGATGACGCCATCAGGAGTTTGAAGCACTTTCCACGACGTCCCGATGACGTCTTCAGAAGCCCGAAGCACTTTTCACGACGTCCCGATGACGTCATAAGAAGTCCGAAGCACTTTTCACGACGTACCTATGACATCATCAGAAGCCCGAAGCACTTTTCACGACGTCCCGATGACGTCATCAGAAGCCCGAAGCACTTTTCACGACGTCCCGATGACGTCATCAGAAGCCCGAAGCACTTTTCACGACGTCCCGATGACGTCTTCAGAAGCCCGAAGCACTTTTCACGACGTCCCGATGACGTCATCAGAAGCCCGAAGCACTTTTCATGACGTCCCGATGACGTCATCAGAAGCCCGAAGCACTTTTCACGACGTCCCGATGACGTCATCAGAAGCCTGAAGCACTTTTCACGACGTCCCGATGACGTCATCAGAAGCCCGAAGCACTTTTCGCGACATCCCGATGACGTCATCAGAAGCCCGAAGCACTTTTCACGACGTCCCGATGACGTCATCAGAAGCCTGAAGCACTTTTCACGACGTCCCGATGACGTCATCAGAAGCCCGAAGCACTTTTCACGACGTCCCGATGACATCATCAAAAGCCCGAAGCACTTTTCACGACGTCCCGATGACGTCATCAGAAGCCCGAAGCACTTTTCACGACGTCCCGATGACGTCATCAGAAGCCCGAAGCACTTTTCACGACGTCCCGATGACGTCATCAGAAGCCCGAAGCACTTTTCACGACGTCCCGATGACGTCATCAGAAGCCCGAAGCACTTTTCACGACGTCCCGATGACGTCTTCAGAAGCCCGAAGCACTTTTCACGACGTCCCGATGACGTCATCAGAAGCCCGAAGCACTTTTCACGACGTCCCGATGACGTCATCAGAAGCCCGAAGCACTTTTCACGACGTCCCGATGACGTCATCAGAAGCCCGAAGCACTTTTCTTCACGACGTCCCGATGACGTCATCAGAAGCCTGAAGCACTTTTCACGACGTCCCGATGACGTCATCAGAAGCCTGAAGCACTTTTCACGACGTCCCGGTGACGTCATCAGAAGCCCGAAGCACTTTTCACGACGTCCCGATGACGTCATCAGAAGCCTGAAGCACTTTTCACGACGTCCCGATGACGTCATCAGAAGCCTGAAGCACTTTTCACGACGTCCCGATGACGTCATCAGAAGCCCGAAGCACTTTTCACGACGTCCCGATGACGTCATCAGAAGCCCGAAGCACTTTTCACGACGTCCCGATGACGTCATCAGAAGCCCGAAGCACTTTTCACGACGTCCCGATGACGTCATCAGAAGCCCGAAGCACTTTTTACGACGTTCCGATGACGTCTTCAGAAGCCTGAAGCACTTTTCACGACGTCCCGATGGCGTCATCAGAAGCCCGAAGCACTTTTCACGACGTCCCGATGACGTCATCAGAAACCCGAAGCACTTTTCACGACGTCCCGATGACGTCATCAGAAGCCTGAAGCACTTTTCACGACGTCCCGATGACGTCATCAGAAGCCTGAAGCACTTTTCACGACGTCCCGATGACGTCATCAGAAGCCCGAAGCACTTTTCACGACGTCCCGATGACGTCATCAGAAGCCCGAAGCACTTTTCACGACGTCCCGATGACGTCATCAGAAGCCCGAAGCACTTTTCACGACGTCCCGATGACGTCATCAGGAGCCTGAAGCACTTTTTCACGACGTCCCGATGACGTCATCAGAAGCCCGAAGCACTTTTCGCGACGTCCCGATGACGTCTTCAGGAGCCTGAAGCACTTTTCACGACGTCCCGACGACGTCATCAGAAGCCTGAAGCACTTTTCACGACGTCCCGATGACGTCATCAGAAGCCAGATGCACTTTTCACGACGTACCGATGACGTCTTCAGAAGCCTGAAGCACTTTTCACGACGTCCCGATGACGTCATCAGAAGCCCGAAGCACTTTTCACGACGTCCCGATGACGTCATCAGAAGCCTGAAGCACTTTTCACGACGTCCCGATGACGTCATCAGAGGCCCGAAGCACTTTTCACGACGTCCCGATGACGTCATCAGAAGCCCGAAGCACTTTTCACGACGTCCCGATGACGTCATCAGAAGCCTGAAGCACTTTTCACGACGTCCCGATGACGTCATCAGAAGCCCGAAGCACTTTTCACGACGTCCCGATGACGTCATCAGAAGCCCGAAGCACTTTTCACGACGTCCCGATAACGTCATCAGAAGCCTGAAGCACTTTTCACGACGTCCCGATGACGTCATCAGAAGCCTGAAGCACTTTTCACGACGTCCCGATGACGTCATCAGAAGCCTGAAGCACTTTTCACGACGTACCGATGACGTCATCAGAATCCCGAAGCATTTTTCACGGCGTCCCGATGACGTCATCAGAAGCCCGAAGCACTTTTTCACGACGTCCCGATGACGTCTTCAGAAGCCCGAAGCCCTCTTCACGACGTCCTGATGACGTCAGCAGAAGCCCGAAGCACTTTTCACGACGTCCTGATGACGTCAGCAGAAGCTCGAAGCACTTTTCACGACGTTCCGATGACGTCATCAGAAGCCTGAAGCACTTTTCACGACGTCCCGATGACGTCATCAGAAACCCACAGCACTTTTCACGACGTCCCGATGACGTCTTCAGAAGCCCGAAGCACTTTTCACGACGTCCCGATGACGTCTTCAGAAGCCTGGAAGCACTTTTCACGACGTCCCGATGACGTCATCAGAAGCCCGGAAGCACTTTCACGACGTCCCGATGACGTCATCAGAAGCCCGGAAGCACTTTTCACGACGTCCCGATGACGTCATCAGAAGCCTGAAGCACTTTTCACGACGTCCCGATGACGTCTTCAGAAGCCCGAAGCACTTTTCACGACGTCCCGATGACGTCTTCAGAAG